>CM052445.1:52802615-52947452 GCA_028533085.1 Varecia variegata | reverse complement strand
TAGCAGTATTTCTCTTTTAAAATTATTGTTCAAAAAATAAAAAGTAAAAGTCCTGATGGACAGGACTTCTTTCAGTAGACTCTTTTCAGCTAAAGTTACCTGCCAGTTTCCTGCCCTAGGGAGGGTGAAACGGTGCCTGTTCCTGCTGCTGTCTAGCTCTCGTTCACTGGACTAAAATGTGAATTTCCTTGTTGATCTCAACAACCAACAATATTTTCAGGCTATCTGTGATATTGAGCTTGGACTTTTAAAAGTTTTCACTTCTACTACAACTTTCGTCTTAAATGGTTAAAACTTTTTACAGCACTAGTTAAACTCAGTAGTTAGGGATTTCAAGGAGAGCCACATAAAGAGGTTTGTCCCAATCCTACATTGACCAGGAGAACAGGATTTGCAGGCAGGTGAACCTGAGATCTACATCATTCCAGCCACTACCTAATTGCTTGAATTTTAAGCAAATTGTTCTCTAAGATTGCTCTCATTTGTAACGTGGATAAGACACTTCACAGAGTTATGTTAAGCAGTAAATGAAATGATATACGTATACAGTGTCTGATATGTCCTAGTGGTTTTTGATAAATATGGTTCCCTTTCCTTAGGCTATTATTTTAGGATTCATAATCCTAGATAAAATTTGTTTTCAGCTTCTATTTAAATAGGCATTCAAATAATACTACTGTGCACTTAAATATTCTCTGATCTGTATGGCACTCCATATGTTGGAAATAAACTTGGTTTTGATGAGATTAAGAGTCTTAAAGAAATGTCAAATGTACTTACTTCTGTTTCTGTATGTATATATCCTGAACTATCACTGATGACTAAATATAGACTGAATTGCTCTGATTTTTCATTAAAGTCTTGACTGTCAATTCATATTAATCATTTGTTGTGCTAAAATTTTTTATTACCAGAGCATGGACAGCCATCAGCACATGGTGGTCAGTGTCTACTGCAGTAGACAGTTAACGTCTCCTGAGAGGCAGGACCTTCCATTCTTTAAAGTTAGACCTGGTTCAAACTCAGCACTAGGCTTAATAGACATGTTATCATAGGTAAGTTATTCAACATCTTTTATTCTTTGTATTACTCATTTCTATAATGGGAATTAAGAATTATTTCTAGCTTATAGAATTGATGTGAGGATTAGATAATGTGTTTAACAAATGCCTGGTAGAAGTAATCATATGACAAATGCTATTGTTAGATAGCAATATTTCCACCATTTTCACTTCCTAGTCCAAGCCACAAAATGTGAATATTTTGACAAGGTATAGTATTTATTAATAATTTTTAGATCACTGAGCTTAGAGTAAATCACTATTTATGGACATCTCTGTGCATCCAGTCTTGTCTAATAAACATCTGTTTTTCAATTTACAAGTCTTCACCTCTTCTCACTTAAGTTCTTCTTATGCAGTGGAAAGGAGGGAACTTGGTCACTTATGTTAAACAAGCAAACCAACCAAATAAAAAACCTAAACCCAACCAACTCCTAAATACCTTTGTCCAAGGCAAAAGAATACAATGGAATTTTTCTTCTCATTCTTTACACACTTCTTAGATTTCCCTATTTTAACTTCTTTCCTTATTCAAGGCCATTTTCAGTGTTACAAGGGTCAGAGAAAAGGAAAGACTATGAATAAAAGGAACTGATTCAAGGATTTCTTTCTCTCCTGAATTCTCTCAACTAAAGGGGTTCATTGGCCCTTTCACATATTTCAATCTAACAATGACAAATATTGAAAGAATGATTAATGGAACAGTTTTGAAATTATTAATGGGAAAAATACTTGAAGAAAAAGAAGGAATTAAGTTTACCTTCTCTGAGTATCTTTATGATTCCTCAAAAACCTTTCTAAATTCTAATGAGGAAGAAAAGTTATTGATTGTTAAAAATGTATAGCTGGCATATCCATGTGGTTTGAGGGAGGAGAAAGACAACTAAGCATGGTGTTAGGAGACTGAGTTTCCAATCCCTTACGTAGCCTTGAGTAAGTCACTTAACCACTCTAGGTCCTTTTTGTTGTAAAATGAAAGATTAGGAGCTTGGAGAAATTCTAAATCTGGGTTTGCTACTTAATAGTATGATCTTGGGTGAGCTCCTCAGTTTCTACAAACTGGAGTCTCCTCATCTCTATAGTGGAGATAATAACAGTCCCTTATGGGGCCATTTTAGGTTCCAGTGAGATAATTCATATAAAAAGCTTAGCCCAATGTCTGGCACATGGTAAGCGCTTTGTGAGGGTAGTTGCTTGAGTTTGTTTGTGCTGTCTGTAAGCTCTGTAGTCATTTGGGCCCCTGACGTGATCATTTAGAGCACTTTCTCAGGAATGCAGTGTGGTAAAAAGGGGGAAAAATGCTCTAGGCACGACGTGGATAATTGGGTTCTAAGTCTAGTTATCTTGCTATTTGTGTGACTTGGGTAAGCTACTTCATTGATCTGGGCATCTCTTCCAAATTCATAATGTAACCTGCATCATAATTTTTCTTTTTTATGTTATTGTAGAGATATGGCATGATTGTGATAAATTTGTTCTTATGACTTATTGCCTTCTATATCTATGATTTAGTTGATGCTAGTCTTGGGTCAGACCTGTAATGCCCGATGTATCTGTGACTAGGGGAATATGAGTGACATTTTACGACGATCAGCTTAATGATGCTGCTTCCAGAAATGCACTGTGGTGAATGGTGAAGAGTGTCTGGTGTCTGTATTTGATTCCAGGAAGCTTATGAACATAAGCTCTGTGGTCTTTGAATACTCTAGAGTGAAGGGAGTGATGATAAGAATAAAACAATTTGATTATTGAAAATAAAATAAACAGATCAAAAGCTCCAGCTTATTGTATTTGATGCCAAAGCATGATGGATTCTAAATGCTAGAATAGCTACAATTTGTCATAAACTGATGTTAGAAAATATCAGTCAGGTTTCTCCTTTATAGTGCAAATCAAGGTGAAGATATGTAGACAAGAGCCCTTCTTTTTATGAAAGTCAGTGGGAGAGGTGTCTCATACGAGGGTTATGCAACAGAGAAGCTAAAGGTGTTGAAATCCAGACACTGCAGAAGCCGGAGCATAGCCTCTGAGCGAGCAAACGATCAGGAAGCCTCCCCGAACTTCCCTGGTTCTGAATTATTCATCTTTTTTCCCCTCAGATTTTCTCTTTTCTCTCTATCCTGATTTCACCACTTCATCAATGAAGTCACTTCCTCACCTATTCTATTCAGCTGCACCTGGGCTAGCCACCCCAGCTCATCTCTAGCCCACTCACTTTCAGCATATCCGTGTCTCTGAGCCTCATTTAACATTTCCTGACCTGTCCCCATCCTGCCATTCAAGGCCCTCTGCACGCTCAGCCCCTCCTTACCCACTCAGCTGCATTTTCTAGGTCTGCCCCGGCATCCTCCTCTTCATGCACCCTGGTGTCTCCCACTCTCTGGCAGCGTGGCTGAAACCAGGTCGTTTGGCTTGTGCGAGCCAGCCAGTGTCTGCCCTCTTTAGATCTGATGTAATCATAGCTGCTCCATCTGCCTCTAGCATGCGATAAAGTCTGAGACTGATTCTGAAGTTCCTTCTCTCAACCACGCGTGCTCTTGGGGGAGAATGTAAGACAAGGAGAACAGCATTGACTTCAAGGTCAGACAGGCGTGAGGTCAGGTTGCAGGCTCTGCTACCTATTGGAACTGTGACCAGATCTGAGCTTTGAGTTCTTCACGGGTAAAAGAGGGGAAATGGAGCCCCTCTGACGTGATTAGCTGTGACGGCATGTGTAAAGCAGAATGCCGGTGCACGTACAAACCTGAGTTCCTTTCCCTCCTTACCCCAGCTCCCTCCACCCCTCAGACGTCAAACTGGTCTTGCTGTCAGGAACGACCTTGCCTGTCCTGTCTCTGAATCTGTCCTACACATCCCTCAGACCTATGTCCCTGGTCACATTAGGGGTCAAGCCCTGCCATGGAACGTACTCCCCCTGCGGCAACATGTGCCTACTGCACTTTTGGTTTTATGACCTTCTCTGTGATTCTCACAATGCAGTGAGTTCCTCAGGACCTTTGGCACCTGCCCAGCCAGGTGCCCTGTCCGGTGATCAGCTGACTCAGACAGGTCTGACCTGGGAAGTCACTGCCTCCAGCAGTCTGGCCCCAGGGGAACCCTAAAAGGCGCTGAGAAGCCAGTGGATTTGTCTTTGATACAGGGTAGCATCATATTTGGTAAGTGAAGCCACAGTCGGGTTTGTTTGCCCTCCCCCTCCACCCACATAGAAAGGGTGGAGAGGGTAGATAGCACTGGGACAGCCTGGGGCGACAGGTGTCCATGCATACAAATTTTACTCTGTGCAGAGCAACTCTCATTAAAAAGGCGACTCTAGTCATCGCCCCGCCCTTGAAAATGGGTCTGAATTCTGGCATTGCAGCTAGTCTCTCTTTCCTTTCCAATCTAGAGCTGGAAATAAACACAGATATAGGATGAACTATATATTTGTTCCCCTCGAATGAGAAAACCTAAAGTTAGAGAAATGGAGAATGATTTTACTACCATTAAGAAAAGCCAAAATGCTGCTGGGAATATGACTTTTCAATCTAAAAGAGATCCCCAATTCTATCAAAATGCAAAGGAGGATGGGATTTGAGCTGGAAGAAGGACCATCCACCAGGCAGGAAAGCGCCACGTAAGGACTCTTGACATTTTCCCTTCAGCTGCACAAAATTGGAACTGATGTTACGTCTTTAGGTGCTAAATACAAAAGAATTCTACCCAAGTTTCTCACCAGGAGGTGTAAATTATTCATGAAAAATGAAAATGTACTAGATTACAACACTTACATAACTTAGCCTTCCCTCAGAGAATCTGAAAATACATTTATTAATTAAAACCTCATGGTAGTCCTGCAAAGCAGCTGCTTCAGAGGCAGGAAAATAAAAGGTCTATTGTCTTCTTATTTTCTAATTTCTTGAAGAAAAAAATTAATCTGCCTCTACATTGCTCTCATAGATCCAAGTCTGTCTGAGACAGACAGAGGACCACCCACCTCTCCCCCTACTTAATTTTTTTTTTTTTAACCACATTAGCAAGTCTGGATTCTGATGCCCCAGCCACGCTGCACAATGGAATTTAGACTCAAATTGCCAAGCAGCTTTAACTAATAGTGTTCACTGAATGCAAGCGCTGCAAATTTCTCAGTTTTTTTTTAGTCAAAGAGATACAGCAGGCTCCCCCCTTCTCTCTCTCTCTCTCTCTCTCTCCACACACACACACACACACACACACACACAGACTCCTGCCTTCTCCACAAAATATTTGATATTGCAAATCTGCCTCATTCGAAGCAACCAGATCCATTGCTGAAACCGGATCCCCCACTAGAGCTAGAATATAAGCAAAAAGTTAAAGGTGGCTAAACAACTCCAGCAGTAAAATGCTGCAGGAGTTATGTCAGCCCAGAGTACTATTTACAAGGGCTGGATTCTGACAGTTGCAGTCTCTGCTTTTTTGGAGAACAACATACTGGGGGCCCAGCTGCTTTCTGCTCTGCTCCCAGGAATGAGCAAGCAACGAGAAGCGAGCGTTTCACAGTTTGATCGTCCGCACACAGAGGCCAGCCGCTTTACCGCGGATCGCAGAAGACAGCGCCGACGGAGCCCACTCTTCCCACACTGGGGCCTTGCAGCCCAAGATTTGTCTTGTGAAACAAACACAGGCCCAAAATGGGTCAAGTGGTGAATAGTGGGGAATGTTGAATGCCTCCTACATTTGTCTGAATATAGTCCTGACAGATGGCATTGAATAATAGATGTTTTATAAAACTCTGAGAGGAGAGATGAAGTCAAACTTGACTTTACTTTTCTAGCTTTCTTGGTTAGTATAGGTGGACTTATTTATCCAAGGGCCTATATACAAATAGCTTTGAAGCTGTCTTCACATTTAACGGTGAGACATGAGTAAAGTGAGATGATTTTAAGCTTTTCTCTTCCCTGCTTTTATAGGAGGAGAGATAAAACATAATATATGAAACCGGTTATGTGTAATTATTTTATCTTTCTGATAAGATATTGCTGAAATTGATTATCACATATAGTAAAGCTATATCAGGCATGTCTGAAAAATGGGATTTTCTGACTTATCAAATATTCCAATAAATAGAGGGCTACGTGTGTATGATATGTTATCAACTAATTTTCAATAAATTCTTCCAAAGGCCAACTCTCTGTTGACTGGACTTAGTCATTGGAGGAGGGATCAGAAGATGTGACAAGACCTTGAGGTAATAATTTTAAACATAAGTCATCAGTTTTTGGAGATGTGATTAAGTGTTGGTTAACATATTGCCCGAGATACAATCTGATTTCATCAGCTTGTAAGGCACTGCTTGGGGTGCTCCCTAAAAATATTCCTAATACCAATATGTAGGATGATTTTTTCCCAGCATGGACTCACAAACCAGTATGACAGACATGAATAATCGCCCCCACCCTACACAGAGCTCTGATGCAGAGACGCAGACAGTATGTATTCACACCATATCTGAAGGGACTTCCTTTCAAGCTGAGGCCTGGGGCCTTTGAGCTTTTAGCTCTGAGGTCTTCTTTAGGAAGGAAGTGGGAAGACGCACGCTAGGCGTGAGCACAGCGGAGGAGTGTGGCCAGCGTCCACCCAACTGCTGTCCTGGAAGGGACGGAGTCCAGGTCCTACAGAGGTGATTTCTTGTGGTTCACCCTTCACATCAGCCCAAATCTCTCTTTCTGCCACGTGACATTTATTTGGACAGGTTTTTGCTATAGTATGAAATCGTTGTTATGTTTCTCTTTGGCGAAAAGTAACACTCACTATGTGATGGGCAAAGGCAAGATAAAGTAGGCCACTTGCCAGCTGCCACTGTCCCTGTTCAGGCTCTTATTAAAACCTCTTAATGGCCTCTGCAGACTCTCCCGCCTCGACTCCATCTGCTCACTCTTCCTAGAGTTCCGTTCCCACCACTATCCTGCTTGAAACCTTTCAGTGGCCAAATAAGGGCTGAACCCTTTAACGTGGCATTCAGGTCCCACACAACCAGCATCAAACTTACACTGTAGCCACGCCTGCAAACTGAGGCTCAGATGGATGAAAGAGTGTTAGTTCTTCTCCAGCTAAACTTGAGATGTCCCAGCCTTTTCTGGAACACTTGTACTTGCCTTCCTTTCTATCTAATAAGGATGCTTTAAGGGATGTGCAAAGTCCTTGTAGAATTTAGAGGGTAGAAAAAGTCCTTCTAGCTGGAGGAGGGGGGAGGCGGATGTTCCGGGAAAGATTCACAGTATAAATTGGATTTTAATTGTGCCTTTAAGGATGTTATTAAGTAAATTGAATAATCTCTGTATTTAAATAAAGAAACTAATATTTAAAATATATTTGTTTGGAAATTATTTTCTCCCCCTTTGAAATAGAATATACGTTTGAAATCAAAAATACTAAAGCAATTACAATATGGAGTACTATAATAATTTGTCACAGGAATTTTAATCTGTACTCTCGTTTTATTAAATAATATTTCTTATAATATGAAAAATGCTAGGTAATCCATATACTGAGATGTTTGCCTCTATCTCTTTTAATGTATAATCTAAGATTAAATTTGTTTCAATATAGGTATCCAGATTTACACATTCCGGTCTTTTTATTAGTGGGCAGAAATTGACTCATTTACATGTTACCATCATTTTTCACCCTGATTTTCCTTGTTGACAAATAATTTGTGAGATGATTGGTAGAGGTTAGAAGTAAAACCTATGACAAAAGAAGGCTATGAATCTGCTCTACTAAGACTAATGACTAATTCTTTCTAAGGTTATCTTACTTCTATAGAAATTATTACTAATTTTCGCTGGTTACAATATTACACAGAATCAGTGAGGCGAATGGTATGGTTTCGGAACATGAGCTGGCTATTTCACACAGCCAGCTGGAAGCCATGCTCACATCCAGTGCACCTCCCCAGTCGAGGATTCTCCTTAGTTTGAGCTGCGTTAGCAACACTACTGCGTTCTCCCCTATAACAATAGAGCCGCTTGTTACTGGGTGTCACTAGAAAGATAGTTTTACGTGTGCAAGAGGAGACTTTTGTGTGTTTATAATTATGGAGAGAGGCAGTGTACCACAGTGGTTAAGAGCAAGTCCTCTGCAGCCAGCCTGCCTAGGTCTAAACCAGCAAGACCATTTACTAGCTGTGTAACTTTGGCTGAGGTAGCTAACCTTTGTTTCAGTCTTACCATCTCGAAAATGGGGATGAAGATCATTGTTTCTATCTCGTAAAATTATTGTAAGGATTCAGTGAATATATCTGTACGTAACTATCCTCTCTCATATAATAGAATATATGATATATTATATGAGAGAGACCAATTAGAATCATACCTAGTACATAATAAGTGATTTGTGATATTACTACTATTATTGTTAGGTGTAATTTGGCTATTGTGGCTCAAAGACCTTAACTGTAACTGGAAATAGCTCTTAGTAAATTTGCTTACTGTATTTTTGTTTCCATATCTACTCCCAGAGCTAAAATAACCAAAAAGAATTTTATATTTCCCAAATGTATTTGCATTCTGTCTTTATCTAATCTCAAACTACTGGTCTACGTTCAGTGAAAACTTTCATTGGTGGCACCTTGATTCAACCAGAGGATAGAATTTACAGATCTGTTGCTTGTTCAGCTTGGCTCACCACGGGGTAGCATGGAAAGAACACTGGACCGGAGAAGCTGACGTGGGGTGTTTTAGTCTATCCTCTTACTTCTGTGAATGACTTGTCTAATTACAAATGCCTATGAGGTTTGGAATATTGGAACTGACAGTCTGAATTGATCAAATTAACCAAAAAACTGTCAAATTAACCAAAAAACAAAAAAAATGCTACTGTATTTTGTGTCAAAGACAGACCACTCAGTGAAGAAAAAGAAGGCAAGATGCTTATCATTCACTGAACTCTGGAATCACCAGCTTCACTTTCCATTCCATTTGTGTTTACCTTTATAATTTCATGCTTTGGGCCTAAGATAGTAGTCACAGAACCATTGTTTCATTGAATCTCAGAGCTGGAAGGGACTTCAGAGGCCACCTAGTTCTATTCCTCCTTTTACAAATGAGGAAAATGAGATTCATTACGTTTAAATGACTTACATAATTCAGATGGATATGATTTGATTTGAGTTTAAAGAGTGAAATCTTAGCAAGATGATAGCTTGTTATTTCGCAGTCATTAACTAGCTCTACATTTCCTATTATTGGATGCTAAAAGAATTCCCAAGTTCTTTTGTAGGTGTGTTGCTCTTTGAAACTTGTTGAAAATACATAAAGATACCATGTCTAAAATTTATGTTTAATATTAATTATTTTTTGTGGGCTTTCATGTGCAAGCAGATCTTTATCAAGAGCTGCTGAAGGATTTTTCTTCTTTATCATTTAAGCATAATCCAGCAGCAATTATTACATCTGATTAACTGCAAAACACAGAATCTGGGATTCTTGAAGCTACTGTCAGGTACTCCTTTAATTACATTTGTTTGGATTAAATTGAAGTTAAACTTCACTTAAACTTGTAATCAAACAAGTTGAAACTTCAGTTCACCTTGTCATTTCCTTTACCAATCACACCCTGTTTTAAAGTGATATATTTTAGCTTCTGACTGTTTCGTGGTTCCTACCTCTGACTCCTCACACCCATATCCAAACCTACACATACAGATGCAGTCTCTCTAAGTTTTTTCTACCAAATGGAACGGAAGAACCACCAGGCTAGAAAAATATATATTACACATGATTCATATACCTCTTTTAATGCATAATCTAAGATTAAATTTATTTAATTTTAATTATCATATTATAAAGGAATTTATCCCAAAGTATTTATTTATCTTGGCTTCCTTTCCTTTCTTAGAAAAAATCTCTAAGTGTCCAAAATGCTCAACTTACTATATAGTATTGGTAAAAATTTCATTGTAACAAATACTACTATATTATACTTCAAACTTGTTTTCTTATAAAGGGACTCTGTAACAAAAATTGAGTCAAATATCACATGAACACAGTTCAAGGAGGCAGGACTTAGATTTACAAGAAAACATTATCCAGCTTCCCTATGAAGAATGAGCAAGTGAGCCCAGGAGCTTTGAACCTAATAATGGAAAGATGCAAACAGTCTTTCTCCCTTCTCTCATCCCACCGTTAAAAAAAGAACCTTCCCAGTTTAAGAACTTATCCTTGCTATTCTTTATTTTATTTGTTTGGAAGCTGAGTTGGCTGTCCTCAGAGGGTGGGTGGCATTTTAGCCATGGGAGTGAGAGTTTCTATCTGCCCACTCGGCCTCTCCACCCTCCCTCTGTGGCTCTCCTCTGCTTTGTCACAGTGTGGAGAGGGCACATTCAGAACTGTCACAGGGTTTAATCTTCCTTCCTGCATTCCAGTACACTCTCACCTCTCCTTGTAGTGATGAAACCTATAGCACTGGAATCGTGGATTCGCTTGAATGTGGAGGCAGGGACCCAGCCCTCCCAGCCTGCAGAATACACTTTGGCATCTGCCATTTATACCCTGACACAATTTCCCCCAATTTCTCCTATTAGCTTTGACCTTCCCTCCAGCCTACTCCTATATCCCTTGTCATCTTTTATTAGCACAGTTGATTTTATTTAAAAAAAAAAAGAAACAAAACTAAAAACAAAACCAAAATTGTTCTTCTGTGAAGGGAGAGCATGCACAATAAAGTCTTTTTCTAGGCGAGGTGAGAGTTTATGCTCACTCCCCCCTCACACTCGCGTCCTTGTGACCAGGAGCACACGTTTGCAAGTTGGTAGGCTACAGCCAGGGATGCAGTCAGCTGTGACCACAGACTAGGAAATAGCCAACTGGCTGTCACTAAGAAATCTTACATCCATGGTCTTATTGGCACATGCATGAAACCAACAGAGTTCAACACTCCTAATCAGTCGTATCCAGCCTTTGTGAGCCCAGTGGCACATGACTCTTCTTCCACGATGGTTTGGCTCTCAGGCCAGTATCTGAACAGATTGTAAAGTGGGAACCACGTGAGTTTGGCAGAACCTAAGACCATGGTCAAATGTTAATAAGAATTATTCAGACCTCAAATTTGACACTTAGGCAAAAGGGGGAACTTTCTAAGAGGAGATTGATTTTCTCCACACAGATGACAAGGTCTGAATGAACCGAATTAAAACAGAGCCAGTTTTGAAGCACCCAGGGGTGCGTGTCTACAATTTTTCTGTGGCAATTCACAAACCACTGGATAGGTAATGCTGTACTAAAAGGAATTTAAGCCTGTCAGGTTAATTACACAATATTAGGTACGAAAACAAACAGTGCAACACAAAACATAGCTACATCATTATTGGCAGTAAATGTTAACTCTAAATAAGTGCAACCTGTCCATAAATGCTTGCTATAAACTAATTAAAAAAATAAAATTTGATGGATAAACATGAAAAAAAAATTCTCACTGAGAATTTTTTTTTTAAATATCAGCACTCATTTAGAGTTTGGGATTCGTGAAAGAAAGCTTTAAAAGGAGCAAACCTGATTGGCTGTGGCTGTTGCTGCGAAGGGGACACTTGTTGCAGGAGTTGTTGCTGCAGAGACAGTGGCGGACGTAGCGCTGTGCATCATGGGTACTTTCAGGAGGGGACCATGGGAGCAATGAACAGGAGGGTGTAGCATTATGGTAATAGAAGTGGCGTTTGGCATGGTGAATATCAGAGCAGCAAGCCATCATGGGTTAAACCAGCAGATGGCATGCAATCACAATGCAAAGCAAGGAAGCATGGGAGAGAAATAAAAAAGGGAAAATAGCTTATTACAAGTACAATTAAAGGAAGTTTTAAAACATAATCAGTGATTCCCAGAAAGGCCAAAGCAGATTACTTTGGTTGATGTATTTATAAATATTTTATTTCTAACAATAGATCCATTCCCAATTCAGAGTATATAGTGTAGGCAATAATGGTTGTTTCTGACAATAGGAAAGGTAATGTCCAATGAAGTAAGAAAACATGATGTTCACTTTTAATCATAAATTTTAAAACATCAAAGGCTCTACATGTAGGCTTAGTTTGGGATAGGATGTTCTCTGGAATTAATTGTGGTTAAATCGAATTTTTTTTTTCCAATTTGGGATTGCTTATATAAAATGGAACTGTGGTTTTTTTTGATCTATAAATGATGGAGCAAAAATCATGGCCTTGATGCAAATTCTAACACCATTACTCTGATACAGCCAGACAAATTTTGCCAATGTTTATTTTTCTTGATTCTAAGTGGAATGAATCCATATGTCCTAAAGACAGACTTTTGTATCAAGGCATTAAAATGTGTGAGGAGAGCTGCATACTATTAAAATTTAACAGTGGAGGGAATGCTGAAGTACAAAAAATCATCACAAATAAATCAACACTTAAAATTTCGAAAGATAATCAAGTAAGGCAAATCAGACACTTGGTTTCAAAATACATCCATTTATAATTTTTAAAAAATAAATACTTCTGGGAAACTCTGATAACTCTAACACACAGCAAAGAGGAGATAAAGGCACACCACTATGAAACTTTAAAACATTGATGAAATTAGCCTGCCTCTCTGACAAAGTAAGCTCTTTTCCCCTTGTGCTATACCATATAAACTATAAAGAGAAACAAAACACAAATCATTAAAAAGCAGACTCGTACTTGTGGTTTTATGTTTTTGTTCATGATTGTTCTAGTACAAGAGGTCACATTAAAACCATCACTTTCTTAAATATACAAGTACATTTTTAAAAACCTATATGTTAACTCTAAAGCCAAATAAGCCTTCAGATATGCTATTTCCTAAAGCATTTCTACCATTTCTGAAATAAATTTCAAGCAAGTGAAGGTATTGTACATCATATAAAAGACAAATAAAAAAGGTTGAAACCTACCAATACTGGTAGCGGGTGTCATGCACAAAACTGACCCTGATGTCATGCAATGGTGGGTGGAAAAAGTGAATAAAGGGAAAGAAACAGGTTAGCGGTTTAGAGTTAACATTCAAAGTGAGATTGAAGCACAACCAGAAATAAGTAGGGTTAGTTAACACAGTCTTTTAGGGCCATTCACATTGTCAGTACAGACACAAATATATCTGACTTATTTTAAGCCAATATTATTCCAAGCTCACTCCTTAGACTACTGTTCACACTTTCTATTCATATACATCAACATGATTCTAATAAGAATAACATGTGATAATGCCATGGTATCCTTCCTCTAAGATGTCAAGATATTTTACAGACATTATCAGGTTAATCCTCCAAGGTAGGAAGTGGGTATTTTACAGATGAAAAATCTGAGGCATAGTAACTCCTCCAAGGTCATGCATAGTGAGAGTCAAGGGTAAGGCTAGAAATAGAACTCTACTCCTAAATCCAGGTCAGGTTTTATATTCACAAGATTATGCTGAATTTATTGCATTAAAAGTTTACTTGTTTGACTGTAAAACTTTTATGTCAGCAACAATATGAAAATAAGAACAGTAAAAAAGATTTCATATTCTCCAAATCGAAATCTTACAGGGCAGGGTAAGTGAATTTTAGATCACTGTTTGAAAGCCCAATAATGTAGGAAGACTGAGATACTTGGATGGAATAACCTGTGTGTATACATGTGTGTGATCTACTTTCTGCTACGAGATTCATTGTAACAACGGAGTAGTGCCTAGCAATAAAGTCTAAACATTATAGAGGCAAAATAGTGCAGAACTGGGGCTGAGTTAAGACCAGGGCTATGGATTTTTGTCATGGTTGCTACAAGGTGACCCTTGGAGGGAGACCTTTGGTAAAACTCCTAGGAAATCTCAAGTAGGTGCCTAAGTGGGCAGGTAGGAGGTAGGGAGGAGGGATTTCAGCCCTTCCTTAGAAATAGTTGCCTTATGTGTGGTGGTTTTATTAATGTGTATGAATCAGAAAATTCTGACCATGTATGTTAATGTCTTTTGTGGAGAACTGAGAAAGAATTGTTTTGAAAGCTTTGAGGAATTATGGGCTACTGGTTCAGTACCATGAAAAGCAAGGTAATACATGGATTTAGACCACTGACGACTCAGCATCAAGTAAGTGCCAGAGAAGGAGTTTTTAATTAACATAAGTGTACTCACTTAGGGTTTCAGAATTGCCTTCTGAGATATTAGCTGTTCACACCACAAGGATACTTTTTGCCCTACCTACATTTTGATCAGGCTAATATTACCTATTCAGGAAAGGGGACTATTTTACTGGGCTACCACTGGATTCTTCAACAAATATGCACCAATATGTCCAACTTAAAACACACACACACACACACACTCTCACATATTCCTCAAAATCCCTTTCATGACACCATGACACTTTATCTTTCTCCAGTCGTATTTCTCTAATCTTCACAAACTTTTGGAAAGTTAACTACACATAAATTTTTACTTCCTTGTCCCCATTTATTCTTCCATTCTCTCCAATTTGGCTTTCATTTTTACCTCTTCACTCAAACTGCAAATGTCAGTCACCAAAGAACTCCATATTGCTGCAGCCAGTAGGCATCTTCACCTAACTGTTCCTGCTCCTCAGTAGCATTTAGCACTCGCCCACTTCCTACATGATAAACCACTCTCTTCCCTTAGATTTTTGATCTCTCTCTCTCTCACACACTCACACACGCACACACTTTTCTTTTTCTTTCCGGCAACTCCCTTTTATTTATCTTGCTGATTCTCTTCCTTCCTTGAACTCTACATCTCTGTATTCTAGAGTTTTTCAGGACTCAGCTATGAGTCCTTTTCATCTACTCTATACTTTTTCCTGGTATATCATTCAATTCATGGATTTAAATTCCGTGAGCTCATGGCTTCTACATTTATGCATTCTGCCCAGACCTCTTCTCTGAGCTCCAGGTCCTTTCATCTAACTGCTTACCTGGCCTCTCTACTTGGATGTCTCACAAGTGTCTCAAATTTAACATGTCCAAACTTTGATCTTTTTCACAGAATCTGTTTCTCTATCTCAGGAAATACCTAGCGGACGTCACTGTCTATGTAGAGCTCTAGACTGAACTGAAAGTTATGCCTGATACCACTTCCCCTGGTGCAAATTTTCTAGTCCAACTTACCAATAAGCCAGAGAAATCCTGCTTCTAAAATGCAGCCTGCATTTGTCTGTTTGTCCATCACTACCACCACGTCTCAAGTCCCAGTTACCACATCTCTAGGCTGGGCTATTTGTGATAACATTGTAACTGGTCTTCCCGCTTCCATTTCTCTTCCTTCCTTAGCCCATTCTCCACTCTGCCGGCAGAGTAAACCTTTCCAAATGCAGACTGGCCACTCCTCTGCTGGAAAGGATTTGGTGTCTTCTCATTGCTTTAAGGATAAAGGTGCCCTGTGGTTCAGGCTCTGCCTACCCCCCAGGCTGTCCTACACTTCTCTTCCCTGGCACCATGATCCAGACAGGTTAGCCTTTCATTTCTCTGAACTGTACACCTCACACATTTGCCCTATTTTTGAGCTGCCTATAAGCTGTCCCCTTGGCCTAGAATAATCTTTACCCTACTCTTCCAGGTTTCAAGGTTCATGCCACTTCTTTAGAAATTGTTCAGTTATTCTTTTGCCCACTTCCCCATGCCAGCAAGTCAGTTTTCTATTTTTAGTCTCATTGAACCCTTTACTTTTTCATTCATAGTACAGGTTGAGCACTCCAAATCCAAAAACCCCAAATCCAAAATGCTCTAAAATCTGAAACTTTTTGAGTGCCAACATGACCCTCAAAGGAAATGCTCATTGGAGTATTTCAAATTTCAGATTTTCAGATTTGAGATGCTCAACTGGTAATGAAATGAAAATATTCCAAAATCCAAAAAAAAAAAAAAAAAAAAATCCAAAACACTTCCAGTTCCAAGTATTTTGGATAAGGGATACTCAACCCATACTCATGAAAAATTTAACTATATATTAAATGGATATTTGCTGAACATCCATCTTTCCTCCTCCTCTGTAAACACGGGGAGGCAGAGTTCCTGTCTGACTAGGTCTATGGAGGCATGTAGAAGGTGGTCAATGTGTTGAATAAATATTCTTAGCCATTAGTAAGAAGTGTGTTGGGAACAGTTTGTTCCTAAAGTTTATTAAAGTACCAAGTTTGTGAATGATTTTATTTTAAAGTTAACCGTGGCTGGATTCAAAGTTACCCCTATAAAAATCCCCTCTTATTTTCTTGCATTCCAATGTGGAGGGGCTTTCTTGGAGGGTTTTCCTGTGTCATGCATGTGAATGTCATCAAGATCACAAACAATCAACAGCTCCCACGGCCACAATGGGCTAGGATTAGTCATGTCACTTTGGCTTCAGTCCTGGATGTGGCTGAAATGCTCGACCAAATTAATTCAATGAGTCTCTCTCTTATGCAGCTGGATAATGATGTGAATATTGGAAACACATAACCGTGTGTTTGGCTGTGTGTGGCTCTCTTAGTCAATGCCAGATTCTGGTCCCGATATCTTCTTTGCAAACTGCATCTCTGCCTTTTCACCCCACTGCTCACCGCCACTCTTCCCACAGACCCTGTAAGGACTTTACACTCTAGCTACAATGTACCACTTCTTATTCTTCAAATATATTCTTCCCATCCCCTGTCTGGGATACTCTTCCCCATTGGTAAAATCCTGCTTCTCTTTCAAAGTCCCACGCCAATTTCTCGTACTTTGGAAAGTCTTCTTTCTCCACATGTACTGCGGAACCACCACCCACTGCACGTGCTAAAGACAGAAGTGTTGTCTCCCTCTCCTTCACTCTCCAGCAGCATTGCTCAGACCTGCAGCTAGTCCTTCCAGCTTTGCAGGATATTTGGGTTTTACCTAGTTTTGAACTCTTTTATATTCCTATTGCTGGCTCTGGAACCCAGAACATACTATGTGTTCAAGAAATATTTGCTAAATTGAATGGAATAAATAAATTTTGTTATAGTTATGCAGACATAGTTTCCACTACAAATACTGATAAATCGTTCACCAAGTTGTGTGATAACCTTAGGTAACATTTACGGTTTCTCGTCATTAGGCAATATTTGGGCTAGCACTTTCCTCTGTTCTAGTTATTCTGTGATTCCTTTACAATGAAATAAATCATGGAAGGATTCTGGGGGTCTCCTTTGTTCTGACCAGCGGAAGCATTTCACCAAAGCACTAATTCTATGAAAAAAGCCTTCTCAAATGTTTTCTGTTTGTGTTGCACAAATATTTCAGGTCTCCTATCTGTGAGCCAGAATTATCTGGATAATTCCATTCATTACATATTCCACTTTGCAGTGTAGACACAGCCTCAGTTTTTCCATCTGCAAAATGCAAATAACTATGCCTGACACTAAAAGAATTGCAACATCTTGAAGAATAATGAGATAATGTCTATAAGAACACTTACAGTAACTCAGAATAAACCTGTCAGAGAAATGCCAAGAATTATTATGCTGCTATTTTTGAAAGTGTGTGAGGTTTTGCCATGTTCCTAACATAGCAAAGAAAAAGTATAACTACTTGGTTAAAATCATCTCTATGAAAAAAGTAAAAAAAAAAAAAAAAGAGAAAAATCTCACCCACTGCAAATGTGCTAGGGCATCAACTAGGGTGATAATTATCTTAGCATGGGTTTGGAGAAGATTCCCATATTTTGCATAAAATTTTATATTAATATCTTTGTAGCCTGGAGGCAGAATTCCTAAATTTCAATTCACACTGTGTCAATGGGAGAATTTGAGTAGCCTATTAAAAGCTTTACTATGAATGACCTTTTGATAAAGGGCAACCTCCAGAAGAACATAAAATGCTTTTCATTTCATGTATATGACTGTTGTTTATGTAAAACATCTATAGAAAAATCAAAATTTGTTCATTTGAAAATAATGGACTCACTATCAAGTTACAAAAATTATATTTGAGCATCATCACTTGATTTGCAAAGATTTAAAAACAAGGATGATTAACAATGAATGATTATTATCATTATCATTTTAAAAACAAGGTTGAAAATGTGGTTTATAAGAAACAAAGTCTGAAGTAAAAAGCTTGAGCTAAAATAAACACTAAAATTTCTACTATGGATTTGAGTGGGAGAAAAATTATGCTAATTTCCTTTTAATAAAATTATTTTCTTTCCTCATTTAAGAGAAACGTGAAAATTTCTTAGAATTTAAAATACCATTTCAGAACACGAGATCCACGTTTGTCCACTATGATATTTATATCATGTAACAGATGGAAATAGTTCTAATTCACCGAATTAAGTGGGCTAGGACCCACTTTTCTGCTACCAAAGCCCCCTGTATTGAGGGTTGCCAGACACACTTAAGCTGTTCCTAGGGAATCCACCAGAGGGCGGAAGTACACAACCACAGCAGCCAATACAGCACATCGGTCCTTCGTATAATACATTTCATCAACAAAAATCAGGTCGTTGCATAAAGGCTGTTATTCATTCTTGCTTTGGAAATATTTGAATGGTTTCAAGGTGAAATATTTTACAGTGAGGATTCTGTCAGTATTTTAATAAGTCATCCATTATTGGATTGGGGTGTTAAACATGTGTTAGGGTTTCAGATTCTTTTGCCAGGCTTAGCTTCAGGGTTTCATAGGTAATCCCAGGAGATGGGAATGGTATTATCACCCATTCTTCAGAAAAAGACTTGTCCTTTTCTGTTTTCCCCTTCAGTATATTCCTCCTTAATTTTTTTTCCTCTTAAAATATCTAGTGGTCAAGAGGTCTATAATGAGACACTTGTAGAAACCACACAGGACCTTAAGCTAAGTTTACCTTCTAGTGATTACTGCACAAATGTTATTTCAAGTGGATTACATCTACAAATACTGCTATGCTACAACAGCACTGGAATGTCACTAGTTATGGTTGTAATAGGGCAAGAATGAAGCCCTAATAAGTACTGAATTAGAGATTCCCTCTACAGGTCAATGAGTTTGTTTATTTTAAGATGGGTTCAAAACTAAAATAAGAAAACTAAACACTGAAAGCCATTTTGTTTATGCAATTTATATTTTTACTATTATAAATATTGTTCCCAGGTTACTAATTCATTTCAAAGTATAGGTTTTACACAAAGAATATTACAGAAATATTTATTTGACTCCCTCAGATATTAACTCCTGATATGCTATGGGATTTAAAGAAATGGATATGCTATGGGATTTAAAGAAATGGATAATAAACTGGAAAAGTCCAAACATATTCATTAGGAGCCACAGTCTCTTTTTGTTAAAATCATTATTTATCTATATTTACCTTCAACTCACTATCATGGGATGAAGGATTTTACTTCGACATGAAAAACTTAATGGATGGTCTTCCCACCATAGGCTACATCAGACTAAAAGTTGAAAACCACAGTCAATTTATGGTGACTGTGTTTGTTTGTGTATATTGTGTGTGTGTTTGTGGTCAGGGATGTAGGCAAAAAATGCGGAGGGCTAACATACATTATACTTTTTCTTCCTTTTATCTGACTTTTTTTGCCACTTTAAAAAAAGTCCACTTTCATCTCATTTTTTAGCAGAACTCCATGGAATCAATAGACAGAGGATGGGTGGGTGGTGTAATGTTATGTCAGTTGAATTGGTCACAGGGAAAGTAGGTTCTAATCTTTTTATCATTAGTTGTGCCACCTTGGAAAGTCACTTCTCCTTTAGGGGGCCTCAGTTTTCTCATCTGTAAAACAATCAACTGGATGAGGAGATCACTAAGAATCCTTTAAACTCCAAGATTCTACGATTAATACAATTGATCTCTTAGTGGAATAATAGAGTTAATGCACCATAGCACCTAATATTATCAGGCATTGGCTTAGAAACCAAGGGTAAGAGCTCTATATATTTGTGAACTTGGTGAAAGTTGAGAAGGATGGAGAAAGAGAGAGAATGGATATAAAAATATGAGTAGAGGATTGCTTTAATTTGAATAGCCTTGTTTTATTTTTAGTGCTCTGCATAGAAATAGAAAAAAATGGTTAGTATTTACTGGAATTGCTATTTTTGGATCATTCAGCATTAACTACAAATTTCAATTGTCACACATAAAAGGTCTTATTTACATAAACAATTTTACAGGGCTTGTATAAATACAAGAAACCAAAAGCCCTAACTGCTCACTGCTTCTCACGGTTTAAATCTGTCACTTTATCAAATATTTGGCTTTAGAATCCTAACACTCTTTAACTATCATTACAAGCAAGGGAAATATGTCTAGATAGCTAGGACAACGATGAATTTCAAGCTGTATCATACCTTTAAAAACAAACTAGATGCCACCAAACAGCTTAAAGAAATGAGAAGAAAGCACATGACCGGAAGGGCACGAGGGCACAGGACGTGGGACAGTAAGGGCACTTACCTGTCGGGATGAACGCTGCGTGTTGCTGCAACTGTGCGCTGGTGAGAGCCTGCTGGTAATGCAAGACGCTGGGGTTAAAGACCGCACTGGTCCCGTTGCTTTTTTCAAGTGCTTGTCTCTTTGGTAAAGGATGAAGTGCACCAGGGGGAAAGGCCTAGAAATGAAGAATTCGATAAGATATGTCTAACTTAAAGCAAACACACCTTCCATGTCCACAGAGATCATCAATTGCAACATTCTTTTTTAAAAAAACGACAGCTAAGGAGATGCCTCTGCCATGCACCTTAATTTAAACAGCGGCAATGTCGAATGAGTGAGAATTTGTTATTGAGAGCGAAAGCATGATTTCTGTAACCCAAAACGGTAGCATCTCAACTAAGGAAAAGAAAAACTATCAAGCAACAACAACAAAAAAATGGCTTCAGCTTTTAAAATGAGTTAAACTATTCTAAGGGGGGGAAGAAGCATTTGTGTTATTAATAATACCTATTCTTTTCTTTAACTAAATGGCAATTTTTTTGAATTTTAAAGGTTAATAAGAATTATAATGAACATTTTCTGAGCCAAGTAATTTATATTTGCTTCACTCTTTTGGAAAAGGTATTAAAATTTGTTAGGATTAATTTATTTCACAGATTACATATGAAAATGAGATGGCTAAACACCTTATTGAATTTTTTCCATAAATTAATAATAATGATTGTTTGCAACCAATATTTTACAAGTAATACAAATCTCGGATGGTTCTCTGAAAAGCTACATGCAAAGCGAAAGGTGAAAGGTCAAAGTACCAGGTCTACAGTTGCTTCGAGAGGTCGCTTCATTGCTTTGGCAGTCGACTGAGTCTTTTAATAACAGGCAGCGAGCACATGATGGCAGTGGGCCAATGGGATTCAAGCGAATTAACATACAGGTAAACAGCAAGCAGAGGTGCATCATGGGAACGGCATTGCATTGTGGATAGGTGAGAAGGAAAAAAATATTCTGAATGCAATATACAACGTACAAAACACTAGGCATGCACAACAACAAAAATGTTCTCTAAAGAAATGAATATTACACCTTAAATTAGTATTGAAGCAAAAATGCATCTACTATACCTTAGTTAAAAGCATATAAGAGAGTAAAATATAGATGTTTGAAATTCAGGAAAGTTAAAACAGCAGCTTGCATACACACCATAAGCATTTTTTATATTGCTTCAGAAAAAAATGCAAAACTTTTAAGGGCCATTGAAGAACTTCTGATAAGTTAGTTTTCAAATATAAAACAATGAATGCATCAAGTCTGCATAAGGTCCAAGTTGAAAATTTTCATAAAAATAACCTTGAATTCAGATCTAGCCTAACAAAATGAAGTGGCAAACTGAGACAAAAAATTCAGGCAAAAAAATATTCAAACACAAGATTATTTATGCAAAACTGTTTGGGTTTGGATCTTTATTTTTTGTCTGAATCATGTGGATAATTGTCTCAATTCTTTTCTTCACTCTGCTAGTGTGGGTCTTGCAATGTGGACTAAGGTTCCAAATTTAATGTCTTGAATTTAAATAGTGAGTTTCCAGAATTTCCCACTTTTATTCCATCATCTTGTTTCTAATGACTAACTTATCATCCATTCTGTTTTCTACTACATTTGAAATTATAATTTAATTCATCTCAAAAAACTTACCTGATTACACTAAGAAAATACCCTTTAAAAAGATATTTAGTGTCCTCAGGTACCAAAATAATTTCTATTTAGTAATTCTATTTGTACTTTCAGCTACGATCAGTGACCAATCCCATTAATGAGAAATGGAACTCTTGGCTAGAACAAGTACAACAGCTAAAAATAGCAAACAGCTGAAAATAGCAAAGAACTGCTCGAAGGATTAGAAGAAAAATAATATCTTTAACTTATAACCAATACTTTTGGGAAGATAGTTTCACTTAAACAGCTGAAATAATAACAAATATGGATCGATTTAGACCACAATGAGAAATTTTCCTATTCTTTGTTAATTATATTAAAAAAACTAAAACTAAAAATTCTAAGATGGAATTCTGTGAAAATAAAGAAATTCAAAAGAATAGCTCCAATGCAAATAAAAAATGAAATACCTCTTTTCTATGCTTAGCACAATAGGTAAATCCCTAAGGTTTGTCTAATAAATGCAAATATTATATTCTAAAGTTCTGAGATCAAGTTTCTCATTTGAAATAAAATGGGATAGTACTAAACCCTTAAAATGGGAGACAATTAATGACATTTTCCCTGGCAAATACTGGATGTTCATTCCCATTTGATGAGTCAGGATAAAAAGTATGATGATGACAGGAGATAGGTAGAGAGCTATAGAGGGGAAAAAGAGAGGCCAGAAATAAAGTGGAAAGGACTATAGGTAGAGAAGAGATTTACAAAGACCAATGGGGAAGAAAATGTTTGGGAAGGCAGTTTTGATAGAGGCCATCAAATAATATAAAATCAATGTTGTGAAAGTAGAATTGTGAACATTAAAAGGAGCTCAACAATAAGAAAGCTTCTTTGTACTGGACTTTCTTTCCTCACTTGTAAGTTTGACATCATGTAACTTCCATGATGCCATTTTTGTTTAAAATCTTTCATCCCTGCACAATTTTACATTCTAAAGTAATGCAGGGTTTTGTGGTTTTGTTTTGTTTTGTTTTTAGCTTAAATTAATCTGCATTAGCTAAAGAAGGCTGCATAGCCTATTATCCCATTAACTGGATGGTTAAACTCAAAATCAGTTTGGCCTCAATTTTTCCCTTCGGATTTCTAGTCTCTAACATTTATAGAATGAATCTACCAGTGGGTTGATCTTTTCCCACATACTGACTAGAGGAGTAACGATGTCTCCAAAGGCTGGTATTTATGAACAAAATTTTGACTTAACAAAGCATCATTTAATGAAGTCCCCAAGTAGAATAAGAAATATTAAATATTTCTCCTTAGGATTGTCACCTGGAAGGTTAATTTTCTCCCCTTTCCTGTCTTAGTTTGATGAAACTTAAATTCCATAGAATTTAGAATAAAATCTAGGAATGAAAAAAGCTTGAGAACTCTAAAATGAACAGGACAGTGACAACATATCTCTTTCTACCACTCCTTAGTGTGGGTTTTCTTTATTAGATGCAAAGATCTTCTTTTCAAGTAAACACTGAGGTCTTGGAGGGTACAGCATACACATTAACATCTTGTACATACTGTGAAACACGTGCGGAGTGAATTTTTAAAAATCCATGTGGATGAATAATCATGTTATAATACATCTTTTTAGTATACAGATGCTCTGTTTTAGATGATATTGTTTGCTGGAATCTATGTTTACCTATGCTGAAAGATCTTCAGGCTTAGAACAGACCTTACAGATCACTGAGCCTGGTGCGCCCCAGGAACCTCCTTAGGCACCAAGGTGGAGAAGAAGGTTCTTTTTATTAATAATTGTGTGCCCACTATGTGCCAGACCCTAGGAATCCATTCTTGCTGGCCTCACCAACATTTCTGATCCTCTGCCCCTCTGAGACCCTCCAGCTTCGTGCAAATGGCTGATGAGTGGGAGCAGACCCTGTGTGCAGCCAAGTTTTTCTTTTTCTGGATTGAGGAACAATCCAACTGCATGCAGGTCAAGGCAATCAGACCAAGGCATTATATGCAAAGACCCAATCTGAGTGGTCGGGAAATGCTGACAACAGTAATCAGAGCTGCCACTCTCATGTAAAATAAAAGGATGTAGACAAGTAGGAGGGAATTGAAAGTTCCTGTACAGATTTTCTTGAACAATCTGAAACTTATCTAGCTGGTGGCAGCTTGTCCTGTTTCCTTTTGCAAAATTGTTCTCTCCTATGTCTCCCCATTTTGGTATCTGTGAGAAAAAGACTGCTTGTATGAAGATCAGACACCTTTTGTGTTTGAAACTACCAAAGAGAAGTTCTGCCTGGCTTGTTCTCTCACATTTTACAAATTCTGGTAAGCGTGATGCTTGTGTTTCAAGAGATATTTAAAAGAATAATGCTCTAATGGGAAACAAATGTCTCTTTTTCTAAAGTTAAAGCTTTAAATTCTTTTTAAGGGTCTAATCAATTAAAATAAGGGGAAACTCCCCAGATAATATTAATAATAAAAATTGAGCTAGGGAAATGCTTCGGGTTCAGACGTGGAAGCCAGGTGAATGGAATGGCAATATCTTTGAATTGCAATTATCACTCTCATTTATCCTTTTAAATAAGGAAATAAAAGAATCGTTTTTCTTCAGATTCTTAAGAGTAATCTTGCTACTAGAGTAAGAATCCTTTGACTTCATCCAACTGCACCTCTGCCGGTTCCAACTGTGCCTCTCACTTCAACTAAATAGACAATGACAGATTCAGTGATTTTCCTGTCATTGTCAGAAAGAACCTGGCTCTTGTTCTGAAACTACATTCCTTTGGGTTGTCTTTGAGGAGGCTGCAAGATCCTCTGACTTATCAGAACTCTGAATTTGGGCACCGTGTAACAACCCAAGAAACTACAGTAACTAACTCTACTGGCATCCGCTACGATAGTCTTTATGCGTCTTGACGAATGTGATGAGAACATGTGTAGAAGGGCACAGGGAAGATAATAGCTTTGACTTAAGATATGTGGCTGAGGAATGACCTGTCTATGTAAATGGCCATTTCTTCTCTTATCCCCATCAGCCCGGGTCATCTACCACGTTGTTCCCTCGATGATTAAAGTATATATTGATTGCAGTTGTTAGAATTGGTACTTCTAGGAAACAGGCAGATAAAATCGGGGCTCAACTATAAGGTCATTATTAGTAGCACCATGATTTGTTGTATTAGCAGGTACAGGCATATCTTGTTTTATTGCAATTTGCTTTATTGCACTTTGCAGATAATACGCCTTTTAAAAATTGAAGGTTTGTAGCAGCCCTGTGTCCAACAAGTCTATCAGTGCCATTTTCCCCACAGCATGTGCTAAGTTCCCGTCTCTGTGTCACATTCTCACAATATTTCAAACTTTTTTCCTTATTATTATACATTATATCTGTTATGGAGATTTGTGATCAGTGATCTTTGATGTTACCATGGTAATTGTTTTGGGATGCCATGAACCATGCCCTCATCAGATGGTGAACTTAATGATAAACGTCATGTGTGTTCTGACTGCTCCACCAATGGCCTAACGCCCAGCTCTCTCCCTCTTTTCAGGTCTCCCTATTCCCTGAGACACAACAATATTGAAATTAGGCCAACTAATATCTCTATGATGGCTTTTAAGTGTTCAAGGGAAAGGAAGAGTTGTACATCTCTCAGTTGAAATCAAAAGCTAGAAATGATTAAGCTTAGTGAGGCATGTTAAAACACAAGATAGGTCAAAAGGTAGGCCTCTTGTGCCAAACAGCTTTAGCCAAGTTATGAATGCAAAATAAAAGTTCTTGAAGGAAATTAAAATTATTACTCCAGTGAATATACGAATAAAAGAGTGAAACAGACTTACTGCTGATGTGGGGAAAGTTTGATTGGTCTGGATAGAAGATCAAACCAGCCACAACATTCCATAAGCCAAAGCCTAATCCAGAACAAGTCCCCAACTCTTCAATTTTATAAAGGCTGAGAGAAGTGAGGAGCTGCAGAAGAAAAGTTTGAAGCTAGCAGATGTGCGCTCATGAGGTTTAAGGAAAGAAGTTGCTTCCACAATATAAAAGTGTGAAGTGAGCAGCAAGTGCTCAGTGGAGAAGCTGCAGCAAGTTATCCAGTAGATCTAGCTAAAGGTGGCCTTGATGAAGGTGGCTACATTAAACAACAGATTTTCAATGTGCATGAAACAGCATTCTGTTGGAAAAAGATGCCATCTAGGACTTTCATAGCTAGAAAGGAGAAGTCAATGCCTGGCTTCAAAGCTTCAAAGGATAGGCTGACTCTCTTATTAGGGGCTAATGCAGATGGTGACTTGAAGTTGAAGCCAATGCTCATTTTCCATCTGAAAATCTTAGGGTCCTTAAGAATTATGCTAAATCTACTCTGCCTATGCTCTAGAAATGGAAGAACAAAGCCTGGATGACAGCACATCTGTTTATAGCATGGATTATTGAATATTTTAAGCAAGCCCACAGTTGAGATTCAGGAAAAAAGATTCCTTTCAAAATACTACACCTCATTGACAATGCACCTGGTCACCAAGAGTTTTGATGGAGATGTACAAGGAGATGAATTTTTTTCATGTCTGCTAACACAATATCCATTCTGCAGCCCATGGATCAAGGAGAAATTTTGAATTTCAAGTCTTACTTTATTTAAGAAACACATTTTGTAAGGCTATAGCTGCCATAGATACAGCTGGCATGATTTCTCCAATGGATCTGAGAAAAGTAAGTTGACAATCTTCCAGAAAGGATTCACCATTCTAGATGTCATTAAGAACATTCATGATTGATGAGAAGTCAAAATATTAACATGAACAGGAGTGTGGAAGAAGTTGATCCCAACCATCATGGATGACTTTGAGGGGTTCAAGACTTCAGTAGAGGAAGTCCCTGCAGATATGGTGGAAACAGCAAGAGAACTAGAATGAGAAGCGGAGCCTGAAGATGTGACTGAATTGCTGCAACCTCAAGATAAAACTAACAAATGAGGAATTGCTTCTTATGGATGAGCAAAAAAAGTGGTTTCTTGAGATAGAATCTACTCCTAGTGAAGATGCTGTGAATTTTGTTGAAATGAAAACAAAGGATTTAGAAAATTACATAAACTTAGTTGATAAGGCAGCAGCAGGGTTTGAGAGGATTGACTTCAATTTTGAAAGAAGTTCTGCTGTGGGTAAAATGCTATCAAACAGCATCGCATGTTACAGAAAAATCTTTCATGAAAGGAAGGGCCAATCAATATGGCAAACTTCAGCCGTCTTATTTTAAGAAATTGCCACAGCCACCCCAGACTTCAGAAATCACCCTGATCAGGTCAGCATTCATCATCATTGGGGAAGACCCTCCACCAGCAAAAAGATTATGACTTGCTGAAGGGTCAGATGATGGTTGTGTTTCTTTTTTTCCCAACAATAAAGTATTTTTTAATAAAGGTATGTAAATTGGCTTTTTAGACAGTGCTATTGCACACTTAATAGACTACAGTATGGTGTAAGCAAAACTTTCATATGCACTGGGAAACAAAAAATTCATGTGACTCACTTTAATGCGATATTAGCTTTATTGCCGTGATCTGGAAGCCAAATATCTGCAAGGTATGCCTGTATTTGAGTTATAGGGACTAATGTTTTCATATTCCCAGGGCCTGCTTTCATACCCAAGTGGCCAGAGATGGCCACTGTAACCCAGGCTGAGCCCGTCAGCATCCTATCACTCCAGCCACAGAGACAGCCACCAAAATGACCCTTAAGTGTTTGTTTATTCTAATTAGAGCTGGTGTAGAAGATACCATTTTCTTTCTTGTCAAAAGATGTAAGAACATGTCCCTATAGGTGTCCAAAGCAATGGTCTGGGTCACGTAGGGATGGTGGCCTTAGAGAATGGCCTTCACCTTCCAAGAGAAGCAAGGAAGAGAAAGAAGAGGGAGAACTGCTGGTTCTCCTCCTTGGAGAACCTCTTAAGTTCTCCAAGAACTTAAGTTCTTGGACCCAGGCATTCCTGAACCCTGTTTTGTCCCTACCTTCTTTGGAGGGCACTACTTTTTCATTTAAGCTATTTCAGTTGAATTTTTGTCTCTTGCAACTAGAGTTCCAACTAGCCTTGAGGATATCCTGTATACCTAGTTATGATTTATAATATGAATTTTATGGAAAAACATGTTCTTAGTGCCCACCAATCAATACACCTATTAGGATAAGTTGGGTTGGCCTAAAATGATTACAATGAGAAAACTTCTTACTTCTTATAGGATGAGATCTTCACTACCTGGATAGTAAAATGGATTCCACACTGGAGAATTATATGAAAGACCTCATTTGCTCTCTAAAAGAAGTCTTTTTTTTTTTATCGGCATTAAGTTTATCAAATTACTTTCATTTTCCCTTCCCTCCTCTCCATTCTCAATTATAATGGGCTTTAGAAACTACTCTTTTATTAAAACAAAAAAGGGAGAATTTTCTCTATTTTTTGCTGACCCTTTTGTGTGGATGCAAACATCTCCACATACATAGGAACTCACACACTCAGAAAAGCCAATGTTGTGTCCAGTGACAGGAGAATGAGAAGGACACTAAAGTGACAAAGACCCTGAAAGAAAAACAGTGAGACAGAGAAGGACCCTGTGCCCAAGGTGCTTGGAAATAAGCTCAGATTGGAAAGGTCTCTAGAACCACAAACTCCACACCAAGTGGTGATTAAGCTCTGTAAGGCTCTGTGCCTTTCTCTCTGTGTCTCCATTGCTTGTCACAGGTCCCTGGCTTAATAAGCATTTGTGAAAAGAATGCTGAGTAATGATGAATTTGCTTATGTGACAACTACACTTCCATTTGGACCAGTTACCAATGTATGAGGTGGTGTTTGCTAGCTAGTGTTTTTAAACTATACCTTTCATCTCTGAAGTCACATCTGACTTTCCTTTTGAGTCCCTCACGCCCCAGTGCACTTCCATCATGTCACTGAGGAGCATTAGTGCTCTCACTAAACTACAAGCTCCTCGAGGGCAAGGAATTCAGCCTAATTTATTTATTCTACCCAGCAAATGCTGGATGCATGGGTTTATTAAATGTGTTGAATGAATGAATTCACGGTGCCTATCACATATTAAAACAGACTTCTGATAAGCCGGAGAGTTCACATTGAAACAAATTAATTAGAAACTTCTACAGCCTAGCACAGTGGTTCTCAAACTTTGCTGTGCATTGGAATCACCTGGGAGCTTTTAAAAAACCACCACAGCCTATGCCACCCCCAGACCAATTAAATAAGAAATTTTGGGGGAAGGGAAAGGTGTCAGATCCTTCACGTAATTTCAAAACATAGCCAAGTTGGAGAAGCAGGGTCTAAGCAGGTGCTTCTCAAATGTCAATGTGCCTATAAAACACCTGGAGATGTTTTGAAGTTCAAATTCTGATGCCCAAGGTCTGAGGTGAGGCCCAAGATTCTGGAGGTTTAACAGGCCCCTAGGTGATGATAATGATGACACTTTTGGTCTCTAAGGGACAGTTAGGTTCCATGAGATTCTGGAGCTGTAGCAGGCTCCCAGGTGATGCTAATGAGGTTGCTGCTAATCTCTAAAGGACAGTAAGGTGACTCAGGGAAGCAAGCCTGGTCACAAGTCATTTTTTTTTTTTTTTTTGGCACCAGCCAGCCAGTACAGCTCCATTTTCATCTGAATTGCAATTGCTGTTCTGCATAAAATTTCAGTGGGGAAATTGGCCTTGTGAAAAGTAAAAGAAGAAGGGGGAAAATTGGAACAGGGAAAAGGCAGTCACTGACAGTTCCCTTACTGTGGGGCTTCTCTTAGGGGGCAGCTTGCTTTTTCTCTACCTGGGCTGCGGTGGTCTATCCTTCTTTGCCACTCTGAAGGCCCGGTGTGGTGCCCACTTTCTGGGCCATTGCAAAGCCTCTGAGCCCCTCTCCTAAGAAGATCCCAAGCTAAGACAATGCAGTCTCCGCAGACCCGCCCCTGAGGGATTTACTTATTGTGCTGAAGAAGGGAAGGAGGGGGGAAACCAAACCAAACGAAACCGAACAAAAAGGGGGAAACAACAACATAACTTAGGCAGCAGAGCAGCGGGAATAGCAGCCTTCCAGGGTCCCCCACTGTTGGGAAGAGCGGCCCGGCGGAGGGCGCTGCGGCAGGTGCAGGGGCGGGCGCCGCACTTACCATGACTGTGGCCGCGGCCGCGGCTGCCTGGGCGGCCACCGCGGCTTGGTTGGCTTGGTGCTGCGCTGCTTTGATTTTGGCCTGCAAGTGTGCAGGAGGGTGAAAATATTTGCATTTCTCCCTCATGCAACGCCCCTTTATGTAATCCATACAAACGGTTACGGTGTTGTCGTTTGTGTCGATCATGGTGCTGTCGGCGGGGTGTGCAAAGCGGCAGTCGGTCTCTCCCCGGGCGCAGTTCCCGCGCTGGAACTCCCTGCATACCTGAGACACAGGGAAGAAGAGCCGCGATGCAGCACACAGCCTGGCGGCCTCGCGCCGAGAAACCGACGCTTGCTTTCCCTTCCTTTGAACGGTGGCTTTTGTGCCACGCACAGTACAATTTTGATTATCCGGAACCCAAGTAACCAGAATCTCTGCCAGACTCACTTGAGTTTTGCTTTTCTCCCTTTCCTAGGATGAAAATCTGTATTGAGAAAATAATCCAGAATCTGCAGTTTAGATAAAATAAGAAAGAAATATCTTGTAACAAGGCCTTCATTGTCCCTGAGTAGCATGTCGTTTTTCTATTTCTATATATATCTTCAAATCTCCTACCCAGACAACAACTTTGAGGATGCCATAGGGGTTTTTTTGTTTTGTTTTGTTCTGTTTTGTTTTTACGTGGAGGAGTAATTTCATCATGAATCAAACTACCAGGTCACAGTCGTGCAACTCCACAAACAACCAGAGGAAATGGCAAACTTGTTCCTCCTGTCTCTGACGATGAGGAGTGCGTTGGGTCAATGTTAATACTCCTGTTTGTCCCTCTTCTCCCTGCTCTACAAAGATAACTTATAATCATAAACCAAGAGCAATATCGAGGACACCAAAACTTTCATTTTAAGGTTATTATATTATTATTTTTGACAGCACGGAAAGAAGATAAGACAGTAAAGATGAAACAGGAGAAATATGGCAAGAGACAAAGGTAAAGAAATAAATAAACTGAGGGGAGTAGAATAGAGCTGGAAGTGTTGATATTTTTAATTCTTTAATCCCAAATTATCCTGAAATCTCAAGTAACTAGAATTGCCCACCCACCCTCTGAGAATTCTGGTGGATCAAGATTTTACTTATAAAGAAAGATTTCTTTAGAATTTGAGGAGTATTCTTAATTATACCCTGAATATAGACAACATGAAATATTATGAATAACATACATATTGTTTATATAATTCTTCCCTGCTTATACATAGCATACATATCATTAGCAAGAAAAAATTACTAGTAGGGTTGTAAGTTTATCTCTTTTCAGGCTCCAGTTCCCAAGTGTGTAAGTAAGTGTTGGTTCACACCTTGATTGCCTTGATGTTTATGAAGGGTCACTGACTTGAAATTCAAGTCTTGGGAAAGTCAAACATAGTTGCAAAATACTGTTTCACTGACCAGTGGCCAGGCAAGGTTGAAGGGTAAACAGCATGAATTATAAGACTGTTCATTGTTTCCTCCTACTTTGAATATTAGCCAAAATTCTCTCTGTAGTTCACAAAACGTACAAAATAAAAATCGCTAAGATGTTCCCACAGATTCTGAGTAAGCCTTCCTCTATAAATGGAATGACTCCTGTCTGTGACAGCATCATAGGTGCAGACAGGCCATCAAGCACCTACCAAGGGGCTCTGCGTGCCGCTGACTTCATTCCTGGTTTGAATGAACCGAAAGGCACCCTGCTAAAGTCATTGTGAATCATTTTCACATATGTCTTTGTCTACTGGCACTGTTGGGAAGGACTATTTGTTCCCAATTCTGCTGATTTAATTTGTTTTCTAAAACAGTCACATACCGAACACAAAAGCTCCATGGGTCCAGCAGGTGGAGCCCAAAACACTTTTCCAGTCCCATGAAAGGTCTATTCAGTGCTAACAGGGATAGGCTATATCTAGTCAAAACAGAAGCAATCAGACTTTACATTCTCTTTAACTGGGGATCCGTATACTTCAGACTGAAGCTGAGTGAAAACATACATATCTTTAAAAATATTTGCAGTCTGAAACTTTGAATTTTAAAACATTCATAGGATATTCTGCAGCAATATTTTATTGCCCTCAAGGTTTACTGGGTTGGGACGTAAACAAATGCACATTGAAAGAACATTCTGTAAAGATCCAACGTAAAGTACAGTATACGTCCTAACCATGTATGTGTCACCTAAGAACTTCAATCAGTAATGGAATTAGAGGAGCTCTCTGAAAAATCTATGAGAATCTTTAAACACCCTTATTATGTGCTCTATTAAACATCACAGGGATGTAGTAGTAAGAGAAATGAATTCTCCAGCTGTGAGTAAAGAGAAATTTTACCCAACAAAGTACAGGAGAGTTGGCTTGACTCATGACTTAAGAATTATGTTTTATAAATATATAAACTTGTTTTCTTGAATGTTCTAGATAGAACACTTGGATTTAGGTTAAAGAAAATATCTCAATTAATAACTAAATTTACCCAGCTTCCAATTCTCCCCTGTTTGCCAAGAACAGAATCAGGGCTGATATCCTGGCACGGACCAGAGCAGCCATATTTGTTCTTAAAATACTGAAATATGACCATACCAATTGGTAAAGAGTGTCCCCCATAGCCCTGGTTGCTAGTCTCTTGATCTGCCAGTCTCCAGAACTTCCTAGGATCTAGCAAGGGCTAGTGCCTGGCACAGTAGGAGACCTTCAGGAATGGAGCCATCTCTATGGCCTGCATAGTGACCAATTCAATACTCTATTGATTGTTTAATATTTTGACCTTAAACACATATTCCATGCACCTGATTTTTGTTTGTATTAAAGTTATTCCTTTCCCACAGACTAATTCCCTTTTTACTTGGCCTTTATTTCAAACCATAGAATTATGAATGCATAGGTTTTAGATGAGAGAGAGAGCAAAAGAGAGAGAGAGAGTGTGTATGTGTGCCAGTGTGCATGGCTGTTTTACAGGATTGAATTAATATCTCCCAAGCTATCACTTACATAGAAGTATACTTCTACAACAAATGCATCTCAAAACACAAACATAATCGAAGTACCTCCAGTTTGTCAGTCCTGAGAAGTTTCTGAGTTGCAGTTGAGCCCGGGACACTGACAGGTGGACTTCCGGGAACAATAACGGGTGTGGTGGGTAGAATTTCCGTTGGGACTAACCCAACTCCAGGGGTTACAGGTGCTAAGTAAGGAGCAAAGCTAATAGCCGTATTTGTCCCTATGGCAGGACCTACAGGAAAAGTGGGCTGTTAAAGGAAGACAACACAGGAAAAAGATTTCTTTAGAATAAAACTTTTAAAAATCACCAGCAAATGTCATTTGAGCAAAATATATTCATCATATACTCTTTATGTTAATTACATAATTTAATGCTGAACTGTGACAAAAATAAAATCCATATAGATCCTTTCTTCCCCAAACTATACAAACATATAGGAGAACATCTTAGAAACCTAATTACAGGAAACAGATTAAACTTTTGTTCCTATGAAAGTGTTCTCAACAAAAGAAAATAATAATTTCTACTCTCTTCATTCTAAACAATTGAATGTTATAACACTAAGGTAGTAAAATACTGGAATACTGATTGGTAATCTTTGATTTCTTCTACATGTTCGTCAAAGAGAGAGGACTAAAGAAAACTCTTGGATATAGCCTGATTTTGAAGTTGACGAAGTTTACTCATTCTCAAAATGTGGGGCTAACTTGGGATTTTATTTTGGTCAGACTTGCCAGTATGCGTCCATATTCCATCACTGGCATGTATAGTCCCAAAATTCATATGCAGTTTCCATATAGACCTACTATTTTTCACTCTTACTCAATTATGTCTAGATCCAACCTTCCCTTCCTGAAAGGTTGGGCAGAAGACCTTGAACTTTTTAACTGACTAATTTCTCAACTGGCTATTAAAAGTTGGTTTGGTTTCCTGGGTCACAAAATCAACACAGCAGTGACAAGAGCATACAGCACCTTATTACATTTGTTCCCTATCACTACAGTCCTCATCCAGGAACCAGAAGAAATATGCTAGTGGATTGATGGGCTGATTATTTTTTAAAAGCTCTACCTAAAAATATGTAAATAATTCTGCCTTTCAGAAAGGAAATAATATGCATTTAAGAGAATAACAAACCTTGTTTTTTACCCTTTAAGAACCACTGTTAGAAATTTTAAATGCTAAATATTTTTCTTAGAATAAATTTTACACTGAATTGGACCTGAATGCTTCTTGTTTGTTTTTCAGTGATAGATAATTTTTAACCTATTTGTTTTCAGATATTTGCAATCAAATGTTCATGTAATTTTTTAACATTGAACTAGGATGTTGCCAGTGTCATGCTTCTTCTCTATTTATACATCGTGAGTGACATTCTCATTGTCTATGACCCTGAATGAGTTTTTTTAACTATGTCTAGTTAAACACATTTTTCTTTATAGCAATAAGAGAAGAATATCTCTTATAAATGGTCATGATAGAAAACAGTAAATTATTGATACTGTATGCAGGGAGTTCTTGGAGAGGCTGGAAAGTCTTTATTGAAGTGGCTGGGGGCTGGAAGAGGCCATGTTAATGGTCTTAGAGGGCTGCCGGGTCAGTATACCCACCAGGAACTCCTAGATCTGTATGGCTCAGATATAAAATTCACTTCGAGCGAGAGTTACAATATGAGGTCTCAACATGGAAAATAGATGGCACTTAGAATTTTTTTCCTTCTTTGACTTTTTACAAAATTTTATATATGTGTATTACCCATTTAAGTTATAATTATACGAAGTGTGGTTTTCAGTAACTGTAGCTTTTATAATTTAGTACTGTTGAAAAAAAGCCAGGTGATTTAAATAGTAAACAGATTATGTAATGTTAAGATTTAAAAAAAAAAATCAGTTCTGAAAGTTGGAAGTCACAACACATCAGGAATTCAATGGAGCAGCTATATCATAAATGCCTGCAGGGGACAGGGGGGCATTTGAAAAACAGAGGTAAAATGTGACTCAATAAATATAGCCAGGAGCTTGAAATTTGCATTTAAAAATTTTTACTACATGATCTGACACGTGGCCAAATTTGGGGACCACTATTATAAATGAGGAGTGAAAACAGTATTAGAAATATTTGCACTAAATGAGTAATTTTACCCAAGACTCATTATCAAAGTAAACATTTAGAGAAAATGTTCCTCCCTCATACCTCCATTTTGATTTTCTCTGGAAGTAAATTCCCAACCCTCTGTTCCCACAGATCACCCGAGGCCCCGGCCAGTGTGGTAACATACACACGTGGTGCCTTCTCTGTCAATAGGATATGAGAAGCTCAAAACTCACTTCCCAAAACCTTTTTGGATATCAACAAATCTATTCCAATTAGCTAAATTTTGCCTTCAAAAACATAGGTTACTTGTTTATCTGATTTAATAACCTAAAATGAATGTTCCAATATGTTGATGATGCTGTAATATAGGTCACAGAGAAATAGTATTATTTAAAAATAAAACCACAGATTTTCAACTCCGGGAGGCCTGAATTCAAATACAGTACTCTGTCACTTACTAATTCTTATGCTGGGGAGGAAATTAACCTCTCTGAGTTTTAATTTTCTCATCCACAATAGGGAAGTAAAACTACTTAGCTTAAAGAGTTGGACCAAATGAGGGGCTATTTCTCTCCTATTTCCCATGGTCAGAACCCAATAAACAGCACTGTCCTTAGTAGGTAAAAAATCAAGTAAAGGTTTGGGGGTTTTTTTGCCTCAAATTATCCAATGATCCTGTAACAGGAATGTAATCAGCATAGCAATATAATAGATAGGGGTATAAAACTGAGTTAAATCATAGCAATAATCTTCTCTTTTTTGAAATATGGGCTGGGAAAATAAATATTTTCTACCATGTGGAACTGACTGAAAGTTAAAAGCGAATAGGCCAATTGAGATAGACTCAGTTGGATATTTTCCTTTTTTTATGTGGAGCGTTTTTCATTGAAGTTCATTAGTAAAAAATACAGTTACGGTGATTTGCAGAGATGTGCACTCTGTATTATTATTATTAACAACAACAATACTTTACATCTGCAAAAAGTTCTGGCTGTTCTCAAAGCATTCTCACACTCTTTTCAAATTCGCAGTGAGAATGAGAAGCAAGTGTGGCAGCAAGAATGGGGCAGTCTTGCAGGTGAGAACAATTTAGAGTGGAGACACTAAAGGGATAACCCAAGGTCAATGCTTCCAGGCAGAGTCAAGGCAAAAGACCCCCGACTCCTGGCTCCCAGGAGGGGGCTATTCCACTCTTCTGTGCTCACTAGATTTTCTTGGCAATTTCTTAAAACAAAAGAGGAAAGAAAAACCCACAAACCAGCTGCCTGTGTGTCTTTGGCGCAAATAGAGTGGCATTGGAGAGTTGTGCAGGAGTGTGTCCCACAGCCAGCCTGGGCTTTCTGCAGACAGCACCGGTGGGGACCCGATGCTTTGGAAAACTGCTTCTCTGACCCTGGATTCAAATTAAACTCCCTAGGTAGAGCCTTGGCCGGTAAGGCATCCTGGTGTCTGAATTCGGTTCTCAGCCTGTGGCTCAGAAACAAGGGCGGCCCCTTCCCGTGACCCTGTCCCTGGAAGCACACCAGCGCCAGCGCGGGGGGATCGGCCCCGCGGCTCCTGCAGACGTGCCGCTGCCAGGCTGCCGGAGACAGCCTCCGTTCGGTCCCTGTCACCTCGTCATCTCGCAGCGCTGACCCACAGCGAAAGAAAGGGGCCGGAGGACAAGATTTGCAGGAAGCCTTCTTGAGGAAAATCGCTTCCGAAATGCTGATCTGGCGACTTCCTCCCTCTGTTCCTCACTCCACCTTCCTGTGTTTCTCTCCCTGGGTTCCTCTCTCTCTACTCTTGCTTCCACTACATGGCATCAGTAGATCCAGGTTCAGAGGTGACAAACACACTCTCACTCTCACTACACACTCGCACTTACATACATTCACTACACATGCACACTCACAACACACTTGCACACACATTCACTACATGCAACATGCAACACAGTCACAAACATTCACTACACACATGTACACTCACAATACACACTCACTACACACATACATTCACTGCACACATATACTTACAACACACTTGCACACACTACACACAACACAACACAGACACACATATATACTCACACTTGCACACACTCACATAACACACATTCACACATTCACACACACATACATTCACTACACACATACACTCACAACAGACTTGCACATACACTCACTACACACAACACAGTCACACACATACACTCACACGTGAGTAACACATAACACATTCACACTCACTATATACTCACACTCGTGCACTCATAATGCAACACACACATTCTCAGCACATGCACACTTGCACACACACTCAGCCTCCCACACCTCCCATACCTCTGTACCTTGCGTGCATGTGTGAAGGCTGTGTGTGTTCCGGGAGGGAACGACAAGACAAATTTCAGCTCTACACTAACAGGAATTGGGGAGAGAAAAACTGCTAGGAGGAATGGGGTGGGGAGGACTTTTGAAACACAGGGAATTTGAGACAGAAGAGTTGTAAGAGGAAAGAATGGTTTGAATTTTCATTCATTTAATAAATATTTATTGGTACAGACATGGTGCCAGAACACTGTGTGTATGTTTATTGGACTGAAACCCTAGTGGGAAAGAACAAAACAGCAAAATTACAGTTCGCTTGCATGGATAAGCAGAGGAGAGGGGTCTCAATGATAAGGAAGGTGGGAATTGGAGGTGGGTTGCAGGGGTGGATCTGGGGCCCTGTGAGTAAGGTAAGTTAACCTGTGATGAGCACGAGGACAGGTCAGCAAGGGCAAAGGCCAGGAGGCACACACAGCTCTGTGCACACAGAGCTCAAAATCTGCTTTGGTCTCAGTGGACACAGGCAGAGTGGCTCAGGATAAGATGGGAGCTGGTGGGGACCAGATCACAGAAGCCACTAGGGGTCATAGTCAAGGTCAAATGTTTAGGCTTCATCCCCAGTAGAACAGGAAAGTACTGAAGGCCTTTAAGTAGGGCAGTGATATGATCCTATTTATGTTTTAAAAAGATTCCTCTTTTTAAAGGGTTGCTGCATGTAGGAAATATTGGAGTAGTTCAAGAGTGGAAATTGAAAGATTAGGAAAGAAACATTTATATGGTATTTGAAAAAAGGTTGCTGGGGGCTCAGACGAGGATGCTGAGAGGTGGAGAAGTAGATGTGTTTGAAGGCAGGTATGACAGAATTTGCTGAGGAACTGAACATCAAAGAACATGTAGGAAAGAGTCCGCTGGATTTGGGTTTGAGATTGTCAGTTCACGGTACCATTTACTGAAATGGGAAAGGAGTGTAGTAAAGAATTTGATTTTGAACATGTCATGATCCTGTGAGAAATTTAAAGGTGAGTCCAGTAGGAAGTTGGATATCTGAGCCTAAGGCTTGGAGGAGAGGTTTAGACTGGAAACACACATTTGGGGGTACTCGGCCTGTAGATGATTGGCAGCCACATGAACAGATGAGACCACAAAGGAGAGGGTAAATGGAAAGAAGTATCCAGTTCTAGGAGCCTCAACATGTAACAGAGAAATATAATGGGCAAAGGAGACAGAGGAAGGGGTGATCAGAGAGAAAGGAGAATTTCAGAGCGGAGAGATTGGTTACGTGTGTTAAGTATAGCTAAGAGGCCAAATAAATTGTCTTAGTCCATTCTGGCTTCAACAACAAAATATCATAAACTAGGTTGTTCATAAACAACAGAAATTTATTTTTCACGGTTCTGGAGTCTGGGATGTCAGGATCAAGGTGCTGGCAGATTGGACGTCCGGTGAGGGGCTGCTTTCTGGTTCATAGACAGCACCTTCTCACTGTGTCCTCAGATGGCAGAAAGGTGAGGGTTCTCCTCTGTATTTCTTCTTTTCTTTTGAGACAGAGTCTCACTCTGTTGCCCGGGCTAGAGTGAGTGCCGTGGCGTCAGCCCAGCTCACAGCAACCTCAAACTCCTGGGCTCAAGCAATCCTACTGCCTCAGCCTCCCAAGTAGCTGAGACTACAGGCATGCGCCACCATGCCCGGCTAATTTTTTCTATATATTTTTAGCTGTCCAGATCATTTCTTTCTATTTTTTAGTAGAGACGGGGTCTCGCTCTTGCTCAGGCTGGTCTCGAACTCCTGACCACAAGTGATCCTCCCGCCTCAGCTTCCCAGAGAGCTAGGCGCATTTTCTTCTTGAAAGGACACTAATCCCATTCATGAGAGCTCCACCTTCACGACCTAATCACCTCCCATAGACCCTACCTCCTAATACCATCACCTTGGGGGTTCGGACTTCAACATATGAATTTTGCAGGGGACACAAAGATTCAGACTATAGCAACAATGACGGCAAAAGGTGACCATCGGTTTGGTGATATAGAGGACACTGGCGAGAGAGGTCAGTGGAACGGGTCCAGACGGGGACAGAGGAAGGAGGGAGTGGGAAAAATATCCATAGCACTTTAAAGAAGGTTAGCCTAGAAGGAGACCTAAAAATGGACTAATAGTACTTTCGACTCTGCTTATCAATTTATCTGTCTTAAGCAATTTCTGCATCTATTAGTTTCTTGTAGCTGCTATAAACGAATGACCACAAACCTGATGGCTTAAAACAATGCACATTTGTTATCTATCCTTTCCTAGTTCTGGAGGCCAGCGGCCCCACATCAGTTTCGCCGGGCCAACATCGAGGTGTCGGCAGTTCCTTGCATCCCTGGAGGCCTAGGGGAGAGTCCTTTCCTCGTCTCTCCCGCCTTCTGGTGGCTGCTGGCCTGTTTTGGCTTGTGGCCACATCACTCCAGTCTCTGCCTCTGTGGTCACATAGCCTTTCTTCTCTTCCATCTGTACCAAATCTCCCCCTGACTCTCTCTTCGAAGGACACTTTCAAGTGCATTTATTCCAGGAGGATCTCCCTATCTCAACATTCTTAACTTAATCCCATCTGCAAAGACCCTACTTCCATATACGATGACATTATAAGCTCCAGGAACCTTTGAGGGCCATTATTCAGCTGACTACACTAATTTGAAATCATTTGTTAGTGGAGGTAATGATTTTTAAACATGTCATATTTTCATTCCAATACTTCTTGTGATTTAAAAACTCCTACTAAAATATTTAGCTATAATATTTCTTTTTCATAGAGAAATAGTGATTATTGACCTCTGATTCATGTTTGAAACCATACATAAACATAACTTTCAAAAAAAGTCCAACCAATAGTTGCCAGCAGGAATGGAATTTTCTTATTAACAGTGCCATCGTTGAGTACCAGGGGTCAATCCTTGTTAATTCTAAATAAATAGGCTGTGTATGAGTCAAAGGAGTGTGACACATAATGCACTGTTGCTATGTTGACATTGCTGGTTCTAAATTTATTGCCAAAAACATCGTTTAATATGTACAACTAAATTATTTTAGCAGTTAGGTAATTTAATAAAATCATTTATATGCATGCATCAATAAAGAGAACCATAAATTATACATGTGTGTAGTTTTAAATAGAACCACTTAAATTCCTATTTTTGGTAGGAAGTGTGTTCAGAACTCTCTCTGTGTTCAGTCCTTACATCTGGGCAAGTTCTTACTCATCCTTGACAATACACTTATTTGAGCCTCCTCCAGGCAGCCTTTCCTCATCCAATCTCATCATTTCCTGGGCCTGAATCTCACGCTGCACTTTTCATGTGTCTGTCTATGTCCAAAAGACCGTATCTTATTTATTTTGGAGCCCTCTGCATCTGGCACTTCTTTTACTCTGGGCAAAGCTGGTTCCTGGCTACTTTGTGCAGAAACCTGAAGACAACAGAATTGCTAACAACCTGCACAGATTCTGAGTCCTCTTCTGAGCCAGCCTTGCCCTCCCCGCCCCATCTCACGGGAGGACGGTAAAAAAGCCGAATTCACGGGTAGCTGTCCCTTTTAATTTAACAGTTTCAGTCACACAGACTTTTCCTACAATAAAGACTGATTTTTAAACAATAGTCTTTTGTGCATGTACTTTTTTTTTTAAAAAAAGCAAATTTCACTCACTTTTGCTTTTTTAAAAAATTATTATAGCTTGTTTCTGACAAATAATTCAAAAATGTAAATGAAACCCACTAAAGTCAAATGCATTCCTTTTCCCAAGGGTGCCGTTCCAAAAACCGTCTCCATACCTTTAAGGAAGCACTTTCAAACACAGTGAAACCAGGGGGAAAATATTAGGCAATATATATTCCTGTGAACTCCCTTGGGCATTTGATCTTGTGGTCATTGTCACCACTGCCACACCCTTCGCAGGCCTCTGAGAGACAGGAGACCTAAGTGACTCCAGCAGGATTTCTTTTCCTTTCCTCTTGCTGCCTTTGCCATCCTTCCTTGGGGGCCATTGTCAGGCTCCAGCTGGAGCGGACCGTGGAAAGCGCTCTCGCTAGCATGTCTGAGTTAACTCCAAGCTCCGCAATTTATTAGCTGCATGGCATTGGGGAAATCATTGAAATTCTCTGGTTTCTCACTTTCCTCATCCTTAAAATGATGCCATTGAACTAAATAATCTCTTTGCTACATCGCTAAAAATATTTTAGGCATCACAACCTCTCTTCGATACATAGATTATCAATTCACACTCTAAATGAAAATGTAGAACTATTTCCGTTCTAAGATGGTTCAGATATAGAGTTTACTAATGAGAAAGTCGGAATGACACAAATTCTCCGGATATTGATCAGAAATTGTCTTTGCCTCCTGTTTCCACACATATATTTTCATTAAAAATGTTTTTAAAAACCTATTTTCTAGCATCTATTAAGCTTCAGAACTATTTGCTTTAATTGTAACCAAAGTGACAAAGTGGAGGGAGGTCATCTTGGGTCAATGTGGCATTGCCTGTACCAACACTTTAATCACCCAGCCCATCATTAGATAAGATGTACTCACCACTGGATGAAGTGGTGTTCCTGGAAACATAAATTGCATCTGCTGGGCAAGCATCGCTGCTGCAGTTTTTTGCTGGATCAAATTGTTCCTCCCATTAATTTCTAGTTGAGTTTTTAAGTGTGTCGGAGGGTGAAGATACTTGCAGTTCTCTCTTGAACAACGGCCCTGTAAAATGAATGTTTTGGTTTTAGGACTGTTACAAGTAGCTTGCAACTCCAACGTCAACCATTTCACAATTGCTTCTTATAATATACACAAAGTCAAGGATCCTACGTGTGTATGTGTGCGTGTGTATGTGTGTGTGTGTGTGTGTATGCTGGGGTGGGGCGAAGTGAATCAAACATTACATGATTATTAAGGTTGCTTGAACCTGTTGAGCAGAGAAGCTTCCTGGGTTTTTTTTTAAAAGTCCTTTTCTTTCTTCTTTTTTAATGGATTCTAAAAACTGACAATAGATTCCAAAGAAATGTGGTTGCTCAGCGTGAAGGAAAGATCCTTCTCCTATGCAGTATGGAAAGCAATCAGAGGGGCATATCTATCGTGACTCAACAAAAGGAGTCTTTGAACTTGCTACAGACTGGTTTATACATGCTACAGTGATATCAGTGATATCCAAGTATGAATAGTTATATGACAAAGTTGTGCAGTGGAGATAGTAATAACAATTTTAAATATGTACTCCAGATTAGCTGAAGACATCCTTTATTTCGACTTATTGATGAAGAGGCAATTATACAGGGGTGGACATTTCTTGGTGATACATGCACAGGTGAAAGTCCCAGGCCTGAACTCAGATCACCATCTGCAACTGCAACTGGTACTTTGTAACACAAAAGCTGCCACTCTATTATCCCTGCCCCACCCCACGACAGGAGTATCAAATTTGATGTCATGATGGGCCACAGTGAAGAGTGTTCATGGCTAAAGAAACATTTGGATGCTAAAGCTGGCAAAACAAACAGAAAAATAATTAAGTAACAGGTGTGCATATAACCAGGCTCGAAGAGTCATCGCCTATGGCAGTGTTTATACTTAATTCCCAAGTTTTCAAAACACTTGTTGAGAGAATTACGTTGATGTGTGAATTATATAATTTCTGGAGAAAGAATAGCAAACTGTGCTAACCAGTTTGAGTATTATCATTCCCTAAAGAATTAGTCTATTTGCAACCAAGAAAAGAGAATATGGATTTGTTTACCAGATATAAAAATAATTTTAAAAAGCAAGCTTGGTGGATCTGGGGAAATGAATTTGTTTATAGTCATCCTAATTCTAAACATCTGGAGTTCTCACTCTGCTTTGCACTAATTTCAGCTGCACTTTTGGCAGCTCAGGCTCCTTCTCTGGAGTTTGAATCTTCCCCCACGGCCGTGGAGAAGGGAAGACATGGGTCCTCTTCTCAGTCCTGGTGCTCTGTGCTGATCAACCGATGCTGTCCCGAGGGTCTACCGTTAGCAGCAGTAGCAGTAGCATCCCCCTCTTTGGGGTGGATAACCAGGTGGGTGCCGAGGACATCAAAACGAACAGGTCCTCCTTTTCTGCTAGTAAGAGTCTATAACAATGGGCAATGTCAGTGTGTGTCCTTAGTCTCAAGTTCATATTGTGGATGTTTCATTCAGTCTCCTATGTACGAACAGACAGGCAAGTGTTAGAAGTTCTAGTGGAAAGATACAGGTAAGGAACTGCAATTGGAACCCAATCTAAATCAAAGCAGTCTACGAATCTCTCTCTCCATCTGCTTCTCTCTGCACATCTGACCTTTTTTATTTTTACTTCTAACTTTACTCATTGCTTTGTGACTTCTCAGTCCCTCCAGCCCTGTCAACTTGCTTCAGGCATCTCTTACTTTACTTCCCTTTCTTCTCTCCCTTGACAATTGACTCAGTCTCTCCATTTGTTAAAATCAAATCTCTAAGAGAGCACTGGAATTGAGCCAGCACATAGAATGCAGGTCTCTGGAATGGCTGTCTTTATGTCTGGTGGCTAAATACGATCTGATTGTCTATGACGGGAGGTGGTCATAGGAAACAGAACATAGCTATGGCCCTTCAGCTGGTTGTGGGAAGATTGAACAGAACACGTTTCTTGTATAGAGGATAAGCCATGCCAGGCTTCTCTCTAACAACCTCAATCCAAACTCTCTGTAGCCACAAACACTGTACTTGGAAGCTGACACCCAGAGAAGATCATGTATACAAGGTGCACCTATGGGTCTATGTACATAAACATACAGATGGGTCTAATGGAGAGATTGGGGAAAGCAGAATTCTACAGAATGGGAATGGAATTCGTGAAAAGTCCACATTTCTATCTGTTTAATTTTGTTCACTCATATAATTGTTAATTTGATCACTAGTCTTTTAATGTAGCTTTGTAACTGCACATACAAATTTCGATTTGGCTGGAAAAATGCAATTTTCTTATAAATGCTATTATCCCTTGGTACAACTGGGACTCTTAGGGAACTATACAAACTATTTTTGGCTAAGAGAAAATGGTTTATGACATCAAATTAGTAATTTATTGATGGAAGCTTCTTTTTCATGAGGATTAATGTCATTTCCTAGAGTCCTTACATACTTGTACTAAGAGATATTATTGATCTCCTACATCCCAGGCAATTTGCATATGTTTATCTCATTTTCTCCTTATAACAGCAGTAATCATCCCTACTTTACAAAATAGCAGCTAGCGGGCTAGGCACGGTGGCTCATGCCTGTAATCATAGCACTTTGGGAGGCCAAGGCAGGAGGATTGCTTGAGTTCAGAAGTTCGAGGCTACAGTGAGCTATGATCAGACCACCGCACTCCACCCTGGGTAACAGAGTGAGACCCTGTCTCTAAAGAAATAGAAAATAAAAAACAAAATAGCAGATGGGCTCAGAAAATTAAGGAACATTCCTAAGGTCATCTTACTGGTAAGTGGCAGAACTAGATTTTAAATCCTGGTCTACCTGACTCAGTTATATCACTATAGCAAGCTATTTATTAGCAATAGTTACCATCCAGGAAGGATAAAAATCTAGCATCATCTTTCATAAAATAATAGGATGCATAATAAAATATTAAGTATAATAAAATATATATGAGAATTTGGGAATGGAAAGTGATTATTTGCCTGGACCTACACACTGGGAGAATGAAGGAGTAGTTAAGCTCACAGTTCTCGGCTTATAACTTGGCTCTGCCTTTTCCTAGCTATGTGGCTTTGAGCAAGTCCTTGAATTTTTTCTTCATTTGCACAATGAAAATAATTATTGTGTCTTCCTCTTAGTGCTGTTGTGTGATTAAATGAGTTAACACATGCATAAGGCTTAGAAAAATGCCCAGTACACAGTAAGCACTGAGTAAATGATGTTATTATCATTAAAGAAAGAAAAATATCTCTATATGGTATTTTGTTTCCAGTAAGTATGGGATCACCAATCCAGTAGTATTTTGATTGGCTCTTTGGTTCTTCCATAGAATAAACTTTCCCATTAAAACATGATAAAAGCTACTTAGTTATACTTATTCAAGTATTTTGTGTTTAAAATTATTTTCAGTTCTACTTGGTATTTCTGCAAGTGCCCATATTTAAAGAGACAATCCTGAATCCCAGTTCAATCTAGTATTAATATGTTGAAGGATGATGTACTATGGGATGTCTCAAGCACACTAATTCAAACCCTGAGAGACTCTAGGTAGCAGAATTTTAATAAGGGATCCTATAGGATTCTAAAATCCTAATGGAAATGCTATTGTCAAAATATAATGAGCTACTTGACACAGTGAACAATTTGTAAGGAAGTTTTTGTTAAGGCATAAGATTTGCCAGGATATGCATCATTGTACAGAAACTGTTGATTATCAAAGCAACTTGTCACAAGGGAGTGAGAGAGGGCAGCATGTAGAAGCCTAAAACATCCTTGTATATCACTGTGAAACAAAACAGAGGTGTCAAAAATAGTATCTCTTGGTTTTAGTCCAAGAAATAAAGACCAAAATGTCCTGGAAAAATGTTCCTTGTGGCTTTTGGGATTTGTTTTTTGTTTTGGTTTGGTTTAACTTTCTCTTCCTTTTAGTTCTTGGCAAAACACTGTTTCTAGAGAGAAAAGGGAAGTAGGGTGCAGTGTCTAGTGATAGGGACTGGTGCAGCTTCTGCGGGCTGGAGGTGGGGGCATACCATTGCAGGGTGCAGGGCCTTATAGGACCGGGAAGCTGGGAGCCCTGGTCATGGCCAGTCAGATGGACCCACACCAGGGACTAGCTCAAGGGTCACGTAAACCCTTGGGAGCTTTGCTCACCCCAAGTGGGACATGCCAGGTCTGCGACCAGCAGGTAGTTGTATATTTCCAGGCTAAGGTCCCATTCATTCATTTATTCATTCGACAAATATTTATTGAGATCCTACTACTACGTCCCAGGCATTGTGCTCAGTGCTAGTTGAACAAAGGTGAGCAAAAACAAGACATGGTGTCTTCCTTCATGAAGACTGAATACTTGCAGAGAAAACAGATGTTAACCAAATCATGTCACAGATCAAGGCCTAATTACAAATCGTGATACATGTTCTGGAGGAGCATGCTGAGAAAGGATAGTGGGTGAGGGTCAGAATTGAGATTGATGGGTCAGAGAAGGTCTCTGGAGATGTGACATTTAAATGGAGACCTGAAGGATGAGTAGGAACTTGGCTAGGGAGTGAGTGGTGGCCAAAGTGTGTGTGTGTGTGTGTGTGTGTGTGTGTTTATGGTGTATGTGTGTGTCTTGAGGAGGATTAGAATGATGAGAACATTCAGAGGGGGAGAGTGTGCTAGGAGAATGTCCCATCTGGGGACTGGCAAGCAGTTTTTTTAAGGCTATAGCACAGAAGGGGGTGTGGGTAGGAGGATGGGGGGTGATAAGAGATGAAGCAGGAAGTAGTAGGCAGAAGCCAGACAACAAGAACTTTGAGAGCCTGGCTAAAGGGACATGAACTTACTGCCATTGAAAGTTTTTAAGCAGGAGAATAAGAAGATCAGATTTATGCTTTATGCTACATTTAAATCTTTCCCTGCTTATTAGATGTCATATTTCTAATTTTATCATAGTTTCTATTGCTTGGTGATCACCTGTTTAAAAACACTAACAGAATTCTGATGGAGTCTACATTGGATTTATGCAGTTTATTCTACCTACAAGAATAATCTCTACTTCAGGAATATTTAGGGGCGACGGTTACTATCAAGTTAGAATTTCAAGCTGAATTAAGTTTATTAAAATAAGCGACCATGGAAGATTCTAATACAGAGTACTCATGTCGATTCTCAACAGGATAAAGAAAGATGCTAAACAACTGTAATATGTACTTGGCAGAAGAACAGATCGGAGCTATGAGAATTGCATGGCCATTAAATTACATGGCGTGGGATAGAATAAATGCAGTTTTGGCTAAGAAGAGACTTCAGAATCAGGTTGGTGTGAGGAAGAGAAGCATAATCGAGAAATGAGATTTTTCTAATTGCTTATTTTAAAACAAGTAATTTTTAGAATCTTTTTCTAGCATGTTCCTAATTGAAAAAGTCAATTAAAATATGGAAGCAAAAAGAAAACAGATTAATTAGAAGATTGTTAAAGACTCTCCCATTAACAATAGGAGTTTTTGCCCATAGGAATAGTTATCGGACAACTATATCCCATTAGTTTTCCATGGGAAAAGCAACGGATTTTATATAATCTACAATTCAAACAGTTAAATAGGCCCCTGCTGTATGTATTACTTGTATGTAATTTGAATTGTGATTTTGTGTGGGCTGAGTCCTTGATCTGCACACTGAAAAGAAAAAACTCTGGGGGAAAAATCATTCCAGTTGAGGGCCGGACTCACAGCCTGATCTTCTGAATTCGGCCTCTTCCAGTTCTGTCTTGGCCACTCGCTGCTTTCAGCATGTGACGATGTTTTCAAGCGAGCAGGCCAGGCTGTGGAACAGCAAGTGCTCACTCTACTGTTGAGGGCAGACGGTACGTGCTCCAAAAGCAGCCTTCAGGGACACTTTGAGTCTGGGAGCCTGCTCGAGACCCCAAAGCTGGCCATGGAAAAGTCATGGAAGAGCCTGTCAGATTTCTTGCATTCCGCACACCCAGACCAGCTTAGTGAAACCCTAAGGCCCGGACAGATGCTCTTGCTCTGGAGTTACATTCCTGAAGCCTGTTCTGTCTTGGAATCTCTCTTGGAGACGCAGTTTAAACTAATGAATAAGGAACCAGTCTCAGAACTGGACTACTTGGACTTAAAATTCAGCTTTGCGGTTCTTGCCACAGGACCTTGGGCAAGCGGGACCTTGCAGCCTCCAGTTGCCACGTCTATAACATGGTGATAGTAATGGTTCCTACCTCAGAGACTTTTGATAAGGATTAAGAGTTAATGCACACAAAGTGTTTGAACAGTTCCTGGCACGTAGTAAGCACTCTCTAAGCTTTATCATTACCATCATCATCATCATCATCATCATCATCATCATCACTATTACTATTGACACTTTCTTTGCATGGTAGGGAAAAATACATGGTATTGAAAACAGCCTCTCTGGTACTTGCTCAGTTTCCCTATCACTGTGCTTCCGTCTGGCCTACCACGCTCTTTAACCCTTTGTTATTCTTGTTCTCAGTGCCAGCTTTGGTCATTTACCCCTTCAAAGAGCCTCAGATCTGTTTTTCTTTGATATCTCCCCTGCTGAAACTTGCCAGGGCTGATTAACATGGCACGACTAATGTAGGGTTTAAAACGGCTGTGCATTATGGTTGGGAAATCCCAGAATTCTAGTTGTGGCTTCATCCCATAGTGGTTATATGAACTTTTACAAATAATTTACAATACCCTGTGCCTCAATTTTCTCATCTGTCAAATGGTGCTGATCTTATTCCCATATCTCAATTCCCTGTGATGGTTGTTAGAGCCCAAGAGACAGCAGAAGTTGCTCAGAAAAAAATGTAAGTTGCTATCTGTGTTTCTCCCACATCCATTTTCCCCTTGAATGTTCCTTATCTAGTAAAGGGGAAAGCCACATAAAATAGCAGTTACTGTAAACAGTGACACCAGGGATGTATTATATGTTGGTAACGGTCCAGATATGTTCTGAGAATTATGAGACGTCTGCGTGATGAGGCATGAGGAGATTCAGCACAAGTGGCGAATTAAGTCAGAATCGATGAAGTCTAGGAGGATTTATTAAGTACCCACCGTGTGCCCAGCTTGGAAGTGAAAAATTCGATCAAACAGATCACTGTTTTGTTTCTTGTGCTGTGTAAGTTGTTTAGCAGATATTCTCTAAGTGACTAAACTGGCTGGGTGTATTAGATGTTCGCAGCCTCATTTTCCCTACAGTTTCAAAACCTCTCCTGGTTTTGGAAAGCAGGGAAAAATAAAGGCTGTGATTTGAGTAAATGAGCTGATTTTTATTGCTCCATGGTTTTCATGGGTCTGAGTCAGGTAGGCCAAGGCTGAGTTTAACATTTGGCCTGAACCTCCTTTTCTTCCTCTAGTATGTTTCTGGAAGGATATGGGCAAGTAAAAATGTAGGGAAATAAAATGGTTATTTATATCAGAGCTTAATTTATAACATTAACTGTGGGGCTGAAGTAGCTCTACTCTAAGGCAAGTGACAGATTAGGCTTTTAGGCTTCTTTTGAATTTAAATAAACTAATTGAGTCACATGAGCTTTTTTGTGTTATTAGTTCCAACTACATAACATAGTAAATAAAATACAACCATGTAAGGGCATTAAAATTAGAAGGAAACTGTAGATTCAGGGAATCATTATAAGCAAATGATAATCAGAACGTCCATCAAAATGAACAATTGCTCACATCATAGATATGATGCATGAATCTCTATTAGGCTCTTTCTGTTTATTATTTGGTTCAATTTATATGATAATATATCTTTTATAGTCTAGATAAGCAATGATTTTTTTGGTAAACAGCATAAAATTTTGTACTTATTAAAGACAGATCAAAATGGGATATTTACAATCTTCTCTCTTCTGGGGTATGTTCTTTTTTCTCTGTTGCTTTCATGGTATGGAGGAAATGTATAGGGTGATATATGGAATATTTGGCAATGTAGCGTGGTGGGTAAATGAGGGAAAATCACAAATGCTGGTAGGCAGTCACTGCCACCTCTAATTTCACCCACCGCCACCGGTTGCACAGCTATGAGTTTGGGGGTGGAGAAGGGAAAGTGGGAATCAAGCCACATAGGTGGGTGACTAGACGTCAGTTTGCATTTTCTTCCCAGAAAACCATACAAATAGGTCTGATGGATCATTTCCCCACCTCACCTGGACTCTGGGATGCTGCCCAGAGTTCTCCCCCAAGGCTGGTACTTTTGCCTCCCTTCAAGGGAGCTGCAAATGCATCTGAGTGTTCTCATCCCTGGATTTGCATTTAGGGCAGCTTGCTATCCCCAGAGGGCTGGGAAAGCCTGGAGGCCAGCACAGGTGCTTTCAGAATAGGCGACTCATTCATTATTATGCCAATACAACTGCCCCATTCCTTCAAGCACTATAGGCCTAGGCCCCTGACATTAATTTTGTGACCATTTTAAATAAACAAAATGTATAAATTAATAAATGAGGAGGAAAGGCAAAGTAGGTCGATTGTTTGTAGTTTGCCATTTCAAAGTATGTTTAAGCCTTTTTTAAAAAATGGATTTTGGTTGCCTGGGCAGTTTCAATTTCTCATACTACCTGTGTCTTGTGATGAGGGAGAGCTGTTTGTTGGTTTGATGAAGGGGCCAACCCCTGTCTTTGCTGGTAAGAATTGTTCATCCTTTAATTTTATATGGTAACTGAAAGTATGCCAGTTAAGAGAAATCAGAGAGACCAAAAATAGCCCCTCAGTTCTCTAGAGATTCAAGGAAACAAACTTCCAGGCACCAGATGCTTCATTTGAAAATTATTTTATTTAACTGGAATATAAATGTCTTCTGAGTCACAGAGGTACATTGGCTAGTGTGGACTATGGTAATATATCAACCTAACACAAAACCAGCCCAGTGGCTGTTTGACTTCATAGTGTCTAGATTTTCTGACACCACGTTCATAAACGTGTGCAGCGCCACAGGTGAAGTAGAAGTCCCATGAAATATTAATATCACAGCGTGGGGATTTTTCCTGTGGGGGAGGGCAGGCCTTTCCTGCCTCCTTCCTGTTCTCTTCGAAGCCCACGGTACAGTGAGCACTCAGTGGGTGCCATCAAATGATCTTCCTTCTCTCCTTCAACGAACATATCCTGAAGCCCTTCTAGGTGCCAAGCCCTGTGACATTAAATGGACAATTAAGATGGCATGATCAATGCCATGATAGGCTGCGTGGACACATTGTCGGGGGTTCTCCCTAGTTTAGAGGTCAGGGATGACCCCAGAGGAAGGGACATTTAACATCCAAAATAATATCTTTATCACACTATCTATTGGGGATGGGAGGAGTGAGAGTTGGTCATTTAGAGAATTAAAACAAGCGGGAGTAATTCACAACCACTCTATGGGGGTTAAATTCCTGAAGCCTTATAAAGGCTTTCACATAGCATCTGGAACAAAGTACAGTTGTCCCCGAGGATCCGTGGGGAATTGGTTCCAGGACCTCCTACGGATACCAAAATCCAGGATGCTCAAGTCCCTGATGTAAAATGGAGTAGTATTTGCACATAACCTGCACATATCCTCCTGTATACTTTAAATCATCTCTAGATTGCTGTACTTATAACACCTAATACAATGTAAATGCCATATAAATAGTTGTTATACTCTATTGTTTAGGGGGTAATGACCAGAAAAAAAAAAGTCTGTACATGTTCAGAACAGATGCAATCTTTTTCGAATATTTTCAATCCATGGTTGGTTGAATCCATGGATGTGGAACCCATGGATACAGAGGGCTGACTGTAAATATCAGCTGCTATTTTTATTATCATTCCCCATTTGCAATTCCAGAAGCTGGGCAATTTTTAAAATAGGTGAAACCTATCCAAAGACACAAAACCTTATTATACTACTTCTGTTATTGTATAGTCTTTTTCAGTCTGATTTGAAATACCGTATGGTGAATCACCTACCCCTGCAGAGGGCTGCCTGGAATTGGGGCACAGACAGACAGCTGGCCCTAAAGGCTGATATTTATCGCATGTGCTCCAGTGCAGCTGTGTCATTTATTAAAATCCTGGAAATACTTCTCTCCCAGGTAGAAAATAGCTACTGCCCCAAGCCTGCTTCATGTCAAGTATTTTCCCCCCTTCTGTGGCCACTCCAGTCTCTCCTCCAATATCTCAGCATCTCCCCATCCTGGGCCCAAGCAATCAAAGAGTTAAATCTGCACAGAAGGAGGTTTTGCTGCCCACCTAGAAGATATTTATCACAAAATATCTTGAATATCACACCTGATTACAAATATGCTGTGACAAAGCCAGAGTGCCCTCTGTCTGAGTTGGGAAGGCTTCCAGCCAGGAGTGGGAGAAGGGTTGGTGCCTATGGATCGAGGCACAGGGAAGGGGTGGGCGGGATGGGGAGGAAGACTGGATTAAGAAGCACTGGAAGAAGTGGGAAAATAGAGCATTCTTTTAACAGTACATTTCAAGCAACACAAGGAAAGAACATTCCTCTCAGACTGCTTTGGATGACAGACACTCCTGGACTTACACTGGAGTTATGTCCTGATAAATCCACGGTAAATGGAAAATATCCTATGTTGAAAGCACATTTTAAGCTTACAGTATTTTCAATTTATGATGTGTTTATCCCATGTAACCCCGTCTTGAGTTGAGGAGCGTACTGAAGGTGTATCGCTTTTGCACTAAAGTCAAATAAAACTGTAAATCCAACCATCTTAAGTCAGGGACCATATGTACGTGACGGCTTGGGAATGACCTGCAGACCTGAACTGCAGCAGGGGGAAGCTGCACTTCCCCCAGAAAAAACAGCCTGGGAAGGTGTAGGGTGCAGCATCTTGCACCGTGGCATTCATGCACTGGTTGGGGAAGGGTAAGCTGACAGAGTTGCACGGAAGAGGTGTGGGGCTTGTCTGTGTCTCTGAGCGTGGAAGTGGCATGCCTCCGTTCCTTTATTTATCCGCCAGACAGTTTGGGAGCATCTGCTCTCCTCCAGAAACTGGGATGGAATTGCACACAGGACACTAAGCCACGGCCCCACCCTGGATAAAAATAGCAAAGACTTATATAATCTTATGCGCATCGTGTACCAGGTAGTTTCTAAATGCTTCTCGAAGATGATACCCATTTATTCTTCACTATAAGCTCTTAAAAAGAGGTGCTGTTAATCGTTCCATTTTATGGGATGAAACAGAGGCACAGAGAGGGGAAGTAACTTTCCAAGGTGACACGGCCAGTAAGTGGCAGAGCTGGGCGGTCAACCTGGAGGACTGGTCTTGAAGTCTGTGCCATCACCCCTGTGCAGAGCTGTTTTTAAGAAACTTGCAATGGAATGTTCATATCACACCTTAAAAAGCATTCTTCACACACAGCATCTTATCAGAGCTTCACAACATCCCTGTACCATGTTACTGTAATTTAAAGGGAAGGAAGATGAGGCCCAGAGAGATTTAAAGGTACTCTCCAAGGTCATGTTGTTAAAGTAAACCAAGGCTAAATTCTGGCCTTCTCTCACGAAAACGTGTGTCTTCTCCACTACCCCTCGCTGCCCATGGGAAAAGCTATGGGGTAACAGATTTCTGGCTCAACATGTGAGATTTGTTTAGAACAGACTAGTGACCTTGTGTGATATCATTATCACAGATTTACAGGAGGTCACAGTGGGTGGTCAGTGTTCTGGGTTGACTTGTGTCTCCCCAAAAAGACATATTGAAATCCTAACCCCTAGTGGCTCCGAATGGGACCTCAGCTGGAGCTAGGGTCTTTAGAAATATAAACAAGTTAAGAGGAGATGATTAGGGTGGGCTCTAAGCCAGTATGACTAGTGCCCCTATAAGAAGGGAAGATTTGGACACAGACCCCGTGCACAGAGGGAAGACAATGTGAAGAGACACAGGGAGAAGATGGCCGCCTCTAAGCCAAGGAAGGTCTGAGGCAGCCAGAGCCAGGAGAGGGACCTGAAACATCTTTCCCTGGGACCTCCAGAGGGAGCATGGCTTTGCTGGCTCCTTACTTTTGGACCTCTGGCCTCTAGAACTGTGCGAGAATGAATTTCTCTTGTTCTAGGCCATCTGGTTTACGACACTTGTTATAGCAGCCCTAGAAAACTAACACAGTTTTCCTGTCAGAAATGCTAGATAATATTATTTTTTCATGAGATTGGAGGTTACACCAGTAAAACACTACAGTGTCTTCTAACACTAAGATTTGATTCTGTGAATGTGTGTTCTGATTTTTTTCATGAACTCAGGTAACAAGATTCCCCCTCCCATTTGCTCAAAAATAAACTATGACAACCCCGCAAATCCTTAACAAGTACAATGGTTTTCTACCAATGCAACTAGTCAGCTTAAACGCTATCAGATTTCTCATATGGAAAATGTAATAAGAGATTTATTTTAGTAAAAGATAAAATGTTTCACTAAAGAACTCATTAGTAATGCATAAAGGCCTACTGGGTCTCTGAAGATCCATTTTCAAAGAGAAATGTTGGGATAATTTTTATATTCTGATTACAGAGAATGACTTGATAAAAACTGTCCTTGATATTAAAATTGCGTGGAGGGGAAAAAAAGCATTCAGTCAAGCAGGAGGGAAGTCAAAGAAAATGGGTGAATTTGGCTGGCATTTTGAAGATGCTTTTATAAAGGTAGATGTGCATTGTTGTAGTGTCACTTATGAACTGAACTGAGGCCACCTTTACTGGCACTTTGATGCCCAGAGGGACAGTGGTAGGAAAGAGGCTTGTTAAGCCACCCTGCCAACCACCTACCCATCCGTTCCTCCTCATTAGGCCAGGACTTGAGCACTCTTCCTCCTTGCACAGCTGGGCCTGGCTAGAGCTCCCCCAGCTAGGCCCACATTCCCAGGACGGAGGCGGAATCAATGCCCCAGTTTTGATAACTGCACGGCTGGATCCACTGGGTGTTACCACTTTTTGCCTTTGCATCTGTAAACGCCCTGCTGCATGTCTGTTCCTCACCCCTGGACTTTCTGAGGATCACCCCCCTAGATCTACCCTCGCTGTGGCCCACCCTCAGTAGGCACCTGCTAATTTTTCTCAGACTTCCTGCTGCCGAATATTTCTCCAAAATGTACCTAGAGCAGGTGGAGACCTTGAGACAACATACCCAGGGTTGAAGTCAGCATCTGAATTTGCATCTCTTTGGCCCAGCGGGCAGGACTAACTCCAGACTCTGGGGTCTCTCCTGATAAATCCAGCCAAACGGTGAGATAGGACATTATTTCCTCTCCCTCCTGGGACCTGCCTATAAGCTGATTGTGGAAGAAGGATTTTCCCTCAGCAAATGCCAAATGTTCCCCATCCCTCCATGGTGGTTACATACCTAAGCTCTACATAGTCCAGAAACTGCTGGTCAGATTTGTTTATAAACTGAATTGATCCATTCATTATTAGAGAGTCTAATGGTTTTCTAGGTTTTCTAAAAAGAATTACATATATGGTAATAATACTTGGTAGTATTTATTGAATGCAAATAAACATCAATATTATTATTATTGAATAGTTATATGCATGCTAGGCGCTGTGCTAAATGTTTCAAATGCATAATCTCAGACAAATTTCTGAGAGGGAGGCACTATTAATATCTCTGTTTGATAGATGGGAGAATGGAGGTGTGGGGAGATTGTCCTATCCTAGAGTATGTAAGTAGCAAGAGGTATACTCAGAATTTGAATCCAGATAGTGTGACCACCCAAAGCCACTGCTCTTAATCAGTATACTTCTTTCACTTATTCATATAATTATAAAAAAATTATGTTTATTGAATTCTTACAATGTGCCAAGCATGGTGCAAAGTGCTTTGCAGAAATGATTTTAGTGTTCACGTAAGCCCCTGGGGTAGGTCTTATTTTTATCCCCATTTTGCAAATATGGAACCAAGGCACAGAGAGGTTAAGTAACTTGCCCAAGATCACACAGCTGGTAAGGGGAAGATCCAAGATTTGAACTTACTCAGCCTGGCTCCAGAACTGCCACACTCTCTGATATAAATTATTGATTCCTACTGTGTACTGTTTAGCACTGTGCTAGACCCAAGTGGATATAAAGATAAAAAGTAAATAGCTCCTATTTTTGAGAAACTCTAGATCTGCAATGCATATGTACATGACTAGAAGAAAGGATAGAAAGTATAGGAATAAGTAATATTTAAATCAAATATTAGCCAGAAGAACCATGTAATATGTCATAACTCATACATTTTTACAAATCCAATTAAAGTGATTGAGTATATTTTATAAATATGGTTGACTTTTAATACATCAAACTAATAATTGAAGGAAGACCCAAAGTAGGCCACTGTCAGCATATCTCCATCTATTAGGGCAGAAGGCGGCACCGCTGACAGCCTCAGGGACTACCCTGCTACGGGGAGATCCAAGCTTTCAAAATCTGCAAATGAGCACCTGGATTTCAGGCAGACAAATGGATTATATATCTCTAACACTATGGCTTAAGAGTTATGCATGTATATATTAGGCATATATCAATGCTTTGCTTATTAAAAAGGGCTAAAGCCTCGGGGTGGGGGGAGGTCTCCCTAGGAACAGCAGGGTGAAGGGTGCCAAACTGTCCGCCTGCTTCAGATCACCCCAACATGGAACACGCCCGCCTAGCCTGGGCACGTCATAGTTGGACACTTTGTGGGGTCCACCGGGAGGGAATGCAGTTTGAGCTACTTTTACAGGCCCAGTGTTTTGTTCATGTTTAGCTACCCAGTTTTACCCGGTTGCCTCTGTGATGCATACAGACAGCTGGGCAGCGAGAAGCAAGTGCCCCAGCCCTGGAACACAGTGGCTCTTACAGGACCTCACAGGGCTGAGCCATGATGGTGCTTCGTTTATCCAAAGCCCAGCATCTCCCTGATGGAGTTATCCGGCCCTAGACCCACACCCACCCGTCTCCCGCATCACTCCGCCCCTTTCGTTCCCACAGGCAGCGTCAGGCCAGGGTGGGCCGCCAGATGTGGGCCAGTGCTGACCGTGGATGCCACATCCACCCCTCCACCACCGCTCCCCACCCTTCATGCATGCGACAAACACTTGCTGTCCGTCTACTATGGGCTGGGCGGTATTCTAGGAACATGGCATACATAAATAACGAAACTCGCAAATGCCCCATCCGCATGGAACTCAGCTTCTGGTTAGGGGCACAGACAATAAGCAACGAGGACAGTACGCAAGTCACACTGTAGAATGTGCTGAAGGCTTTGGGGAAGAACGAGTGGTTAAGCAGCACGGGCGCGCTGGAGGGGTCAGGTTGCCCTTTTGAGTTCGGAGGGCAGGGCCAGCCTCACTAAGAGGGTAATTCGAGGAGGTGGGGAGTGGGCCTGCCTGTTTCTGGAAGAAGCACATTAGGGAGAGAGAACAGCAGCGCAAAGGCCCCAGGAGGGAGCATGCCTGGCCCATCTGGGGTCTGCCAGGAGGCTGGGGAACCCGGGCCCCAGGAGCCAGGGTACGCAGCGCAGGAGAGGGGGTCTGAGAAGCAGCCGCAGCTTGATCGGTAGGGCCCTATCGTAGGGACTTGGTTTTCTTCTTTGAAGGAAATGAGAATCTTGAGCAGAGGAGTGATGTGATCTGACTGACTGTTTAGAAGGATGGCTCTGGCTGCTGTGACAAGAGACAGCAGGGCCCTAGGCCCTAGGCACGGGGAGACCAGCAAGGCTGTGGCCGTCATCCAGGCTTAACCAGGCTGCTGACAGTGGAGGAGGTGAGAGGTGTGGGTGCTGGCTGTGTCTGGAAGGCAGAGCCAATAGGACTTGCTGACACATGGATGTGCAGTGTGAAAGAGACCAGTCAGGATAACTCGAAGTTTTGAGGCTGCTGGAAGGGTGGACTTGTCAGCAGTCAAGATGTGGAAGGCGTGGCTCGAGCAGGCGTAGGGAACGCAGCAGGAGTCTTATTCTGGATGTATTAAGTTTGAGATGCCTGGAAGACATCGAAGGAGAGGCGCCAAGTCGGCAGTTGGGTGCAGGAATCTAGAGCCAGGAGAGAAGTGTGGTCTGCAAGTGTGTACCTGGATGTCAGGGGCATATATATGGAAGGAACTGACAGCCGTGAGCAGGCTTCCTCAGTTACGGCCCTGGGTACTCCTCTCTCCTCCACAGAACCCCCAGGGAACACCCTCCTCCCTGCATCTCTGAACGACATGCAGGTGTTCTCGCCTGTGAAAAAGGCCTTCCGTGTTGTCAGAGTGAGCTTCCTTTTCATGCAACCCTGATCCAAGCCCAGGAGGAGCTGGGGAAACCCGAGGCCTCACACCTTTCTGCCTTCTCTGTGAGTTTGCTTCCACTCCTCTATCTTCATCCCCGGTTTGAATTATCCAAATTCCACTTCTCTACCAAGGCCCAGCTCAGCTGACCTTCCCCAACTTGAGTGACTCCCCAGCAGCCTTCCTTGAGAAAGCATTTTTCCCTTCTCTGCACTTCTCTAACCATCTGTACCTCTTTGGCGCCACTAACCCCTAATGCCTGCTGTTACCACCATCAATATCAGTGTCAATGTCGGACCCCATCTCAGGCCTTTCCTGTGAGTTGCTCGTGAGCAGAAGCTCTCTCCTGACACTCAGAGTAGCCAGCAACACGACTTTGGATAGGGGTGTTAGAAAAAGAAGGTCTCAGTGAGAAGATGCCCCTTGAGACGTGAAGGCGGCAGGCAGAGAGCCTGGTAGATTCGGGGCAGAGGAGACAGGGAGTGCAATGGTCCTGAGGCAGGGGCATGCCTAGAATATCCTGGGAATAGCACCCAGGCCAGTGTGGCTGGAGCAGAGGGAGCGATGGTAAGAGCAGTAACCAAGCCTGGGGAGGTGAGGACAGTGAGGTGACCAGAGGGTGAACCTTACCGGTCATCGTGGGGACCTTGGCTTTTACTCTGATTGAGGTGCAAAATCAATGGAGGGTTAATGCACTGGACCATATTACCGAGAGGTTTCTATGTTCTTCACATACTTTTTAAATGTATTAGCAACTTTAATAAATTATGAGAAAGTGCATTATGTCAAACTCCGGATTGCTAAATACTGCTGATCTCATAAGGATCTCCATTTAGCACTGCCCTTGTGACCAGCGAGCAGACCAGAGCCTGGGAGAGTGCAGAGGGCTTAAGCACAAGAAACCCAGATGCAGCCGCCACCCAATTTCCAGTGCTCATGCCCTCCTTGAAAGGGACGGGTGGCTCTCCCAGCAGCCTCTGCCTCAGCCTTAAACTGCAATCAGCTGGGAATGGATCAGGCCATCTCTGCTATGAGCAGGGCTGTGGGGAGAAAGCCACCCACCAATGGCTGTTCAGGCAGCGGACTTCAGACGTTCCTCCAGGAGCAGAGAGAGGGAGAAAGGGGGCGGGAAGACTCCTGGTCAAACTCCTGCCAACTCCCTTTACATCTCACAGGGTAGGGTCATCCTCAAATCCCGTTTCCTCCTGTCTCACTCTTCTCCTCAATAAGATTTTCTATTTTAAAAAATGTGATGGGCTGTGTCACAAAGAAAACATCAGCTGATTAGTGGCTCCTGCTCTGCCTTCTGTGAGGGGCAGGGCCTACATGGGCAGGAGTGCGGCTAGGTGTGTGGAAAGGAAGAAAATAGGGAAATTGCCTCGGAATAAGTAAATTTTGATAGCTCAGTTTCTGTTTTCAGGATTTCAAGTTAACACTTTGGATCTGCCTTTAGCCTGACAAATGCTAAAGTCATTGGAGGTTTAGGATTTTGGGGACACTTTCAAGTTCATGGTCTTCAGGTATTGAAGCATTTACTTCTCTTTGGCATATCTACATGCAATTCCTCCTGAGAATATTCTAGAATTTATTTTCCTCGGACCTTCTCAGTGTTTCCCTCTGCAGGCCATTGCTACCCCAGTGGACGTGGAGTTTTCACCAGGGAAACGTGGCTGCATGTACCATAACACAATGCTGGGAACCTGAATAAATAGTGCCTTGCAAGTACATGTGTGACAGTTTCCAAAGTTATAAATTCCGCTGTGAGGAATAAAATACAGATTCAGACATACAATCGTTAATTGAATTCACAGTGACTTTTGTAAGATATGTTCCCAATCAACAGATAGTGAAAACATACTTAGTAGTATAGGCACTCAGAGATAATTTTTCAATATTAGAAGAGGAATTTTAATTCTTCAAAAACCTTTAAGTAGCAAATAATAAGTAATAAAAACGAATGTAAAGTGTGAGCTACTGATATTTGAATTCTAAACCCAATGGCTGTGGTTAGAGCAAACGATGAGTCACTAAGACCTATGGGAAAGAGAGACATTTCTAGCGTCTCCTGGTCTGTGAGACCCACCATTGTAGACTCATTTCTTGGAGGTATTTCCTACGTTTTCTGGGCAAGGCCTTTTACAATGACAATAACCCAGAAGTCATTAAAACTTCAGTGCAAAATAATTTGTTAATCCCTTGCCTCCCATAAAAGAAGATGTTGGAGTAGAAAGAAAATAGACATCATGGAAAAAATATATAAAAGTCACGAAATCAGGAAAAGAGCCCAGAAAAAGGAGGTAAGGTGGGAGAAGTGCTGCAAGTAGAAGAGAAACTTCTTTGTTTCGACCATTAGAGGATATCAGATTTTATCAAGCACTTTTTATGCATCAATTAAAATTATGTGTTTTCTCCCCTCATTCTATTAACATAGTATATTGCATCGATTGAGTTAGGTGTGTTTGGAAGCACTTTGCCAAAGGCTTGGGCAATAGTTGACATGTGTACCTATAATTTTCTTCTATGAATTTGTTTTTTCAAGTTATTGCCTGGGCTGGATCCTTTCTAGAATGTTCTCACATGCCATGGGGATTTGAAATTTTAAAACTTTATAATGTTTCAACTCAACACTAATGGCTAGTTCTTGGTCACGATTAGTTGGTTTCATTCAAGTTAATACTAGGAGTAGAAGCCTTTTTCTTACTTCAGAGAAATAACAAGATCAAGAATGGCACAGAGAAGAATTATCTACAATGGAAAATGGGGCAGGTTATGCAAAAGGAGGAATACTGGCACCTGGGTGTTCACTTGAAGAGATTTAACCAAAGTGTGGAGGCCTAGAAGGGTGCTAAGGACAGAGGACTACAGAACACTAACCCAGCACTAGCCCTTAACAGTATTTCAACACATGCTTAATTCAACCAGCTTCAATGATCCCAAAGCAAACAAGGAAGGCCTCTGATGACCACCACACAGTTACACTTTTTTTTTAAAAAATGGCTTCTAAAAAACCAAAGCTATCTCAAGAAATTGATGAACAGCTCTTTCCAAGTAATACAATTTCACTTTGCTAATTTTGCATTTCTGAAATCTTTTTCTTTTCTTTTAATTAAAAAATGTAATCCCATAAAGCGTAGCTAGAACAAAAAGCTTATGTGGCTTATTCTCTTAAATTTAATTATAAACATTATAAAAAATTGGAAAACATGGGAGAAGGGGAATTCACCCTTAAAGGCACCACCCTACTATAATTACTACTGTGTTTGAGGACTCACTTTTGGCATTTTTCATACTTTTATATGGTTATAATCTTGGTGAATAATTTTGTCTCTTGATTATTGTCACCGAGCCCATCATACACCTTGTTTCTCTCTGCTGCTGGAGAGTCTCTTGTTTACAATGCCTGTGTTCTATTTGCTTGAATGAATGCACCACAATTAACTATTTCTCCCATTTTGGTTCTTTACAGTTCCGCACTTTCATAAGTAATTTGTGACAAGCATTTTCACATGGCACAGTCCTCCCTCCCCCCATCCCGCTTTTTTATTTCCTCCGTGTAAGTGGAATGATTAGATTAAAGAGTATGGATTTTCGCATGGCTCTTACTGTATCTTGAACTGGCATATTCTTGAATGTAATCTTATCTGAGCACTCAGCATATCTACATGTTTTTCTCAAGAACTAATCATATTATATTGATTTTTATCGGACAATGAGCACGTGTTTTTCTTTTTGCCTTAACTGCCAGGAAACTCAGAGCTAAAATTCAATCCAATAATGAGTTCATCTCAGGTGACCTGTAATATGTTTCTCTTTTCTTTTAGGTCAATTTTCTACTTGGTTGTTCCTTTAAAAAAAAAAAAAAGATCCTGAATTTTAAAAGTTCCCTCCAATTCCTTCTATAAACAGGCAGGCTATAAATTGCACTCACATATGCACACAGACATACCTACAAACATGTATTTATGGTATCTAACATAAAACTTTACATAATGAGCATTGTGCAATGAAAAGTTCTTGGAACTGGGATCTGTAAGATGATCTAGAGCAATCTCCTCTTTGTATGACAGAGACACTGAGGCTAGAGAGAAAATGTGACTTGTCTGGGATCACAGAACTATCGTATTTGGAGTCAGAGCCAGAACCAGAGACCAGGCCTTTGCATGTCCAATCCTGATCAAAGCGTGGAGCCGATTATCTGCTGTGCCCTCCCCCTTGACACTTCTGCCAGGGGCTCGGTCAGGAAGCATCTCTGTGACAGTTTCATCTCTCTTTTTTCCTTTGACTGCCATTGCCACCGTCCTCTGTTAGGCCCACATCAGTTCCTTCCCAGCTATGTCAGTTTGCCAGGGCTGCCACAACCACAGACCACAAACTAGGCGGCTCAAACAACAGCAATCTATCCTCGCACAGTTCTGGAGGCTGGGGGTCCAAAACCAAGGTGTGGGCAGGGTGGGTTCCTCCTGAGGGCAGTGAGGGAGAGATCGTCCCTGGACCCTTGGCCGGAGATGGCTGCGTTCTCCCTGTGTCTCTCCACGTCGTCCTGCCTCTATGCTCCTCTCTGTACCCAACTTTCTTCATTCCCCCTTTTAATAAGGACTTGCCCTAATGACCTCTCTTTAACCTGATTACCCCTGTCTCTTAAATAAGTCACATTCTGAGGGATGGTGGTTTGAACGTCAACATATGAATTTGGGGGAGACACTGTGCAATCGCTCTTGGTTGCAAAGGTCATTTTACTTATTTGTTTGTTTATTTATTTTTAATTATTATTTTTTTATTTCGGCATATTACAGGGGCACAAATGTTTAGGTTACATATATTGCCTTTGCCCCACCAGAGTCAGAGGTCATTTTAATAATGTTTTCATTCCCTGCTCAAAGTGTTTCATGGTCCGGACTTACCAAATAAAGTCCAAACTCCTTACTTGGGCGTTCAAGCTCTCCCACAACCCTGTTCCGATGTGTTGTTGTTATTTATCTCCCTACGTGTCCCGTGGTCTTCTATACTGCGGTGCAACCGAGTTACTCTCGGATTCCAACACACCCACGCTCTCCTGCCTCCATGTCCGTGCTCGTGGGCTCCCTCTGCCCAGAACGCCCTGTTCCTCTCCTCCCATAGACCCTTCGCAGACACCCTCGCCTCCTCGTGGCTTTCCAGTCCCACTCAGAAACGGCTCCTCCTCCACAGGGCTTTGTTTCGCTTACCTTGCTGGCGAGCGAATTATGACCATTGTATCACAATCACTGGTGTGTTCCCTCCTGCCAGACTTCACCCTCCCTAAGAGCAGGAACTTCCCCATCCTTGCACAGTGCCTGTTCTTTCTCAACTCCCCTCAAAGTGGTTGCTTTATGAACACATAGGAGGGAAAAGAAATATTCTCCCATAGAGATTAACAATAGTAAGACTTTAGGGTCATCTAAGACAGCTCTTGTCATAGTAGTGTGCAGACTAAACATGACGTATGTTAATAGACAGTGGAATAAGTAAAATGAAGGCTGAGTATAAGATTTAAGATTGGTGGGGTATGGGCAGGGGAAGTCTTGAACGGGACTTATCCTTTTTACTAGGACTTTCCCTTTGTCCTCCTCGTTTTCCCCCTCCGACAGAAAATTCCATGAAGCTCATTGCTAAAGAAAAGTAAATATCCAGATGGCCAGAGGGATGACCTTTTTCTAACAGAGGGGATGGATTTGTTATCCAGCCAAATGTTTGAAATTCTTCCACCAGCATGCATAATTGAGAGAGATGTGTTAATTACCCTTAGGTGACAGCTGGTAGGACTTCCTAGATGAACTCTGAGGAGAGTATTGATCTGGAATCATTGTAAGTCACTGTACTGTGGTGATATAAAGGTAAGGCCCTTGCGACAGTTTTGGGACGTGCAGATCAATGTGCAGGTCCTCTGTGAACTGGGGCTGGCAGGCACATGGCAGCCAGCCAAGGCTCGTCAGGCAACAAAAGCACCAGTGTAGCTCTTTGCATGACATTTAAATGAGTGACACAGGGAAAATCCCGAAGACGTAATCCCTATTATTACAATAGCTCTATGGCTCAAATTGGGCTGTTATCAAAGAGAAACACAGTTCCAGAAAGTGAAGATGAGATCTTTTTTTTTTTTTTTACCACCTATAGCTGTGATCAGCATCCACATCATTGGCTGTTCTTTAACGGAACTGAGTGCACAGTTTTTGACTCAGCATTGTGGACATCTTGAAAAGGGAAACAGAAAATATGATCCTTGCCCTAGGGGAGTCACTATCTTGGCACTTGGCTGGAAAATAATTTAATTCTCTGAAGTTTTTTCCAGGTCCAAGACTTTATGATTCTATCATCCAGAAAGAGAAATAATTTTATCTTTAAACAGCAAAAATGTCATGGAGATTCTTTTGTCTAAAAAGCAATTCATATTTACTGACTAATATAATTTATCACATTGCTTCTACATTAAATTGTTCAGTTTTTATATCACAAATCTGCACAGAAGAGGTTTGGAATTTATTTTTCCCTTTCCTGTTGCTGACTAAATATTTTTTTCTTTCACCTGGAGTCACATGAAATATGGGATTACTTGATTTTTCTGAAATCCAATATAATGGTATGTCAGCTTCCAAAGTAACCACTTTGTTGTTCATTCATACGTTTCTGGAAAAACTATCTGGTTTTGGTTTAGTCTAGGGAAAATATATTCAAAGGTTTTTTTTTCTTAAAATGTGTAGAAGAAAAATACACATCTCTTTTAAGCAACTGGAATCAATTTAAGGCTTTGGCACACACAGTGGAAAAATCAATGGAAGTCAAAAGTTGAAAGGCAAAGTTTGCCTCTACAAGTGTCACTAAACTTATATCCACCAAGAAAAATAAAAGGGGGATCTTTTGACAACCAACTAGGATTTTAGGTCAAATAATTAATCAATCAACCAATCAAATCAATATGGCTTTATTAAAGATATACTATATGCCGGATGCTGGGAGAAGGGACCTGTAAGATTGAGGCTTCCTTTCTATCATTCAAAAAGGTTTTCAATTTAACTAGGGAGATAACAGAAACATGCCCACAGCAAGAATATAATGAACAAGATGCTATGTTGATAGAAGTCAACAGTCTACAGGGCTGGGCATGCAGGAAGACCTCATGAGCACTGAATGATCTCACCAAGGTTGAGCTTCCATAAATTCCTAAAATTCTGTTGAGAATCCATCCATATTTGCTTCCCAAATGAACATGACCTTATAGTCCTTGAGCCTTATTCTTTTTCTTTGTCAGGCTCCACTGAGCCCCAGGAGACCAATGTCCGAAGGCTCTCTCCTTCCCATGCATGTTTCTTCCACATGAAAAATGAGCTATTAAGTAGGACACCTACTTCCCCCCCATACTCCCCACCTTTCTGGTGCTGAAAGCCCTTCAGGTTTGTCTAGAAGTGTTTGCTTCTTTGTTCTTTGCTCATGTGGAGCAAGTAAAATGGGGACCACCAAGGGGTGAGTTTCCCATTTATGTCCTAGTCCTTCACACTGGTGGCCCAGCCCCAGACAGTCCACAGTGTCTACAGTTTGTTGCAATACAATGTAATAGGTGTCACTGAATTAACTGTGGTAGCAAGAAGAGTTCATCATCAGTCTGGTTTCAGAGGGTAATTGCAGGCTGCAGAAATATGCATCTTGAAGGAAAGGAAAGAAAGGAGAAGATAAGGCTTGGAGAAAGTGAGAAAGTGAGAGTGCTCGACAGTGTCAAATACTGCTGAGAGTGCAAGGAAAATTAGGGGTTGCAAAAATGACCATTGAATATGGCAATTAAACAGTTATTGGTGATCTCATCAAGGGCAGTGTTGGTGGAGTGCTGGGAGCAAAAACCAGGTTGGACTTTGGTGAGCAAGGGTTGGGAAGTGGTGGGAAGGAAGGCTGGATAATCCTTTCATAGAAAACAGCCTATTATATTAGGTCCTGCTAGTAGGAGATGGTGGAGGAAGAGGAGAGAAAATAATTTTTAATGTCATGAAAAATTTCTCCATTTTTTTCACCTTTCCTCTGTGTGAATAGAAAAAAAAGGAATATGTGCAGATTAGCAGTATGCCTCCATGCTGTGGGCAGAGAAAGCCCGAATTAGAATCTGTTTTGTTTTGTTTTTTCCGCGTGTGTGTGTGTGTGTGTGTGTGTGTGTGTGTATGTGAGAGAGAGAGAGTCAATTATTGCATTTGTTCTATCCTTTTATTTTTATCCCTTCTCTTCCCCTTCCCTCCTGGTCAGCTCCTTTTGGAAATAATTATTGCTTGGGTAACTTTCTGTCGAATGTCTTGAACTTTTCGTGAGAAACCTACCATAAAAATTTGACAAAAAATATAGAAAGCTTACATATATATGATTTGGGATTTTGAAGCAATGATTTAGGGTTTTGAGCAGCTAATTTAAAGTTATATCAACCCAATATTAGCTGAGCATTGGGGACAGATTAGTTTTCTGACTAGTGCATATTTGCTTGATACATGTGTACCCTTCTTAGATATCATTCATTTCCAAGTAGCATATTGTAAATAGGAATTTTCTTACTATAGCAATTTCTTAACTATGCATAGGGGTAATATTAATAGAAAGAAAATTTGAAAATGAAGGTAATTCATCTAGAAGTTAACTTTAGCCATTAGTTTTAAACTCAACCAAAGAATTTAACCAGAACTCCTGATAAGAAGTCGAGGCAGGAAGCTAACTGGAATATTACCTTTTAAAAATTTTTGTGAAAGTGATAATTAGTAGTTACTTGATTAAGAGTGGGCTGGCAATTAAACGATGGAAGAATATGGGCAGAAAGCCCACTAGAACACAGAAGAGTGATTTTTCAACCTTTTTTTAAAGCAGCAGATCTCCAATGAAGCCTTATGTAGAGGTCAACTAATAAATCAGATATAAGGCATAAAAGTCAAATAGAGTTTCTGTAAATTAAGTAGAACTGGTATCCCTCCAACTTCCTCTCCTCAGGGACTGTCCTAGAGGTAACAACATGGAATTTATTATTTTAATTCCATATAATCATGCATTATGCTTGTAAGCAATTACTAGTTTGCAAAGCTCTGTCACTTTGATCACATCACTTGATTTGTATAACAATTCTATGAGCTAAGCAGACTAGATATTTCCATTATTATTGCCACTTTGCAAATGACTTGCATAAAACTATCTAGCTTATAAATGATAGATCTGGGATCCAAACCTTGGTCTTCAGAGATCTTATACTATGATATACTATGAAATCCTTCACTTGTCAGATCATCACACTCCTGTTCAGGGTTAGGGTATATAAGAGACTCTGGATAACATACCAAAGGATAATAGCACAAATCATTAAATATTAAAAAGTAAATAAGTTGGTTTTTACATTTTGATCTGTATAAAAAGGTAAGTTACTATTTTTAACATAAATTTTAACTGATAGGAATACTTAGTATAGGCAATGATCAAATAATCACTTTCCCCACTAAACCACACTAAGGCAATCCCTACAAAAATCTAGGTGAATAAAATACATGACAAAGATTTTTCTCCTTGAATAACATAAAACAGTATTTTCTAAATATGGCTTTCTAAATGAATTAATCAGAGAACTTTTTAAAATGCAAATCACTACCCCCTCAATTGAAAATATAAACCAGTAAGTCTGGGTTGAAGCCCTTCTTCAGAAGTGGGGTGAGGATTGGAAAAACACCATCAAAAAGTCATACAACGGACTCACCCTCCCCAGTTACTTCCTGAAAGTGAGCTGGAAGTTTTGAGAGAGGGCTTGTCAGGCCACAACAATATCATTTATTCAATTATGCCATTAAATTACATCCCTGTGACCAAAAGAGTTGGTGCATATCCAATTATGCCTAATTTATACTCTGGGACGTGCTGGTTCTGGCTCAGTGTAAAATCCAAGTAGCATCGCAATTTAACAAGCTTGACGGGACATCAAAATTGCTATATTGTCTTCAAACCTCATTAAATGAAAGGCTACACTTTCCTGTAATGTTCAGAGGGAGTGTACACTATTATTGTTTTGCTATTTGTTTATGTAAGGCAAATGTTCAGCAAATACTTTATTGGCAAACAACAACCAGTGAGAGGCAGTCACCCAAGCCGGGATGCTGGAGAGAGGAAATACTTCAGTGTCCTTCATGGTTACAGCATGTAATGGAACATAATATATTCTTAATAAATTTGATGTGATCCAAAATACCACTGTCACGGCCAGGGCACGCTGGAGGGAAGTGACAGCTGGCTGCTGAGGTGCATTTGGACCTTGACCTTCTATACGCGGTGTCTATACTGAGTGTCTGACTTGGCACCTTCTTATGTTCCCCTGTGGGGCTAAGTGTCCCTTCTCCATCTTCTCTGCTGGTGCCTATGGCTCCTTTTAGCCCTTATGGTGGGCACGCCTCACCCTGCCACGCAGCCCCCAGAGTCCCCCTGACTCTATTGGTTTCTCCATTGGCACCTGCCTCACAGCTGCCCCCCAAATTGGCATTGCCAGCACCTGTCCATGGACACTTAAGAAATTTCTACCTGAGTGGACTCCTGCCACCTCCCCACCAACACGCCTATCATCCCAAAGCCCACACACATGTCTTTCTCCCCCAACACGATTTGCCTATTTTGGGAAATGGTATTGTGATTCCTCCTCATGGCCCGGGCTCAAGCTTGAAGCCACGTTGGGAGTAGTGTAGGGAGGTGCAAAATGCTCCAGACTAGAACTCACACAGGGCCACGTTCGGATTCCTGTCCTGCCACTTGGGAGCTGTAGAGTTATCTCAAATCTCTGAACCTGTCTCCTCAACCACAAAATGGGGAAAATAAGCACTTTCTCATGAAGTTATCATGGAGCTTGATGGCATAACCACTGACATGTGCCTGGCCACAGCCACAGGAAAAATAAAACTCTCTAAGCTTCAGTGGCTGCATCCACAAAATGGGTGCAATCTCTCATAGGGCTCGTTGTGAAGATGAAGTGAAATAACACTCTGAAAGCACTTGGCACAGTTCTGGTCATATGTTAACACTATATGAATAGCAGTGAGGCTGTCTCTTTTCTACTTGAAATTAGTCCTGTATGCTATCACCCGGTTACACATCATAAACATCAATTTTCTCCCATCCTATCATTCTCCCGCTCAGGGAACTCCAAGGCTTTCCCCACCCAATCACACCCCACAGCCAAAACACCTTTAGGAAGAAGGACAAATCACTTCTTTGGCATTCGGGTCCCCCGTAACATAGAGGTGGTGCTCGACAGAACACATTACCCACCGTGCCTTTCCAACTGAAGGGGATTCTCTTCCTTTCATTTGACTGATCAAAATGATGAGATACTTCTAGAGGAAAGCGCTTTAAAAAGCATTTATGGCTGCAGTCAGAGAATAAAAGAAAGGGAAGTAGCTTAGAAAGAGAGCTTTTGTTTTGGCTTTCCAGAAGAGAGAAGCTTCCCAGGAAAGAGGCAAGAAGAGATGGCCGCAGCCCCGGGGAGAAGCGGCGGCCTCCAGGCTCTCGGCTGTGCTCAGGGACGCTGCAGAAATCTCAAGGAGCTTTGAAAGGCATGATCCCTGAGAAAACCCTGGAATACAGTCGCCTCATGAAGAACTGAGAAAGAGTCCAACAGGAAGAACTCTGAGAGGGGTAGAGCTTGCTGCTCTGAGACCACGTAGGTCTGGGACCGGGTAGACCCGCCTGCCCTAGTTTCTAGTGACCACAAGTAATCCGGAGCAACCCATGCTCACGAGACAGGAAGGATGCAGGACTCTCAGTCAGCATTTGCTATTGACGAACTAAGAGAGGCTGCTGGTGTTTTCTGTTAACTAAACCCCTCATCTGAACTGGTTTGTTAAATTGGGCCAGTGGAGCTGGACTGACTTGTAGGGTTTCTTTCCCCCAGGGCTGGGGGAGAGCTCAATGCCAAGTGAAGCATGAGACAGCACTTCCTGCCAGTAACTCAATTCTCTTGTACCGGAGCACCTCAGACACCGGGGTGACCTCAGCCTGAAAGCATATGGAATGACATCCTGCCACCCAACCCACTCTCCTCCCTTCCACCCGTCCCAAGACAGATCACACTCCGCTCGGTTCCATCACACTGCGCCTGTTTTTCCTCCTGCCCGAAACGTTCAGAGACACAGTGAGGTCATTAGAAACCAGACAGATCAAGCTCTATCTAGAAAAGAGATCTGGACACAAATCCCACCTCTTCTGTTTACTAACCCTGCAATCCTAAAGCGTTAATATAAGCTCGCTCTCTCTGCTTCGTTTTCTTTCTCTGTAAAATTAGGGTACCTATTTTAATGATACATTCTAAGGATAAATGGAAAAACACAGCAAAATGCCTGGCAGAGCGCACAGCACATAGCAGGCAATCAATAAGTGTTCACTCCGTCCCCCAGTCCATGTTAATGTCTTTATGTCTAGCCAAATATCACACATGCCTGCAGGCCCAATCCCAGCCTCCTCTCATTAAGGAACCTTCAGGTAAACCTTGTAATTCGAGTCATCATCTCCCATTCTGAAGTCCTACTTAGCTTAATAGCTCTGCCACTAACTTGGGCACATCAACTGCCGTTGTTACTCATCTATTCCGACACAGATGTCTTGTTTCGCCGATTAGATAGATGTTTCTGGAGGGGACAGCTAGTGTCGATGACAATTTTGTCTCATCGCTCCAACCTCCTACTGTATCTATCAATCATTGTTATAAATGCCCAACATATTTGTGTGAGTAAAGGAGTGAATGAAAAACTCCCTGTGCAAGGGTAAAAGGCCAGTGCCAACCTGATTTCTTACTACAATGACAATCCAGTAGGTATTGAGCATCCGAATTTTTGAAGCAGTTCAATGGTGCTTAGCATGGAAGAGGGAGTGGAGTAAAGATGGTGGAAGTAAAGAGTAAGATGAAGAGAAAGACAACGTTGCAAGGGTTACAAGAAGTCAGTTGGGAGGTTCAGTGGGCTGCCTGGAACTATGACTGACTCTGAATTAGACAGGAGATTAGGTAAGTCGAGGCACGTGACCTCAGTCATAATCTCTCCTACTCACATCTAACAGTTCAAAGAACACTGATAAAGCAAACATTTCCTTTGATACCTTGCCCTATCCTCACTTTAGAACAGAACTTCATGTTCCTCTCTGGTTTCTATTTGGGTTTATGTTCTCTATAAAAAGCTAGTTGTCCACTAAAATTCATTCTCTTTTACTTTCACTATAATAGAGCTATGGTTGGGTACATGGTCTTTCTAGGTCATGCATTTCCAACCCCCCTTGCTATAAGGGGAGGCTATTTGACCACAGGGTATGAGTAGAAGTGAGGCATGCAATCTATAAGTTGGAACCCTTAAGATAGTAAGTGGGCTGTTTTCATATTTTCTCCTTTCCTTTAAGGGTGGTTGGGACCTGGATATAGCAGTGACCTATCCTTGACCATGCAATTCTAAGTGAGGTGGGCCTAAAGAATGGCAGAATCACAATATGGAAGGAACCTGGGCCCTGCATGATGGTGGAACACCATCCTGTGATGAGAGAAAAATAAACTTCTTGTTCATAGGTCTATGTCATATTGCTAACAGCCATATAATTGTTGGGTCTCTTGTTACAGCTTTGCTTTTGAAATCTGATTAACACATTATATATGTACCTATAGAATATATATCTCTTTGAATGTACTTTAAATACAAACAGATAATAGTGTACAAAATATTGCATCAAGCTTTTTTATTTCTATTAAATAATATGGTTTGGAGATTTTTCCAAGTCACTTGGATATGTTTGATATAGATGATAGAGTAATTCTACCTTATTTTTCAATATATATTAATAGTATTTCACAATATAAATGAACCATAGTTCACTTAACTAATTCCCTCTCTAGATGACCTCATCAGTTAGCACTGTGATTGTTTTCACTTTTCACTATTATTAATCCTAGTGACAGGAACATCCATGTGCATGCCTCTTGGTGCATATACATAAGTATTTCTCTAGAATAAATATCTAGAAATGGAATGGTTGAATTGAATAGTATGAACATTTAATAATATAATATATATTTACAAATTATCCTTTGAAAAGTCTAAACCAATTTATACTTTCATAGTATATGAGAGTGCATAGTTCCCTATAACATTGTCAATATTATCAATAATTAAATTTTACTCAGCTAATGGGAAAAACAGAGAGAAGAAATTATTGCAGAAAGAATGGGGGAAACTAGAAAAATGAAAGTACCTAGAATCTAGTACTAGCAAAAATAACCTGCGCCCATGCTTTGTGAAATTCCGAGTCCCCTGGACTCTTTGGACGATCACAACAATTTTCAGTCCTAATCCTGCAATTTCTAACATCTCATTGCTTTCCTTCTGTCTGCCTTCCAAACCAGCCAGGTACACTACAAGTTATTCACCTCACTATGCCAATTATGCTATGAGGTTACAGTCTGCCTACACATATCAGGTTACCATAATGATTTTAGGTGATCAGGAGAATGAACTGTGATGCAGCAGAGAGTCTGACTTTGCAGTATTAGGACTAGACTGCATTGTCTCCATCACAGAAGCCCCACTGCAGCTGCAGGGGACAAGCAATCCACTATGCCTGTGCATTTTTCTAGTGCTTATTCAGCACAAACAGGAGGAATAAAACTTTCTCATTTCTTCCACTATAATAGGTATGTGCTAAGTATTCACCAGTGCATATACTATTGTGCTAAATCCTTTAAACTGAACCTTAATGGTGAATTATTGAGAGAAAAGTAAATCTGGAAAGTGAGCAGGTCTGAGATAATTAGAGAATGATTTGGGGGAGGAGAAAGGAAAAGATGAGATAGGTGTTATATAGAGGGAAGAAGAACGTGGGCTGACTTGATTAAATCCCAGATAGTCCCACTTTATGTGTGATTTTGCATAAAATACTGAATCTTCCTATGTCTCAGTTTTTCCATCTTTCACAGAAGACATGCTCATTGAGTGCCTACCATGTGCCAGTCTCCTTTGTAGGCACTTGGGATACAGCGTCCTGCCCTCAAGGAGTTTATATTCTAAGGAGAAAGAGGGGAGGCAGACACCAAGCAAACAGACAGATTTTATTCATTTGTGCAAGAAATAGCTACTGAGTTCTTACTTGTGTCAAAGTACCCCATAATATGCTGAAATAAAAAAAAAAAAAAAGAATTTGCCTTCCAGGATTGTTTTAAGAATTGTACATTATATACTGAAAAATCCTGGTACAGGTCATAATGTGTAGTATTAATATGCATTTACTCAGTAAATGGCAGCTGTTATTATTATTTTCTTTCATTTGTCTGTTCTCCCTCTCCTCTCAAGAAAAATTTTGTTTATTTATTTTGATATTTACTTGTTGATGTGTTTATTTGTTAACTTATTGCTGCTATAGCTACAGTTTAGTATTTTGTCTTTGCATCTTATTTTTGGCAGTGTTTGCTTGTTTGGAGTGATGCACAAACCCGCAGTCATGACTTGGTCTGCACCTGCATACAGAACCTCTTGGGACCGGGAGGTAAACCATAGTAGGAGAATGGATGTTTGGACTCCTCTGTCACCCCGCAGGCTGCTTCAACACGCAGCAGGGCCTTGGAGCAGTGACTTAGCCTCTATCGTTGTGTAATGGGTTGATGGCTGGTCCTGGCTGGGGCTACTCTTTAGGCAGATAATGATCCAACAGGGAGACATGGAGGACAGAAAGACAAAAGGACAGAGATGGGGTGGCTGAGAGAATAGGCAGATCACAGAGTTAGAGAAGGCGGAGTCCGAGATGGCCATGTTGACCTTCTTTTCAATTCCAACCCCAGTTCTCCCAGTCAAGTCTGATGAGACGTTTACCCTGATCTCCCCCAACCCCAAGTCTGTGGTGGCTAACCCCCCAGGGTGTTTCCAGAGCACATGCCATGGATAGGACCACATGCTGTGACCACACACATAGATACCCTTCCTGCTGCTTATCCTGCTGTAGCAGTTGCCTCACACTCATCTTGCTGCCCCTTCAGACTGTCAGCAACTTGAAGGCAGGAGTGTCATTGTCACTGCTGCACCCTCTATGCCAAAGACAGAACCTGGTGCACATTAGGCCCTCAGTAAATTCCTGTTAGCTGAATGAATGAAGGCACAGACAGAGGGAGAAAGCAGACAAGTTACAGGGCAGAGGCCCAGAGGTATGGCACAAGGAGAAAATGAGTCTCCAGAAGGAGTGGAAAAGCAACTTTGATCTTCAAATAGTAACTCTTATTCAATAGTACTACAAAGCCAAAACGGCCAAACAGAAACTCAGACAAAGACGGGGCCACAGAGGAGACTCCAGAGTGGGATGCCCTTTCCCATCAGAGAAAATGAAATTGCACTCTTGTCCTCTGAAATCCACTTTTCTGTCTCTTCATCTACTTTATGTTCAACCGTATAGGCGGGTCCACTGTTTAAAAGACAATGTGTCAGGTTGACATCACCCCTTATCTATAGAACCTTTCTCAACTACATGAATTCAGACTTGAAGTTTAGGGCCAAAGATCTAGAAATCTTCTGTGGGTCTAGCCTTCCTCATTTTCTAGTATGTAGACCATCTCAATTAATAATAGTATTTTTTCTCTTTTCAGCACCTTTTGCAACTAGCTACAAATTTCAATGATAAAGAAAATCTGATGGCATCATCTTTTCTATCTTATTAAACCATACTTCTATTAATGATGATTCACTGAAGTCCCAAGAATAGATACACTGAAAAGTTCTATAGCATATTAATGTGCATCATACCACACTTAGCTCCTGATATAATTTTAAGTTTCCTCTGGGGGAAAAAACAGTTTTTCTGGATTCTTTTTATAGAAAGCACCTTGAAAAAGCTTTCAAATACTCAAAGACATGAATCTTGTTCTGTTCCCTTGTGTATATCTGATTTAAAGGTTAATAAGTAATTAGGAAGAACATTCAACCAAAAATTACCAATTAATATGCCATCATTTTCATTAAAAATGCTATTAATTATATTGTTGTACAAATGTCTTGGACTGGCTAATAAAAAGTTACCTAAAGCAGTTCTAAATCTTTCAGGGAGAAAGAGAAATTAATAAAAATCAATCACTTTTTAACATTATGATTTGGGTTTGAAAGATCAAACAAAGGAGAGGAAATGAGTGTCTCAATTATTTAGTGTGGATAGAAGCTGACAAGGTTGCATGGTTTATTTTATGTACTGAGTCATTATTACTAAGAAAACCCAATAAGATATCTTGGCAGATATTTAATGTAGAAGTTTGACAAATAACATTTCTTTGGTTCTTATAATGTAAAGCAACCCTTTGTAAATGAGATCATACTTTTAAACTGTCCAGATATATTTTGTTGGTTTCCTAGGAGACTGTGAATGGAAAGTTATGATTAAAGTATGTTGTGTATTTAAACTTTGTTCTATACCTTAAATGCTGGTATTAGTCACTTATTAAAAACTCACAGAAAACTAGAGTTGAAGAGTTCATGGTTCAGCTTGCACCAGCTCCAAGAACTCTACTAGATTTAAATGTGTTTAACAGTTTTACAGATCCTCAAACTGTTACTGTGCTCTCACAATCCTATTCTGTCATCTGCATGGATCAAACATCCCTTTCTGTTGTGTTCATTATGGCTAAGCTGGGCAGCTGGCTAGTGTTTGATAAAGATTACGACTGTGCAAGTTGCAGCTCAACACCATTTTGATATGTAACAAGCTATAATGGGAATACTTGTCATGAATGAAATGAACCAAGTGTGGTGTTAAGTACTATACAATCAACTCAGGCACAAACTAATGATTTTCCAATGCATCATAGATATTTACTGGTTGCTAGGAAACCAAATATTCCAACACTGACACGAGGGAAAATTTCTATTGTTAAGCTAGGATTGGCCATTTTAGTAATTAGTTCTGCATGGAACTGTCTCTTATTATTATCTTTGGTATAGGAAAAACTTTAAAAGACACTTAATCCAAAGACCAATCCCAGGCTTGCATCTATTTGAGCAGTTACAGAGATAGGGACCTTTATTCCTAAAGGTGTGTCTATATACTTTTTCCTCATATTGGACAAAGATGTGTCTTCCCAGAGACCTCATACATTGGCCTTATTCTTTACCTTGAGCAAGTTACTTCCTCCTCAACATGCCAACTCTGAATATTTGGAGAGAGTTATTATGTCTTCTCTGAATCTTTCTTTCTCCAGAATAAACATATCCAGATCATTCGTTCCCATTTTTTCCACATACTTGTTGCTCTCCCCTCCCGATGACACCATAATATTTCAAACTGACAGTAACTGGGATTGGTCGTTGTTCCTGAGTTTATGGTTAATGACTTACAGGGTGTTGCATTTTTGGACACTGCAATTAAAATTGGCACAGGAATAAGAAGTCAAAGGGTATGGGACAGGTGCCTGATCTTTTTTTAACCTGACTTGGAAAATGCTACCTATGAGTTAACATAGTTTTTGTTCCTTATTTCCATTGTAAGAAATGGAAACTTTCAGTAAGACCTTCAGGGATACTTAATAGATTTTTGTAGCATAAGAACTATTTCAGAGTATGTGATGCAATCATTTAAAGTAATGTTTTCTAAGTTTGGCCATGCATCTGAATCACTGGAGAATTTCTAAAAATACAGATTACTAGTATCCATACCCAGACCTACTTACCAGGTGTTTTTGTAAATCTCCAAAGGAATAGCATTTGGAAGCCACTAATATAAGATATACAGCATGAAGATCAATCTTTTCTTTTAGCTAAATTCTACCTAGCTCAGAAAGCTCTCTGCCATGACATTTTTTGGCTGCCTATTGCAAGTAACGTATCTCTCTCTTTTCTTAAAAAGTATCTTCTGCTAATAATTAGTACCAAATAGTTTAGTATCTAATTGCTAATTTTAAATGGCTATTTGTGTCCTCAGTTAGTTTATAAAATCACTAAGAACAAGAGCTGAGTGTTACATTTCCAAGTGTCTCCCAAGGAATATGGCGCAATATTGAACGCAGAGTGATTGATTGATTGGGGAGGAGTTTTGGAGGCAATGAAAGAAAAGAGGAAGGCAGACATGGGAGCCTAGCTGGAAATGTTTAAGATTAGGGAGATTAAAGAAGTCTTTTTCTTTTGGAAGAAGCTTCTTTTGCATTGTGCTTGTAGCCTGCCACCATATGTAAGTGATAGAGTCGATGTAGGCACTTTGATCTCTCCTCCCCCATCAAACCTGATCTTGGGAGATGCTACACAGTAATCTACAAGACAACATTATATAACTATGGTCTATTAGTTCTGATTATTCCATCCCATCTGAAACACCAGAGGTAAATGAATTCTATCTCTTTTGGTGCAATTCTGCAATTCTATCACCTTAAACAGTGAGGGCAACGACCTTGACCTTGGCCCCTAATAAAAGTTCCAAAATAAGGATGCAGAGGTTCCTTAGATAGTTACATAGACTTTTTAAAAAACATATATATCAGAGAAACATAAGATTTCAAGAATAATTCAAGTTAAAAATCAAATTCAAACAAATGATGTTTCCACAAGATGAAAAAAATATAATAAAGTTGAAAATAAAAGAATGGAACAAGATATATCAGGAAAGCAAAAAGGAAAAAAGCAGGAGTGGTACACTTATATTAAAGAATAAACTGGACAAAAAGGTTATTGCATACTGATACAAGGTAGAACCATAAACAGCTGTGAGAGTCAGGAAACAATAAGCACAGAATAACAGTATCATTCTATAAAAAGCAAAAGTTGTTAAAAACACAAGGAAACACATGAGTTGTATTAAAATTTTTTTGCATTACCATAACCCTCTGGTAGGTCAAGGAGAAAAATAAATAAATGATTACAGACATGAAACACTTTAATTATTTAATGTTTGAATAGATACCTACACATTGAAATAACCTTGTACCTTAAGAACAGGAAATGCATTTTCTCAAGTGTCATGTACTATGTACAAACATTGTGCATAATTCGGGCCAAAAAATATTTCAGTGTATTTCCAAAGTAAAACTTGCACAACTTCATTATCTTGATAGTAAAACATTACTACAAACTACTAGTGGAAGTTCAAAGGGCAAAACACCCAAATTACTCGAATATTTTAGAAGTAGTTGCATAAATAATGATTGAGTTAGGCAAACTAAAAAATAACAAATGTGAGATTATTATTTAACAAAATCTATGAGATACAGCCAAAACTGTTTTCAGTAATAGATTTACAGCCCTAAATGCTTTAAAGAAAAAAGAACAGAACTAAATATTATACTCAGACTTTAGAGAGGAAAAGACAAAACAAATTAAGGAAAGCTGGAGAAATGAAATGATAAACATACAAGTAAAAAAAGAAAAGAAACATAATAATGAGATAAAATAAATTTATCTTTTGTAGAGTTGGTAGCGAAGACCAAGAACAGGGTCTTCAAATAAAACAGACACACTTCTGACAAACTTAATTTAAAAAATAGAAGGAAAAAAAATAAATTATAAAATACTTAAGAATAGAGAGATTGACTCAGAACAGTAAAATAAATTATTTTGAGTGCTAAAATTGAAAGCCTTGGTGAAATAAATAATTCTCTGAGAAGATATAAATCAAGATAAACTAATGAGAAGAAAACCTATAGAAAATAAAGGAGAAATCAAACTACTTATCAAGAAGTTACTTGATAGAGATTTTTGAAATTTTGAGAGGACATGGGGCTCTCTGAGAGAGAGAGGAACTTGGATCTTGACAACACTTTCTGTAATATAATTATGGAAGTGGGTTTAAACTCCATGTAAGAACAGCGAGGTTTTTATTTAGGATTGGAATTGGGAATAAAAAATAATTTTGGAAAACAAATGATGAAATAGAACTTACTTCTTTAAATGCCTAAGAAAAAGTTAATGAGATTGGAGCCAATCTCAAGACTAACCAAGGGAAAACCAAAAATGATAGGAGCTTCAGTTATACCAGATACATTTACGAGGATTTTCTACCCAAGCAGTCCAATTTACATCGCTCAGATAATAAACCGAGATCTCTCGTGAGCTCTGGTTTATGCCCAGCTCCTGAGTGACTGTGGCGAGAATGACCTTCAAGAATATTAAGAATAAAATGACCAGCTGGGCACACAGGACCAGGAGATGCACCTGTAAGAGGAATGGGTGGTTCCCTCTTCCAGCAATCAGTCTAGATGCCACAAAGGGAAAGAACAAATAGAGACAGTGTGCATATTAAGTGATCCTTTTAATAGCCTGTCATGATGCATCATCTTTTCTAATAATTCTGCCTCAAAATATATTTTCAACCTGCACATGTTTCTCCATCTCTGCCGCCACCTCAGCCAGGTGCATTGCTGGTGATTGGAACTGATCTCCTGGCCCTGCCTGGCCCTGCCACTCCTTCTCCAGGCAGACCTGCCTTCCCAGGGGACATGTCAGAGCCTGTCATCCCTTTGCTCAAGGCTTAGTGCTGAGCATAACATTCAAACTCCTACACAGTTTCTCTCTTATTCGTCATGTCAGGCCTCTTGTTTCCAGGAATTGGCAAAGCGCTTTCATCTCCAGGCTTAGAGTTTTTTTTCGCCTGTGCCTGGGAAGCCTTTCTCTCTTCCCACGGCGGCCTCCTCCTCCTCCAGGTCTCAGCTCTGAAAGAACTCGTTGGAGAAGCCTCCCCAGACTGCCCTTTCTGTAAACGTCCTCCCCGACAGCATTGTTTTCTATCAGAGCACTTTCTTTATTTCCTTTCTAGCACTTCTCACAGTTAGCAAATAATTTTTTGGTAGGAAGAGCTGGGCCGTTTCTACCAATTTGTTGTGGGTCATTCTCATTAGAATGAAAGCCCAATGAGGTCAAGAAACTTGTCTGTTTTTATAACTTGCTGTATTTCCAGCGCCGGACCTGCTGCCAGCCGTACTGTGCATACTCAATATTTAGTGAATATATAGCACTTTTCATGAGTTGTAAATATTGTACTCATTTGTTTACTTTTAAACAAACTTGGTAAAAAAAAAAAAAAAGTTTGTTCATTAAAGAGTAACCTGAAGCATAATAACATTTTAAAGAGTTTATTTGAGCAAACAGTGACTCATGAACCGGGCAGGTCCAAACCAGAACAGGTTCGGGAGCAGTACTGAGGGAACACAGCGGGAGGCTTCGATAGGACCAACGCAGACGTCAGGCAAAGAAAATATTGGATTCGTTGCAGTCATACAGTTGCCTTATCTGGTCTATCCTGTTGGAAAGTCCATATAATTCTAGACATTATATAATTACGAGTTTGTCGGTTGCTTCTGATTGGCTGAGCTACGTTCTGTTTCTTAATATGGGACTTTACAAGAAATAGCTCAAGTTCAGTTTTGCTTACGTTTGCAAATCAAGCAAGGTTGAGGTCACCATGAGGCCTAAATGGCTTGTTTTTTTTTTTTTTTTTTTTGAGACAGAGTCTCACTTTGCTGCCCAGGCTAGAGTGAGTGCTGTGGCGTCAGCCTAGCTCACAGCAACCTCAAACTCCTGGGCTCAAGCAATCCTACTGCCTCAGCCTCCCGAGTAGCTGGGACTACAGGCATGTGCCACCATGCCCGGCTAATTTTTTGTATATGTATTTTTAGGTGGCCAGATCATTTCTTTCTATTTTTAGTAGAGATGTGGTCTCACTCTTGCTCAGGCTGGTCTCGAACTCCTGAGCTCAATCCGCCCGCCTCGGCCTCCCAGAGTGCTAGGATTACAGGCGTGAGCCACCGTGCCCGGCCCTAACTGGCTTGGTTTGCTCAAGGTTTCTTCAGGCCTGGTCTCCATTCGAATTGACTTTGACACTTTGTTGTCACTGTCCATTGTCACGTTAGACTGCAAGTTCTCTGACAAAGTCTCTGTCTCTTATTTAGGCACCAAACATAGTGCTGGGCACTTAGTAGTGGCTCAATGGTTATTTACAGATAAATAAATGAATACAGACAGGAAGTGAAATGTCTTTCTTCTTAGCTTTATATACCACTCAAAACATACTGGACCTACTAGGATTCTTCATTAAGAATTCCATCATCCCAGTATTTTCCAGACAGCACAGCTCCTGTTAATGGCCGAACGTTAACGGGCATGGAGGAGAGGCTATGTGAATTAAAAGCCTCAAATGAGGGCTCTACTGATTAATTTTAGATCCTGAGCATCTGGGTCAGTGCTTATTTTCATGGCAGGTGTGGAAATGATCTTTTTAGTGTCATTATTAATGATTTTACAAAGGGCTGGGAGCACTTGAAATATTCCTCTGAATGAGATTTGAGATGTAGACCAGACGGGCATTTTTTAAAAGCCTGTATGTACTGTATTCCACTTTTCAACAAATAAGTGTTTCTATTAAGATGGATTAGTAATGTACCCATATCACTTATTCAGCCAAAAATTAGACACAATATGTATTTTTTTAAGAATAACAAATGCTCTGGTAAGAATAGTAATCTAAATGAAATACAAGCAAGCCTAAAGTTGCATCTAGCCATTTTGTTTTGCTTTAACTAGGTTAAGGCCTCCAAGTCATTTTCTTTTTCTCCTTTCCCCAGCAATACCTCATCCTCCACAGGCTTAATATTCAGTGTGGGTGCACGACCTCAGTCAGAAGAAAATGGTCTCATCGCTCAAATCCCTGGAATGCTGGTTGGTCAGACAGGAGGGCTTAGGTACGTCTGATCACAAACAAATATGTCAGTATCGACTCCCGCCCTGAATCCCAAAGGTCAGTGCTCAGGGGAGGATTTGTCCTTGGAGTATCAGCTTTATTCTTCCTGGTTCTGACCGTGCTGGGAAAGAGTAATACACCCCGGACTGTAATCTTTGGGCCGGAGGAAATTGAATCAAACCAAGTGGAAAGAATATGCTATTTAGTATTAGCAGGGTCAGTTCGTGGGGAAATTGTGCAATAGGTGAAGTTCATCATTGGTCTAGCTCCTGCAGAACAAGCCTGGTCTCCCAGCCCCAGGGGTGTGTCTCCCTGCTCTGGTCTGGACCTTGGCGTTGTCAGCCAGCTTCTCTCGGCTTCTTGGGGACCTGATCCTGTGCCCTCAAACAAAGGCATTCTAGGTCTCAAAGTCTCTGGTCAGGCTCTTCCCCCCCTGGCCCCCGAGTGGAAATTAGCTTGTTGGATAAAGCAAGCTGTCCTCATTTGCTAACAGAAAAAGGCTTGAGGAACTTAGAGGGCTCTCTCAGGAAACATGAGGATTTGACAGTGACTTTTCTTATGACAAAACTCTCCCAGTGACTACATGACTCGAAGGAGTGAGCCTGCTGGTGTGCGTTTTAGCTCAAGTAGTATATAGATGGGCAGACCTCTGTCTTGAATTTTAGGGAGCAATAATAATTAAGACTAATGGAAAACTGACATAGAGTCACCCACTTTTTCTTTTGCCAAATAAGGGCATTAAGGAACAAAACTCATCTATGAAGACAACCAGTTTATAAAAGAAAGAAATGTTATGATAATCAGAAAAATAAGAAGAAATCTTAGAATAAAAACAACCTTGAGATACAAAATTACAGCTAGATAGGTGGAATAAGTTCTATTGCGCTATCACTGTTAAGATGACAATAGTTAATAATGTATTCCATAGTTACAAATAGTTAGAAGGAGGATATTCAATGTTCCCAACACAAAGATATAAGTATTTGAGATAATGGAGATGCTAGTTACCCTGATCTGATCACTATACATTGTGTGTATTAAAATATTACTATGTACCCCATAAATATGTACACTTACCATATATCAATTAAAAACACCCTTTAAATTGAATGAGTTTACCTTCATGAGAAAAACGTACTTCAGTGTCCTTATTTTATAGCATACTAGTGAAAATTTTATCAAACACCAGCATCAGTCTATGGCTGGGTTTTTGGGCCCAACAAGCCACTCCATGAATTTTAACAGCTCTTAGTTGACACCTGTGAACAAGTCTCCATGTGACCTGCCTGTTAGGGTAACTATAAATGTGAACATGACCCATAAACACCTTTTGAGTTGTAAACAAGTGGTCCCCAATCTTTTTGGCACCATGTACTGGTTTCACAGAAGACAATTTTTCCACGGACCGGGGGCAGGGGGGATGGTTTTGGGATGATTTAAGGGCATTACATTTATTGTGCAGTCAAACCTCTCTGCTGATGATAATCTGCATTTGCAGCTGCTCCCCAGCGCTAGTATCACCACCTCAGCTCCACCTCAGATCGTCAGGCACTAGATTCGCATAAGGAGCGTGCAACCTAGATCCTTCAAATGTGCGGTTTACAGTAGGGTTCACACTCCTATGAGAATCTAATGCCACCGCTGATCTAACAGGAGGTGGAGTTTATCCGATGAGGCGAGTGATGAGGAGTGGCTGTAAATACAGACGAAGCTCCGCTTGCTTGCCCTCCACTCACCTCCTACTGTGCAGCCCAGTTCCTAACAGGCCACAGCCCAGGGGTTGGGGACTGTAGTTGTAAACCAAAAAGCCCTATCTTTACAAAGCCTTTAACATTGATATTTTTATGTTTATAAATTGGTGGGAGAAATGGAATAGCCAGAAAAGTGATTTGAATTTTATTGGAAGTTATATCTAAAAATTTAGGATACAAGAATATATTTATTCATGTACAAATGTGATTGTGTACCCAACAGCTGCCAGGTACAAGGATACAGCAGTTAGATCCCTACCTTACAGCTTTACATTCTAGTGGAAAATATAGATAATGGAGAAACAGGTAGATAGATAACGTCACTTAAAGATAATTCTGGGGCTGGGCCCAGTGGTGCACACCTATAATCCTAGCACTTTTGGTGGCTGAGGTGGGAGGATTGCTATAGGCCAGAAGTTCGAGACCAGCCTGGGCAACATAGCAAGACCTTGGGTCTACAAAAAATGGAAATATTAGTCAAGTGTAGTGTCAAGTGCCTATAGTCCCAGATACTCAGGAGGCTGAGGCAGGAGGATTACTTGAGTTCAGGAGTTTGAAGTTGCAGTGAACTATGATGACACCACTGCACTCTAGCCCAGGCAAAAGAGTGAGAGTCTATCTCAAAAAAAAAGAAAAGAAAAGAAAAGGGAACTTGGTGGTGCTTTCATGGGTGGTAGATATGTGACATTTAAGCAAAGACCAGAATAACGTGAAGAGCTGAGGCTTGCAGTTACCTGGGGGAAGAGCATTCCAGGTGGAGTGAACAGTCAGTGCAAAGGCCACAGAGAGTAAACAGCCCAATGTGACTGGAGCATGGGGAGAGGTGGGGAGTGGCAGATCTGTGGGGCCAGAAATATAGCAGGTACCAGGTCATATATGACATAGGGCCTTAAGGGACTTCAGATTTCATAAAATGAAATGGAAAACTATTGGAAGGTTTTGAGCAAGAGACTGGCATGCTGTGACTTACATTTTAAAAGGGTCACTCTGTCTGCTGGAGTAGGGAATGGCAAAGTGAGAGCTACTGGAGGCTATGATTAAAGTCCATATGAGACACGGTGGTGATCTGGATCAGGACGGTCATGAAGAGGTGATGAAAAGTGCTCCAGTTTAGGATACATTTTGAAGACAGAGAGAGTAGGACTTATAATGGATGGGTTATGGAAGTAATGGTAAAAGAACAATCAAGCTGAGTTTCAAGGTGTTTGATCCAATCAACTGAATGAATGGTACCGTCTACTGAGAATGGGTCCACTGGGAACAATAGTTTGAATGGGGAATTAAGAAGTTGTTAGTGGAATTATTAAATTTGAGATGTCACTTAAATATCCAAGTGCAAATGTCAAGTACGCAATTGAATACACGAGTCTAACATTAAGGGGAGAAATCAGGAGATGCTGAGACAGGACCTAAGAAATGTTCAGCATGTAGAAAATGTCTGTGCTCATTGGATTGGATGCGGTTATCTAGAGAGCCAAGTTATCTGGCAGATGGACCAGCAGATACAAAGGCATTATGGCAAGAACATGCTTGGAAGTAAGAAGAGTAAGATATCCACTACGGGTGTGAAGAAATGTAGAGAACATGTCCAAGGACTGAGCCTGGACAGACTCCAGCATTTAGAGGTCAGGAGAGGAGGAAGATTCAGGAAGGGAGACAAAGAAGGGGAGGTCAGTGGGAAAGGGGGAAACCAGATGAGAGTGAATCTCCAAAGAAGGGGGAATAAAGTCTTCCAAGGATGATGAAGAGCAGTTTAGACGTTCACTGCGTCCTCAGTGATCTCTCTTGGTGGAAGAAGAGATGTACTCTATAATGTTGCCAGTGTTTAGCAGTGCCTGATCAATATTTTTTATTTCAGAGGTTAAATATGGCAGTCTACTGGCTGAATCCAACCTATAATGTCTTTTGTTTGGACTCCAAGGTTTAAAAATATTTTAATTGATTATCAAGATCAGAAATAGGGATACTTCACATCAAAATTTGAATCCCTGGTTCTTTTTAAAAATCACCTGGATTATCACAAGGAAGGCAACAGCTGTCCTCGCTGAGCGGCAGCTGCCGTCTTTAGAGGGGATGTGTACTCTTTGGTGACTTTTCTGCAGTCTCCAGCAATCCCTATGTCTCCCCAACGCTGACAGCTGAGTTACTCATTCATAGCACCTTCCTGGTTCCTTTTTAGTTTTCACTTTCTGTTTATTTAAGGAGGGAATAAATGAATGAATAAATACATGGATGAAGGAATATTTACTGGTGAGGCACCTAGAGCCCAGAGAGGTGAAACAATATAAAGTGACACGTAGCGAAGCCAGGGTTCAGATGAAGATTCCTAGGCCAGGGCCTTTATTTCAAATCTTTGCTTTCTATTGTGTCACTGGACTTAAAAAAAAATTCTAAGATAAGAACAAAAGTCTGAATGAAAGAAGAATGGTACTGACAAAATGCTGACTATTTCCATTTTTAGAAAAAACTAGATTAAACAAATCTTTTAACATGATAGCTATTTTTTTCTCCTTAAGCCTTAATGGGAAATGGTTTCATAAGAACCGATACACAGGCTAACAAAAGTTAGCATCACTGCCCAAGGTGAAGTGAGTAATAAACAAATGTAATTATTAAAGAATGTAATTAAAATTAAAATTGATACTGTACTCCATTAGTTTTTAGGTGAAAGTAAGTTTTGCTGTTTTTCTCCATGAGTTATTTTTATCTACTTGTACATGTTTTAACCAGGAATGTTGCAATCATAGAATGCCAGTTTATCATCATTTCTTCTTCTGCAAGACTCTTGTCTCTTGCCAACTCCAATAATTAGACTTGAATTAGACTTCAGTGTTGGATTTCTGATGTTTTCTAGGTTTGTATACTATTGTTATGGTTGAATTGTATGCCCCACAACATATGTTGAAGTCCTATCCCCCAGTTCCTCAGAATGTGACTTTATTTGGAAATGGGGTAGTTGTAGGTGTAATCTCTTAAGGTGAGGTCATACTAGAGAAGGTGGGGCCTCTAGTCTAATGTAACCAGTGTCCTTATGAGAAGGACAAATTTGGACACAGCCTCAAACAGAGGGAAGATGATGGGAAGAGAGGCACACAGGAAGAGGGAACAGAGATTGGAGTGATGCAGCCACAAACCAAGGAACACACGGGGCTACCAGAAACTGGAAGAGGCAACCCCAACCCCAGGGACCTCCGAGGGAGAATGACCCTGTCAACACCCTGATTTTGGACTTCTAGCCTCCAGATCTGTGAGAGAATAAATTTCTGTTGTTTCAAGCCACACAGTTTGTGGCACTTTGTTATGACAGCCCTGGGAAACAAATACAGGGATTATCTTGTCTAACTCTTAATTCTAAACTGGGCTAGAATGTAGACATCCCTCCCACAAAGTGGCATTACCCATGGCACATATATGTTATCCCTGAGTAAGACATTTAAGTGGCTGCCTGATGCCCCGAAAATCCTCATTCCTTTGCTCACTCAAGGCATTGAAACGGATTCCACCTGCTCCTAGATAGGGAGCAATATTTCTCCTCCTGTCCTGAAAGCTAGATGTTTCTCCTTCCTTAGCATAGAATATTTTGAGTATTAGGAGGAATTCTGTGCTAATCTTGGCTCTAGGCAAATTTGTGAAATAACCAAAAGGAACCTTTAATGATTCTCTGGCCTTCTTGTGTCTGCTTTAATGTTTCAGATCTCTCCTTAGATGAGAGTTTCTTAACTTGCAACCTATAGATAGTTTTTAGAAGCAAACATGAAACCCTTGGGATGGTGAGATTGTTTGCAATAGTCTGTGAGTATGGGCCCTTTTCTGGGTAAAGATTTCTTAGTTTTGATTAATTCTTAAAGATGTTATACTTCCCTACAACCTGAATTTTAAAAAAGACAAGACAAGACTACTATTCCTGGCCATGGTAGTCAGGTTTTGTGCCTAGGGAACAAGGCATTGTCCAGGGGAGGTGATGGCTTGTAGTGGGAGTAGGGGGAAGAGTCTGTATTTAGACATATTAAATGGGGAGGTGACAACGGGCCATTCAGATGGAGATGTTCAGTAGGCAACTGGAGCCATCGAGGTGGCAAGAAAGGACACACTCCCAGATTCAGGATTCACAGGCACAGAGATGGGAATTGAATACATGAACGCTGATCAGCTTTCAGAGCGGACGACTGAAACTAAAAGAGGAAAGACCAATCCTGAGTCTTGGAAAGATCCTCAGGGAGGAAGTGGGGGAAGGGGGTAGCATTAGAGGTAAAATAGGAAGGTAAAAGAACTAGGAGAACACTGTAGGCAAAAAGTAGCAGAAGAAAACTCTACTCGGATGAAAAAGATGTTAAAGAAAATGCAGAATGTCATGCACAGAAGTTTTGTGTCTGGTGGTCACTGATCATCAATAGGTCCAGTTGTGAAAGTTGTGAGGAGTTCTTTGTTCATTTCTGCATTTTTTGGTTATTATTACATTTCTGCTATGAGCCAGATGCCATGCTAGGTGCTGGGGCACAAAAATTACTAAGACACAGTCCTATCTTTCAGAAGCTCATAGGCTTGTACTGGGACACGGACTTCCAGGAGTAAACTGTGACATGGACTTCTGAGTCGTGCCCAGGGAGGGCACACACGGGAAGCAGTTGATTTACCCAACAGGGCAGAAGCCTAAGGATAGGGAAACGACCTGTTATGTAGGAGGTACAATAAGTGGGTCCAAGAATCCTCAAACCTGTCCCGCACTCTCTTACATTCTAAAGCTGACCTACACATTTCAGAGTCTCATGGGCACACACACACCAACACCTTGGAACAAAACCATTTTTGTTACAGAGATCCAGTAAGTGATGCTATAATGTTTGTATACAGACACATACAAAATAAATACAACATATGCCTTGCTTTCTTTTGCAGTTTCTCTCTTTTTAAAATATTTAAATATCTAGTACCTAAACAGGTTTGCTCCTGGGGGCTTCTGTTTTAGAACTTTTTTTTTATGCATTTCAATATGCTAAACTTGTTAAATATGAACATTATTAAGATATTAGGAATTTGAGAACAAATCACAACCATGATTTATTCTGTAAGAGGAGTTAGGAGGAGGGAGTGGATAACGCCAGCTTTGGAGCCATCCTTACCTGGAGTCAAACCCCTTCTCCACCATTTACAAGTTTGGTAGTTGCAAGTGAGTTACTTAAAGTTTTGAACCTTTATCTACATCTGTATAGTTCATTTAATAATATTTTCCTGACAGAGTTATTAGAAGGAATAGATAATGCATGAAAAGTGTCTGACACATAGAAGGCCTATATGGCTACAATGATTACTATTAATAATAAAAAATTTGTCTGAGATTATATTTGCAAATCAGGCCAAAATTAAGCCTATAATTTAGAAAACCCTCCAGTAATTTCTACAAAGAATTTGCCTCTATTTAAGAGCCCAGTAGCAATTCAAGCACAAGAACTTAAAGTCAAGGCCAAATATATATTTTGACAGTTTTTGGTATGTTTTTAAAACTATCCGAAATGATCAAGTATCTATCACTTTTAATTTTGAAACTACCATCCATAAATAATAAGACTAAACTTTATTTGCCATCAGTGAACTTATGGCCAGCACCCCACAGGTAAAAGAGCAAAATCTACTTTTTTCTGTCTTTGAAATTTAGACAGAATGGGAGAGTAGGAAACAAGTAGCTTCCACATCACATGCAGCTTGAATCACCCTGCAGAGAAAATCAAATGATTTACTTGTCAATTTGTCAATGTTGCATTATACTGCCAGAGTCACATGGGGGTCTCCAGATGCCTACACAGAGCTCCCTGACTTTGAAATCTACTGGGATATTGACAACAGGGCCACAGCACATGGCTACACAGGTTGTGCACTGCACAACTCCAGGGGGTGTAGATCCTGCAGACTATGATGAGAATGCAGTGAACCCGCATACAATCATATGCAGCAGCCCTGTCTGAGAGGCTTAAATACTTTCTTGATGAACATGCTGAACATTCCACTCCACAAATATTTATTGAGCATCTATTATGTGTAAGACACTGTTCTAAGCTCCGGGGATATAACAGTGATCACAACAGATATCCACATGGAGCTTATGCTCTAGCAGAGTGGAGAAGGGAGACAGACGATAAACCAATAAACAATAAACATCTAGTATATCATAGATGCTGGAGTTAGGGATAATAGTAAAGCAAAGTGAGGAGGAAATGAAATCCCAGCAATGGCGGCATTACCATTTGAATAAAGTGGGCAGAAAGGCTTCACTAGTAAGCTGGCATTTTTGATCAGAAACCTGAAGGAAAGAAGGAAACAAGCTATTCATACAACTGAGGCAAGAGTATTCCCGAGCAGAATAAAGAGCAAGTGCAAACGCCCTATGGCAGAGTCTGCTGGGCGTGTTCTGGGACTGCTTTGGGGTGGATGGGAAATCACCAAAAGACCCTGAACGGAGGAGAGGCAGCATCTGATTTGGGTGTTAAAAGAATTCTGCTGCCTCTGAGCTAATTTTTATTATGAAACGTTATGTCTAACTTTCTAAAAATTGTCTAAATTTTTCCCAACTACTCTCAGTGTTTTTAACCAAAATTAGCAAAATGATTTTTAAAATTCTTTCCTTTTTTTAAGCTGAGTTTGAATTCAAATGTTTAAGTTAATAAATACTTGATAAAAGTGGTAAATACTGAAACCTTTAGTCTCAATAAACATTAAAAGTAATTCATGTATTCTTTTCTGGCTGTTTCAATTTGCCAAATAGTCCAGATTAATTCCTACCAATTGTAGGAGAAAGAATCGGAAAAGTAACTCAAACATCTTAACTGTGAGGAAAACTGTTTCACGAATCATAGAGGCATCGGAGAAAGTGTTAACTTGGTCAAGGCCTTTGCTGCAGGGAGTTGATTGCTCATGAAACAATTTGCATTTTGTCAAGTTAACCTAACTTGTGGAACAGAGTGTACTGGAATGTACCTGGCCTTCCAGAAAATAGTTAAATGCTGTCTATTGTTCATTATAATACTGGAAGTTCCAAAAAAAACATCACAGCTGCTTTTGTGCCCACTGTTTCACATAAAATGCAACAAGGTAACAGTTGTGAATAATGCACAGATGTCACCATATTTTCTGAAACATCTTTTACAAATGCCTTTATATATGTACAATTCTCTTTCCAGAAACCTCAGCAAATCTCTTTACAAATTTGTTTTAGTACTTATGGAAGGTTTACACATACCTACAAATAACATATAAACGACAGCCAGAAAGACTCACATTGACTTGTCTCCATACTGATAGGCCAACACAGATTCCTTTCACAGTTACGAATATAAATAAACACCCCACAGTGTTTGCGGAAAATATCTTGTAATAAATAACAACGAAAATGATGTCTGCCTCAAATCTCATTTCTTTTAATGTCATGATTAATTTGCATGACTGAGGTGCTGGCATTCACACGGCTGATTCTTAAGAGTTTGGACACATTAAGAGTTGGACACATCCTGCCTTTAAAGTTTGTCATCAAAATTAATGACTATGCTGGGATAGTTTATTATGAAGGAAAAGAAACCAACACTGCCAGTTCCTAACATGTTCATGTGGGGATACCTTAAGCCAAGTATTTCTTGAAGTAACCTTATAAAGTAGGAATTATTATATCAATATTATGTAAGAGGAAACTGAAATCAAGGAGGTAAAGTAACTGGTCCCAAATATTCCAGCTAGCCCGTGCTCCAGCCAGGATTCACCCAAGCCCTGATCCGTCTGACTTGAAAGCCCTTGCCGTTTACCTCTATTGCAGGCTGGTTCCACTGGGCAACACTGTCTTTCTTAATATATTAAGTGAAATAAAGTTAAATAGCTTCATAATTATCATCACCATTATTTTTCTTTCTAGTTTCTATTTTTTTGAGCATCTTTCTAATTTGTCAGAGCTTGCAATCCTTACAGCAATCTTGCAAGGCAAATCTGCCAGCACAGCACGGTGGTGCCAGAGACTGTGCATGCTTTAGCCAATTTCACTGGTGAATATCCTCATTTTACTGATGAGGAAACAAAGTCAAGAAGTCATAAATAATCCACCCAAGCCTGGGAAGTGGCTGAGCAGGTATTTAGACTGGGGCCTGTCTCACTCCTGTGCCAGCAGGCTCTTTTCACATTCTTTTCAGTTGGGCAACTTTAAAAATATATAGCATTGTACTCAGATTAAATAACCTGAAATTTTACAATTCTAAAAGTGAACTCATGACTTGAGGAACTTTATAACTGCTTCAACACCTGATAAAGTTCTACTGGACACTTCTGGAAGTGATTTTCAAAGTGCCTTTTTAAGTGCTCAACATTCTCATAGTTTGGTTCATGTTTTTATACTAAATTGTTCACTATTGTTTATCCTATGGGTTGGACTCCTGAAACAACTGTGGTCCTGGTGAATCCACAGTGACATAATGAATTATAAGGACATAGGAGTTGTTGCCCTGTTGATGTTCAAGAAATACTTGTCCTTAATAGTTTGGGAATATTTTCCCCATATTTCTCTAACTAGTTTAAAGAACATAAAGTTTTAAGAAACTTGCAAAAATGGTGATGTTTAATATTGAATATACAACCAGCAAAGGCTTGGATTAATAAAATGAAGGAATGGGGAGTGACCTGGAAAATTAATTTCTCATCTCTGACCTGTTTTTATATCTTGAAGCTCTTATGATCTAGTTTTCAATCTACACTGCTTTTTATAGTGAATGTTTCTATTGGTGATAATCAGAGAGGCAAATACAGACTTGGTTTACTTTTTTCACTAAAGGCAAAATAAATACTAATATACAAATGGTTACAGTTTTTATGAATTATGATTTATCTATCTATTCATTTACATTTTAGGCAAAATTACTCATAATTTTAAAGTTAAAATCTAGTCTAATAAACCTTTTATGATAAAAAAGTAATAAAATAAGAGTATCTATTGATATAGACAACAGATCTAATTTGTCAAAATTTTACCCTTAAAAGACTTCTGTCGAGCTAGAAATGTATTGTTCTGCTTTGAGTGTATTGAAAGATTTTCCTTTTAAGTTATATTTAAATATATGGTTTGAAGTCTTAATGTTTACAAGAGTGATACATTTTGACTTATGAGTCTTATAAGACATAATTTTTTACTTAAGATAAAATTCTTCCAAAGGACACATCCAGTCCCTTCAACACCCAAGAATAGGATAAGGTCACACTATATTGTAAACTCAGAGCACTATGATTTCTCAAATTATATATCAAGAGCATTGGTAAACAATTTTTTTAACGGTTTGGCAAACGTATTGAAGTCTTGCAGAGATGTAAACACTAAGCTCTTTTTATGCTATGTGTCTTACTTATCACTATTATGTATTTATCACTATTGAAAACAGTATTATTATGCCTGTAGGACTGTCCTAGACAATCTGGGATTCATAACATCATAATTTTAGGGCTAACTAAACCCCAAAGCATTATGCGTTAAATCATCCCACTTACAGATGTTTCATTAAATTGTCTTATTTCTTCAAGTCCAAACTCTACCCAACTCAGTATACAACTCAGGTGCTACAGCCTCCAAAAACATTTCTTGAAACAGTCAGCTGGAAACCAGCTCTCTTCTGTGGCCCCCCATGTAAGTGTTTTCTCCCTCTAGTCCTCCCTCAAGGCACTGTCTCTTTCTTCTTGCGTTGTAGTTATTTGCTGATGTGCTGTATTTCCCTTGCCAGACAGTCAGCTCATCAAGGGTGCCATCTGAATCACAATAGTTCCTTTTGTTATAGAACTCACATGAAGTAGGTTCTCAAGTATTGAGTATTGAACGTGCACTTAATAATTTCTGTTAGCTGTGACAAATTTTCAAAGAAGTGTTTTAGAAAGCACTTGGTCAAGAAAGCAAGGCACAAGAACAGAACATTCTTCGAGAAGTAAGTCAGAATAGCTGGCACACAAAAGTGACACATTCAATTTCTTCACCTTTCTATAACCTCCAGAAGATCAAATGTTAATAAAATATTTATCTTCAGTTGTCACAAGCCAGACTTTGATTTAAAACTCTTGGGTACATGAATGTCATGCCAGACCAGAAATACATCATCATGTATTTTTAACTTAAACACAGATATGTAAAAAATTTATATACGCCTCATAGGAAAAAATTGGAGTGGAAATCTTTCAACAGTCACCACAAACAAGAAAACAGAATCGAAAAGTGATTTTTAAACTTCTGTAAAAGTGCAATGAAAAGTCCAATGTGGCATTGAAATGACACAGAAAACGCACTCTCTTACCTTTAAGGAATCAAAGCAGGCGATTACTCTTCCATTTTCAACCTGGCAACTTTTCGGGGGATGAGCAAATTTGCATTCTTCATCGGAGCGTGAGCACGTTCCCCTTTGAAACTGTCTGCAGACTTCCAACGTCAGCCATTTTGTATCTCTGACTGGGGCAACGTTCAAAGCCATGATGATAAAGTAGTTCGGGCTGTTAGTTTCTGTTAAATGATGGAATCAATCCAAGTTCTAATGATTCCAAAACTACTGCTGTGAAAACTCCCACATGTAAGTCTGAAGGTAAGTGACAAATTGCTTAATGAAGTCCAATCCAGGGAGCGGAGTGAGGAGAGAGTGTATCGACAGGCAGTCACTCATCAATCAACATGTCCCACTTGAAGGCAGTGGGCCGCAGTGGAAGCATGCTCTGTGTCATCTCTGGCTTTAAATGTCCAAGTCTCTTGACTATTTTGCAGATATAACTTTTTAATAAAGTGACTTCGATATCATGGCACTCCTTGGGAGAATATTAGTTCTGACACTCACAGCTATTGACGATGATGGAAAAATAAGCCACTCAGATGTTCATATTTTAGCAGGATTTATTTTTCTTCCCCCCTTTTAAATTCTGAAATGAAGCGATTGGCAAAGTCAGACAACTGAGGTATCTTCATCCACTCATAAGGTCAGGGTAAAGAATGCTTGACAGAAAAACAAGATGTGAACACCAAAGGAGCTCCCAGGCTGCAGTTTCCAGCAAAAGTGACTTCACACAGGCACTTTTAAATCATGAACCTGCAAAACACAAATGAAACATCAACCGATACCCAAACTCAACAGGATCAACACTTTAACAAACTATTTAACTCTTATCAAGAGTTTGCAAATGTGCCGCTTAGAGCTTTGGGCATTGAGTATAATGAGAAAAGTTATGCGTTAAGGAAAAAAAAAAAAACAAAACACGAAACTGAAACCGTACTGCAGAATGATCTAGGCAGCAGTCCAAAAGTTAGGAATGACTCAAATAGATGAGTGTGGGAGACACAATAATTAGGCCTTCTGAAACAATTCAATCTAATGTGCTTAATCGCCAAAACAGTGTATTAGAACTGTGGCTTCCAATTAATTTCACATTTAGGCTATTGATTTTATTGTTGGGCATGCTATAAACAATTATTTAGGATGTGTCTCTCCTATGTAAAAAAGACATTGCCATTTTGGATGATGTGTGGGCTCCTTGTTCTTTATGTCCTTTCTATTTTACAGAGCTTTAAACTTAGAGATGGATAGGTAAGAGCGTCCTGATATTTATTTTCAGATATCTTAATACATCCTCACTACCACTGTTCCTTGCTTAACGTTAGTCTTCCCTTTATGCTGTGAGCACTCTCGGGGTGAGAACTATGCTTTGTAGCTTTCACTTCTGTACCCCCAGAGCCTCAGTCCATGGTATATATCAGATCTTCAAGATATACTTATTGACTGATTTAACTGATGACTGAATGAATGTCAGTCAGTTTTAGTTTAGTTTTTAACTGAGTCATCATCTAAAAATGCTCTGTTACATGGAATGCTAGAGTTAAAACACGTCTATAACACACATATAATTAGAGTTCAGATTTCTAAAATAAGCATCTTCAGTTTCTTCTAATTTTTTCAAATCTTATTAAATTATTGGAACACTAAAAATTTATAATTACTGGGACACACATGAATAGAGGGCTGAAGTCCAGAAGTTGATAATTTTCATAAATTATATGTGCCACATGCTACCTTATATACTCGCTTAGCCTTGAGGTTCTTCTAGAGAATTTATAGCTAAGACGAACTTAATGAAAACTGGAAATCAATTATTTAAAACTGGCATGAAAAAATTTTTAAAAAATAGGCATGTACCGACCGGGCGCGATGGCTCACGCCTGTAATCCTAGCACTCTGGGAGGCCGAGGCGGGTGGATCGCTCGAGGTCAGGAGTTTGAGACCAGCCTGAGCAAGAGCGAGACCCCGTCTCTACTAAAAATGGAAAGAAATGGCCAACTAAAAATACATATACAAAAAATTAGCCGGGCATGGTGGCACATGCCTGTAGTCCCAGCTACTCGGGAGGCTGAGGCAGTAGGATCGCTTAAGCCCAGGAGTTTGAGGTTGCTGTGAGCTAGGCTGATGCCACGACACTCACTCTAGCCCGGGCAACAAAGTGAGACTCTGTCTCAAAAAAAAAAAAGAAAAAAAAAATAGGCATGTACCAAATAAGTTCAGAGAACAATAATTTTTAAGGGGTTCACAAGTGTTCCCTGAAAAAATGTGTCCCTAAATCAGTTAAGTTCAGTTACCTCTGGGTAAATCATGCCAAACAAGGTTCCTTGCACTAAGGCTGTCCTTGGCTGCAGTGTCTGGTGAGTTGGAAACAGGGGAGGAGCTGCAGTGGGGTCTCGAATATATCTGATCAAGGAACATTTCTTTAGCAGGACATGTCTTGGGACTAGCGGGAAATGCTACTTCATCCTAATCATTCTTTCAAGTAGTAAAAGTGTTTGCATGAATGATAATTGTGTGTGCATTTAAGGAAACAGGCAACCTTGAAAGCTATGCCACAGAGCTAACTTCAATTATAAAATATTTGAGGGATCCAGGCAGGCTCCTGCATGTCTGTCTGGCAGCATTGTGTTCACAGCAGCGAACATCAACTAGCTTAAGTTAGGGAGCTTAAGAAGATGAGTTTAATAACCAGATCCACTCTGGGTCAGGTTTCCTAAACCAGCCTGGACTTGCATCTTCATTCCCTCCACCCCCGACCTCTAATCCCAGGGGAGAACAAAGGGTGAGGAGAACAAGGGATAAGGAGACATTCCTGGCTGTGTGAGTGAGACCAGGCACTAGCATAAGGCGGTTTCAATGATGGGCTGAACATATTCAGTTCATATTTGCAAAATATTACATAAGAGCCCTGAGTCCTATGTACCAGGCCCTGAGATAGGTTACAGGATAGTGAAGATGAGATAATGCTCACCCTCCAAGGCAGTGGAGTCTCTCGCAAGGCTCCACATATAGGAAAGAAACAGGCAAACAGGAGTTCTTATGCATAGATGGCATGAATAATCCCTCAGCTATGCCTAAAAACCACACAGGAGCCATGTCTCCAGTGCAGCCCAGTGAATGGGATACACTTCTGCTGATACTTATAGATTTAAAAGACATTTTTCCCCCCTGGGAGAAACAGATTCTCATTTCTCCTTACTATGAAAATCCCACCAGAATTTAGATTGTCAGACTCTATGAAGATAAACTTGCTTGTTACAAAACAAATTATGCATTTCTTTTAATTCACGATGAATACAAATTGTATATGTGTTTCATGTACAGCAAGATGTTTTGAAATATGTATAAATTGTGAAATAGTTACATGGAGCTAATTAACATATGCATTAGCTCACATACTTATCATTTCTTAGTTGTGAGAACACTTCAGATCTATAAGTGAGATCATGCGCTATTTGTCTGGAAGATAAACTTGCCTTCAGCAGCACAGACAGCCAAACTTTCTGGTGGCCAGAGTCACTTGTAAGTCAAAGACATCCAGGAAAGGAAAGGGGTGTGCATGATAGCACACATAAACATACTGCTAACATAGCTTCCCAAGCCCACTCTTTCCCATTGTTCTCTGTTCCTATCCTAGAAGTTGTGTAGTTACTGTTATCAAAGACACTGCCTCCTTTGGGCTGTCACAAGGAATGGGGACAGGCAGGCAGCCGTGGGAAAGTGGAAGAGCAAACGTAACCAGGTTAGAGTGGGGCCACCAAAGGAGATGGACAAAGATGGGTGAGGATGGGGAAGGCCACATTTTACTGTGGTAATTAAGGGACAGGACTGAAATATGCCGACACACAGACCTGAGTGACTGTTGGACCTACTAGACCGCAAGTTCCTGGGAGGAAGGGGTGTACGTTAGGGCCGAGCTGTCCTTTACAGGGGCCACCAGCTACAGGTGGCTACTGAGCACTCGGAACGTGTCTAGTGTGACTGAGAGCCTAACTTTTACATTTTTATTTATTCTTAACTAATCTAAATTTAACTTAAAAACCGACCCTCAATTCCATCATTGAAAAACTTTTAAGTATGATTAGACCAACTTGAGTATATGAATCTACTTTTTCAATTGCAAATTTTATGAACTCTAAATACAGATTGAGTATTTCCAATGAAAATAGAGCATCCAAATTGAGATGTGTTCCAAGGGTAAAATACACAGAGTTCAAAGACCTACTATGAAAAAAAATGTGAAAATATATTATTAATATTTATCACATGGTGAATTAATAATTTTTAATACATTGGGTTAAATATTATTAAAATTAATCTCACCTGCTTCTTTTTTATCACTAGACAATTCCAAATTACTATGTAGCTCACATTCTATTTCTATTGATGGCACTGTCTCAGGGGCTTTTGCATTTCTTCTATCAGTCAACAGAACTTTCTGGAATGGTGGAAAGTACCCTGTCCTAAGAACCAGCTTCCAGCCTTTATTTTGCCAAGGTTCCTTGTCATATAACATTGAGTAGGTCAGTTTTCCTGAGATCGGCCTTCTTCATCTGTAAAATGTTGATAATAGTTCCTGCCTATGTTTACATAGTTGCTGCATGAAAAACAGATTATAGGGGAAATATAAAAGTACTTTGTAAAAAGTGTCCCAAAGCAAAGTGATAAAAAAAAAAAAAAGTCGCTTTATAAATATTTATTAATGAAATCCACTTTCAGGTTTTCTCTCTCTCAGTAGTTCTGTAGGGATGACGGGGGCTGTGCCCGGGGTGGATCTGCTCTAGCCACAGGCTCTGAGAGCAGGACCGTGCCTAGATGGAAGGTCTGCCGCCCAGGGCCCCCGGGGGCCGTATCTGGAGCAGGCCTCGCTTCTCAGACCGCCTTTCTCCTGTAGCCGGAGGGACCCTCAGAGACCTCCCCAAGCATCACTACAAAAGCCAACAGCCTGCTTTCTTCCAACAGCTGCCGTTAACCGGAAAGTGAGTGGAGCACGTTAGGCCGAGCTGTCACGCTGGGTGGGAAGCACAGATCGGGCACTCTGGAAGCACTGAGGGGGAGGCTGCTTCCTTCGAGGGCCTGATGGAAATGCAGCAGCTGTTTCCATTCCGGGTGCCCTGGCTGAGCCCGGAGGAAGGGGCAGCATCTTCAAGTTCGTCTGCCCGGAGGGGCCCTTGTTAATAATGCATCTGTCTGGAGAGGGCACCTTTTTCTAATTTCCAGAAAGGTTCCATGTATAATGGCATTGGCCCTGGTAATATGCAGGTCACCAGTAACCTTTCCCAGAAGTTTCTGGGCTGAACTGGGAAGCAGGCTCTCCGCTCACATTATTTTCCAGTTCTTTCTGCGTAAGTCTCTCTCACTGGTTTGCCTATTCTTCTATTTTCCTCACTTCTTTTGACCTGTGTTTCAGCTTTATTTCCAACGTCCCAAATGATCCCACCCTAATTGGCTCCTTCCTGTGCAGAACCCAGGCAGAATTTGGAAGTAGCTGTCCCTGGTTTTTCCTCTGGCCTCCCGTTTCTTCCTCTGCCTCTGCGCCCCCTTTCCTCTTCCCCTCAGCACATTCAGAAACCCGCCTGGCTAAGCCCTCTCATGGCAGAGGACAGGACTTGCCCTGGAAGGGTCATCTGATTCTCTCTTGCAGCCCCTCTTTAAACACTGCCTGGAAACTATTTTTAGACAGAGATCATTACTTCTTAATTCACAAGAATGGTACATATTGATTTCTCCCACTGCCCCCACCCCCAGTGTGAACTCCTACAGGGTCTGCCCCGTGTAGATAATAGACTTTATTATTTTTGAATCCCCAGAGTTCAGCTCAGTACCTGGTATGTAGAACATGCTGGACAAATGTTTGTTGAATGAGCTCCTGATCCTCCTCCAAGGAACATTTGCATTTTACTGTGACCCAAAGTCTAAGCTGGAGGAATAATGCTCTGAATAGGGCATTTCAGTATTATCTGCAGGAAAATTCCAACAGGGGTTTGCCCTTGCCAAGTAGGCTGAGGGTGGGGAGCTGCCCCATGGATGAACTATTTGAGCCTGAAAACCCAAAATCCTTCGCACAGTGATTTTCAAAGTGTAGCACCTGGGCCAGCAGCAGCCACCCCTGGGAACTTGTCAGAAATGCAGACTCTCAGGCCCCACCCCAGAGGTCCAGTCAGAAACTCTGGCAGGGAGGCCCAGGAATCTGCGGTTCAACAAGCCCTCAGGGGGTGACTGATGCACACTGGAGTTTGAGAATCCGGTGATAAACATTCTTTGCTGCCCTGCTGTCCTTCTGTCCCCTATGCCATGCATCCTGCTGGCAGGGAAAGAACAAAGGGGGCCACTCTGAGGTGCCCGCAGGACCTGGGTTCCCTGATTCCTACAGCCTGTTGGCTGCTCTGTGTTTCTCATCAATAAAAACAAAGCAAAACAAATCTAGATAACAGAAAACACCTGAGAAGCTTGTTTCAGCTAAGGCTTCATTCTAGAATTAGAAAATAGACTAACCCACAGCCCTAGAGACTTCATTCAGGATGAAGCAGGCCTTTGGTGGGGGTGGGTGGGGCCTTGTCTTACGGACCCTTGTCTGAGAAAGGACCACTTTAAAGGAACAAGTGGCCCTTGGTGACCAGCAGCTCGGTCCTCAGTGGGAAGAGGCTGCTTTGTAGTCCCCCCATCTCTCCAGACAGCGCTTGGTATAAGGAATATGCAGGTTCATCCCTTGACTCATCTTTAAAGGAAAGGCAAGATTGAAGTTCGAACATCAAGAAATGAGGCTCTGTAGTATTTCCTGAAATGCCAAAGGACTTGCAGCTCAACTCTACAAAATAATCCCCAGCTATTTTTAGGGTCTTTACTTACATGACACTTCATTTTTCAAAAATATATTTAAAACTCTTCTTTCTAAGTGTTAGATTTTCAGAAAGCTATGACTTTCGATTATATGAAGGAATTTGTTGCTCACGTTCTTTTATAGCTGCTAAATTTTGCAGGACAAGTTTGGCAAGCGGGCCTTTCCCTCTGCAAGGAGGTGACCTCCCTTCATTCCACACCCCTCAGACAAGCCTGGGCTGTGCCAATGCTTTGTAGACAGTTTGTACATTTTTGAAGGGAAAAACATCAATCATGTCCGATCTTGAGACAGAGATTGATCAAAATTTAAGACAGCCTTAAGGGAAACAATTTTGCAGTACACAGCTCCTCTAGTTTACTTTCGGGTCATCTCTGATAGCTTTGCTGTCTGCCAGACATCGGCCTCCTAGGGAGCTGATTAAAGGATCCTTGGAAAACAAACCTATCTCAGAGTCAGACAGTCAAGGACTCATTATCCTTTAAGTAATTTATAGGATGTCTTTAATTTTATTTTGTATAAATTTAATTACAATAAAGAAACCTTATCTCCTTGACTTTCCTCTTTCTAATTTTTGGAATCTCTGGGTTTCCTATTTTTAATTTTTAAATCCTTAAAATATATTTTTCAAAAATAATTTTTCCTTCCTGTGAGTGGCTTGATGTTCGAGCATCCCCACCTCTATTTCTGGAGCCTCATTTAAAATAGCTCTCAATGTGCTCTCTCTGCTGATCAATGGCTTGGCCGCATCCTGAACCTATCGGAGGCAGACGCCTGGGCTGGAGAGGGACCCGGAGGAGCTGCCAGCTGGAGTACCGGGGCTGAGAGCCACTTGACCCCCAGGAGTGGGGTGTGATACTGCCCTGTAATCACAGCCACTGAGAAGCGGCTCCTCTCCGGGGCCTTCCCACAGGAAGCTCAATGGACCAAAAAAGATACAGACGTGAGGGAGATTCCAATGCAAACGAAAGAAAGAACTCGATTGAAGAGGGCAGCAAAAGAGATTGTCTTTTCAAAGGTTTTTCTTTCTAGACACCTTTAAATTGGCTTCTTCTTAACTTATTGAAAATATAAGTAAAGTTGTGCTTCGCATGTTCTGCTTAGTTTAGGGATAAGAAAAGAACTAACTTTTCTACCCTGGATTCTAGTCTGTCCTCTATATCTGAATAGCTGTGTGATGTTACCTAACCTCTCTGAGCTTCAGTTTCCTTGTCATCAAGGAGATAGTAATACCTAAGCCATAAACACATGTACTGCGACTAAAATATGTTTAGCAGTATGCAGTATGTCACCAGTACTCTCTATATGGTACCTAGCCCTATATGGTACCTACCTTTTAAGAACATTAGTTCTTAAAAGACATCTACGTGCATGCACACACACACACACACACACTCACAAATAGCAGGTGGAAATAACTGTTATGCACTAAAAGTCATGATTTTCTCCAAAATCAATGAAGTATAAGAGAAAGAAAGTAGAAAGGCTCTTGTACAAGCTATGAAGTCCTGCCGAGAATGTGAGTAAGACACAGCCTTGGGAGGTCCTCTTCTGAAACTAACTCCAAACCCTCATTCCTTCTCAGTAGGGAAAGAACCATGACTGACAATGACATCTTCATTTTAATGGCACTTTGTTCTTTTGAACATACTTTTAAATACATTTCCAAATAAAACACAGGGACACCTAAGGTCACAGATGAGTCAGATAAGCCAACATTTGTTCCATGATAAAGGTAATAAAAGGAGAAATTCCCAATGAAAATTTTTTTCATGTGTCTTATGTCTTCAAGTACAAGTGAAAAATTCATAAACTCTAGGGCTCATTTTAAGATGTGAAAATTTCAAGCCCATTTTCATTGCCATTGCCAGGAATGGGTGGAGAACGAAATCTCATCTTCAGTATGAAGAGGGGAGATTTCTAAATATACTTCTGAAACTACAGCCAGATGTAATATATTCAACACATATTTGTATTCAAATTTTGTTTTTCACTGCGTCTGTGTTTTCTATCCAAATATTTATAATTCAGTTAGGCGATGCTGTTATTAGAATAAAAACAATTATATTAGGTACCGTTCAAGACTGACATTGCACTTACTGGTTTCCTGGATGCCCAGGAACCAATGGCTGCAGCCAGACAGAACAATTATCGATCTGCCGGCTGAAATCCAGCCCTGAATTCCCGGGGAAGTCTTTGTTAGAACTTCCATTTCCTTCCTCGGCCACAGGCACTGGTAGGCAGGACTGCTTTCAGCTGACCTGTGTCCTTCCCTCTCTCCACTGACCAGCCTGATGGCCATTTCATCTGCCTGTACACCCACAGATGCCAATGCACTCTTTTGGGACAAAATTTTTGTAAAATAAATGAAAATAATAAATAGTGTAGCCAACAAACACTTTTTATATTTTTCTGCAAAAATTAATATATTTCCATGACTATAAATACAGCAGTAACTAAGATATCAAAGGCAAGTAATTTTGTAAAATTAAGAATATACAGTTTAAAATTTCAGTGCTAAAGCACAAGCATATTAGAAGACATAATGAAGTACCAGAAGCTGACACCTGTATGTTTGTAGTGCTATTATGAGTGTGACCAGCACAAATGCAGACTGACCCACGTATGACAAATGAGGTTGCTTTTCCAAATGCTGAGCAATTTCTGATGAAGTTCCTATCAAGTTAAAGAATGATTGTATCTCGATGTACACAGCTGTCACATTCTTGAAAAATTCAATTATACTAAGACAGTCTAGAATTAGACAGTCTGGTCTATTATTTTTATTAAAAAATAAAAGTAAAACTTGGTGTGAATATGCAAAATGGAGTTAAGACCTTGACTCCCATCATTATAAATGGGCTTTCTAAAGCATGAGAATGTTTAGCAGGATGCTCAAAAGTCACATGAGATGCAGGCTGATCCCTCGCTCTGAGGGAGTCATGTCCATTGCAAGATATCAAACCTTTCACTCTGGTCCATTAAATTCCAGAGATTCTCCCAGGCATCTGGACACTAGAAAACAAAATGCTCCTTTAAGCGTCCACAGTGTTCCTTCGGGATGGTGTGGTCCCTGTGCGAATCGTGATTTAGACTCAGGTTGCGGAGTCTGACTGGTGGACTTGGGTGTTAACACAGCGTGATCAGTGCGGTGGACGTGGAGAGCACAGGTAGGAGCTCGACAAGACCCCACCTGGGGGAAGCTCTTTCTGGAAGCAGCTCCCAGGACATATTAGAATTCCAAGAGCTCCCGGGGATGGGGATGGGGTATAGCAGTGGTCCAGGGGGGAAGGGGTAACCCAGGCAAAAACTGACACTGCAGTGGTGAGAAGGAACAGAAGGAGGGCACTTTCAGAACACCGCTGAGGGAAATGCATTAGAAACAGATCATCTGTGGGGATTGGGAGTGAAGGGTGCAGGAGAGACATGAGTCAAGGATGACTTCGAAACGTGGGTCCTGCGTGGGTGGGACAGCAATGCTGGAGAAAGTGGGAGCCAGATAGAAATGGGGGTATGGAACTGTGGTCAGGGGTACAGAGTTGGAGTTCATGTTCATAGAAATGATGGTTAAAATGATGGGATGGCTAAAATAAGAGAGAGACACAGGGAGAGAGAGAAATAGAGATGGAGATTTCCATGCATATATTTAGGACCTGAACAAGGTTAAGGACAGTTCATTTAGTTATTTAGAGGTGACAGAAAGAGCAGTAAATCAAACCACAGAAAAAAAATAAGACAAAAGTGCCTCTAAATAGTGCAGCATCAAGGGAGAGAGGTTCAGAGCTTCAAGAGCAAGGAGCAGCCAAAAAAAGTCCACTGCTACGAAGAGATCGAGGCACATGGGCAACTCGTGGTGGCCAGATGCCATGATGAGGAAGCCCTGCTGGCTCCTGAGTGGTGGTTCCCACCCTCGGCACGTTGCTGTGGGGAGCTGGGAAGGAGAACTTGGAGTACTTGGTGCTACAAGAACACCATGCAGCAGCAAGGTAACTTTGCTCTGAAGTCAGAGAGGCTTGGATTGCCTGCATGATCCCGGGAAGTTACCCCTTCTGAACCCCAGGTTTGCACCACCTGAAGCACCTGGGAGGGTGGGGAAGCACCTGCTTTTCCCATTACCCTTCCCACACTCCTTTCTTTTCTAAATGGGAGGAGAGAAACAGGACAGAAGCTTGGGAAAATGGCAGGATCTAGGTGGGGGTCAGAGAGCTGCAGTTGGCCCAAGAAGCGGGAGGACAAGGCGGCCAGCTCCCATGGGGCCAGGCCTCAGCAAGGAGACAGGATGCTCACTCCTCACTCACAGGGCCCAAAGAAGGTGGGAAGTGAGGGCGACAGCCTGGCTAGAAGCTAGACAGCAGGAAAATGAAACCAGGGCAGCTTTTGTCTTGTGGCCTCCACCCTCTCAATCAAGTAGGCAGACAGGCAAAGGTGGGGCTAGGCCTCCCAGTGGGTGCCTGGAGCTTAAGACATCCATGGTGAGCAGAAGATGCTAGGGAGAGAGAAAGGCAGGGAACATCAAGTGCCCAGGAGGCACAACTTCAGTGAAAGAGCATGAATTTTTTCTGAAATGATTATGGTTTTGTCACTTTATCCATCTACCCTTGGCCAGCCAAGAGCAGAGGCAAAAACAGGGTGCTGCCAATTTCAAAGGCCAAGGTCTTGGAGATGAGATAATTTAAAGTGACAAAAAAGTGTCTGGGCATGGTGACTCATACCTGTAATCCCAGCACTTTGGGAGGCCAAGGTGGGAGGATCACTTGAGGCCAGAAGTTTGAGACCAGCCTGGGCAACATAGTGAGACCTTGTCTCTACAAAAAATATTTTAAAAAATTGGCTGAGGGTGGTGGTACACGCTTGTAGTCCCAGCTACTTGGGAGGCGGAGGCAGGAGGATTGCTTGAGCCCAGCAGTTCGAGGCTGCAGTGAGCTATGGTTACACCAGTGAGCTGGAGCTATGGGTACCCCAGCCTGGGTGACAGAGAGAGATCTGTCTCTAAATAATAATAAAAAATAAATAAATAATTAAAATGCCAAAAGGCCTGAGGGATGATGATAGAAAACATCAAGGCAACTGCAGTTGAGGAGGTGGAGGAAGGGGCTGTTCTCTCCTGGGTGAAAATTGTATCAGCGATCTTGCAATTATTTCTGAGTGTATCCTAAATGCCTTGATGTGTGTGTGTGTTCATGCCAAGTCGCAGAAGAGAGTGACATCAGAAGTGGGCATGTCTGGACCAAGAGGGTCTGTATCAATTGTGGGCTCAGCAGCATGATAATCCCACGTGCTCTGCAAAGGGGTGAAGAGCCAGCGGCTTCCCTTCTATCGGAATGAGTAACTGCATAGATGATGCAACAAGGACTGTGCACATGTGTCAATGAAAAGAAAAGGCAGATGCTGGACAGTGTCGGAGGAAGCCGCATGGAGAGCTGAGAGATAACTGGGACGAGGTTAGCATCTTTAATGGTGAGATAAGACCCAGGTAGAGCACAGAACAAACATTTACTGAGAACCATTTGAGATAATGTTTTTAAGGTGAAAGGGAATCAAGATGAGAGTGATCAAAGGGTCTGTGCCCGGTGGCCTGTATTAATTGGAAAAGGAGGAGGCCGGCATGTCTGTGCATGGGGAGTGTGGGGAGGAGAAGGAAAGGCTGGGACGCAGGCAGTTTGGCAAAACCCACGAGGCCTCTGTCTAACCCCTCTCTTTTCAGTTTTATGGCTTTAAAACCCAACTCCCAAATTTGTATTCTCTCTCTCTCTCTCCTATTTCCTCATTCCCTCCCTCCCTCTCTCTGATACCCCCCATCTCATCCACCGGCAAATTCCACTGACTCTACCTTCCTAAGAGATGCAGAGTCTGGGCACCTCTCCCCAGCTGCACTGCAGCCACCTTGCTCCAAGCCACCATTATCTCTCACCTGGGTTAGCAGCGAGTGCACTCACCTCCTAACCATCAATGGAGGATTCTGCTCTTATCCCCTGCTGTCACATCTGAACAAATTACCCTGAGGGATCCTTTGAAAATGTAATCAGATCATGTCATTCCTCTGCCCAGGAACCTCCAGTGGCCTACATTGCCCTCCATGTTTGGCCCCACACCTTCTCTGGCTCCCCACCAGCCACCCTGGCCTTTGACTGCTCCTTGAGCAGCCAGGCATGTCCTGCCTCAGAGCTTCGACCTCGCCATTCCCTCTACCGGGAATACTCTTGTCCCAGATTGTCACACGGCTTGGATGTCAGCCTACGGGGAGGCCGTCCCTGATGTAATATTGCATCAGTCTTACCTCTTCACTCTGGCTCACCCTGCTTTATTTCCCTCCAAAGTCCTTATCATTATTTGGCACTCACATATTTACTTGCTTATCTGTTCATTTTCTCCCCCAACCAGAAACTACTGCCTATGAGGGCAGCGTCTATCTGTATCCCCGACATCTAGTGCAAAACCTAACTTTAAGACAGAGTGAGCCCTCAATATATATTTGTTGAATGAGTGAGTGAGTGAATGAATGGATGAAAAAAATGAATGAACATGCTACATAGCTCACACTTTGTGCCTAACTTCATGGTTTGCTTTGTTCTATCTTCATGACAGGATTTGAAATATTTCTCAACCATATTGTTCTTGCTATTATTTCCACACTTTGGGATTCCGGTTTCTTAGCTTTAAAACAGAGAGGACTCCACAATTTCTAAAGCAACTTCTGTCCTTACAGTTCTGTGATTGTATAGTGATTGGCAAGGCTGATTTAAGGAGAAATGTATTTTTAGGAGCTCTTCTGGAAATCTTATCAGCTCTGCTGGGTTTGGCCTAGATTTGTGAGCAGGGCTTCGGAGCCGTAGGATCTAAAAGGAGCATCTGTATCGGGGGAAAGGGGACATTGGTGGAGCCCATTTTGTTCCTGCTCCAGAGTCCAAACCCAAGGGGGCAGCACAAAAGGGGACTTGAGGGCATGGGAGGTGGCTGGGGTCTGCCTGCAGCACTCAGCACCTGGGAGGAGCAGGGGCAAAGAAGGCAGAAGAGGAATGTGTGGAATGCTTAAGCCCCAGGCTGCAAAAATGACAAAGGTCTGGGGACCTGGTACTCAGAGGTTTCATTCTTCCCCTTTATATTAAATATTTTCTTTTCTGCTAGCACAGCCTATGGAATGCTGCTGTGCACCAAGACCTCACCAGCACCCCCAAGCCCAGTCTGCATGGTGCGGCGGTGGTCCCAGACCCAGAGGAGGGTCTCAAACTTTTGGAATGGAAGCAGCCCTGGCTCCCGAAGGCTATTAGAAAAGGTTGCTGGGAGTCTGCGTGGCTGTGAATATGTTTTTCTTAATAAGACTGGGCTCCAAGAGGCCCAGTCCCTAGGCCCTGGTGTTCTCTAGCAAATAAAGACTCTACTTTTGAGCCACAAGAACCTTCACCACGGCAAACCCTGGGGGTTACCCTATCCCTGAAGGCAGGCCAGAGAGCGCAGGCCTGCCTCTGGCCTGGTCCTCCGAGGTAGTGGCCACGGGTCTCCTTCTTGAGATGTGTGACCCAGCTGTTGAGGATATCCCAGCGATACTCTGCCAGGAAGAACCTTCCAGTTCTCTAACCTCTTTCCACATCCAACTCCACCCCACCACCTTTGCAGAACACAGAACCAGATACGGGATATGTGGGTTGAAGGATCCAAAAGTTCAAAAGACTCCAGAAGGACACACGATGCTATTTGCTTATTTGAACACTATGAGAAATACATCAGCAGAGGCAGACTCGTGGGTGATGGTATTTCATTAATATTTAACGAAATAAAATTTCCCTACAGCCCACCATTTGACTTCAGCACAAAAGTAGAACCCAGGAATTCAGGATCAGGAAGAGGCCAATTTATTAAAACAAGATTTTGTTTTGTTGTTATTTCACTTACCTTAAAAGTAAAAAAAAAAAAAAAGAAAGAAAAGAAAAAAATCAATTTCCTGCTATACTTTTAAAAATCGCCATCGACAAAGAATGACTCAAGCCACAAGTATGAAGTAGGCTGCAGACATGGGTCTGAGTCAACAATTCCTCTTATCTTTCAGGAAATTGAGCTAACTGCTAGATATTGAAATCAACAACAAATATTTACAGTGTTTAAAGCCCTGAGCTGTGATGAATTAAAAAAAAACCTGGCAACAAAGCATATATCCTATAAAAACGTAAGCCCTGCGACACCCAGCTTGACTAGGTAACATTATTGCTAATTGCTGGATGTCCAGGTCGCCTCGGGCTGGACTTGTGAAATCAGGCGCCCTCCCGTTCCTTCCTGTACTCCGGGAACAGCTTCCTTTGTTGCCTATCTGCCCAGGCAGGACACTGCTCAGAGGCTAATCACCACCCGGCTCTGCTTCCCAGCCGCCACCAGTTGTCATTATTTCTAAGCAACATCACCCTGTGCTGTGTCACCATGGTAACAACGGGCCACTACTTTGAGGAGTGCAACATCAAAATGGGGAGAAAGGAAAAATCACAGTCATCTGATCTGCCCTTGGGCACGGAGCAACTGCTGAGGTGGCAAACACTGCTCTTCCCATTTTATGGAAGGGGAAGCTGAGGACTGGGCTAATACTCCCCTGGATCCTGTGCATGGAGAAGCAAAATGTAAAACCTGAGGATCACACCCTGCACGGGGCGCTGTGCTCATTGATTACGTGGGGCCGCTGGGCCATCCAGTGTGACCGAAACAAGCAACAAAGAGGTTTCGTGCTCTGGCATCACGCGGACGAACCAAGAAATCTTTAGACATCTATTTCAGTGTACTAAGCTGTCCTCTTAACTGTATATTTTGCATAGTTCCTCAGATACACGATTCTTATTTAAATGTAGGTAGTTTTGCTTTCCCAGGTCCACTGGCCCGTAGATTTCCTTCATTCAGTTCTGTAATTCCCCTCCACCAACTACATTTCTTTCAAAAAGCATATCCCTTTCCCTTCAAGTGTTTTTTAAGAGGTATACTGCCAAGTTGGAAAATTAATAACCTGGCCTAACCTGTGATACCACCCCCAAGACAAGCTCTCAAGTCACTTGTTCATTATTTTCCAAAACGATTTTATCATCTGCATTCCCCCGTGCATACTTCAATTGCTCTTCTAATGCTCCTTGTTCCTCAAACTGGTCTGACCTCCTTCTCTAAGAGAACCAATAGCTTTGACTCAAACCAAACCTGACAAGATAAAATGAGAGGGAAAAAAAGGTAGAGTCTGAATAATACCTTTTTCAGGCGTGCAGATTATCACGTGGCTACCTACTCAGGCTCTCTGCATACGCCAATAACCAAAATATTTTTTTGTCATTAACACCATGTATAAAAAGGCAACTTGACCATGTAGCGATGCTTTTCTATTTAAAGTATTATTTTGCTAATACAGTCTCTTTTTAACTAAGGATAGGATAAATGCAAAATAATTTTGAGGATTATAATGAAACTCTATGTGCATTTGTGAATGATGTTTTGCTTATTGAAATGTGTCTTGTTGGCAGTCATCAAAATGACTTACTTAGGATTTAACAAAAGTGTTCCTCTAAATAAGAAATGGATTGCTTACTTAAATCCACACTACTGAGAGTCAAGAGACACAGCGTATACAACCATGTACTTTTGGGCAAGCCACTGAACTTGAAACTTCAGTTTCCTCGCCTCTACTAGGTTGTTGCTGAGACTCTAGTGACATACTACGGAAGATTTGGAAGACATAAGACATAAGGCAGAACACTCGTATAAGGCATCACCATTCCTGGGGTTCTCGCCAGGCTATGGCAGAAAGATTGCAACATTGCAGGTAGAAACTTTGGTTAAGGCTACTCTGATAACCTGCAGTACTTTTCTGCAGTACAAATGACTCAGCCACAGCAAATATTTATTACGTCCGACTATGAGTTCTTCACTTCGCTGGTTGCCATAACCAACTCCCCAACAAGCCGGCTAATAGGCATTCCAAAGCTTCAACCAGCTTCAAAAACAGTAATTCCAGTGTCTCCAAAGAAAACCGATAAAAAAAGATCCATGTTTCCAGGCTTGAAGCTTTAAGGGTTCACTGTTATTTGTCTTAAGTTGATGCTTTTGGCTTTCCTAATGTTCTTCTTCAGAAAGAGAAACACTTTGGTTACCAAGAGTGTGTGAATGTGTAAGTCTGTGGGCAGATTATGGAGCTTCACGGGTAATTGGTTCACCTCTCCTTATCCTCCACCAAAAACACAATTAGCTCATTAGGGCCCAAGCCGTTACGAGAATGAAAGAACAACCCACATTTCTTTTTCCAAAGTGGAAAGTGTAAAAAGTGAAAGCCCTGTGAAATACACTTGGCTGCCCTTTGGGAGTAGCTTGTTTGTCAGAAAATAGTGAGTCTAGAAGTTAGAGGAACTGAGTGTGAGCTCTTGCAAGGTCACGTGCTAGCTGGGAGCGTTTGGGTAAGTCACAAGTCCCGTCCAGCCTCAGTTTACCCAACCATAAAAGAAGAATCTGGACCAAGCTGTGGTTTTCAAACTTGGGTGTGAGCGGCTACGTGGCCCAAGGTAAACATAGTGCAGCTTATGAAAGCATCAGTTTTATTTAAAAACTTGTTGGAGGTAAAAGAGAAAGTCAAATAATTGAAGTGGTATGTAAGTTTTTTTTTTAATATTAGAGCAAAGATATATAATGGAGTAGATTGCAAGATATAGAAGACTTTTTTAGATAAATAAGCGGGTTTCATCGGTCAGTCCTTCTAATCCTGAGCAGACCAACTCCCCTGTCCCCTGCTATAAGGGTGTGTCAGTGGAAAAACTTGGGAAATACTGAACGACCTTGGACACTCTAGAAATCATGTTTCTTGCCTGGTAGTGGGAGGGATCTTTAGGGAGATGCTTGTGACCCATGGGGTTTGGTGTGTCAACCCTGCAGCAAAAGCACAGGTTCATTAAGGCTAATGATTTCATCTGAGCCACTCACCCTCCTTGGAGAAGAAAATAAGGCATCTGCACATCTAAACACCTGAAATGATCATGGTGTATACTCTGGCTTTAATGTCACCTTTGACAATAGACTGATTTATTTACTGGAAAATCAGGGCCAGCCAAGAGTACCTGGGCTGTTCATGGCACTGAAAAGTAGCAGGCATTGGGTTTTATTTGTATTTGCTCATACTTGACAAGATTCCTTTTTCTTTTCTTTTTTTTGCCCAGGCTGGTCTCAAACTCCTGGCCTCAAGTTATCCTCTCACCTCAGCCTCCTAGTAGCTGAAATTATAGACACATGCCATCATGCCCAGCTAAGACTCAATCTTGCTTTAAGAAATCCATCAAATTAACTATATTTCTTAAGAATTTACACTATGAAAAAGCAGATTTGGAATCATAAAAGCTCTTATACCCCTACAACCGCAACAATCAAATAAAAAGATTGGGGGAGAACAACGGAGGGCTAGGTTTAGGGTCACAGAAGTCCAAAAGCAAATTCATATTGGATGTCTAGATTAAAAAAATTTCTGAATAGAAGCAAATGCTCTATATTTTAGAGACTGACTAAGTTAATAACATTGGTCTTTGTTTTAATTGAAACACCACCAAAATTTTCACGAGTTACTTCCAAAATATTGAGATACAACTTTCCTTTTATATCATAATGCATCAAAATCCTTCATTGTGCTTCAAAAATTGGAATTAATAATTTTATTTTAGATTTTTAGGTGTGAATTATTGTTTATTTTTTTCAAAAATAGCTATTTTTGAAATATTAACACATTTGGAAAAATGTGAAATATTAACACATTTGAAAACTATTCAGTATTATGATATTTTAATCTAAATATCTAAATGCTTTTTATCAGCAACATTTAATAGTTAAAATTTCCCATGTTTGAAAAATTTACTGAAACATTTTCTGGAATGTAAATTTCCAAAGAACACTATGTGATAATTTCTATAATAAGTATTGTAATAATAAGTAAAGTGTTAGTATCTCAAAGAGAATTTTTGTGTATCGCTATTTCATGAAGGGAAAATTAGCTAAAGAATTTTTTTTGCAATGAGTGGGAAAACTAGTACACTTGAAATATGTTTTATTTACTCATATAGCTCCAAAATCTCCCCAGCTGATAAGCCTTGATAAAGATACAAGAAACTGGAGGGCCCTCTGGTAACAAATGAACAGGATCCACAAGTGACATCTGTTTTTACTAACCTGTCACATGTGTCTCTATCTCAAAGGATGAAATTTTAACTCCTAAGCATATCAGAATATAATGAGAACTTAATAAGTATATACATTTTGTCTTGATGTTGTTTATTCAAGACATGAACAGTTTTGGGCACAATTATGTGAGCAGAACTATGTATCTCTAATAAGACTAGGCTAAGATTTTGTATGACTGGTACTATATTTTTTTTTCATTTCTTTGCTTCAAGCACAGAGTTCGATAAAGATTTGTTGAGTAGATAAATTGGATGTATGTATGGATAGAGGAAACAAAGTAAAAAATATATTTGTCTCTTTATTTTAAATTTATATATCAAAGTTGTATTTTCTATGAAGCAGGAAACCAATGTACAATCAATCTTAAAAATGTACTATCCTGAACTTTGTTTGTAATATCATAAAGCTAATATTTATGAGACGCTTAAAGTGTCTGAGATTTCAGTTAGTGAGATCAAAAATCTGCTGCTGGTTGCTATAATTAGTTTAAAATTCCCTGGGGGGAACTTGCATTCACAATAAGGTATAAAATGTAGAGAGACCTGTGTCACTAACCATTTATTTTTAAGAATTTTCAGAAGATAAGCTTTTCAAAATTTTCAAAAAGTCAAGAAATGGTGCAGCCAATGCATTAATATGTAACAGTAATATATGGCATAGCTACTGGAAAAGAGGAGAAAATGTTATCATTATCTGCAGATGATATGATTGCATAGCCAAAAAATTCGTGAGAATTAAATTTAATTCTCACAAGGAAAAAGTGAGTTCAGTTAAGTTGCTAGAAATGAGATAACTAAGTAAAGTTAAATGGAACCAACAGTTTTCTTGTTTTCCAGCAATAATTAGGTAGAATATATACTAGAAAAATATTTCATCTGTGATAGCTTCATAAAACATAAGACAGCTGGGAATACTGCTAACTGAAAATGTACTGGATCAGCATAAAAATTAATAAATTTTATTTAGAGATATCAAAGAATATTTGATTAAAATTGAGAGATATTTGTAGCATAGCATTTAAAAATATAACTTTTTAATAAATTATTTTGCAGATTCAAAACAATTTTAATAAAATCTCAAAGGGTTTTTTTTATTGTTGGGGGAGGTTGTTATGAGTATAGGGAAGAACTTGAAAAATGATTTTGGCATTTCTTCTCTGGAAATAGCAGATGAAAACAGAACATAAATTTCTGAAAAAGAATCACAATATACGGGATTGGCCTTAGTGTATCTGGACACATGTACTATTCATCTAAAACAATTAAAACTGCTTGTTACTACTGTAGGAATAGACAGATAAATCAATGAATGGACCAAAAATTTCTTGAAAGAGATTCCAATGTATATTAGTACTTAAGATGCAAGATAATAAACACAACACATGGAGAGAGGATGCCTTAGTAAGTATTGTTTGGAAAATTGAGAAAAATAGAGAATAAATGACTTTATAAACTCAACTTGTACTATCACAAATTTACTGATTGATTTCATTAAAAAGATAATCCACAAAAGGGCAAAAGAAAATACAGGTGAATCTCTCATAGATAACAGGCATGCAGGTCCTTCTAAGAATTAAAAGCAATACGCAAAAAGAAGAACAAAAAAGGCAATCTTTAAAAGCCTCAGTACATGTTTACTATGTGCTTCTACTAGTTATATTCAGCTGGGAAAACCCTAGAATTTTGCCTAGTAGCTACACCAATCTCAAAACTAACTGTTCGATAGTTCTTCCCTGTGCAGTGGAAATAGCAATAGCAAGGAGGCTTGGCTGAGTTGTAGATTTGGCATCGAGGCTTAAGCAAAGAAAAAGTTGGTTAGCGAAAAGTAACCCCTTAGGATAAGAAACTCAGCAGAGTTGACATATCCCTGCTGGAAATACCATGGCCACAACTCCTTCCACACTATACGGAAGCGGCTGCACCACTGAACTAAATCAAATTTATATCCAGGAATCTTCTACATAATATTTGAGGGGAGGATTATACTGACAGTCAGGGAGTGAATGGTGAGCTGTAAGAAGATTTCTCTGCCCTGCTTTGAATAAAAAAGAGCCAAGCCTGGACAGACCTCTCTTCATTCAAGATCAATGAATGAATAAAAAACAAATAAACAAACAACAGCTAGAAATGCAACAAGGATCCAATATGACTGACAGGAAGATTCTGCAGACTAAAAGGGGAGTCAAAACGGCGGCTCAAGGTTTATCATTAAAAAATTTGAATTAATTTTCAGACAGCATCTTCTCTTGTATTTTCTTTTCTTTTTTTTTTTTTTTTTGAGACAGTCTCCCTCTGTCACCCTGAGTAGAGTGCAGTGGCATCATCATAGCTCACTGTAACCTCAAACTCCTGGGCTCAAGCAATCCTCCTGCCTCAGCCTCCCGAGTAGCTAGGACCACAGGTGCATGCACCATGACGCCGGCTAATTTTTCTATTTTAAGTAGAGATGGGGTCTTGCTCTTGCTCAGGCTGGTCTCAAACTCCTGACCTGAAGCAATCTGTGCCTCGGCCTCCCAGAGTGCTAGGATTATGGGTGTGAGCTACTGCACCTGGCCTTTGCTTTGTATTTTCAACAAAGTTCAAGAAAGTTCATCGTTTCTTCATGAAGTCATGAAATAGGAAAGAAAGATAAGAAGAAGACAGACTGAGTTGAAAAGGGACCAAGAGACAGGCAGAAATAAAAGTGGCGGTTGGTTGATGTAAGAAAGAAATGAAAGGAAACCAACATTTCCATAGCAGAATTAAAATCTGAATTTGATGCAGTAAAGTGCACTATCCATGTGCAAAGTGGAGTCAATGAGGTGGAGAATATACCTGAGGCATATTTATTTACACAATATACAGAAAAATAAAAAAGAGATTAAACTGCTTAGAGAGCTATTGACAGATATGGAAGTCAGAAAACAAAGATCCAACCCAAGAATTATTAATATTCCTGGAGAGAAAAAAAAGATAAGAGAACAAATGGAATTGAAGCAATAATTAAAAGATACAGCTAAAGGAATCTTAGGAAGTTCCAAAAAGAGCTGAGGAAAAGACCCAAACAGATTTCCACGTCTTGGACAAAGCCAATGAAACGCTTTGGGAACCCGGAACCTCCTGAAAGTCATGAAGACAGAGCAAGATCTCTAAAATTATTAGCCCTCTCCCTCCAAAAGAGTTAACTACAAAGGCATTGATTGGCTTCCAACTTCTCTTTTGCAACACACTAACACTAAAAGCTGACAGAAAAATGTCTCTCAAAGTTTGAGGGGAAAACTTAATACTCAAGATAATATACTTGATCATATTATATTTCCAACATGAAAATGAAAAATATTCTCAGATATGCTAAGGGTAAAAAGCAGCATTTCCCAGGAATCCCACTTATAAGGATATATCCTAAAGGAAAAAATCAGGCATGGGATTAAATATTTATGTATCAGCATGCTCATCACAGCATAATTTATGAGAATAAACAATTAGAACCAATGTAAATGTTAAGCAACAGGAAATGCTAAAATAGATTATATCTTCCTATCATCAGACATTAAGCAGCTCTTTAAAATCATGTTTCCTAGCAATGTGGAATTATCAGGTCCAAATGTTTACCATATGATATTAAATATTATATATTTTTTTCTTGAGAAAGCAAATATCTTATCAACAGAAAAGAAAATAAAACATAAACATACTAAGACAAAAATTCTAAAAATGTCCCCTGGGCTTTTATGCTCGCAAACATGTCATTTTCCCCTTTAAAATTGAACAATGGGTCAAATGTCACTACCATCTAGGGTGAAGCATTTATAAAATGTGGATACACTTTCCAGACTGAACATCTTAAAATGCAAGAAAGTTGAGAAATAGGAAAATCGTATTATTTCATTAAGTCTGGACACATTTTTGTTATTGTGGACCAAGCTCATTTAGAGGGTACGATAGGCATATTATATATTACAGTTTGTTGTCCAAATTGTGTAGCAGAAATTATGTGTTATTGAAAAATAAGTCTCAAGATAAATAACAGTTTAATATTTAAACAACTTGATACCAATTTGAATAATTCCAACTCACAATGAGTGGGTTGTCGTGTGGTGGGGGGGTCAACTTTTAAAAAAAGAGATTAAATAAAAGAACGAATAGAGTGACAATGGCTTGCAAATTGTAGCTTTCTAATAATAGAAAAATTTGCATAACACTTTTCATAGACTTGGCATAAAAATGTTAAATTATAACTACTTATTATTGCTTCTAATAAAGCATAACTAATAAAAAATTAACCATTTAGAGACCATATGTGACAATTTGAACATTACATTTAGCATTTTGCCCTACCTTTTCTCTGTGCCTCCTTTGCTTTTTATAGGATTTTAGAAGAAAAGGGAAGATTCTACGAAAAATATGTTATCTTGTTTTTATTTTTCTTAACAGCAATAATGAACATAGAATTTCTTTCTTTTTGTGTTTTAACTATTTTAATAGATAGAGATATTATGCTATGGCTTGGTCCCTTTGGGGACTCCTAGCACATATTTTTGGAGTGGTTGGCTGAGGTTTGGGGTGAAACATAAGTCTACGGTGTCAGGTACCTGTAATCACTGTCTCATGCTTTAACCAACTAAGCTATTCAACCATGTGCAAAATCCTCAACCATGACTATGAAATATTATGAAAAGTAAATTGTTATGCAAAGAATAAATAATTACATGTTAAATCCAAGAGTAATAAATATGGGAAGGAATATTTGCCAAGATATATTGTTTCTAGTGCAGCACAAAACACTAACTGCTATGATAAATTAATATAAGTTTAGAACATGTGATGAAGGGTTTGCCACATATACTTTGATTCACACTAAATGTTTTCTAGGTTCAAGTAAACCTATGTTTTGGGGTAAAATTCACAGGTGGAGCAATTAATTGGCTTGTGGATTCAAATACTAACTGCTTATGAAGCTGTTTAAAATAAAAATGCTGCCACTGATCCAAAATGTGTTTTGAAATACGGAGGAAAAGGCATTGTTAATTAATTAACTATTTTGCTTTTTTTTTAGCTGTTTAATGAATGAACTAAAGAAAACATCTAGAGATCTAAACAGTTTTTATTTAAGTAACACTGCTGCCTTAGCAACTGTGACACTTTACATTGGAACACACATATTGTTGCTCCAGGTTGTAATATTAACTACTATCAATAAACAAGAGAAACAGGTATGAGAGAAATGAAGCCATCCCTAAGAGCATGAAGAGCTATAGTAATATCAGACTTCAAATTTAGCAGTTTCCTGTCCTAAACTTAGAGCATATCTCTTCTCCTGTCCTGCTTTTAAACGGAATCAAAGCACAATTCAGAGTTTAAAAAAATCAGGATAGCACACCATTTTAAAGAAAGAAAAAAAAAAAAAACCCAGCTCAGTTCCCTGCCAGTTTTTATGTTATTAACATAGAGCCAGGATTCAGGTGCTTGTTTCTCCAAATATTTTTGAAAATAAAGAAACAAATAAAGCATATTGCAGTTTTTAATGAATCATCTTTTTAAAGAAACATGCTGGACAATCTCGGAGCTCTCCATGTCTTAATTAAAAATTTTTAATGCAATTATTATCATTAAAATGATCAGCTGGCATTTACATAGAATTTATATAGTGAATAAAGTTCTTCTAGCATGCATTATCTCATTAGGTTTCAGAGGTAAACAATAGGTGCCCAATAGATTGGTTTCAAGACTGTCAGCCTGCACAATAAGAAAGAATTCCGATTACTGGTTTCATTATTTAGGCTACTCAACACTTTCTTCCCAAGATTACCAGTATCAGTCTCATTGTGACCCCATAAGTGATTCAGATTCATGATTGCCTCCATGCTATTTACAGAACAGCAATAAGTATATTAAGAAAATCTACAGGCTTTGCGATAAAGCTGACTGTAACCAGCTCATAAAGCCGATATCTGTGTCCTTCAGCAGGAAGGAAAAAGCCCGTCTGGGGGAGCCTGTCTTGTATGTGGTTCAGTACAATAGATCTCTTTTTCTTTATGGGGTCAAAAATTCAGCAAGAGAAATTAATAAAAAGCCTTCTGAGAGAGAGAGAGAGAAGGAAAGCCTCTCTCTACCACCAATCCCACTGCCCCCTCCCACCAAAAGATAGAGACTGGGAATTTTAGAAACAGAAGTTTATTCACAGTGGTTAACTAAAAGCAGACTTCCTCTGGATGAGAAGTTCAATTTACATACTGTATAAAATGTCAGAACAATATTCTGGTTTCTTACACACACTGCTGATTTTATTGTATACTTTATAGTCTTTATCCTCATATAAAATTTTCCCCTCTCTAGGTTTTAGACAATTTTCTAACATAAAGAGTAGTCATTCACATTTTCTTTTTGAAATAAAAACACCAAGTGGTTTGCAATAAATGAAGTTCAATAGGCATTCACCCACACATATATGTATGTGTATATATACAGATATGTATGTGTGTGCATATATTAACACACATGAGAAATAACAGTAGCTAAATATTATTGAGGGCTCTCAAAATGTTAAAGTTCTCAAATTCTTATTAGTTAATACATAAAACGTTGATGCAAAAGTCCTGTTTAAAAGTTGGGACAAGTAGCATATGTTTCAATTCTGAACTTCAAACAGAAATTTCAGCCAAGTGCAGATGTTAGTTCCAATTTAAGCTCCACATTGAACAAATAGTCCCTTTCTAAACCTCACTTTTCTAATCAATAAAATGGAACAATACTATATATCTCTTAGGTGGCTGGTAACATTAAATTAGGGGACAAAAATCATTTTGAAAGTAAATCAAAGTGCCTAGAACATAGCAGGCACTTTCAATTGGCTCATTCCCATGTAATAGCTCCTCCCTTTGCCTAAATATCACATTCAGGAGAAAGAAGAGTTGTAAAATAATTTTGTTCCTCGAAGTTAGAAGAAGAAAGTACATTTTACATAGCTACATTTAGTAAATTCAACTTAATTTTCTTAGTTAGGGTTTAAGTGAATTAAGATAGGTAAATGGCTATCACCCTTGTAGAAAGAACCTTCACCTGCTGGATTGAGGAAACACCTAGAAACTTTGCTACCAGCAACATAAAAGTTAACTATCATTTTGTAGGCAATTAGGGACAACTTTTGTGAGAATCCTAACTTTGCAATCATTTGGAAGAGCCTATGCCAAGGGTAGCAAATGACACTCATCTGGTCCTTCCTTCCCCCGCTTTCCTGCCTATGGCAGGCATCACTAATGGATCCCAGCATTTTTTCCTTCTGGGTCTAGACTTGGCAACCAAAAACTTTTCAAAACAAGTTTGGAGGCAGGCAGCCACCACCAACTGATCAGAATTCCCTTGTGAGTTGAAACCATCCCCAAACTAGGCTGGAGTTTACTTTTGAACTATTTATGAAATAAAAGGGCAGAGAAGGTGTGCTTTCTGAATAAATTAGCAATCTTAACATAATTCTAATGGGAATATTTACCCTACTTATGAGACCAAACTTCTCAGGCGTTTTATAACCATTTATTTGTATTAAAATACCTATAATAGTACTTACAAATCATTCTTATATCTTTATTAATAAGAACTTCTTAAGGGTCATTATTAGATAAAATACTCTTGGCCAACTCAAATTGCTGTATGTTATTGTAATTAATAAAACTGTACATCTTTATGAATAGTCTATAATTTAGGTTCTTCAGTAATTAGATTGAATTGAAGTTTTATTATATTTCGATTTCATTTTCTATAGTAGTGGATAAATGTAAGCCTATCTCTGAGCAGACCTGGCGGATCTCTCACCCAGATAAGCCTCTGTTTTTATGGGCAGTGTAAAGATGTACCCAGAACTGATTTCTTCAAAACAAGCACCATGAAACAAATGTCTGATTCTTTGACCAGTGTGCACCAGCAGCAAAACAAACAGGCTATTATATTTGTGGCAAAGAATGAGATTACAAAGTCAATGAGGAACAATGAGCATCATCTGTGTCAGTTGGTCTACATTGTAACACAAAGGAACAAAAGTGCTGTTAATACACGAAAAAGTCAAAGTTTCATGGTTCTCGGTGAACTCCAGTGGTTTGGGGGATCATCCTGAATATAAGTTGACTTGTCTCTACTCCTTTCCATATTTTTCTTAGCAGATGACATGCTTTCCTTAGCTTTTCGGATCTTGACCTATTCAGCAGTATTATTGGGTGCTGGCCTAGTTTTCTCTCTGCATTCTTCAATTTGTTGCTTTCAAAATTACAGCCTGTGTTTATTCAGGACAGCTACAACGGTCATAATGTTTGAAATGCCTGAGAACTTAAATTCATTGCAGATATTCCACTAGTGGGTTTTTGAAAATTTTTATTTTGGGTACGTGATAATATTTGACATAAACTAAATACAACTTAAGAATCACATTGGAATTTTACAAGCATTTCTATGACCTAATCCTGAAATTAGCCTTTAAACTATGAGGCATTTTGAAACTACCATTATTCAATGTTACGTGAGATGAATCGTTTTTTATTTAGTCATTCTTAGCCAGAAGGGAGGGTACAACACTGTCCAGACTGTGGCTGACAACAAGGGTGTGGTTCTTTTTCTTGCCTTTCCGATGCCGTGGAAGACAGAAGTGCAGGGAGAACAAGCAGGAATTCACAGAGAAGTTTTACTCTACCCCCTTGTTTTTTCTTTCCACTTATGATGAATGATAACAAAACAAGATCCATGCCGGAGGATAAAAATCTCAGTTACCCAGCCCTAGCCAGACTGAATAAAATAGTCTGATTTCTGTGCATACATGTTATGCTATTTACTGGCAAATTTAACTCTTAGTTCATTTGCTTTTCCTCCAAGGGTGAGGAGGAAAGAAGCAAAAAAGAAAGAAAAAGAAAGAAACCGTCCAATGCTCAGTTCCCTATTAGTTTCAGTTTATAGATGAGAATTGATAAGTCTCAGAAGCAACTAATTAGAAAGAAGATGCTAATTAGAAGACTATGAGCTGGGGACACCCTTCTTCCCTTTCTTTGCTTGTTGTCATTCTGTGCTTCCTCCAAGGCCCAGTTCAAATCTCTTCTTAGAAAATCATTCCCAGCCCTGTCCCCTACCCTCATCGCCCCAGAGAGCCAGACCCACCCACCCTGAGCCTGGCACCCCCTCTCCTTTCCTCTTCATCTCCTTGAGGTTGACCTTGTCTCCTCTGGGTCTGGCTAGAACTAGAACATGAGCCAGCTGAGCCCAGTGGCCAGGCTAATGCATCTTTGTAGCCCAGCACCCAGAATAGCATCCAACACATACTAGCTACTCACCTAGCGTTTGTCGACTGACTCAACAAATGAACCACCCAAGAGCAGTCCGTAAGAACATGTAAGGACCTTGTTTTTTCAGTCTCCAGAGTAAACTGAAAATGCATCTACCTAAACTGCAGGGGAACTTGATGTGTTCAAGGAGCACTGTCTTTTGATCAACCTTCTCTCCCACATCCACTGTCCATGCCGGCCACTGCGGCAGACACGCACCTTGGTGGGAGTGGGGGTGGTAAGGGAGGGGTTGACGGCATTGGTAATGCTCTGAGCTCCTGTCCAAGCTCTGGAGCTGAGACTAGGGGTGCGATGGCGACCCCTCCACTGCAGCACAGACACCAGCCGAGGGGCCCGGCCCGTGCACGGAGCCTGCTCGGTCTGCTTTCGCTTCCCTGCCACCAGCACCGCTTTCAGACGATGATGTCATTGGACAACCACTCTATAAAACATGCCGGTTATAATAGCATCCCCACAGATGCAAGCTTAACTGTACTCAAACTGTCAATCAAGCAATATAAAGGAGGAAAAAAAATAACAATCCTGCTCATTCCAAGCTGTTTTAACAACTATTAGGTGTCCCCACCCCCCACCCCAGGGGCTCCTGGGAAATTCCCATTTGTTATCATGTCAACTGGAGTGTATGTTTCTCTTCTAGACCCTGAAGTTCTCGGGGACTGAGAATGTCTCTGCCATCCACCTGGAGCGCAGGACCAGTCCCAGGCACCAGGCTGTGTCCTGCAAAATCAAAAGCTCATGGTCTGGATTATATTTCCAATGGAAGCTGGCAGGTGACAGGATTGTTGATAGTGCTGTTGTCTAGTTGAGGTGCCTGGCTGTAAAACCCCTCCCGGCAGATAAGGCACCTCAGCTCAGTTGCCCTGACCCACCACAGTGAGCCAACAAGGGCCCTGGAGGGAGGTGGCCCTGCTGGGCATGGGCTGTGCCTCAGTTGGTTGATGGACCCCGAGGAATGGATAAGCCTTGGCTCTAAAGAGAGCAAGATATTTGAACTAGTGCCTGCTCCCTACTCTTTCCTAGATCCAAACACCCAAAAGCTCAAGGAAGAACATGAGGAATTACCTTTTGGGTTCCAAAGACACATTCTGTAATCAAAGTTCCTGGAAGTTTGAGAGTATGGATGGTTTGCTAAAATCCTACCCATTTCATTGCAGCTAACTTAGGGTTGAAGGAGACACCTTCTCCAGGTTGTGGGAACACAGGCCCAGGCTTTCCTTGTAGCTTCAGGAGGCATCGGAAGTGTCCTGAATCAGGCAATTTCCTTTCTGAGGAACCCCATGTGTGCACACAATAAGAGCTCATTTCCTCCTATTGGCTTTTGTTTGAGCAGTTTCCTTTGATATGGGATGGATTCCGCTCTCCTTCACAGTTATCTAAATCCAGGCATCCTTCTAAGCTCAACACAGGCCCACTCTAGCGAGAGTCAGACCCAACTCTCCCTCCCTGCCATCTCAGGTTAAGCATTAGGTATCTGGGGCCCAAGCCAAAGGGTGTTAGTATCAGGATTGTCCACTGGCTTTTGCGGTGTCTGCCTGTGTGTGCACAGGTGCCACGTGTTTGCATGTGTGTCTTAACTGCTCATCTCAGTTGCTGACTACCAATCACTTATATATTGCTTTTTTTACATAACATCAGGGTATGAGGCACACAGTTGGATTTTAATCAATGCTCTCTGAATGGAGGGCCTGGGCCTTTTGAAAACGATTCACAATAGATTTGAAGATTTGCAGATATACTTTTGATTTGGAAAAATGAGAAAATTTCTTTCTCAAGTGAAGGCTGAAACTTAGATGTTTGGATCCCGGAGTAGCATACATTTTCCTTTGCATTCCCACCTCTAGTTTTGAATGTCTTTTTCACTTTTCTGTTCTTATTTTTCCTTGTGTGCTGATGAAATGGATTCCGTACCACACTTCTTTCCGCTTGTGTGTGTGTGACCCAAATCTTACGACCCAGAACTCCAGCAAACAACTAACTTGCGAAAGTATCTCTACTGTTGATAGGTTCTCAGTGGGGGATAAAAAAGAACAAGTGATATTGAATCTTGCAACACAGGCAACTGGGTCGCCACATCCAGGAAGGAAGGAAAGTGTGGCTCCAGGAAACACCTGGAAGCAATCCTTACTTAGTCATTCTCTGAGCAAAAAAGAGGTTAACCTTTCCTCAGGGACCAGAGGGCCAGAATGGACTGGCAGATGCCACGGGAGTGTTTCTTGGCCCCAAAGGAAATTCATTCATTCATTCATTCATTTCCAAAAGTTTAAGTTCAGGAGTTTGGTCCCAATGTGAACCAGTTACCATCTGCTTAAACAACCTAAAAACAGCCCGGGTGAGGACAGAAACAATTTTATCTGTGCCAAAACAGCTCAAGACACGGCCAATCATGGAGCTCATTCAAGTGCTCCATTTTCACACATGCACTATATGAAACTTTCCAAATGTAGCCCAGCTTTTCTGTTTTCAAAAGCAACTACATTTCAATCAATCATCCTAGAAATACTATAATTCCTTGAGTCTGGGGTAACATGCTCCAGTGTCTTACCATCTCTTTCAAATGTAAACATTCCCCACAGTCCTTTGTAGAGGATAAAGCCTTCTTGCACTTTGCTAAAAGAACAATGAGGTCTTGTGAATGATGGCAAGACTCTGCAGAAATAGTCAAGTCAAAGCCCTTCCTTTTTCTGGAATTGCTTAGAGTGTCTCCGTAGCATTAATTGGTGGTTATTTTCCAATATTTTTATGTTCACCCCAGAGAAATATATCTTATTTATTATGTATTGAGTGTGTATTCTGTGTAGTATAGAAAGGCTTTTACATGGGTGATCTCATTTAATCCTATTTATCACCCAGAGAAGTAGGTATTATTATCCCCATTTTAAAGATGAGAAACTTAATATTCAAACAGATTTCAAACTTTGCCTGAAGTTGTGTGTCTATTCTGTGGTAGAGCCAGAATTTAAATGCAAGATTTAAATTGTGTCTTAACCCTTGTGCCAAGAGGTCTGTGAATAATTTGTGTCTAAATCTACATTGCAATAAATGTAGATTCCTGGGCCCTTCCCCAGATTTCCCAAGTCAGAATCTTGGGAGCTGAGGCCTAGGAATCTGTCTTTTTAACAAGGTTCCCAAGAGTTTATGCAGCCAACAAAACCAACTTTTGCAGTAACTGGTAAGAGCTTTTGAAATGGGTGTGGCAAGGAAACACAACTTCTTCTTCCTCTGGGGTAGCCGTTGGGCGGAGAAGTGAATATAATAGGGAAATATGACCTTGTCCCGGTGGCTGCAAATCTCATTCTGGCCTTGACTGTGGATGTGCTTGTCTTCTATTAAGTTTTCAAGTGGCCCTCAAGGGTGAAGAAATAGGTCAATCCATTTTGTGAGGTGTTCTGTACATTTTGTGCAGCCGAACATAACCAGAAGTGTCTATCCTACAGCAATCAAGCAACTAAAACTTAGTTTAAAAGTTTGGAGACTTGAGACAACTCCCAGTTCCTACATGTCACTGCTAGTCTCTCTCTGCCCATTGCCTTCATCAGCCTAACTTCTTCCATTAAGTTTAAATGAAAAAAGATCCCTGGTTGAAGGGGCTGGGATTTAGTTGGCCTCTCTTTAGCATTGAAGTACAACTTCATGGCCATGTGTAAACTCCCAGGGGAAAGAACATATTCTCTTTTCAAGGTAATAGAAACTTCTGGATGTATTTGTGTAGATGATGGACTATGGATTTCTATGAGTATGACTCATAGCTAATAATTGTCTATAGAAATGCCTGTCTCAATAATAAAACACTTCGATCACTCAATCGCATTCCACAAACATTTACTGAGCATATACTACTCACCAGACTTTGGCTCAAGTTTAAAATGCATGGGGATTGCTATAATAAGGAGACATTAAAATATTCCATATGATCTTGTTATTTAGGAGAAGAGTGCTAGGCTCATGAACACCTCTTTGCTGAAGCCCAGTGCTATGAAGGAAAAAACTAAGGAAATAATAAAATAACAAAAGTACAACCAGTAACACCTGTATAGCACTTTAGACAGCAGCAGCAGCCGCTGTGTTGTAGTTAAGCCTGTAAGGACGCAGAGCTCGTCTTTGCTTAGGAATGGGGACCGAGGCAGCATGTTGGCCTCCCCCCAGTATAGTTATTCTGAATACAGCAGAATTCATTTCCAGGCAAAAGCCTGTGGGAGCCTGCTTGGAGTAGCATTTAGACCTCAATATACCACCTTCTTTCAAATGTATCTGATGTTTTTCGCCTTTCCTGTTATAGCAGAAATAAACTTACTCCTACAAATTTTCAAAAACCATTTCTTCCCAGCCCATCCTCCCCTCCTGGAGCTCAAAGCTGCCCAGGTGCCATCTGCCAGCCCAGCTAACCTCAACTCGCTCACCTTCACCCAGCTTCCTCTCTGCTCACGGCCCTTTTGGATTGCCCTGACTATCCCACGCTTCCTCCTCTCCCAGTGCCTTGCAGCTCAGCTTCCCACTCACCACTCTTCCAAAACGGCTCTCCCAAAGTCAAGGGTGTCATCTTGGCTTCTGGACGTCATAGTACTGGGCTAAGTCTTCATCGATACTGAACTAACTTTATGATCTGGCATTATTTCCCACTATCATCTGGTTTTAGGAAACTCTACTCTAGGACACAGTGAATAGCATGAGTCCCTGTCACAGATCCAAAGGCAGCGAGAGAGGTCATAAGGCCTATACACCTGGTCCATGGTGTCTTCACCTTGGGTTTCTATGCCCGTGGAAGTGTGCCTAGGAAATCCCCTTAAATGTAAGTGGTCCCCAAGGCTGTGTCATCAACCATTTTCTAGATTACACTTAGCGATCTCAACTCTTTTTACAATTTCAAATATCCATCTTCCATCAATGAATCCCATGAATCCCAATATACATGTAGCTTTGCACAATACAGAAGCCTACACCCACACTTCTAAGAGGACATTCCAACTTCACTGCAAACTTCTAATGACAAGAGTCAATCTTATTATCTTCCCTCATCCTCCTGCGTGTTTCTGTCATTGGTGTTACTGATATTTCTGTTTCCTAACTTCATGGTCTCCAGGTTGTCTTTGACTCCCTCCCTTTTCCTTGGCCTGAATAAATGCTTCCCAAGCTTGTAGTAAGTGGCTCCTTGAATCAGCACATCACCTCTCACCTGACTCTCATTGCCACTGTTCCATCTCATACCTTCATGGCCAGCCCGAGCATCTGCAATCCTTGAGTCTAAATTGTGCTCACGGAATTATCTCCCTAAAGCCATGTCTGACCCCCTCATTTACCTGCTCGCAAATATTTGGTGGCTCTCCACTGCATTTTAAATGAAGTTTGAAATCAGTAGGGTGGCATTCAAGGTCATTCACAATGTTGTCCATGCTAAGTACTCCCCAGACTGCACCCCATGTTCCAGAGAAACCTGCACAGGTACGTTGCAAGGGTACACATTGTGATCTTATCCATTCTTCAAGGCCACTTCAGATGCTGTCTCCTCCAGGAAGCTTTCCCTGCCTACCTTACTTGAACAGCAGTAATTCCACTCACAAGGCACCTTACTCCTCCCTTACGGCATGGATTACCTTCACCGAGGTGATTTATTTACACATCTTACTTGATCATAGAAGAGTATAAATTCCATGAGGAGAAAGAAAATGGGGAAAACTTAAGAAATGCTTTTTCTCCTCTTCCTATGCCTTTCTTACAGTGCTAATTTTTTCTGCAAATTTTTCTAAAGCCAGTGAAGGCCAGGAGAACCCATGTGCCCTGGGAGAGCTGGCCAAGATTAAGCTAACAATGGCATCAGCCCCATCCCATTGACAAAGGGCCCCTTATCTGTACAAGGCACTTCTGGTACATTGTTCCACCAAGTCTTCTCAAAAATCCTGAGAGGTGGGCACAGTCATCTTGATTTAAGCAAACAAGGAAACCAAAGTTCCAAGCTCTTTGGTAACCCTCATGTATCCTACGGGAGTCCAGGATTCAAATCTGCGTCACTGACCCACAAGCTTCGGGTTCTTGCCATTCTTAGCCACCCATCCTTATTTATTTTTTGATCTCTGCACTCTCTCGACCTCAACAGACTTACAGGCATCCAGGGCTACACAGCAAGAAAGGGCACAGGGCTTTGTCACCTGCAGTCCCCATGCTCTGCCTTCCTTCCGCTAGTCTTCACTGCCAAATAGGAGGAAAAAACCCTTTAAATAAAACTTTCATGGGTTTGAATAAAACAAAGAAACAAAAAGGAGGTATTTTGTACGTGATGACAAAGTGACTGTTATTATCACTGCCAATATCATACTATTTAACACTAACGATTTCCTTTCTTTTCAAGTTTCAAGTTTGGAGCATGAACTTCCCATTGTCCCGGGGTAGAATGGTAGGCCAGCTGTTACGGTCCTTCATTGTTCTGAAGATTGTAGGCGGAAACAGAAACCCACTGCTGGAAGCCCAGAAGGTTCCAGAAGAGAGAAACAGGCAAGAAGGGGAAGCCTACGTGGGACTAGAATAGGAATATAGGAGTACCTTCCAACTAGCTTCCCCTTTATCTTATACTACACAGCGGTAGCTGGCTACATTTTTGAAACTTTTTATTAAAGAAAAAACAGACCACATATCCTAAGTGCCCAGCTCACTGGCTTCTCATACATGAACACATCTGCGTAACCCACACCCAGATCAAGAAATAAAATATTAGCAGAGCCCCAGGAACCACCCCCCTCACCCTGGGTGCCTTTGGCCACCACCCGCTTCCCCAAAGTCTACCTGGCTGGCTGCGTTTGGAATTAACCCTCCACCGTCCTGGCCAGGACAGCATGTGTTCTACGGAGAGAAGCTTTTCTGGCAGCAACTGCCATTTCAAAGCAGGGGGAAAAGAAAGTGTTGTGAGGGAGTAATTTTGTGTGTAGGAGAAAAGTGTTTCTAATTTTCAGTCCTCAAAATGTGAGGGGAAGAAGGAATTCGTGAAGGAGGGAAATAAGTCAGTAAATGCAGTCCTCGCCCTGCTTGCACCATTAGAAGCTGGACGGATTCCAGCGCCAGGCCATTTCGAGAAAGGAAGCAAACAGTCGCCCCTCCCCACCTGCACGGCCTTGGCCAGGGCAGGCCAGTTCCCAAGCCCGTAACCTTTGCATTGGTGGACAGGCTGACGGTTATTATTTAATAGCAGCATGTTCACTAGAAGCCTGATACTGTATTGAACATATGGTTTTGATTTTTTTTTTTTTTTCTGTTTTTAACCAGGGAGCAAGATGGGGAGTATCATAAACCTAACTCCAGGATCTGCTGGGTTCTGCCGAACTGTAATGGGAAACGCACTCCCAGGCCCAGGCCCCTCCTGCCTCTGCAGCTTCGGGGGCCCAGGGAAGAAGGGGCCACAGAGGGCCATGGGGGACTGCCCCGAAGGTTCTCGGAGGAGGACTCCATTCTGTTGACCTGACAAAGCACACAGGCAGCATCGGCGCTTTTCCTTGACTTTCTATACTTATTTATCAGACTGGAAGGAAGAGATCAGAACATCAAATAAGAATCCACAGCTGCAGAACCATTAACTCAAGACCCGACATGTCTCTGACTAAGGGGACTAATATGAACTCCGGGATTTACAAGTTTCAAACGGCAACGTTCTCTAACTTTGCATCTCGGGTTATTGTTTGTCAATGCTTCCAAAAATAATCACTCCTCTCAGTTACATTTTCTGATCAATTATTTAGTGTGGTCTGGGTTCTACAACATAAATTTCGCCCTGAAGGGGTGGGAAATCATGCTCTTTAGTGGTCGGCTAGAAAACTGGCAGTTTTTATTAAAAAGGCAAATTTTCAGCATGAATACTGACTGGGTTTATAGGGCACTCATAAAACTAGCAGTAGTAGAGAGATAGAGAGGAAAAAAAGGCGGAGTTTGCAGTAGAATAAGTGCTTAGGCATCCTGAGGTTAAGTATCAACCTGAGACTTTTCCTAAGCCAAACCAGAGGGCTTGTCACAACTCAAGTCTGAAAGCCTTAGAGCAGGCTCCGGGCTTTCTGGAGAGTGAAACCTGGCCACCTCACAGGGAAATGTTTCAATACCCCTCCTTATCCTTCCTTTGTTTGCTCAGCCTGTCCCCGAGTAGGCCTGGGCGGAACTGAGGGAGCAATCCTTCCTGGTTTCTTGCTCTCGGAGGGAGGAGGAAGGAGGGCAGGTTAGTGCAGTCTGCTGTTGACGGGAGCTGGGATTAATTAGTTCCCTCAGTGACCTTGGCACCTACTGGTGGCGGAGCCTGTCTCTAAGCTGCCGAGGACTGTGCTGAGAGCCACAGAGACACACGGGAGGATAAGCACTACTGCTAAAATGGTCACCATTTTGTGGAACCAAAAAAACAAGGACGAGAAAGGAAAACCAAAAACATGTATAATGCTTTGTCTCTAAAGTGTTATTCAAATTGCTTAGGTGAAGATATATCCATATCCATCTATCTATCTCTGTGTGTATGTTTATCTAAATCTCTATCTATCTACCTGTCCGTCTGCCTGTCTGTCTACCAGTCAGCCTTGGAATTTGGCGAGTGTCCAGCATATTGCCGGGGATTTCTGAAGGTCACTAGCTTACTGTTGGGGCTAGAGACAGTTTTAAAGCATCCTATGCAGGTGTGGAAGACATCTGTCCCTCCTCAATCCACCTTCATCCATCAGCTTTTCCCCACTGTGCTCAGGTCTGAGCAGAATTGAGGGAAAGTGAAAAGTCCCACCCTTTTCTCTTCTCGTGGCTGGTTCAAGGTTCAGTATGGGTCAACAATGGGTTAACACTTCCAGAAAAACTCAAGAGTGTCTTGGGTTGCATAAATAAAGGTATTATTATATCATGAATAAGGAAGGTGCCATACTAGTTCTATCAGAGGAAGCTTGACATCTTCAAACAGGAGAAGGGCTCAGCTACGGAAGAGATATTTGACCTGCTTAAGGTTCCTTCCAAGGCCTGGAAAAGGGTGAAGAGTGAAGGGTATGAGGAGCCACACTTCATTCTGGCACGAGAAAGCATTTTCTAGCAAAATGTTGTGGTTTGTATGGGTTATGGGGGGAAGACACGCCGGAGCTAGAAACTGCTCGTCAGGGCTGTGCTAGAGGGTAGCCATGAGTTGTGCTAGACAATCCCTTAGATTCTCTCCCAGTTGGAATTCCCTGCTAATTGTCATCTTATGTTTGTGTTTTTTTGTTGGTTAGGGGATCTCAAAGAGGAGGGGCTTTCCGAATCTCAAGCACCGTGAAAAGTCCTTCCACCAACGCTAATGTGTCTTCCCACAGTAAACCGCCATTCTGGTACCTGAACACCCAGAGGAACAAAGAAGCCGTTGGAGTAGCAAGTCATGGGAAGTAAATAGTTAAAAAGACCAAAGCTCCGCTGGTCCCAGCAGCCCCAGAGGCAAGTAGTCGCTTTGATCCTGCCTCTTAATTGCAGCCTAGTTGCACCAGGGAACTTTAAAGAAAAGAAACAGGGAAACTCTAGAGATAGGGTTTGTTTCATTTCCTGAGGGGATGGTCTTTGTGGTGGCTGCCAGGAAGCTGATACTTTAGGGTTCAAATGATTGGTTTCCCAAGGGGGAACATTTGTAGTTCCTCCCACCAGCAAACAGTCAGGTGTAGTAGAACCCCAGAAACACGGGGTATCTCTGTGTGCCACGTGGCAGGGATGCCAGGCACAGACTTGGAAGAGAGGACAGAACATGGGAGAAGAGGTTAGCGCAGGGGCGGGAGGAGCACAGGAGAAAGGGCCTGCAGTGAGAGAACAGGTAGGAGGAGACCAGGAACCCCAGCAGCTAGAGGGACAGCCACACGCCCTGGGTGGAGAGTGGGGTGACATGCGTAAGCGAAAACAGTACTGCACAGGGAAGGGAAGTCGAGGAAGAAGAAAAGGGATCTCTAAGAATTCTCATGGAGGGTAGCAAGTTCACAATAGCACAAAACATCTCACTTTGGAATAGGTCTTGCAGATGATAATGAGCTTTTACCGGTAATATCTATTAACAGTATCTGTAAGTTGAGATGCTTCGAGTTCTTTAGGTTCATTCTGCCTGCGAGCATACACACACACACACACACACACACACAACACGGAGATTCAAGAGTAAGGAAAAGGCCAACAAATAATCACACCAAATAATGGCTCTGCTGCCCTAGCCATCCCTGGCAATTTACCAAGTCCCTTTGTGAGGAGGGACTCCTGGCTAAAACTGAACTCATGGAACTCATGCCTGCACAGTATGCCAGTAATTGCTTGTTTATGTTCTATTTAATGATTTAGTGAGTTCTGCTCACAGTACTTGCAACTGTGAAAGAAGTTTTTCTAAAGCAAACTCCCTTTTGTTGCAACTCCCAAGTAAGCACTGTTGGACAAGGACTGGGTGTTTGCATCCTACCAACTTGGGTTTCACCCTTGTTCTGTCACTGATGAGGGGGTGACCTTGGCAAGTAACTTGGTCTCTCTAAGCTTCCTTTTCTTTGTGGAAAAGTCTAACTAAGTTGATATACATAAAACTCTCAACAGAGGGCTTGCCACGTAGTAGGCTCTCAGTAAACTCAATAGACATTTGCTCTCTTTCATTCCCCAAAGGTTATTGGTACATTAAAAATGCATTAAAAAAACCCCGGCCATCTGTGTGTGGACTAAATGGGCATCTGTGCAGGGAAGACTTCCTCTAAATCAGGTTAGCTCGACCCCTGGCTCTAGGAAAGAGGGGGCTACATTCAGGGCACACAGGGAAATGAAGCATCCGAGGAGGGAGGCAGACAGGGGCACAGATAGAGGACTTCTAAGGAGATATGAGACCGTGTCTACAATCACACCTGGGCGTTTCACTCAAGCCACTTCATTAGACAGCTATCTCCTTTAATGATGTCTTCATTTACATCACAAGACTTTGAAATTAGCACTTTTAAACAAATGCAATTTTAATGGCATATAATACTTCCTCTATACCCTTCATATTCTTCAGAGAGAATGAGGAGAAAATGGCATTATCTACATCTGAAGGGAATGAACGAGTGTGTCAGAGTTTCCGGAATTAATTCACTGAGGGTGTGAGTACTGAAGAAGGAACTTCAGACTTCCAGGCTTCATTTCCGACCACCGGCTAGAAATAAAGGAATCTGGGGCTGATTTAGAACACACATATTCCTTAGAATAAATAAAAAGCCTCTGGAGCCGACCGTGTAAACAAACACACCAGTATTCCCTGGAGGCGGTACCAAATCTCTTGGGGAACTTATGAGAGCCTGTGTCCTCAGAGAGACAGCCATCTCGGGGAGACATCCACAGAACTGCTTGCACCTGTGAAGTCCCAGCCTCCACGCCTCGACACCAGCGGTGTGGGGGCAAGGCCAGTGGGGTATGTTGGTTCAGCCTCAGCTCTGCTCTGAGCCAGAGCAGCCTGGGAAGGCCTGCTGTGTTGAGGAGGTAGGTCCCAGCCTCCAGCCCTGCAGAGGATCCCCAAAGGAGCCATCTCAGACCAGGATCTGCCACTTACACCGTGGTCCTGACTTGCTGCTACTTACAAAGCAGCCATTGTATTCTAGAGCTTCCCTGAGAGGGGAGGGAGCAGCATCTTCATCACTTGGGAGCCTGACAGAAATGCAGAGTGTTGGCCCCACCCCAGACCTACTGAATCAGAATCACATCTTTAACAAGATGCCCGGGCAGGCACATGGAAGTATGGGAGGTGCTGGCTGGTTTACTCATGGTAGGCATCTGGTAGGAGGGCATCAATCATTTGCATACTTCAAGTACTTGCTCATCTTGAAAGGCTATTTTCTTCAGAGAGGTCCTTAAGGCTGGGTTCAACTGACACCTGCTAGACCCAGGGATAAATGAATCCCCAGGGTCTTTGAGAACAGAATGACAAATGTGTAGTGATATCTCCAATCACTCTGGAATTTCTGCTCTAACCAGTAACATCCCTAAACCATGCATTTTGAGAGATAGATGCAGAAGTCTTGATGATTATTGGTTTTAAATGCTCTCTTTGGTTATTAGTAAAGGTCTACTTTCAAAAAGTCAACTGTACGTATGAAAGATATAGCCAAGAAGTTTCCTTTATCCATCCAATATTCTGTGGCTCTAAACATTATGTTGAACCAATATTTGCCTCCAACAGGACCACTGCCAGAAACCCATGCCAGAGAGGGTACCCTGTGTCAGGAGGCTCCACGATTTTCCCACGGAATCATAGAGACTGGACTATGGTGCTAAATAGTATTGATTATTCATTTTTTTTAAAAAAAACAGTGCTGCTTCTGAGTGGGTATTTCTTTTTCTGATTCTTTGCTAGCTCTTATTCTCTTCCAGGCCCCTGGCTGTATTCCCTGAGGCTCACCTTTGGTCGTCTGCCTGTCTCTATTTATATTGCCTTCTTCCATGAGGTGTGAGCATCAATGGCTTTAAGTATGGCATCAACATGGTTGTGTTCCAAGCTTCTATTTGTAGTCTGGTATCTAGGCTGTTCTCCATTTCTGCATTATCAAAATATCTCCAAACATCTATGTGATATCTCCACTTAGAGATATCATCCTTAGCTCAAAATGCCATTCTCAAAACTAAAAACTCATCTCCCTCCCTCTTTCCACCCTATTCCCATTTATTGACCCCTTCCCCTGTCTACCCCTATTTCCGTCCGGTTACCATTGATCTCTCCCCTGCTAGAAACCCTGATGTCACTTTGGCTCTTCTAAGCTCTCACTAGCTTCTATTATTTTTCCTTCAAGATGCCTCTTAGATTTGTCCTTTCTCCTCCATCCTCACATTGCCATGCTAATCCACCCCTTCTCACATTATGCCTGGACTATTGCAAAAGTTTTCTGGCCAGCGGCATCACTAGCTGCAAATGTTCTAACCCTTAACCCTATCTGACAAGTCCCAGTTGGATCCTTACAGAGCATTAGACTTGACATTACAGGTAGTGAAATTGAACTCCACAGGGCTCCCAGCTCTTCACATTCTGAACCACACCCTCCCCCAGCTGACCTCATTTCCCACTCTCCCTAACACTGCATCCTTATTCTCCGAAGTGAGGGTTCCTCACCAGCCCCTACCCCACATCATGCTGTCCCTCCTTCCTGAGATTTTGATCTCTGGCCCCTCCAAACATTTTTGATCATATGTTCCTATCAGAAAAAAAACATATTTTTTGGCAGAAACAACCATTATAAGAGTAGCTACTTCTTTATAAGTGTTATACTCACATAACACTACTAATACATTATATACATTATCAAACATGCAGGAAAATTGACATTTTAAAATGATGAGCTGAGTAATACATACGAGGTAAGTTCAACTGTTTTCTTACCTAGTGAGTAATCTTGCCCTTGGCCTGGGGTGTGGACAGACCCAGAGGAAGTAGCTCTTCCTTCACAAAGCCTTATCTATTATTCCAACCCAAAAGAAGCTCTATCCTCCATGAACACACAGAACATTTAAAATTTCAAGTAGTAAATCATTTGTAGAATATATGCTTCGCCAATACTTTGAGTTTGATTAATTGAAGTGTGCATCTAGGATGCCAGAAATGTATAGATTTCTAGAATAATTCAATATCTTAATTAAAAATTATTACTGTCTTCCTAAAATTACTTGGGCTGGGCTCTACTCAACTATACAACATCCATTACAAGAAAACTCCAAGTCAGACTGCAGTGCGATTTCATTTATCTCACATGCATGGATTCCCATAGGTTTGAGGACTAACTTTTCCACATTTTGGCTAATGAGACTTTTAGCACATTGCTTAACCTCACTCAAATTGAGTTTTCATTTAATTTATAAAACAGGGACAAAAAGGGGATTTTGCAACCATTAAAAGAGATAATAAACATAAAATCTAAAATGATATATACATGTAAGATATTACGGTCATTCTTACACTCAACATCTGTGTATTATAAGGTAAACTATATAAAGTATATCAGAGAGTTCTAAAGTAATTGCTCTATCTCCACTCAGAGTTTTATTTCTTTCTGCAAATGAATTATTTTTATTTTCCCAATTTTACTTGTTCAGCTGAAAACAAAATGCCACCTACCTGTATGGCTTGGGAGTCTTATGGGCCTGGGTTTCAACTCTGGCTCAGCTTTGTGGGGCTCTCTTGCTCTTCTTAGGTTCAAATCACATGAGATATATATGTAAAGCACCTAGTTTATAACACATGCCTCTAGAATATTAATTTCCTTTGCTCTTTTTAGCAGGCTTAAAAGAACTCAATGAGATGCTCTCATGGGAAAAAAAAATACTTTGAATTTTGGTTTCACTGTTGACTTTGGTTTTCCCTGGGGATTGCAGACCATTTATAACCATTAGTGAATTTTATGTTCTAGAAGCACCTCGCTGCTGTGTGACTGCTTTGGGGTGTGTCCCTGATGCCTTTTGAGCAGTCAGAGCTGAGAAAGTGGGGTCCCAACGTCTAGTCTAAATGCACGTGCTGTCCAAGGAACCACTTGGGGACAGCAGATAGTGACATGGATCTATACACCAGAAACATTTTAAAGATTTCCCTGTGCTTCAAAATTCAAGTCAATTAACCACTGGAAAAATAAATAAATGAATAAAAGTTTTAAAAATCCAGTTTATAACTCATCTCCCCCTGGAGCTTTACCTAGCACACCCTTGCCAGAGTGCCCTCATTTTAGGCTCCCATTTTTAAACTCTTTTTGAACCGTTAATTGAGATAATGCTTGTGAAAGCCCTTTGCAAAGTGTAAGAAACTATACATATGTTAATTCTCCTTCTGAAGACATTTGTGTGCTTAACTGTTCTTATCTTGTTTGTTTCCTAGCCATTGTGGATTGCAAACTGCTCAGGAAAGGGGCTGGCAGCTGGCTCAGTGTTTTGCCTCCTCCCTTTTTCCTCTGAAGTCACTTACCACCACCCCCCAAGCTCTTCTGCAACAACCAGCCTGCCTGCGATGTGCAAAATCTTGGACCTGCCCATCTGCCTGGCAAGACCCAGGACTGAAAGGGATTCTTCCGGTAAAGCTGCATCCTCACGCTGCTGCTTCGTGCAGCTCTCTCCCAAACTGGGGCCCTTAACCCCCCAGCTTGTCTGTGCCCGGAGAATACATACTAATTGGGATATTAGGGCAAAACAAACAAAACAAATAAGCAAAATACTCCCCAAAACTCAGTGTTTCAAAAGGAAAATCGATTCTGTAAAGTAACTCTGCTTTTAAGAATAAAGAGGAAAAGCATACTCCTCCAGTCTCGGGTTTCCTCGCTAGAGATGGGGACGGGGAGATAAAGATGCCGCGGGCACCCTGCGGCTCAGAAGTGTGGAGGGGCTCTGAGATTTCCTATTGTTGACTGACGTTTAAGGCTCTTTAGATGATGTGCTCATGTTCCCCAAGCACTTTGGGACTGAAAGTCTGTTTGCTGAGACTCAGGGATTGCTCTCAGTAGCCTCATATTTTGGATATTTTTGCAGCATTCTCATAATGTCTATTTCTCATCTTACATCTTTATGCGTTATTTAAGCAGCACTTATCCTAAGAAGTATAACAGAGGTGAAGAAAGTACGTACATACAGATATCCAAAACTCAAAACTCCTTCTCTTGTTCACCCCTCAAACACCAAACTTGTCTCAAGTCTAAAATTAATGTCTGATGGTAAACAATGCTAAATTAATATTTGCCAGTAAAGTTATTATTTATAGTTTTGAAACTTACAAGCTTGCATCATTTATTTTTGTACACACACACACACACACACACACACAGACAGGTATTAGGTTGCGGAGTTGGTATTCTAACGAAATAGCAAAAGCCAGAGAAACCCAGAGGTGTTTAATAAACACTTGTTGACTGATTGATGGAATATACTACCTAGGACAGCCGAGACAATGCATTCTTTGTCAAAACACTAAGGTAAATTGGTGAGTCCACTTTTAAAACCAAATGTTTCTGGGACCAGGCAAGCTGAAAAAATTGTCCATCAGCTTCACAGAAGAAACCCTGAGGCCTTACCTTTCACACCTGTTTTTACTCTCAGCCATGGAGACAGGGACCAGTCTCCATAACAATGCTGTGCAGTTGGAGGCACAGGCCTGACGCAGACCTCGCCATCCGGCACCTTTGACTCCTTACTATGAATATTATCACAGCTGCAACGAACAGTTTGTGCACATTTTTTAAAAGAAAAACAAAAACCGAGCTGAGTAAAAAGCTGGAGAAAAAAATAGTATCGTAACTAATTTGCAAAGCACGCCTAAGTCTTCCTGACTCATTCTTCCGAGAGAAACCAAAGCACTAAATCTCAAGTTCCTTGTCCACACAGCAGTGGACATCCATGGCCCTTCGGTTCCGTCGACCATTCCAGAAAGGATGTCTGGGCTCAGGACACCTTTATTTCTCTTTGCAGTCATTTCCTCTTTTTCCTTGCTAGGCTTTTAGGCTGGGTCTTGGGCAGATTTTGTGAACAGGGCAAGATGTCCTCTCCCATCCTGCCTGCTCACCAGGCCTGACTTTTGACCTACAGCTCTATCTTGACTTTACTGCTTGCCGACTTTGATGTTCACACCTCCCTACCTTTCTATAATACCCTTTATGTCCACTGCCCACCTGCTCCCTGGAGTTGCCAGGTTTTTCTGCCTGGCATGACCCAGCCAGCTCTGCCGTGCAGCTATACCTGGAGATGTTAAAGGCCTCCACACCATGTTTGCAACAGCCAACATGTCTTACAGTTATATCATCTTTTCATTAATCAGAATCTTTTACCCCTTGCAATGCTACCAACCTACTTCTGTGTGGATAATGTGTTTTTTTCGTTTTGGAAATGTAAACAAATCCACATGCCCTCCTTCCCATCTTTTTCTTGTTATTGCTAAGAAAGTGAAGGAAGAGAGGAAGAGAAAATGCAGGCAAGATTGAACCTACTCATTCTACTATAAGGAATTTTCTGAAGCTTACTATCTAAATCCTCTTCCCTTCCCGTTCTTGCTTGGAATCTTGAGTACCTGATCTTGAATTTCTATGGCGCTCCCCGAGCGCGGGACTGGCTGGTAGCCATGTGATATTGATTTGTTTTCACCATAGCAACAGCAAATTAAAACAACTAGCAGAGAGAAGGCAGGCTGTTAACCAGTGAAGCTACATAACCAGTATATTTCACAAGCATATTTTTCTCCCTTTCTCTTATTCGCTACACTTTCACAAATTTAATACAGAAGTCAAAGGAAAAATGACACTAAATGCTTTGGGCACTGCAAGGCCTATGTCTAGAACAGTCTGGTTTGCACAGCTTTTAGTATGTTAGACGAGATTGATGGGGAAAATGCAAACCACAATGCTCTGATTTCCTTGGAAATTTTATTTGTGGGTCTAAGGATAAATGTCCCTAGAAAATTTATAGGAGCACAAAGTACAGTGAAGAGTTTTGTATATATGTCTATGTGTCTTAATACCCTAAGGCATTTGCCAACAGTTTCTTAATACCAAGGTTTTATCCCTTTGTACTTTAAATAGCTCATCGTGCCAAGAGACAAACAACTTTTTTTTTTGGTACAAGGTCAAGGTCTCTCAAAATGCTAATTTATGAAGGAAAGTGTAGCAAGTATTATTCAACTCTATTAAGAGACAGAAAATTGAGGTAGGCTCTTGCTCAAGGCTACATAAGTAGTTAGAAGGAGGACACGAGCTAGCAGTGGCAACTCCTGAGAACTTCAACGTGTTCTAACCAAAATTCTTTCTTAAAAGGCTCTTTAGTAAACATTAACCTTCCCCTGATGGCTGAGATCAAGGTTGCCACCTGTGACATGGGATTCATAGCCTGCGGTATTATACTTCCTGCCTTGGGGCCATCTGCACTAGGGTTTGTTGCTTTTTCTATGAAAGCAGCTGTTCCCACCATCACAACCAGCCGTGAACTTGGTGGCACAACCTGGATCCTAAATAATGGCTCCGGGGGAACTGGGAATGGGGTCCTGGGGACTTGTCCACCCACGTGGCAGTGTGGGGCTGCACCAAGGGGAAGTCAGGCCAGGAAAAAAAAAAAAAAAAAAAGCCGTGCTCCGCTCCCCACAGCTTTCTGCCAGACCAGCCAGAAACCCAGCCAGAAACCCTGCAGAAAACCTGCACTGACCGGCCCAACGTGAGGCAGGTATGAGAAGATGCCCTATTTACGAGGGGGATTGTTATAGGGTTTACAGAGCACAGGCTAAAATATGAAGACATAACTCAAGTCCTGCCAACTGGGAGTTAGAACGTTCCTGGCCAGGACATGAAGAAATATTTCTCTCCACAAGCCCGAATAAAGGAACACACAGCAGAAATAGTTGGGGGATGACGTCAGAAGTTCTGGGCTAGTGTCCTGCACTTCTCCTTGAAAGTAAAAACAGTGAGTCTAGAAGAATCTACGTGGCATTGCCCTTATTTAAATGGGTGCTTCTACTGTTCCCCCTAAAACAAGCAGGCTAGCTGAAGAAACTTCCTCTTATTTAAAGATTATAAGAATGTCCCCCTGCCTTATTTTTTTTTTTACCATATTATCTCCCAAATGCACATATTGCCCAAATAACAAATATCTTTCCACTTAACCTTTGTCTTTTAAAGGAACAGTCGTGTTTCAAGGTGGTGGTGGTTAGGCAAGTCAGATTTTTTACTTCGCTTCAGTGCTTGCTAACTATTCTAAAAATGTTACACATTTATTGTAAACACATGCTTCCGAGGCCTAACAAAAACGCACAGTTTCCTCATGCCTGGCAGAAATTTAAAACGGAAAAGGGCAGAAAGAATGCTTTAGCAAATATATCCTTTCCTTCTCCTGGGCCAAGTGTGTTAAAAATAAATCTTCTCCATCATTTCTCACTGCTGCTTCTCGGCAAGAAAGTTGATATGGTTCGGCATAGTGAAAACACAGCTTTAAAAGCTAGCCTGCCCTCATTAAATTATTCTGCTGGCTGTGTGTTCTCATTAAAAATGCATAAAGATCAGATAATTGCAGTAAGCATTATTAACCCAGCTTTACTTTTGAATATAATGGTTCCACTTTTAAGCTGGAAACAAAGGCTCAGACTTGCCAGAAAAAGAAATGTAAACATTGAACTACAGTATCAAAAACTTGCCAGAAAGCTACCTCTTGCTAGGGTGGTTAAAAATGTGTTTTTGAAACTCAATTAGAGCCATAGCATTGTAGAGCTAGATAAGTCCCTCATTTTTAATGAATTGACAAATGTTTGGCCAAACATTCAATCGATAATTATTTACCATGAAGTTTTTTTTTATTATTAGTATTATTCTTAATTACAAATCTGTTTTCAAATAATAGGATGAATATAAACTTTATCTATTTGGGAGCTAACTATGGCAGTATGGCAATTTTCAATAACAAGAAAATAAGAAGGCTTTCCAGAATTCAAATGTTTTTTTGAATAATAAATGAATCTATGCTTTGAATAAAAAGTCGATCGGATGCCTCACCCCACACAGGCGGCATAGATTCAAGCTTTGCCATTTCTTTTTCTCAGATCAGAATGTTACGTAAAACTCCAGGGTCCCCCGCAAGTATTCCGTCTGAATTAGTGGAATCCAGTTTCCCTGGCTCCTCTAAGCAACACACATGGAATGCAGCATACTGCAGCAAACTCTTTAAACATTCAAAAAAAGGAGGAGGGGGAGGCGATGCTTCTCCTACCTTGTTTAGCTCTGCCTGTCCTTTCCATTTACAGTAACCCCAGGAACATCTGGCAGAATCGCGTGGCCGAGGCTTCTCCACTACATCATGAGGAAGAAATGTCCGTGTAAATAGTTCCCATTCCCTGCTTATTGTACTCTGAAAGCCGCCTGCCGTATCTGGAAAATTTTACCTTCAGATGATGAAGCAAAGACAGTCTAAACTCTGTTGCTGTAAGCTGCGGCCCTTCCTTCCAGCAAACCCCGCCCAGCCGGGGCCAGCCAATCCGCAGCCAGTTCGTCAGCCCTACTCGTCTGAAACTGGCCCTAATAGGATGACTGACACAGCAACACAGCACTTGCAGTGTGTGAAAACAGTGCATCCATACTGATGAAAGAGGAATTTCCCTCTCAGAAGAAAGCAATCATAGCACCAAGACAAAGTGCCACTTAATTGGCAGACCAGAGAGAGGGGTAGCGCAAGAAAACACCCTTTAAGACAGCCAGCTCAAAGCTAGCAGCTGCATCGTAAACACTTTGGAAAATACAAAACTCCACAGATTCCAAAGAAATCCAGGTTGTTAGTGAAACTGAAGTCATCGAACTCCTTGACAAAGCATATGTATATATATTTTTTAAAGGGGAAAAGAAAACCAATTCCATGTCTGCCATGGAAATTAGTACCTTGCAAAGCATTTACATATGATTTCCATTATTGAGGGAGCATGAACTGGCCCAAGTGCATATTCAAAATCAAAACATGCTTGTCCCTCCTCTAGCACACACACTCTGCCTGTAGAACATCTGTTATTGCAATGGTTAATTACTGTAGCCCATTTATCTTTCATCTAAGTTTTCAGACCACTTGGGACTTCAATTAGGGAATGCTGAACAATAAAATTGATATCCATACATTGCCCTTCTACTCTTGGCAGGCACCAACGAGAAGATTAGGTGTGCCTTAACCGTCTTAGATGCCACTCGATAAATACTGTGCATTGGTTCACATAGTCATTAATGAAGCAATGATTATAGGAAGGTGTTTACTGTTGCATACACATGGCACATGATCCTAGGGCCACCGTGAGGTGCCACTCCACAAAAAATGTTCTAGGAGGTACTGGAGTTCTCTAAGATAAAGCAGAAAAAGAGAAATAGAAAGGTTACTAAGAGTTACTTATTTTTTTTTCCCCAGTCAACAGTATCTTTGCACACTTTGAAAACAAAAACAAAAACATATGGCATTTAGAAAACACACTAAGTACACATTTCCTTCCACTAAACAAAACATTTTCAATAAAAAAAAAATAAGCATGATGGTTACATGACTAGACCAAGGCAGAACAAAGCCCCTATTCATCTGAAAGGTTTAACCTAATGCACTATTTTTATAAGTAACTGTTATAAAAATGCATCTGTAATAAAGTTAACAAGATGGAATGTAATGGTTTCTTTTTATTTTGCCAATTGCATCTTAAAAACATAATGTTTCATATGCTTTCTTGGCCACTTTCTGATAGAATACCACGCTTTATTCCTCTCAGGTTTTAAACTTATGATACTCTTTTTCCTCCCCATGAAAATCCATCAAATATCACACCTTGCAGGCTTTCATCTACTGTAATTTTTTTCTGAGAATTTAAATGAGCTCTGTGGTCAAGCGGGTAGAAAATTATTTTAAAATATCAATATACTTAGTATGATACTGCGTGTAAATGGGTAATCACAGGTTTATGATTCTCCTCATCCTCATCTCCCTCTGATCCTGATTTTGAAACTACCACTCCCTGAATCTCAATCCTGAAACTTCAGTCATCTTTGACACATTCCCCAGTTCTCATCCAATGATCTTGTTGATTTTCCCTTCCAGCTAGTCCAGAACTCTGACCTATTATATCACAAATGCTAATAAGATGGCCTCTGGGACTCAAGCCTCCTCATCCTCAAGTTCCCCTGTTGCCAGACCGGTTTTCTGAAGTCATGTAAAGTCATGTTCCTTTCATATCCAAATCCTTCTCTCTATAAAACCAGAATTATAGACTTTCAAGGTCCTTCCTAATGTGGCCTCTCCCTTTCTACTCAACTTCTCCTCCACTGTTTTCCTGAGTGAACTTCTGGGCGGAGTCATGCTTATTTCTGCCTTAATCTTCAGAACTCTGCTCTCATTCCCTTTCTTCTGTCTTTTCTTCCCTGGCTGCATTATTTTCTCTGATGTGCTCCTGTGAACGCACTCTGCATTGTTCATTGTACCAGATCATTTGAAACCCTTAACAATGTGGTCTTGTGTAACTAGCTTGCCTGAGTTGTTCTTTCCATCTCAGAAGGCAGAGTTTGTGTCATATATTAGTTACGCTAATGCACACAAAACATCTATACAGTGGCTGGCTGGTGCATAATAAATGCTCACTAACGATAGCCATCATTCTTATTGGTATTTGCATTTAGCAAGATGCCATGAGCAAACTTGCCGATTTCATGATTCCTATCTCAAGAATTGATATCATATGCATTCAGTTGCACAAGCCAAAAACCTGGCAGTCATTCCTGGCCCTCCTCTCCCAACCACCATTTGAAATCCATTATCTAAGTCTGTCAAGTTTAACACCTAAATATTTAGAAATATTT
>CM052445.1:52745313-52802115 GCA_028533085.1 Varecia variegata | reverse complement strand
TACGAAGCAAAGGAGGTAGCCAGAGGAATTTAAATTAAAAAATAATACCTTTGGATTTGTCCACTAGAATTGTCAGTTATCTTCTCCAGGTTCTATAGATTCAAGATCTATAACTCTGTCCCTTTCTCTTGACCTCTAGGCCCAATTCTTCACTTAAATGTACCAGAGATAACTCATTTTTTCCTGTCCCAAACAAAAATCATTTTTTATTCTGTTTTCCATTTCAAGGAGGGAAACCACAATTTCTCTTATGTTTCCCATTTCAGTAAATGGGACCACCATCTTTGATGCCTAACTCTCTCTAATCACCAGCATCCAAATACTTCCAAGTCCTGTAAAGTCCTCTCTCCAACCCATCCACTTCTCTCCATCTTCCCTGCTGCATCCCTAAGTCAAGCCCCCAGCACTTTTTGCCTAGTCCTCACTTCTCTGCCTCCAGTCTCGCCTCTCACCTTTCCCTCCATTCACCACAACTCAGCCAAAATGATCTTTTAAAAACACAAATCTTATAATGCCATTACCTGCATAAAGTCACTCCGTATCTCCCCATTATCTTCCCTGCCTAATTCTCGTACATTCTCCCACCCTCCTCTTGAAGTCACTTCCCTCCTACTTTACATTCAGTATTATTAAACTAATTTTAGTCTCTGGAATGTGTCACATTCTTTCTAATTTAGAGTCTGGATTCTTTCTGCATGAAATATCTTCTGTTCCTTTCACACTCACCTAACATCTTTTCAACCAGCAATACTCAATGTACACATCACCTCCTCCAGGAAGCCTTCCCTGACCATCTTGACTCCCATGGCACCTTGAGATTTTACTAATCATAGCAATGATCCCAGTATAGAGTAAATATGTCTTTCTTGTTTATGCACCTCACTGGTATCTGTGAGAGAAGTGACCACTTCTTTCTTGTTCATTAGTTTAGCCACCTAATAGCAGACACTTACTGAATAGTTGCTAAACAGTTAAATGGATAAACTTGAAAATGGCACTAGTAATTAACTGACAAAGACAGATACAAGGTTTAAGCAAAAAATTGCTAGTGAAGCCATAGAGACAAACGATCATGATGTGTGTATATGAAATATATTTAAAGTTGGACTGGAGAAGAAAACAAAGAAATATTATAAAAGCTAAAAGGCACAATGCAGTTATAGAATCACCTTCTTTGTTGGGTATACCAAAGTTAGTAAGCTTATAGACAAGGGGAAAATTAATCTTTGATGATGTTCAAAATGGTAGTGATTTCCTGAGAAACAAAGTTTCCCTTTGAGTAAAGAAGGATAGGTGTTTTAGAACAGATGGAAGCATTTGACTTACCAGAAGAGATGGGCTGGCCCCTAGAAATGAGGAGAAGGTTGTTTATAGCAACAGAGACATGAAACAGAAAGACAAGTTGCAGATGGGCTTCATCTGTGACAATTCAATCTTAGGGCTCATTTCTCTCTCAATATAATATTTCTAGCCTATCCCTCCTTATGTGGTCATTTAGTATATACTGTTTTTTTTATTTTCTTCTAGTTGTCTCATGTATAAACCAGACTGTAAGCCTCTTGAGGGTAGGGACCTTGCATTAAAGTCTTTTCATATTCTCTGCAATGCATCCCATGGACTGGAGCTAAATTAAGTTTGGGTGATTAATTTCTACTTAAGATTCTGGAGAAAGTTTACGTACTTTAGAAGCTTTAGAAGAGATTGGTAATTTTTAAAAAAATGTGTGGGTTGTTGAAAATGCAGCAGGGAATAGAAAATTGGTTTTATACTTTTCAGAAAAAAAGTTTTAGTGTCTTCTATCGAATTTATCACAAGAAATAACTGTTTTCTAAATTTTCTCCAATAGGTCTAGGGCAGAAAGCTCTGGGGAAAATTAGGACTAACATTTTCTGGGTTAAGGAACATAGAATGAAGTAAATTGAACAACGCATGCAAATGAAATAATGTCTGAGAAACCCTTAACATAACACATGGCACACAGTAGTGCTCAGTGTATGCTAGCCACGGTTAACTACTGCTGCTATTGTCATCAACACTGTCACCATCCTTAGGTTCGGGAATCCTAGTGAGAGTTCAGTGAAGAGCGATTACTAAAAATGTGATAATGAACTAAGATAGAAACTTCCAAACTTTCTTGGTTCAAGACACTCTTGGTGTTCAGTAATTTTTTTCACTGTGTTTCTAAGCCAAAAGAAATATCCAATTGTTCCATTCATTAAATAGTTACATCCAATACCTCAGTGTTTGTGTTTTAACAACTTAATAGTTGTTTGAAAGTTAATACAAAATATTTGAAAGAGAAAATAACATTTTTATATCATGCTTAACCCTACGTGGTTATTAATGGATTGTGCATGGCTAGGGAGCCCTGCATATGATTCTCAAAGCTTGAAATCAGATTTGAACCACTATTCTCATTTTCCTGTTCCACGCTGATTTTGCATAGTACTTGCTTTTCATCTTAGCAACTGCTGAAATTCCAGCTCTGTAAAGATATATGATACCATCAAAAGGAATGCAGAGTGATTCTGTTGAAATTGTGAATATTGAAGTTGTGAATTACCTTGAGCTAGTTTGCACAGTGTCTGACAGATGCTGAGCACTGCTGTGTCTCCCTTGAAAATGGAAATTACCCCATGGAACCCCTGTGAGTTCACTACAGTTTCCCAGGGTGCCTGAAAGCAGAGTTTGGAAACCATGGCACTAAAGCGAAAGTCCCAACAGGCTGGCCAACTTCCACTGTGTTGTTGTTTTTTTCTGGTGTGATTGTTGCGTCATGCCTCCTGTCCTTAGGCCAAAGGGCATTTGAAGTTGCAGCAAGAAGGTCAGGTGAGTCGTTACTGGACATGTCCAGCCCTAAAGCTGTGGTCACAAGCCTTGGAGATGTGGGTGAAACCTCGGGTTCTCCAGCATTGCAGATGTCTGTGGATCAAAAGAGAAGGACATGACGAGGCAAGGGGCACGCTGCCCCTCCCAGCTGCCCATGGGCAGGGGAACTTGCCGGTGACCATTCACCTTTCAAAATGGTCAATTGTGAAAATAAATGCAAAGGGGAAGCACTGATGAGCATTTTCTGTGTCATTCCTCTGCAAGAAGACCACAGATACCTTTTGCAGCACATCCCTGTTATCCTGGGCTGGCTGGTGGGGTCACCACGTGCCCCTCATGTCTACTGCTGCACTCACTAGAACTTGACTCTTCCCTGCAGTACAGGACAGGTATTCTCAGGCTCCATCTCCACCTCCTTATAGGAAAGTGGTGTTTCCAACAGAAACACGATCTCCCTTCTCTTGGAATACTTGTAAGATGTTTCTATCCACAACCTTCTGTACATCTTCTGACTGAGAGATCAAGCTGAACAGGGGTCCAATAACACTCGGATGGAAGGAGATATGCTCACCTTGATGTACTTTTCCTTTCTTTTCTGTGGCATTCATTGCCTTTTGTCAAAATGTATAATCTACTTGATATTTATTGTTGGTTGTTCCTCCGTGAGTACGTTAAGCAACCCACAGGCTGGGAACTTCATGTTTTGACAATAAATATTTGTTAAATAAATAAATAAAATTTGGGAGGACTAAAATACGGTCCAGGACAAGTAGGAACTTGTGTTTGAGACAGCAGGCCAAGCATAAAAGCTGGAGTAGCACTTCCTAAGGGGCTTCCAGGGGGGTCATTAAAGCCAAGTGTTTGAAAACGAGGGAGCATCAAAAAGGCAAATCCACTGATCGAATGTGCAACTTTGATGCCACCAGACAGCACGTGCTATGGCAGAGTCGGGATTTTATGTTTCCCTGAAGCTTCATGGGCAGCCCAGAACCCTACAAAGGGTCTGTAATAGATGGGAATAAACTTTTCTTCAAAAACGTTCAGAAGTGAGTGGGTTCCAGAGAGAAACAATCTTGATGAGACTGTGGGTGGGTTTCTGGAGCAGTGGGAGTATGTGAGCCTGTTGACTGAAGGAGACAACATCTTCTCCAAGTGAGAGTGTGGAATGGATGGGGGAAATAGATAAAGTGTGGCATATGCATAACCACAGCCGTGATGACAAGCTTGCGTTTAAAAATAAAAGCAACCGGTTTTGGTTTACTACAATATAACACTCCTTAAGAAAAGACTTTACAATGCCCTCATTCCCATCTCCATCTCTTTCTGTTTCTTCTAGGATTGCCACCCTACCTAGATCTACTTGGTCACTCGTATGAGTAGGATTTATCAAATACTTGCTCTATGGTGGTCCCAACTGAGACATTCATGATATAAGGATAAGTGAGATACAGACCTGATCCCGAGAAGCTCAGATGTCACAGCTGCCTGTGGGCCAAAAGGGAAGAGCGTGGTGAGGCAAGGAGCACCCTGATCTTCCCAGCTGTCCATGGGCAGGGAACTTGCCCGTGACCCTTCACCTTTCAAAATGGTGAATTGTGAAAGTAAATGCAAAGGGGTGCTTGAAGCAAGATCTATGGACACTCAGCTCAGAATGTCCCTAAAGAAAATGACCCATGGCCAATTAAGTTTTGATACTATTTTTACCAAAGTACTTCTCAGAGCTTTGATTCTGGGAATGAGCATTGTAAATCTCCAAGAGGGGGTCTACAGGTCACTGTGTTTGAGAATTTATTTTACCAGAGGCCCTTTTATTCAAAAAACATCAACTAGTGTGTGGTTCTGGGGGATGCACTTTGGGAACACGGGTGCAGGTGAATTTGTTTTCTTTCATGTTCATTGGACCACATCCATATCTGCTTACTGCATTCAACTCAAGATCTTTTATTTGGTGGTATGTTTTCTTACTTTACCAAGGCCCTCAGTTTTGCCAATAGCTTGTAAGGTGTCTGCCACGTCTCAATGCTACTTTCCATTTCTTTCTCAGAACCACGGTTACCCTGGAAGTCCCTGTGGCTCCAGCATCTCTTGGCCAGACCAGCTCTTCATAGCAGATTTCTCCTCAGACAAGTATCTTGGAGACTTATTTGCCCAGGTTTTTCTGACCAGCAGAGGGCCCCTGCTGGCTGTATAGGGACCTATGGGCATAACTACCCATTCGAATCTTAACCGTGTCTGAATTCTATGTCCCAGTGAAAACATCAGTTTCTGGAAAATGTGATGCTCATCTCTGTCTTCCACCAAATGCTACTCATGACAAATGCTTCTGGGGAGCTGACACAGTATTGGGGACAGGGAGAGACATCTACTGTTGAACATTTACATAGTGATTGCTATGCCTGGGGCACAACACCACGGAACATGTGATGCTATTGGTACCCCAATTGTGCAGAAAAAGGAAAAGTAGGGCCTGGTAAAGGGTAGCAGGCCATCAGGAGGAGTTGGGAGGGGACAGTTGAGTCTTCACTTGCACAGCCAGGGCAGACGTCATGAAGAAAGTGCCCTTTGAGCAGAGATTTACAGAGATGACAAAGCATGTCCCAGGGTCCCTGGAGAAGCATGGTCCAAGCAGAAGATATTAATGCAAACCCCAAGGGCAACTCCAGAAGACATTCATGTGGGAGGGACTTCTGTCTTCCACTGCTCTGGTCACGAGTTTGTCACTAAGTCCTGCCTCATGTTTCTTGTTCCTATTGCTGGGCTGTGCGGTACTCTCTCTGCACCAAGGGCACCATCCATCAATCAGGGCCATAGCATGGTGCCTCTGCCTGTCTTTCTTCACATCCAGAACTCCCCTTGCTGCCTTTCCTCTGTCAAGAACTGTATGGTTCCAGATGATTCTTTTTCACCTCCAGGTGTTTCCCTATCTCCTTTTTCACTAAATTCAAAATACTGCTACCTCTTTTCGGGTAGATTCATCAAACTACCTCATTCTGATATCCATTTAGATCTTGCTTTATATTCTTGATAAATTAAAATTTCAAACTAACATAAAATGTTCTGACTATTCTTTCAAGGACGTGTGCTATGTTTTATAATACAATTTTTATCTTTATTTTAAAAATAATTTGTGCAAGAAGAAAGCATCTGGCTTTGTTTTATCTGCTACCGAAAAGGGATCTTGTCATGGATCTATTCTTTACCAGAAATGGGCAATTATTTCGCCTCCCAGCTGGATTAGAGAGAAAAACAGGCTCACCTTAGCAACAACATTCTGATGCTGATGTCATCACCTCACATCATTTTGGTCTCATGTCACTGCATTCTTTCTCTAAAATCTCAAGCCACAGCTCTATAGATCTTGCATTTAAAAGGCTTAATGAAAAAGGAAGAAATAATCATACTTAAATATTCCCTGAGTCATTCTAATCTTGAACTCTGTGAACAGGTCCCTCTCCTGCAGCAAAAGAAAATGGGAATTGTTCTTTTTCTACCTGCTCCAATTTTTGCTACAGCTTGGTCTGCACTCTCGTGTCTCCTGAGCTCAGGCCCACATACCCCTCCTCCGTGCCCCCAGCCCGTCGGATTGCCAGCCTCTCCAACAAGCTTGATCACTTACAAATGTAATGATTTTATTTTGCAAAGCAGTCCAATCCTGAGATGAGTATGGTGAGATTACAATCAAGGGCTGGAAGAAATCTTTCTCTTCATCGAGGTCCTAGCCCCTTATTTGAAGGTGAGGAAATAGTAACACAATGCTTGGCATAATTTTATGAGAGACAGAAAAAAATTTTAACTCCCTGGAAGTTTGTAGTTCCTCAAAATTTCAGTGAAGATTCTCACAGTGATCACGCACCAAATGTTACACAACCCCTCGCACCCCATCCCTGCCTCCCTCTCCCTGCTACCCACCCCCTTCTCCATACACAAAAATTCCACACACCCAAGTCATTGGCTCACAGCAGCCCGAAATCCTTCCGGCACCGGGAATTGGAGTGAGACTCTTCCACTTAGAAGCTTCAACATTGGCTTTGGTCTCAAAATAAATAACATTTAAAAAAAATCACAGTTGTACAGAATCATTTAAATTGTATTTATTTGTAGTTATTAAAAAACTTGTGTAGGAAAAAATTTGCTGTCAATGAATAGAAAACTATCCACGTACGTATCACACTTTGACAAAATCAGGCTCTCAGCTTTCAAAACCACGAGCTATGCCGCAAGGACAAAGACTTCCTTTATAAGCTTTCATCACACGTTAACCGTCATGTTCCAAAAGTAATTTTAAAAGTTCTCAATTTGCTGGATCCCTGACTAAGAAACACAGATGATATTTTTAATCTATTTTAATCTTAAAGTTATTTTTAACACAATTAAGCATTTGTAACTTTGCTTTATAGATACATACTTTCAGTTATGTAACATCACTGAGCTAATACTTTGGGCCACACTTTAAAAAATTCTCTATTCTCAAAATTTCACATTTAAATATAATGAGGACACTTTCTTTTGGTTAGAAATCAATGTCTTTTTTTTAAAGAAGCTTTTAATATTGAAAATAGCCAAACAGAAAGATTGCCAAACTTCTAGAAAACTGAAGATTTTACCAAATGGGCAATGAGTACACATTTTTCATACTGAATCAATGAATACATATTATTGCGTTAATTAGACTGACACCCAAATAAGGATTCTATCATTGTTCTCAAAGGAGACAAAAGTGCTGCCTAATTTATCTTTATGTCTGCAATGTTGGAAAGACTATTATAAAGCATTCATTGCATACTCTCTTTTGACCAGCACTGTACAATAATTTATCACTTCTTACTTAATCTGGAAGGTCACTTTCTTTACCTTCGTTTTACAAGTAGAGAAACAGACACATAGCAGGTTGAAGATTTAATCCTGGGTCTCTAAGGTGCCTAGTGGCTAAGGTGAATTCTATGTAAAATTTTGGCCTCTCAGTGGGGCGAATACTCACAGTCTAATCCTGAAAGTTGAGCAAAGATTCATACTCTATTGACATGATTTGGCAGGGAGCTGGCGAGTGAAATCTTGGTGGGTTCTCTTGTTTACATAGAGGAAAGCAATAAAGGGTGAGATTGTCCTGGAAACACCCAAATGTAGAGAACTCTCTGAAATACTGTAAAGGAAATACAGAGATTTAATGAAAATATAATTAATTTACCCAAATAGTATCTTTATGGGATTTTGAATTCATTTCTTTTGTCTTTTTAGCTGGTTGGGTGGCCAGTTTGATTTTTTTGCCCCCACCTCTAAGAACTCAGCATGATGTAAAAAGTAGTCACAGTCTGATCAAAATAAAAATACTTTGTAAGAACACATTCTCAGTTTACTTAGTTGCTGAAGTTAATGTCCAGGGCCATTGTGTATGATCATGGAGGTTGTATGTGGCAAATCTCCAGCATGTTATTCAGGTCCTATTCACCATTCTATAGTCAACATTTTTGAAGTTTGTGCACCCCTGGAGTTGCAGAGTACACAATCTGCTCAACCATACACATCTGCCCAGTTAACATCTTCAGATTAAGGTTGGGGTGGGTAGATACTATTAGGGGCTGGTCACAGGTTTACCACCTTTGGATAATCTTTGTGTTTCTCCTATGACTCTTTCCTAGTCTTGTCATTATTCTCCTGAATCTTTCCCAAGTCCCTGACCCACATGCATCTACCACTGAGACGTCTCTACACAGCCACCAATAGTGTAAAGACTAGTGACCAGGGTCTCTATACCCCAGGAGATTGATGAGGTCAATCCATGAATCAGCTTTTACTTCTGGAGTTCTATGAACAATTCGGTTCCATTGTACAATCTGGGCCAGGCTGCAGGGTCCACAAAAGGCTCGAGTCCCAGCTGTACAAAGGAATCAGATGTCCACTGCCCCTCTCCAACTCACAGAAACAGTCCTCAGTCATTGATTCCTACATCTATAAATTGGTACTACCCCAGTCCAAGACTCTTCCGTAGTTTTTCCTGCTAAATACTGGTCCCCAAAGATGATCTGGGAAAGAAAAAAAAAAGGATTCCCCTTTGGGTTTACTTAGGAATCTTTGCAAACTACATCGTCCACTTGGAGATTCACATCGCACATTAGCATATTAAAGGCTCTGAGAGATCCTGCAAGAAACAAATGTTTGTTTATCTCTAAACTTAATCTTCTTTGGTAACTCGTATTAATGTAAAAAATGCACTTTGGAAAATGCAAATATACAGAAAAACAAGTTCACCAAGCAATACTTCTCTACATGATTTAAACCTATGCCCTGACCTAACTCCCAATTGATTGCTAGTTTTTAGCATCCATCGTAGTATGTGCAGCACAACCTTGACCATTCACTGGTTCTCATAAGTACTTCGGCTGTATGAGGAATTGAGCTTCCCAACAGCCTGCGTGCAGGGGACAGAAGAAGGGGATCCCAGGGGTTAGGGAGAAAGGGGGGAGTAAAGGGGAAAGGAGATACATAAGAGTGACAAAGGGCACTTCGGGAAGACAAGCCTGTTACCTGGCCTTGTTTTAATAAATCCACTTTACATATGAGGAAACTGAGCCTTAGACAAGTTCTATAACTTGCTCAAGGTCACACTACTAGTTTGCTGCACAAGTTAACCTGGATCCATATTGCTAACTCCAAATCCTATGCTTTTCCCGTTCTCTTTGTACTTCATTATATTTGGCATAATATTACACTATCATTAAGATTATTACTATTGAAGAGGCATTGTAGTCCCGTGATTGAGCAAGCTCCAATCAGTTCTCAAGTTCAAATCCCATCCTTCCCACTATTAGCCTGTGCTTTTGCACAGGGGTCTCCTGTCCCAAAGATTCTTCACCTCTGCAATGGGGAAATAGTAATCATCGAAGAGTTGTTGAGAGGATTAAAGGAGTTAGTGCTCAGAAAATAATAAATAATAAATGTTGCCAATTGTTTTTATTATTACAAGTCATAATTTAATTCTCACATTTTACAAGTTTCACAGCCAAGGCCCAGTTGCCAACACTCAGGAGCTACTGGAATCAAATGTACAATATAATCCCTCTTCTCTTCCACCCCCATAAAGCTGAAGGAGAGCTAAGAGATTTTAGCAGCTGAAAAATGAATCACATACTTATCAAGTAGATTGTATGATATCCTCAGTCACGATGTGGTCAACAAAGATTGAAAGAGTTGGGCACGGAATAGAAAATAGAAAACATCTAAGTGGCTTGAGCTCTGAGGATCAGAACTGTATAAATCACGATTCAGACATGGGAGTGAATTTTGCTGGGTCAAATGCTTTCTTGCTGATTCATTACTGTGGATACGGCTATCAGAGACAAGGGGATGTTTACTGAGAGCTGAAGCCTGTCTCTAACTACTCATTGGCTTTTATATTGATTGATTTAATAGCTTTGATCTATAATCGCAAAAATAACTCAGTGTTTTAGGTTTTTTTTTTTTATAACAGTGAAGCTATTAATACTTTCCTAATGAGATAGACTGAACATTTTACATGGGTTAGAAAACAAAGGAAAAGAAATGATAAATATTTCCCAGTATTTCCAATATTTCTCCCTTTGTGTGTCTTTTGTCTTAACAAATTTGATTAAATTTAAAATTCAAATCTAACATTGGTGGTGCATTAAATACTGCAATATATTTTGATGACATATTACTGCAACACAGAGTTGAATTTTGTATTCTATTTGGGTCAGCTATGTAAATCAATGACATTAATGAGCTTTATTAAATCATCTTAGTAAAAGCTCAACTGTCTTAACTGTTTACTTAATTCTACATCCAACAAAAAACAGCTGTCACCTTCTGACAGATCTTATTCTGAATTAGAGTTTTCTTTTTACAAGGAAAAATTGATATAAGTTGTAATCCAACAGAGATGTCATAGTTAGAGTCTTTTAAAAGGATATTCTGTTATAAAATGCAGGACTTACAGGTTTCAACTTGCTGTTAAGCAGGAACATTAGTGCAGGGAAGAAGGTCATGGTGAACACTGTGCTTCTGGCATGTGTTTTACATGCAGAACTTTGTGGAAACCACTGAATTACTTCAAAAACAACTGCATTGACTTGGGGACCCAACACCCCAAGAAGTTCGGTGAGTCAGGCTGAAATGGGTTGGGTAGCAAGCTACTTTTTACTCCTTAAAAAGAAAAGATTTCATAAATAAGTTGACACATAATTTAACTGCTACATAATCAATAATTTTTTCAGCATTCTTAAAAATGTATAGATTTTTTTTCTTCCTGAAACAGTCAATTTAAACAATTTAGGCAAGTAAATGATTCCACAAAAGTGAACTTTATGTATTTAAGGTAACAAAGCCAGGAGTTCCTCATAGTGGTAATGTTTTGCTAACAGCTTCAGTTGTTTATATGTACTTATGTTAATAAAATTGTGTTCTTTTGAATGTATTTTGTAAAATAGTTTAAATGGATATTTTATTATTTTAGATAAGCCTTTTCTTAAGACATTTAATAACTGACCAAGGCACTAAATTGATGTCCAGACCTTAAAACTCTGTATGAACAAGCTCTGAGACCCTATAACAAACCCCAGTCCTCACCCCAGCTGTGAGTCTTACTGTGGGGCTTACTGTGGGGCTTACTGAGAAGATGACTGTATGTCATGGCCTGGAGAAGAAGGTCATATGGCAGTTTTCTCCCAGAAAGGGCACATGTGTCACTGCTGCCGGTGTAGGGGATAAATCAGACCTTAGGACAGACATCTGGGACTCAGAAGACAGACCCTGCGCAATCAGGAGAGAGAACTGGCTTTTCCCAGTTAAAAATGAATAAAATATACCTTGTAATTACAAGTTTTGCATTTCTTTTAGTACTTATTTCCCTTTTTCATCCATCCGTTCATTTATTTATCATTCATTCAATTAACCAGAGATTTATTTAACACTGACTATGTGCCAGGCAGTGTTCTAGGCAGTGGGAGTCTATTAAAGACAAAAACAGATATAAATACACGCCTCATGGAGAAGGAGGGGAGTGATAATTAACTGACTAACTAGATTAGATAGTGTGTTGAAAGATGATAAAAGTTATGTAGAATAGTAAAGCAGGGAAAAGGCATGAAGAATGTAGAGTTAGGCAGTGGTTTATAGTATCTATCTGTTGCCAGGGGAGGTGACACCAAGAAGGTTGTATTTGATCAAACGCTAAAAGGACGTAAGGAAGCAAGCCATAGAGATACCCGAGATGACAGGTTTTGAGGTGAAGGAAATGGCAAGTGCAAAGGCCTTGGGGTAGGGATGTTCTTGCCTGGAGCCCAGAGGGCTGGGGAAGGAAGTGCTAGGAAAACAAGCTGGACTAGTAATGATGTAGGGTGGGGGTGAGGCACGTAGTAATCCATACCAGATATAGACCATATAATATTCTGAAGACTTGGGCCTCTATTCACAGGACTATTAATCCATTTGCATTTACCAATGTATATTTGAATCAACAACACCAGGATTTGTTTCTACATCTATGCATCTATACACTACATCTATACATTTATACAATGTTGAAAATGGGCACTGTCAAAATTCTAATGACCTTCAAAAATGTCTTCTGTAAAGAAGTGAGTCTTGACCTTTTCATTTGCAAGTGGTCCATATTATTATGTGACTAAAGTGCTAGACCCTGATGAAAGGCAAACTGCAGCTTTCCCATGTCCAGTGTAGCCCTTGGAGACAAATCCTTCTGGTCTACCCATTGCTGTAACCATGTCACTTCTGCCTAAAGGAAGGACAAGAAGATTAGAGGTGGAAGGAGAACTGGGGAAGGGAGAGAAGACCAGAACAGGAAGAGGAGCTGAAGGGAGGCCACATTGGACAATGACTTTGGCAATAAACGCAATTTGCAGGCTGTGGCAGACAACTCATCGCCCAACCTGGGCCAAACCTGCCGATGGACGGTGCCCACCTCTCAGCTGAGTATAGGGTACCAGATTGCTTGGATTTGGGAACAGTTCATCTTTATAGTAAAGAACATTTCTTGTTTTTTTTTTTCCTGTATTCTGCAGTTGAAGCTCTTGACTTATTTGCTGCATGTTGTCTGAAAACTTTAGTGAGCATTCTTTCTAGCTCAGAATCAAGGATAATAGTATTCACTTCTTTCATTTAATACTTATCTTTTAAACACTGCAGTAGGCAAGGAGAGGAACAGAAAGCCATGAAGACAAAGCATCTTTTCAAATAATGACAATAATACTAATTATATATTAAGCAAATTTGAGTCATTGAAAGTGTGCCAGGGGCTGTTTTAAGAGCCTTATATGCAGTATCTGATTTACTTTTTACAACTTTGGGAAGTAAGTGCTTTATACCCATTCTATAGATGGAGTGCTAGTAAGTAGCAGATCTAGAATGAAAATCTGGCTCATTTTGACTCCAGTACCTAAACTCACCACCTTAATGCTCCAGTGGCAGTTTTTGTTTTTTTAAGTTAACGTTTTGTTGTGGAAAAATTCGAACATTAACAGAAGTAATGGGAATAGCATAAAAACCCTGCTGTGTGCATTACCCAGTTTCACTAAATAGCTCATAAAGCTAGTCCTGTTTCATCCATTTACCTCCTAACACAATGGCATTCTAAGTAAATCCGAGATATCAGATCACTTCACCTACAAACATCTCAGTATGTATATCTAAAAGAGAACTTTAAAGAGATATAACCACAATATCTTTATCACATCTACAAATATTAACAATAATTTATTAAAAGCCTCCAGTCACAAATAACCAATCTATAAGACTATAATCTTGGAGGTGTAATATGATTGGTACTGAAGAAGAAATACCAACTCACTAATCACATCATTTGTATTCCAGCATTAATACTTAAATGGTGTTTGATCAAATGAGACTATTTTCACATGCAAGTAGCTTAGGCCATACGTTTCTCCGTGTGGCATAGTAGAAAGCAATAGGATTTAGAAAGTCTAGCTTCAAGTTTTTGTTCCTGTGATTAAGCACGTAGCTTATACTCTTACAGCCTCCGGTTCCTATATACAAAAAGAGGTGTTTAAAACATTGATGACTGATAACAATTAGAATTTTCAAATTATAGAACTTTCTGAAGATTATAATTTCAATGTATCTATGGACAAACCCCCAAAGAATTAAATTAAATTAATTAATATATATATATATATTTTTGAGATAGGGTCTTGCTCTGTTGCCCTGGCTAGAGTACAGTGGCATCATCATATCTCACTGAAGCCTGAACTCCTGGGCTCAAGCAATCCTCTTGCTACTCAGCCTCCTGAGTAGCTAGGACTACAGCTATGTGCCACCACAGCTGGCTAATTTTTAAAATGTTTTTGTAGAGCCTGGGCCTTGCTATGTTGCCTGGGCTGGTCTTGAACTCTTGGCCTCAAGTGATCCTCTGGCTTAGCCTCCCAAAATGCCAGGATTACAGACATGAGCCATCATGTCCAGCCTATGATTCTTAAGGTATTCTTTATTAAGATCATTAAAAGTTACAGAAATAATTTCATATTGTAAAGGCACAGGGAATCAGTTCTGATAAAATATTCAAATTAACAGCAACTTACAGTACAAAATGTAATTGTAATGCACATCCAAACTCCAAATGTCTGATTACAAAATATATTACTCTGTCTATTAATGGGCAATGTTTAAAAATATAAATTGCTACTGTATAATAAGGAATCATATTTAATAAATAAAATTTTCTTAGTGGAAAATGCTTTCTAAATTTGAAAAAGTAGAATCATTGGTGTTAAAAAGGAATAGTAAGTAAAAGATTTCAAATAGCCTCTTCCTCCCTGACAATATTCCATCCACCTGTCTTCCAATCCATTTATTCACCCATCTATGTGCCTACTAATATTGCTAGCAAGGTGCATGCCTAAAAGTATTTTTTAAATATGTGACAAGAAATTATTAATCTTCACAGAACAGAAAACTTGGTCAGGCATGTGAGGTACAACGTTATAAGCATGATTGCTTTGTTACGTGATACGAGGGAAAAAAGAAAAAGAAATAATTGCAAACTCAGATGAGAATCAGACGGGAGGGTTTATGCATTTCTAAAGATAAGATGGTCTTTTGAAGTTCTACTTTGCTTCTTATGGGCAGAGGACTCTGACCCCCAGGCTCGTTTTACCAAGAAGAAAGTGATAGATCATTAAAAGCTCATCACTCAAGGGCTCGAAGGAAGAAGTGACTTTCGAAGAAAGGTTTTTTTTTCCCTCCCTCTCTCTCTCTTTCTGGTCCATTAGCTTAATGAGTGTGAGAGGGGAGATAATCTCAGAGAGGGAAGAGAGTCTGAGGTCATAATAGGGAAAAAAGGGTAAAGATGTTCGATGAGAAATGAACTTGCATAAACAAAGGTAGGGTTTGAAAGGAAATAAGTGAAAGTGTAGTCCTGCAGGAGCTTGGGTAGAAAGTCAGGCAGCCCACGTTCTCCAAAAAGCCATTTAGTCCACCTCCCTAAAGCAGCTGGAATGCGTTTCCAGGAACGAGGGCAGAGCAACGTGCTTCCTAAGCCCGCAGCTATGCAATAGGTCTACTTCATTTAAAACACTCTGCAATTCCTTCATTCATCTTTTAGTGGCATCTGTAGGTGCTAGAATATGAAACAAAATGCTCAAATACAAGTAATGTTTGAGGGATTATATAAATTGCAAATTTTAAAGAGATGTGGCTAAAATTTCCTTAAATCTGTTCGTAGTGGAATCATGAAAAACATAATCCTAGAGGGTTTTTTGTTGTCCAGTGTCTATTAATATTTCATACAGAGTGATAACTCATCAAATGTAAATATTATGAGTAGAAATTCTTACCACTGTGGTATGTCAACTTAGCTAAGCTGGAACTACGTTTCTCCGGATTCCTTTCCTTGTACGGTTCTGGGTCAGCACTGGACACAGGAGACATCTGACGTGAAAGTGAACCGGCGGCCGTCGTTCCTCGGCTCTGAGGGAGGGTGCAGGGCTCCAGGCGCAGGGGCAGGCGGGCACTTGTGGCTGATCTCCCAGCTCGCCTGGTGGCTGTGGCTTAGCATCCGAACTCATTGCTCCTCCAGCTCCCAACGGATCTGCTCCTTCCACTTCTCCAAGGCCTATATAGTAGGTGCCCATGCAGCTCTGCACTGCTAGGTACCAGCTTCTCTAGCAGGTTGCCCGTGACATTGAGGCCGGAGGTAGTGAGGGACAGATGTAGGCTCCAGTTGACGTTGTGGGGCTCTAGCTCATCAACGTAGGTTCCCATTTGTCCTTGCTCTCAATCACATCCAGTTTTCTTCCCCATTTCCCAGTCTGGCAGACCCAAAGACTCCACACTACAGGCTTAACATTAGGTTCAGAGCCTGTAGACTACAGAGATTGACCTGCTGTTCCTACAATTGCATGAGAGTCTAACCCCGACGACTCCCTATGTGTGATCATATTAATACATGGCAGTTCTGCTTCTTGATCAAACCTTGACTGATACAACAACCCTCTGAGGTAGGAAAACTGCTCAAGTTCAAATAAGGGAGCCTTGCCAAAAGTCACCGCACCTGGAAGTGGCAAGGTCAGGATTTGTGTCCAGCTATGTGTGACTGGAAGCCCGAGCTTGGAACCCATGTACTGTCAGCTTCCCCATCCACCAAGATGTGGGTCAGAGGTTTCTCAGGGGTGGGCCTTCCTTGGTCTCTCTAACCAGAAGTAATCTGTCCTCTCTACACCCGCAGCATTTTTAATTTTTTATGTCTTGTATAGCAATTATACATTTTGCATTAATAATGGCTCTCTGTGCACATGTTTATTCATTCATTCAACAAATATTTAAGTACTGGCTTTGTGTCAGGCATGGATCTTGATGCTAAGGAAACAGCAGGAGGCACAATAGATGAACTCCTTGCCCTCACGGAGCTTCCATTCTAGTGGGGAAGATGTCAAATCAAAGAGCACATATATAACATGTGGAATGGTGATGGCTGCTGTGGAGAAAATAAGATCCATAGAAATTGTCACGGGGAGAGGGCTGGCCTTTTCCAAAGGGTGGTTATGGGAAGGTTTTCTGACAAGGTGGTACTTGAGTAGAGACATAAAAGACATCAGGAAGCAGCTATCACATATATGCAGGATGAATAGCTAGGAAGACAGAACAAATGTACAAAGGCCAGAGGCAAAAGGAGGCTGGGTATATTCAAGGAACAGCAAGGAGACAGTGTGACCAGTGCACTTGGGCAAGGGTGGGGAGGCTGGAAGCAGCTGAGGCCAGAAATGCAGCAGGACGAGTCATGCTGGACCTTCCGCAAGCGATTTGTGAGGTCTTTTGCTTGGACTCTGAGTCACTTGAAAAGCCACTGGAGGGTTCTGAGAAGAGGAGTGACTGATCTGACTCACACAGTGACAGGAGACCATGAGAAGTGACGGTGGGAGCAGGAGGCCAAGTAGGAGGCTATTGATTACTGCCACCGGCATGAGACAGTGGTGGCTTGGATCAGGGTGGTGGCAGGGGAGTTGGTAAAAAATGGAGGTTCTGCATATATTAATATTTTGAAGGTAGATTCAATGCATCTTTCTGAAGGGTTGTAGTGGAATGTGAGAGAAGGAAAGAAGCCAGGCATGGTCCCAAGGATTTTGGCCTGAGTGCCTGGAAGGATGGAGTGCCACTTACTGCGAGAGAGAAGACTGTGGGAGGAGAAGATTACCGGAGGGAAGTCAAGGGTTTGGTTAAAGACACATTAAATCTGAGACGCTGTATTAGTCAGGATTCACCAGAGAAACAGAATAAATAGAATGTACATATATTAAATAGATATAGAAATTTATTATAAGGAATCGGCTCACATGGTTATGGAGCTTGGCAAGTCCCAGCCAAGATCTGCAGACTGAGTTGGCAAGCTGGAGACTTAGGAGAGCCCATGGTGTAGTTCCAGTCTGGGGCCAACAGGCCTGAGACCCAGGAAGAGCTTATGTTTTAGTTTGAGTCTGAAGGCAAGAGAAAAGCCAATGTTCCAGTTTGAAGGCAGGAGAATTCTCTTTAACTTGGGGTAGGTCAGCCTTTAGTTCTATTTAGGCCTTCAACTGATTGGATGAAACCCACCCAAATTATGGAGGGCAATCTGCTTTGCTCAGTTTACCAGTTTAACTGTTAATCTCACCAAAAAACACTCTCAGAATAATGTGTGACCAAATATCTGGGCATCTTGTGGCCCATTCGAGATGACACATAAGATTAACTGTCACAGATGCCTTTTAAGTGCCCCAAGGAAGGCAGCTGAATGTGAATCTGAGGTTCACAAGAGAGGTCTGGGCAGGAGAAATAACTCTGAGAGTCTTGTTTATACTAAAATCTTCTGGAACTTGTTGAACATTTATATCCAGCATAGAAGTGTGGGCTCAATACACAGTCATAGAGGGGGGAAAAAAACCCTAAGAATAAAAATCAGGCAAATGTTTAAACAGTTAATAACCTTAACTAGTTTAATTAGATCCCAACATAATCCAAATATCCAATAATATTATTCTCTAGAGAAACATTACATTACTGCAATCAAAATTAGGGGAATTATGAATACTTCAAATAAAGTAGTGGTGCATTTGCAGATCAAAGAACACAAACATATTGTTCATGTGATTTTTATCAAGAGAATTAAATACTAGAACGAAAGCATAGAAAATGAGCACAACTGGCTGGAAAAAATAGCTAATCAAAAACTGCTTGAACAAATGAAAAACGATCTCTGGGGCAAATGAAAAAAAAACTGGTTGTAGCAGAAAACTTTCAAGAGATTATCAATACTGTTCCAGGAAAATGAATAAACATAAAGCTGAGTTTGACACACTAATGGAATAAACATAGAAACTCAATAACTAGGACCCAGAAATCATCTTTTAACCAAAGATGTGTAATGGATAGCCTCACTTACAAAAACATGAATCTATTGCAGAGATTATGAATTCATTTTTCAGTTTGTTCTGATTTAGGAAAAGTGTAGGATATAAGGCAGAATAATTGTGCATGCAAACAATAATTTTTTAATAAAAGTAGAAGCACACTATCAAGACAATTTATCTACCTAAGAAATAAAGTGCATTTGTTACTCAAACTGGAGAAAAACATTTAGCTGAGTTTACAGATAGAAGAGTTAACATGGGAGGCATCTGATCGCTCCAGTCAAGTATTCAAGGCTGAATAATCAATGTCTTTCGAGGTTCTGTGATTCTGCTTTTTAATTTGAAGTGTCACTGAAAGCAATTTCCTGGCATTCTAGCATCTAGCTCTAGGGGCAAAGTAATTGGTGACCCTTGGTCTATATAAACAATCTGAATAACAAAGATCACAAAAGGGACATTAGAGGGACATTCAATTTAAATTGCATCTTTCTAGCCTGCCAGGTTCTCAAAGATGGATCTTTAGAACCATATGGTGGCAAAAGATACCTCGGAAATGGGGAAGGTTCAGGAGAAAGTGTATAGGGGATATCATGGTAATTGGAATTGTAGAACTTTGCTGGTTAGTCTCCTTTTGTCTCTCCCTCATCCCCACCTTTCTGTGCCCAGAATTTGATTCTCCATGGACTGAATCACCTGGACACCCAGGAAGCAGTAGTTTTTTTTATTTCAGCATATTTTAGGGGTACAAATGTTTAGGTTACATATATTGCCTTTGCCCCACCCGAGTCAGAGCTTCAAGGGTGTCCATCCCCCAGATGGTGCACACCGCATGCATTAGGTGTGCATATACCCATCTCCTTCTCCCACCTCCGACCTGCCCGACACCCGACGAATGTTAATACCAACACTTAAGTGTTGGTCAGTTAAGTCAGTTAAAACCAATTTGATAGTGAGTATATGTGGTGCTTGTTTTTCCATTCTTGGGGTACTTCACTTAGTAGAATGGGCTCCAGCTCTATCCAGGATAATACAATAGGTGCTTGATCTCCATTGTGTTTTGTGGCTGAGTAGTACTCCATGGTATACATATACCACATTTTATTAATCCACTCATGTATTGATGGGCACTTGGGCTGTTTCCACATCTTTGCAATTATGAATTGTGCTGCTATAAACATTTGAGAGCAGATGTCTTTTTTATAGAATGTCTTTTGTTCCTTTGGGTAGATTCGCAGTAATGGGATTGCTGGATCAAATGGTAGTTCTACTTGTATCTCTTTGAGGTATCTGCACATTACTTTCCAAAGAGGTTGTACTAGTTTGCAGTCCCACCAGCAGTGTATGAGTGTTCCTATCTCTCTGCATCCACACCAACATTTATGGTTTTGGGACTTTTTGATAGAGGCCATTCTCACTGGAGTTAAGTGATAACTCATTGTGGTTTTGATTTGCATTTCCCTGAGGATTAGAGATGTTGAGCATTTTTTCATATGTGTGTTGGCCATTAGTCTGTCTTCTTTTGAAATTTTCTGTTTATGTCTTTGCCCACTTTTTGATAGGATTGTTTCACTTTTTCTTGCTGATTTTCCTGAGTTCTATATGGATTCTATTTTACTTCTTCCTTTTGAGCCTCATTTCTGAAAGTCACTGTGACCCTCCATAGCCACAGGTGTTGTCATGGGCTCCCTCCTCCAAGGCTCAAGCAACACTTCCAGTCCAGAACCCTTCAGACCTCACAGTGATCATGCCTTCCCACTGTTGCTGATCTCTGGGTGCCTCAAGATCTCTCACAGGCGCCTTTACTCTGCCTATACCTCTGTTAATGGTAGCCCCATCCTTAAAATTTTATGAACCATTTAAATTAGATTCTGCTTCCCTGAATAGCACAGGAGTGCTAAATAATTTTTAAGTGGCAACAAAAAATTGAAGAGTAGGGACTATATAGTCTTATAATCCCCAAAATACCTTCTATGATACTTTAAATGTAGTACAATCTTAATATTTCACTATAGAGATTGTTGGTGAATTATAGGATATATGCAAAGATGTTCATTTCCTATAGTAATTTCTCAGCCTGTAAGGTTTTCTATCTTGTCCACAGAGGATACACCAGAGGGACAGAGCTTCAACCTTGCAGGACACAAAAGGGTGGATTGTATTTCTTATTGCTTTATGGAGCTGATGTGGGACATGGCGAGGGAAAGATTAAGGTTGAAATTATCTGAAAACTAATGTTCTCTGGGTGCAAACGAACATATCCACTTGTACACATTTGTCTTGCTGGGACTATGAAAGTCCTTGGAGATTATTCTCCAGTTACCTTGCACTGATGTTGTCCAGTGTAATGAATGCATAAAGCAACACTTGCTGTACCATTAGAGAGAAAAACAGCGTGCTGTGGAGTATGAGCCTGCCATAATTAAAATGGATCGTCACCAAGTTACATGTCAATTGACAATATTAAAAATGCCCAAGATTACCAAGAATCAACCATTAGTGGAAATGCACCTAAAACCTTTTAAAGTCACTTATCACAACTTATTATCTGATGCCAGGTATAATTATGCTATTATGTATAATTTTAGTACCATGGCTTACATCATGTTAATTCACCCTATATGCCATATTGAATTTCTAGCCTAAAATTATCAACATATTGATTGCAGCAAGACTAAAAATGAGTTGTCCAAGATAGTTATTCTAAGAGCTTTACAGAAAGGCACATTTATTCATTCTTTTATTTATTTGGCAAATTTTTCTGGCACCAATTATGTGCTATGATTCTGGCGATACAGTGACAAGTAATATGTCCTTCAGGCACACAAAGTCCAAAAGAGAGCTAGGTTGGGGAGAGACAAATAGCTCTAAATAGAGGTGCATGCCACAGTGGAGTAAATATGGGGGCCCCAAGTGTGTGAGCTGGCACCCCTTTGGGTAGGGTAGGGGATGACTGAAATCCTAGATGAGATGATGCTTAAGTTTTCAAGGAGCACAGGGCATAGGCAGCATATTCCAGGTAGAAGTAATACCCTGACAGAGGAAGTTCTCTTTAGAGGTTGCCTAGGGATTGATATGGCTACATCCCCAGGATTATAAAGAGAGATGTGGGGATGGGTGGGCAGAGAGGTCTTGTGTGCTGAAGGCTTTGACCTGTGCTTTGTAATTTCTAGAGATCACTGAAATTTTTAATAAGTGTAATTCATTTGGCCACTTAACAAGGAGTTAAGGAGCCTACCTATGTACCAGGCCTGGTGGTAGGCAGTGAGTATATAAAGGTGAACCAAATGGAGGGAGTTCTTATCCTTATGGAACTTAGATTCTAAAGGGGTGGAGTGGGGTGGACATTGAAAGCAAAACAATTTTAATGAATAAAATAAGTACAATTTGTTATTAGTGCTATGAAGGAAATACAGTGCTAGTCTTGAGACTTATGGGTCATGGGAATGGATTTTGGGTGGGATATTTGGAGAAGACCTCTCTAAGGAGGTGTCATTGAAAAACAGAACTGAAAGCTGAGAAAGAGCCACTTATACACAGAGTAGGGTAAAGAATGTTCCAGGCAGAAGAATGTTCTGGAAGGGTGTTCCAAATAATATTATGCCCTGAGATGGGTGAGGAGATTGACCTGCTCTGGAAGCTAAAAGACTGGTGAGGCTTCAACATAGCAAGAGAAAAGAGAGTGACCCAAAATGACGCTGGACGATTCATCAAAAGTCAGATCGTGGGAGGCTGCGACGTCCAGGACAAAAGGTTTTGAGGTTCATTGTAGATGCTCTAGGAAGACAGTTAAAGGCAATAAACAGTGAGATGACATGACATCTGCTAGGTAGAGAATGGATTGCAGGTAGGCAAGAATGAGAACAGAGATCAGCATATGACTTTTGTCCAGGAAGGAAGTCAGGGTGGCTGAGACTTTGTTGGTGGCAGGGGAAATGTTGAGAAGTGTGTATACTTTGGAGGCAGCACTGCTCTGTCTCCCGACAAGTGGATGTGGGTTGTGAGAGAAAGCGTTTACTCACAGTCAAGTCTTAGCCTATGGCCCGGACAACTCTGCCGATGGTGGAGCCATTTACTGAAATGTGGACAACTGGGGTTGGGCTGAGACAGGAAACATAATAAATGCACACTTTAGAAACAAAATCTTGCTTGTGATCTGGTGGATTTCAAGCTTGGAGGGGTGTGTCTGGGAGGTGGGAAGGGACAAGGAGACTTATGAACTTTGGAAGAGTTTACATTCTGAGGTTAAGGAGGCTGCCAGGACACATTGGGGAAATGACTTCAATAAAGGCAAACAGGGGTGAGAAATAAATGAGCGATGGACGTGTGGATACAGTGGAGGGAAGGTCTCAAGACATAATGAGAGGACCTGATTTGCTTGGGAATGGAGAAACCACTGAACCTGCAGAGTGGACCGCAAGGAGAGAGAGGCCCAAGAAAGGGGGAGAGGGTGAGTCACAGGGGTGGTAGACAGCCCCAGATGATACCTCCAGAGAGGTGCCTAGAGATTGGGCAATGCAATCTTCAGAGACCCTGGCAAGAGCAGGTAAATGGGAAGGGATAGTGGAGTGAATGGCAGATGAGGGAAGGACAGAGTATAGATGAATCTTTCAAGCAGCTTCATCCTAAAGTCAAGTTGAGTTGGAGTGTTAGAACCTGGAGCTGATCACAGCATGTACACACACTAAGAGGAATAAGTCAATGGTCCGAGAGCACTTGAAAAGAAGGAGGATGGATTGATAGAAAAGGACTCCAGATAAAGAATAAACTCTTTAATATAGCCATATCCATCTTAGGTAACCCTCACCTAATAATTGCCACTTTACCTTGATTATCACATTTAATCCCAACAAAATCCCAAGAGCTAGAAACTATGATTGTCTACATTTTCCTGATAAAGTAGTTGAGATTCAAGTGTGTTGCCCATAGTTAACTCAAGCCAAGAAGTAAAAACACCAAGATGCAAACTCAGTTCAGCGGCAGGATCTGCTGTCCTAACCACTGCACGGTACTTCCTCCCACTTCGTCAGCTTTAATCCCAGTGGACGCTAACAAGTGCCTGTGTGCCCACCAGCCCAATGCCCACCAAACACACCTCTCAGTGTCCTGCTTTTCCACTGTTGCCACATCTTGCCCTCAGTCGTCTTGGGGCCCTCAGGCCCTACCAAGTAGGCAGAACCAAAATCCAGCCTTTACCCCAAGGCTGGCACATCCAGGGGGGAAATCACTTAGGACCCCACGTCAGTCCACTGGGAGAGTGGGGCTATGGGTCCTTCTCTTTTCTTTCCTTCCACTCTCCTCCCAACAACCTACATCCAGTCCAACTTTCCACACCAAGCACCTAACTGCAAACTTCACTCAAAAGAATTCCGGTCCCCTATGTAACCACCAGCTAAAAAAATGGCCAGGCTCTTCAGACTTGGTTGGAAAGTGGGCTGCAGCTTGGGGCGGAGTTAGCACATCAGAATACCCACCAAGTCTCTCTTGATTAAATTGTCTTGGGACTAAAGCCCAGAGTTGTGAACTCATTTCTATCCTTCATCTGCTGGCTTCCTCAGCTTGCTCCAACCTTCAGGTGAAGCTGCTGATTGACACTGCCCATCCATACGCACTTGGACTTCACTTCTCCTTTATCCTAATGCCTTTAGAGGTGTTGCAGCTAAACAATTTGTTCAAGGGTGAAAGTTAACACTATCATTTAGTACAATATTTTCCAAAGTGTGGCCCACGGGTTCCTGGGCCCAATGTAAGTCAATGGAATCAAAATCTCTATAGGTAGAGTCCTCGGGTAATTCTAACCTTTGGTATCTAAAGTCTCTTCCCAGACTCTTCTCAGGATCCCGGGTTTCTTGGTTGGCAAGCCATGGCCAGTTACTGGGGCAGCTCACCAGGGCACCCACGAGACTGTTCAGATTCAACTATTCTTGGGCACCCTCTGTCTGTACTGAGGGGCTCAACTCCCTCCACTTTCCAACTGGCTTCAGCCTTGGAGTAGTCATTATTTTCTTAAGCTCTGGTGTAAGCCCAGCCTCCAATTCCAAATTATTCAGTCTCACTCTGCCTCTGATTGTTTGTATTTGACACCTACCAGGTAGACAGTTCTGATCTTATCTCCTCTAGTGATAGATCAGTTTCAGCCTTGGGTCCTATCCTTCCTAGTGGCAAAGATAATACTGGATAGGTAGGGGTGGGCTCAGCCCAAAGCTGAATTAAATAGCTGGTACATTTTTATGAAAGTGTTCACAAAGAAAGTTTTCACTCTTTTTTTTTTCCTGAATAAATATTCTTTAATATCATTTCTGCCTCAATATCTGAGGATGCTATTTTCTCCTACTTGTTTCTTCGATGTAAGGATTTCAATGTTAACCTTAAAGGCCAACCAAGCTGCCATAGTAGCAGTGCTGACCATCCTGGGGTCAGGCTATTTCTGTGTTTTAGATCTTATAGTTAAAGACTGCCTGTCTTACATCCCTATAGCAGAGAATGAAAGTTAGGAAATGCATCCCAGTCACTCTCTGACCTATAAACATCTAAACTATGACTGTCCTATCTATAGGAATGTCCTGCACTGAGCCACGGATGAGCCCGGATGCATGGGTGGAATGTTTTCTTCTTTTTCTTTGAAAGGCCGTGGCAGATGCAGGGTGGGTGAGCCTTCTGGTCCTGTGCCAAGCACCGGCACAGTTGCAGAGGGATCCCCCTTTCTCAGCCTTTCCCCACTGGCAGAGAGACATTTTCCCCCAATGTTCCAAAAACATCTGTTGTCTACTTGAGGCACCTTGAGTTAGCAGTCATGAATACATTTGCCCATAGGTATGGTGAATAAATAACCATGCTAGTCCCACACAAATCCTTGTAACCCAAAACACAACAGAATTATTACTCTTCCATTTTGCACATACTGCAATTCTGTAGGCATGGAGAGGCTAACATGAATAACATGTTTTTCTGTGTAACTTGAGTTATAAACTTCTAGCAACCAACTTATAAGCAAACTTTTGCAAAACAGCCCTCATGTAAATTGCAAAAATGTTCCTACATAGGGTGCTGGCGACAGTACTTTTATCAAAGCTAATCATTCCGCTGTTGCGTACACAATAGCGTGACTTCATTATGGCGCAGATTCCCAAGTAAATGGATTTGTTTTTTCAATTTCACTTGACTTATTTTTAATGAAAGTGCTCATCTTTCCTTAAAACTTTAAATGTTATTATCTGGAATTAAAGCAAAAGGAGCTATTTTAGCTAACAGATAATCAGTTATAAGAGAAGATTCTATCAGTTCATGATTTATGAATGTTGGGAGCTGATGTATTCTAGTGATAACATAAATCCAGCTTCAGCCTTTGAATTCTGTCAGCCTGGCCACCGAAGAGCAAAAACCACAGCAGGTGATAACAATCGCCGTGGTGACAGTCATCCCTTACAGGAGTTAGCACCTTATAACTCTCAATCTTCCTCCGCGGGTACCATCTCCTTGGAGATGCAAAAGGCAGCTGTTTCCATTTTACCCATGAGACTATCAGGCCCAGAGAAAGAAAATGACTGGCCTAGAGTCATATAGATAAATGTGTACAAACTTACAGACCTTCTACCTCCAAGCCCATCGTTTTTCTACTATTTTGCACTTCTGTTGGGAGTCAATATCTGATCCGCATGGCCTTTCAAGGCTTAGTATAGTTAATTGTGGGAAATTGGCTTTACCTTTCCAATCTCATTTTCCTCATTTGTTAAAAAAAAACAGACAAAAACCATTTTGTCACCCATCCTCCCATTATAGAGCAAACAAAATGCCACAGGCGAGACACTGAACTAACTGTGAAGTGCCATCCAAAATGAAGGGAGTATAAGTGTCCTGGTCTTCCTAAAGTGTTTTTGGATTGCTGCTGATGGTTGTTTCTTCTTAAACATTTATTTACACAGAACAAGGGACCTGGACAATTTTTTCAGAACATTGTCAGCATCAGCGCAGCCATGGGCCACTCAGCTGAGCTTCAGATCCTGCCACCCACTGCGGCCAGTTGGAATCTGCTTTCCATCATGCTAACAGAGCACATGGACGCTAAGCCAGGGGTCTGCTGCGGCAGGTGGCCCACGCCCCATGCCATCTTACGTGCTGCTGACACTGGTGGTCTGAACTCCTCTGCCCAAACACAGACTGAATGATAAAAAACATATCAAGCTGAGTTATCTGGTGTTTTTCTCCCTCATCTTTGTAATCAGGCATGATTGAAAAAGCACTAGGTAGCAGGTGGCCCCACACAGCGTCACCAGCTGCACATGCTGTGCATGTGGTTCTAAAAGTAAACATCAATAACCATTTGCTGAAAATTGGTTAAAAGTCCTTATCTGTTCCTTTAAGTTGTGATCATACTAATTTCATTTGTGTGTATGGGGGGTTCTGTAGATAGGCTGATAGATGAGCCAGGAAGACGAAAATATGTATATGTTTATACAAACAGATGTATGTGTATCAAAACATAAAATATGCATGTATGCATACATATTTACACCCATATATATGTATGCACATGCCTACATACATGCATGCATTGACATATAAGCACACAGGTGCATACATGCATATACAGGAATTTAGTCATACATGTGTGCATGCATGCATGTATATGCATACACATTTGTCCAGGCTTATACATATATCAATATACATATACGCATACATGTGCATATATTTCCTTCCCTGCAGAAACAAGGAACTATTTTGGTTCTTCTCCTACCAAAACATTCAGTTTCATCTTAACAAAGCTAAAATGCACTGCTTCCACCTTGAACTAACTTACTTTTTCCCTCCCTCCCTTCCTTCCTTCTTCCTTCTTTGCAGTAGGCATTTACTGAGTTCCACCATGTACCAAGCACCTGTAGAACCAAGATGGTAGGCACAGCCCCTACTGCAGCAGTGAGGGATCCAGGCAATTAGATTAATCTTAGAATTCAGTGGCTGGGGGTTTTGACGGGTAAGTACAAGAAGCGTGGAGCACATCACCCACCTTGGAGTGACAGAGGACTCTCTAGACCAAGGGATGCATGAGCTATTTAAAGGATAAAATTGTCTTCCCAGGGATGGAGGAGTCCCAGAGGGACAGAGGAGCATGTGTGGGCAAAAGTGTGGAGGTCCAGGAGGGCATGTCTCTTTCAGAAACTTCAGGTCATTTGGGCTGAAAATGAAGGAATTAGTCCGGGTTGAGGGAAGTGGACAAGGGAATGGGATGGTGAGAGATGAGCCAGAGGAGATTGACAGGAATCAGATAATGGAGAACTTGGATGTCAGGATAAGGAGATTAAACTTGATGCGTGAGGAAGTCTTGGCCCCTCACCTAAAGGAAATCAGGATGGGCTGAGTGAAAAATAAAGTTTCAAAGATATGTGTTCTCCTTGCCTCTTTTCTTTCGGCTCGGTTCTCACGGTGTCGGTGTTCTGGGGAGATTCCACGGCAGCAATCTGTGCAGATGTTTGGTTCACTCATCCGGTTGATTCAGAAAGCTGCAGGGAGCAGGAGGTCAGGTTGAGGAGAAGACATGCACATTTCAATAGGCATGTGTGGCAGGTGTGGGTTCTGTGATCAGAACAGAATGCAGGGGGGAGGGGAGCGTATGTGTCCCCAGCCGCTTTCTCCGCTCTGAGATGATGAGTATGATTATGGCCCCAGGAGTGGTGATAATCCCCGATATTTGTGCATAACCATACTTGTCTGGGAGTGCCCTTACGCCCACTTAGGGAATGGTATTTGGAGAAGCATCCTGTGCAATGTCTTGAACAGGGATTACAACCCCCTGTGCCGAGGAGAGAACCACTGTCTGGGTGGGAGACAGAGTCACCCCTCTCCTTAATAATGGCTGCAGCTGAGACATTTGTCAGCCTAAGTGCCTCCTAAGGATCCTCTCACCTTTCGTAGCTTCATTTTAAGGACAATTACTCTGTGGGTGAATTTAGGGAAAATATTCCCTCTGAAACCTAAAACAGCCTTGCCTGAAGCATGAATCTGTCGGTGGTGGTGATGAGAAAAAAAATGTTCCCCGGCAGATTTCTCTAGTAAATCAAGGGCTACATCAGTTCTCCATGGGTTAGGGTCTAATATCTCAGTCTTCTGTGCATTTCAAGAAAGATATTGTACCAGTTTCATTTTTTTTTTTTTTAGCTGCATAGTTTGTGGGTTCCCAGTGGCAAAAGGCAACAGATAGGTTTGGTTTCCTAATTACGTTAGGGAGTATTACGCACGGCTCTGGGCTCTGATGCCTTATGTTTGCTGCCACAGCACAAATAGGAGAGTGCCTCTCCTAATTTTGAAACTTTCAGCTTCTCTGTTTCTTTTTTTGCCCCCTCTGGCACAGACAAAAGCCTCTCAGTTACTTGCTACTTAGGCAAAATCATAGAGGAATGTAAACCATATGTAAACAGTGACTGGATTTAAGATGGTATTTATTTTATATCTCTACCTATTAATTTGTACTTACCTTCATTTTTTGATAGAGAATGTATATTTTTTATAAACAGAAAAACAATAAGGCTGGGTCTTATTTGGGAAAATAAAAATTTCATACTCTACACTCCAAAAGGAACATGGTTTGTACATTTCCATTTTGTCTGCATTTTCTGAGTCTTCACTTGTTAGTTAAAATCAGATAGGATCTTTAAGAATCTCATCCTCTGTAGGAAAAAATGCATAGGAGGTGAAATCCTCTGGAGATAGAATTCTCATTATTTTAATTGAGAGTAGAAATAAGGCAGAGGGAGCCAGTGGGTCCCTATAAAACAAAGTCCTTGAGTGATCACTTGGGGAGCCCCTGGGATCCAGTTTTAATATATTGTCTTAACCTGGCAATACTTTTTGAGCACTGGAGGTGACAAATGTTGAACACCACTCCTTCTTTTTGGTGTGCAATCAAACTATCAATGCCTATATCATGATGTAGAGTGATCATTTTTAATGTTATTATCAGAGTATCGTGAGAACAGAAATAACCTGTTTCTATAATACTAGCCTAATCTTTAAGGGTGATTTGCTATGATTTCCAGATGAATTGGAAAGTACTCACAGCTGAAGAGGGAAGAGCCTGTGGTTAGACCAGTGACGGCCCAGCACGATTTCCTAGTAAGAGGAGCAGCATTGCATGTCTAAAAACTCATGCATTTCATATAGTTAGATAGTCACCTTGGCCTGCTTTATTAATTGGCAAACCAATTTGAATATTATATTTATTAATACCTAACATTATGTGTAACTTTTATAAAAAGCCAATGATAACTCAATTACACTAAAATATCAATAACAGATGAAGTCTACTCTAATCGGGGTTCCTGATGGATATGTAAACCCCAAATATTCCAAAGTAAACAGCTGAGCAGTTCTCCCTATGGGGGCGTGAGGATGAAGTCTACTCCAGAAGAGGTGGAGGGATCTAAATTTAGTCTGAGCTTTGTGGATGAGATGAGGAGATGTTGCCAGTAAACAGGATTGATACTACAGGAGAAGGGGTAGAATTTGTGGAAAACATGAGTTCAGTTTGAGACATGTTGAGTTTAAGCATCTATGGAAACATCCGTGTAGACATGCCCAATAAAGTATTTGACATAAAGGTCTGGAACTCAGGAAAGACCTAGGATAATGACAAATTATGTTGATAAATGTCTTAAAGATCTGGAAACCCTTGTCTAATCTGTCTCATTTCCCCTTTTAGACAAGTGCTGAGCTCAGAGTGCTATCCCTGGCCTAGGATCCCAGATACTAAGGCTAGACATTGAAGAGACAAAAGCTGACTTATCAAGAGAGAGCATCCTGGTTAAAATCAAGCTGGTTCACGAATCCAAATACAAAGGGGCTGGGTATAGAGAGAAAACCCAGGCATGGGGCAAGATTAGCAAAATGAGGAGAAGCAGTGGAATGACCAGTGGGAGGCAGAGTTCTGAAGGAGACCCGGCACCACTGGAGCAGAGCCATGTTCTTTATGGATCTCCTAGAGCCTTGGCCTTCGGTGTGATGGGGGATTACATTAGTGTCCCGTGGCTGCGTAACAAATTACCACAAACTTAGTGGCTTACGGCACACAAATTTATTATCTTGTGGTTCTGGAGATCAGTCCAAATGTGCCTTACACACTAAAATCAAGGTGTTGGCAAAACTGCATTCCTGCTGGAGGTTCCAGGGGAGAATCTCTTTCCCTGTCTCTTGCAGCTCCCAGGGGCTGCCCACACTCCTTGGCTCACAGCAACTCCATCTTCAGAGCACGTCAGGCCAACCCCAGCTTTCATGGTCACGTTACCTGCTGGCGCTCTCTTACCTCCCTCTTCTAAGGATCCTTGTAAGGAGGATTATGTTTGCCCAATAGGATAACCCAAGATAATCTCCTGACCTCAAGATCCTTAACTGCATCTGCAAAGTCCTTTTGCCCATGTAAGGTAACACAGTCACAGGTTCCAGGGATTAGGACAGGGACGTCTTTGGGAGAGTGATTATGCAGCCTGCTGTAGAAATGTAAAAGTAGTCTGGAAAAACCTGATTCCTATTCAAAGGTATTCTAGATTTAAGAAATATTTCTTCCATGAAACTAAGTTATTATTTAGTCAGTGAACTGAATTATTTATTGCAGGTCAACTTCAGGTCACCATACTTTATACTTAACTCTTAATTTGGGAATCTTCTTAGAGTAATTCAGGATATCATGGACATGCATTTTATTTCTTATTTTGGACGTCAAATATCATTGTAAATTAAGGTATGAACACTCTATTGAATGCTATGCAACAATTAAAAGCATGAAAATATGCAGAAACACAAATAATAATTGAGATATCATATGTGAAATATGAAAATAGCCCAAAAGGAAATACATGAAGTGAATAATTGTTGTTTCAATAGAAACATGGAAATATAAGTCACACTTTAGTCCTTTTCTCTAATTTCTAAAGCATTCTATAATTTTTAAAAATTTAAAATTCTTTTTAAAAAGAGATGTACTAGAGAATTAATAAGTGTCTGACTCGGGACGACATGGAGAAATAGTCATTAATGCCAAGAGCAGAAATGAGGTAGAAAAAACAACAAACACGGAGGAGTCGTGGGATTTGGAAGTCGGATGGTCACTGGTGATTGGTGGTGAAGGAATAGTTTCAGGTATGAAATAGGAGCACAGGCAAGATGGCGAGGGGTTATCATGTTGGAGACCACCAGGACAACAGCTGGAAATTGCTGTTTAGGGAGGGAGGACAAGAACCAAATATTATGGAAGCCAGGAAGCCAAGTAAGGCTAAGCAAGGTCAAGTGAAGTTTTGTTGTTGTTGCTTTTATTTTTTTCTCTTTACATTTTTTTTTAAAAAGAGAAGTGTGATTATTTTCATGTCTTACCAAAACATTAGGCAGATCTGTGTTATGACAACTAGACTATATCAAACATAGATTTAAATTTTCCTAAGTTAATACTCTTTCCATCTCGTAGGAAAGAGAAACAGTGCCTGGCAGAGGAATGAACGTGAGAATAGTCTTTCCTCTCCCTAACTAGCTGTGGGAAAGAGACTTCCATGTGATGAGCCTCAGTTTCCTCATTTTTAAAATGTGTGGTTTGGATCCGATGGTTTCTAACCATCAGATAGGCTGTCATATTTTATATCCATCTCTGAAACCTCTAGCTCCATTTAAAAAATCTTAGTTTCACTCTCTCAACAGAATGATTAGACCAAAGCATCATGACGAAGGAAAGAGACCGGGGGATTTGGTTTCATATCCACATGCCTCATTCCTATACAGGACGGACAATCAGCTCACTTTCCTGGAAACATGTTGATGCAATTCAACAACTGAGAAAAAATTGGTAATGCCAGAGGACAGAAGATAAGGCAGGTAAACACATACCATCCACCTTGGCAAAGGATTGAAAAGTACTATCAAGAGAAAAATTAAAGTGAAGGCACACTGGAGAATATACATTTTACCTTCCCATCAGAGCTGGCCAAGGTGTCTTCTGAGGTGTACCCAACTGTGGGCATGAAATTGTTCCATAGCAGGGCACCAGGTGCTTTCCACTATGGGCTTAAGAGAAATGCAAATGGGTATCTGGGCAGAGAGGATCCCGTTGGGCATTTGGCAGAGTCTGATGGCAGTTTGGAGAGGGCTCAGGGAGAGGTAGAGCGAGAGATCAGCAGGATGATGAGAAGGCCTGTGCCAAGCTGCATCTCCCAGATAGACAGACCCCCGTCTCAGGCAATAAGTAAGGGGAAGAAATTTGATGGGTATACTGAAAACAGAAGGAATCTTCTTAAGTTCTGTGTCATTCAGAACACGGATAACTAGAGTTTGAGACACATAGCTGCTGAATTTCGAGTAATTACCATGAGAGATAGAATTTGCTGCAACTTCTATTAAAGATTATATATAACAGAAGGACTAAGCAACTGGGATGGAGAAACACACAAAGATCAGTGGTACTGAAAGCAGAAGAGAAAACCAAAGTGGAGAAACACCTGGTAGCCACAAGCAGATTAAGGTATTCTCAATTCCTTGTTGAAAAGATATTAGAGTTGATAATAGAGACCTAGTCTGTAACCTTTGATTTTGATACACCTGCATTCATGCTTGACTTAACCATATAGTAACTGCTTAGTAAACTGTACATACTTTTACTCTTTGGTAGTGAATCCAAACATTTTTATTTACATTATAAAAATTTGAGTTTAATTATTCTCCAAATATAGCAACAGACAGCTATACTTGGTGTAGCTTACAATGGACATTCGTTCTTTTTTCTTTGTCCCAAGATAAACTAGTTTCCTTGTCAAGACCAAATACACAACAGAGAATAATTCCCAAGAAGGAATTCAAGGTGCTCTTGGAAAGGTGATGGATTCTGTGCAATAACAAGAACCACCACCAACAAAAAGCTAATGTGTGCCCATATAGCCAACTTCTTGGTTATTGCCTAAAATTCACCAAATCTTTATGCCCATCTTGAACGTTTAAAAGATGCCCCAAATGAACTAACATAAGTTAGCTCTCCTAGCACATCAAAAGTGCAATACCTTCCTCTCTGAATAGGAAGATGACCCAAAGTCTTGCCAGTTACTCCATTCATCTCCAACCCTAGATTGCCCAAGTGAGGTCCACTGCTCTTCTTATTCCACTGTGATCAATAGCCTCCCACTTTTGAACTAAATGGCATAAATGTCACCAATATGCACTGTATAAGATAGTCAAGGAAGGGAGAGAAAAGAGAAGAGAAATCAGAGAAAACATTTAATATATGCATAGCATAGCAAAGAAGGAAAAATGAGTAATAGCTACAATTATTAGTTCTGTAACTTGTCACCAGGTGCTGACTAAGTATTTATGACTTCTTTCTTCCACTCTCTACTTTGAGTTCCCTTTGACTGTGGTTCTTTGACATGCATGTATTTCTGAGCCCTAGGTGGGTCTGTTTAGGTTGCAGGAGTCATCCAGCAGACATGCTCTTACAAGGCAGCTTCCATGGACTTGCTTGGGTTCCATCCATATGTTTTCCTTCCACCTTTGTGTGGCAGCACCTATTGTCCCTTGATAGTCGGGGCCAAACACACCAGCCTAAGCACGAAGCCTTCTTTTGCTTTTTTGTCTAGTGGCATAAAGAACTTGAAACAACCAGGTTACAAGGAAGTACTACTCCTTTGGAACCATTCTGTGTCCTCTGGTGGAAGTATAATTCTCTTGGGTGCTAAAACCTCTCAACCAGAAGATCTCAGAGTTACAGGGACAATAAACAAAACTTTCACAAGTAGCTCACTGGATATAACCATGAGAGACATCATCTTCCTATTCTGTGTGCTGAGGCTGTGACAACGGCGGTCAAGATGCTGGTACCCACAGTGAGAAGACCGGGAACAGCAGTCCCCTCACTGAGTGGTGTCTTAACCATATAAGACAGCTCACCAAACTCTTGCTTATACTGTCTCCAGAAAAAAAAGATGAATAAATTCTCAAGATGCTAGCGTTCAGGAATAAGTTCCCTTTCCTATACATGTTCAGAAGGTACAAATTTTTTAGAGGCAAACTACATAAAACTTTTTGGGTAAAAACAACTTGATTTCAGAAGTCCTATAAATGTCATCATTTCCCTTGGATCACCCGTTAAACTTCTCTATGTTTTTGAGTTTGATTTGGCCAGATTAGGGAAAAATAACATCTCATTTAAAAAGCATTTGAAGAGCTGTGTGGCAGATAGAATGACAGTCCCCAGAGATGTCCACATTCGAACCCATGAGCCTGGGAATATGTTACCTTATATAGCAAAAGGGACTTTGCAGATATGATTAAATTAAGAATCTTTAGATGGAGAGATTATCCTGGATTATCTGGGTAGCCTCAATAAGCACAAAGGTCAGGAGGCGAGTGTCATAGAAGGAGACTGACAACGGAGGCAGAAGTCAGAGAGAGAATGCAGGGAGGGGAGAGAGAGAGATTTGAAGATGCTACACTGTGCCACTGGCTTTCAACATAGAGGAAGGGGCGAAGGAATGTGGAATGCAGGTGACCTCTAGAAGCTGGGAAAGGCAATGGAACAGATTCTCCGTTAGAGCCCCCAGAAAGAATGCAGCTCTGCTGACACCTTCATTTCAGTCAAGTGAAACCCACTGTGGGTTTCTACCCTCTAGAACTGTAAGATAATGGATCTGTGTTGTTTTAAGCCACTAAGAGATAGATTGTGACAATTTGATAGGAAACTGGTACATCACCTTGCAACTGCACCATTTTTATCTATCAACTCAGACCATTCTTCTCTGTTCCAGAATTGTATATCCAGCTGACTTCTTAAACATCATCACTTAGCAGTCTCAAACACATCTCAAGCTTAAAAACTTAACAACTTCTCCCCCAAATTTGGTTCTCCTCCAGTGTTTGCTTTACCCGTGATTGGCACCATCAGCTCCTGACTTGTTCAAGCCAGAAATCTGGGGATCGTCTCTGATGTTCTTCCCTCACCATCCCTAACCAAATTATTTCCAGGTCTTGTTGATTTCACCTCCTAAACCTCTCTCACCCCCTCAAATGTGTCTCTTATCCTCCACCATCCCCACCTTAATCCAACTACCATAATCTTTCATCTGCACCATCCTTAAGTGGTTTTTTTCCATCCGCATCTAATACCTTCTTTGTACATCATCCAAACTCATTTTTTATGGAAATCTGATGATAAATAGTCCATGCTCTGTACAATTCAGTGGTTTTCTATTGGTCTTCAAGACAAAAATCTGTAACCTGAGCAAATGGCCCTGTGTCATCCAGCCCCTGCCCATCCTTCCAGCACCATCTTTGGTCACTGTCCCCCAGCCTTCTCTGCTGCAGCCACCCTGGACTTCTTCTTTGTCCCCTTGACATGCCATGTTTTTTCCCTTCTTAGGTCCATCACCCTGCTGTTTCTTTGCCATGACAAGCAGGGACTGGATTTTCTAGCCCAGCAGCATTCTCAGGAGGTGGGGCTGGGCAGAAGAATAGCCAAAAGGCCCAGAGATTCAGGGCGTAGGTCAAGGGAACCTGGCGACCTCATCTTGGATGACAGCAGGTGGGAAAGCAAGCAAGTCTCGAGAATTTAAGTCCAAGGAAGCAGGGAGAAAACATTTTGCTAAAGGATCAGCCCCAGAACACAGTCCAGAGGGGAACCTCGGTAGAGAAATGGAATGGAAGACCCCCTCTCACACTACCTAGGAAGTGAGTTTGCTGTAGCCTAGCCACGCTTGTCTGAGCTTATTTACATATCAAATAGAAAATGTAAAATGTTTGGAGGAGATGAGGAGTGGCCAGAGGGAAGTGGAGAAATCACGGTAAGGAGAAGTAGGAGAAAGTAGGTAAGGAGAAATCACGGTAAGTAAGCCAAAAGAAAAGACAATTTAACTTTGTCAAAAGAGAAGAGAATTCATGGGATTGAACAACAAAGAGGTCAGTAACAATGGCAGGTGGATACATCAGAGGCTGGTGAGAAGTGGGGGTGGTGAGCAGTCAGCACTAACCTGGTCTGTAAAGAGAAGGAAATGAAGCCGTGGGTTGCCCAGACCAAAGGAGGCTTGCGCTATTGTTTGTTTTGGGAGATGCTGGCACATGCTTACATGAGTGTGAGTTACTCCTTGTTCTTCCTTGCTGTTTAAGTGATTGGGTCTTCAATTATTTATTTTTATCAAAGCAATACATATACTAAATTTTACAAAGTCAAATGGCTTAAAGACTATTAAGAATAAACGTAATTCCCTGCCTCACCTGTCCATTTCCAAGACCTATTTTCCAGAAATGCATAAACAGTTTTTTAAAGCTATTTTGATAGTTACCATTGTCTTTCTAAGTCGTGTTCATTTTAGACATTTCTACTGATGCCTGATTCTGAAAGAGGAGGCTGCAACACTCTTGGAGAAATCCTATGGACTGGCACACGTATTTCTTCTCCTCTGTTTTCCCAAAATGGTTGTATAACAATTTTGTACTTAAATAAATATTCAATGTTTACTATGTAATTATTATTCATGTTGAACCACAAAGTATGCTATTATTGCTTTTTCTTTCTTGTGCAGCTTATTTGTTTTTTCATTAAATTTCCCTGTGCTGATCATTAATTATTCCACAAACTCTCCAATAGAACTGTATACTTCTCTCTGTATAGACAAATGCAAGTAAATCAGTTCCCTTTTCATAGTTATTACTGTCATTGAAGCCATTCCTACTGTCATCCTCCATCCTGCCTGTGTTGATCAAATCTTCCCCGGTTGCTCTCTGCTCATGCCAAAGCGCTATCTTCCCGGCATTTTCTTTGCCAGGGTCCTTTGGATTTATTCCCACTGCCTTTTTAAAAAATGTCATATCCAGCCCCTGTTTCCCAGATTCTCTCTTTTTTTCTTTCTTGGTTTACTCTGTCATTTTGGTAGTACAATATCTCCAGTAGCTTTTCTAAGAACACATACATGGGAGATAAATTTTTCAGATCTCAAATGTCTGGAAATAGATGCAATCTATGCTCATGCTTGACTGATAGTTTGAGGGAATTCTAGGTGGAAAATCATTTTCTAGTGAAATTTGAAGATATTTTTCCATTTTCTTCTAGCTCTCAATATTGTAATTGGGAATTCTGGTGTTATTCTAATTCTTGACCCTTCTTATGTAACAAATTTTATCTTTCTAGAATTTGTTGAGATTATATTTTTACACTTAGCATTCTCAAGTTTAATCATGGTGTGTCTTGTTTATATTTTCATTCCTTGTGTCTGATAGGCATTTTCTAAAAACATATTTCTTCTTATTTTGGAAAAATATTCTTATTTCTTTGATAATTTTCTTCTCCTGCTTTTCTGTTTCTTCTTTCTGGAACATTGGACCTAAATAATTGATCTGCTATTTCCTTATTTTTCTCTTCTATTTGACTTTTATTTTTTGCCATTTTGTTTTACTTTATCCTAGACTCAATCTTCTGAAGAGTTATTCTATAGAGTTATTGATTCATCCTATAGTAATTTCCAAATTCAAAATCTTCTAATGCTTCAGGCATTCCATTTTGGGGTATCCTATTGTTCTTTCACAGCTGTGATAGCTTCTCTTGTTTCTATGACAAGGATAACCATACTTTCACTCTTTTGCCACCTGCTTCATATCCATTTCTCACTGTCTGTCCCCTCTTGTTTGTTTTGTCTCTGCCTTTCAAGTCGGGGAGTTTTCTCCATTGCCTGTGGATCCTTGACTATTGGTTAATATTTAATGGTGAGGTACTAAAAAAGCTGTTTGGAGGGATGTTCGCTGCTGGTAGTTGCAAAGTAGCTCATTGCAGACTAATCCTCCTACAAAGTATAATTGAAAAAACATGAAAATATACATTAAAAGTCTGCTGGGAGGTATCACAAGGCTACTAAAGCATTCAGGACTTAAGGGATCAAGATCTCTGATTGAAGAGAAACATTTTGAGGTGAGCCTTGTATTCCTTGGGTCTTTTCCTCTGAAAGTATTGACAAATTGTTATTCAGCATAAGCTGTGCATCTTCATGATGCTGTTTCCCCTCTTGGTGGCACATTGTTGAAGGTCTAGGTGAATGTTGCATGCTCTGAACCCTCTAGAGGCGTATAATCCTCCAGGGTGACTTTGGTCCTCACATGAGCAGGCCTACACTGCTCAACCTTTTATACCTTCCTCTACCATCTGCCAGGCAAATTAAGGCCTTTCTACTTGACTCCTTATGACCCAAGCATAAACAGGCTGCTGTAGCTGTCAGTTTTCCCCAAGCCCAGGGACCCTGGCCAGGATATTTAATCCTGTGTTCCAAGAAAGTGCCCCCAAGTCAATGTATTCTTGTTTGTCTAATTTTATATTCTGGCCTCCTTGATTGATCACCCTCAAAATCTAATCCCGGGGGTACTCTTCTGGCTCCTCCCAGTACAATATCTCCCTGTAATTATTTCAGTTTCTTTAGTGAGCAATCTCTTCCTTACCTTACCAGGCCCAGCATATCCCCAGCCAGGTTATGCTGGGATTTAACTCGAGCTATCTGCTGGCAGACAGGAGCGGAGGGAGGCACGATGCGTTGCCATGCAGAGGACAAGTGTCTGCAGCATCTTCCAGCATGGCAAAGGGAGCAGCTTTTACTAGGGATGCGAGGGTCACCTCAGAAGGTTCTGAGAGTTCAGTGTGTGCGGAGCTGAAATCCTTGGGGCATTCATCCACATATCCCTGTCCCATGTTTCAGGGTTCCAGATTTTCCTAACTAGGGCTCTGATCTTAGCATAATAACATCTCTGGAAGACTGCAACTCTTTCAAGTCCTGGCTGTGCATTGAGACACTGCTGGAGGTCTGCACCTCTGTCAGGTCCTGTGTCCACTCTTCAGCTGCAGGGAGATAAAAGAGCCTCTTTTTTAGCTGCCAGAGAGTTCCTCTGGCTCTCACACTTAACCTTCAACTATGTACTCACTGTCTTCAGCTTCTCATCATCCCTTGCAGGGTGTCAATATGAATTAGTCATCAGCAGCCAGCTCTGCTGTGGTTCGTGGGCATTGTTCCTCCCTTAGCTTTTAAATACCTGATTATGCAGAATCTTTGCACTAGCAGAGGATATTCACTTCCACTGGGACATTTTCCAGGTCACCAGCAGTAGAAATCTTCACCACCACCTCATTCCAGGGAGTATCTGTGCTCCATGTTCTACTCAGAGTGGGGTCCTCTTTGCCATCAGGTGGTGAGGGGGCTAGTCCCCAGCCCCCTACACCTCCCTTAGCACCCGTTTTCGCAGTTTACTCTTAATAGCACTTGGTCAGTTCAGGTCCTCTGAGAAGAAGACCCCAGGTCAGGATTAGATGTGTAAGAGATTGACTTGGGGCGACACCTACGAAGGGTGAAGGGGGAGGGAGCAGGAAGGTGGGAAGAGCCTTCAGACCACAGTGCAGATCTGGCACCTGTGAGAAGACAGAAGGAAGGAAGGGTGGGGTAGGAAGTGCCCACAATCACAGTGGAGTGTTGAGAGTGTCTTGGCCAAGCTGCTGGGAAGTCCCTGTGGCTTCCCAAATGTTGTCTGTTGGAAGAGTCCCCTACCCCTGAAATGTTCAGTCACTGACTGAATGCAGCCCGGGGACATGTGGCCTCAGTGTGACCATGCTCTCTGCAGGAGTTTTCTTGAAGGAAACCCGAGACACACCTCTGTGGCTGCCACAGGCAATTATTTTCTCAACAGAAAAATTCTATAGTTTCCTTCCCGCCTAGGGACCCAGGTCTGGTTGCTGTTAATCTGTGAGCTGAGCAGGAAAAGGGACTGAAGATGCTTTTGACAGTCTGTGGACTTTTTCTGAATCTCCGTGTTTCCAGGGCAGTGACTCACCATCTCTCCCCACTGGTCTTAGTGTTTCCCAGTCTGAGGATTCTCTGCTGCAATTTTTCCAGAAAAGAAATCTTCTGATGCTAAGATTAAGGGAGATCATTAATCAGCTGAGAAGTGTGCGGATGAGACCTAGGTGTCTGCTGCTCCAGCCAACTCTGTTTTTAAACACACTCTGCAAGCCTGCCTTCTGGGGCACCTCATGCTCCGATCCCTCGATTTGGCTTGGGGCTTGCAGCACAGATCAATTTGCTTCTTGTCAGTATTTCCCTCTGCAGACACAGAGCTTTCGGCTCTTTTCCTCTGCTACATCAACTGCCATTTATTCATCTTCCTCTTTCCATCTTCCAAACTTGGTTGATGTTTCTCACCCACTTAGACTTTGTTCCTGTTTTTCCTTGCCCTAATGGGTCTGTATCATTTTCATTCCTTTGTCCTTACAGGTTTGAGGGAGGGAGGGAGTGGAGGTAGAGAATATAGGCAACCTTAGTCAAGGGGAGGGTCCACTCTTCCATGTGACCAGGAGAAAGGCAGAAAGAATTGACAAGTCGTGGCTGTAGAGTTGGAAAATTGAGGCCATTCCCTCCTGAATCCTGTATCTTCCCTTATACCTCCCTGCCCACACACCAGCATCATTCCACAAGCAGTTTCAATTAAGGATGACTTTTTTCACTCCGTCTAGAAAAATCTCCCCTTTCTTTGTGTTTTCCTTAGACTAGAGAAAAGTAACTTTTAAAGATTTACTTTATTGCAGGCACTTTGTACAAAGCTCTGTGGGTACAAAAACGGGCAGTACGTGGCTCTTGCCCTTAAAGAACTTACAAATGAGTGGGATGGATGGTGTAAAAAGACTATTTTAGCAGACGGTGGTAAATTTTTATGGCACAGGAGTTTAGAGAGTTCCGTGGAAATGCAGAAGAGGGCCCTAAATCAACCAGGGAAACAGGCAAGTTTCCTGGAGGAACTGAGGTCTCTGTTAAGTGTTGCAGGATGATGCCACAATAGCCAGGCGAAGATAAGGGAGGCAGATATTCCAGAAGTAAGCAATAAAATAGCCAGTTTGTGGAGGTGAGAAAGTATGTTAAGTAACTTCCCGTGTTCCTCAGTGTCTTACCTTTGATTGGTAGTTGTTGAAGGAAAACCGGAATGATAAGGAAACATGCTCAGTGGCTCAGAGGATCCTCTTGCTTTAGACGAGCATGCACCACGGCCCCTGCCTCCCTTGTTACATTATTTTTACAGGTGCTTGTACACGCAGACACACACATCCCTTTCCTCCCTCACTTTTCTACCATATTCACTCATTTCCCAGTGCTCCCTTCCTCCATTTGATGGGCCAAGAGTCCCAAGCAGTTTTGATGATACCCAGAAATTTAAGATGTAGCAAAGATTTCATGAAACTCATGTATTCATTCAATGTATTACTTTTGAACATCCACTCTGTGCTAAGCACTCTTTTGGGAAAAATGGGAAGCATCAAAGAGGAAAACTCCCTCCCCTCACGGAGCTTTGGAAGAGACGTAAGAGATGGGAGACTTCTAGTCACATACTGACCTTCTGAGTCATTTGGATGCTTCGTGTTCTAGGGCTCTTCACCGATGGTGGAGAGGTCACCCATGAGTGTGAGAGATGTCCTTTTATTTTGCCAAAGGAACAGTAAAGGAATAGTGAGGTAATTTAATGTTTCATTGTTATAGTTCTATTTTAGGACCAACTGACCACACATTCTGATTTAACTATGCTGTCTCCACACATGTGAGCTTCCTTGCCACCTAAAGAGCAGGAGCTCCTGAGGCAAGTCCAGTGGAAAATTCACAGTCTTTTCTAGATCTTAGACAAAGATCCAAGAATCCATCTTCCCATAGTGGGACAAAACTTGTCACAAATAACTTGGATTTATGGGTGCTCTTCCTCGGCAGAAATCGTTTCACCTTTTCAGGTGACCTTTACAGAATCATAAAATCAATCAGTTTTATTGGACATCCAAAACAGAGCCATGCCCTAAATAGATTGCTAGCACTTTACCTGGAGTACAACACAGAGGAAATAGGAATGTGTCCAGGGCTAGGTGGAAGAGGGCCCTGGAAGAAGAGTGGGACTATTTAGAGTCTACACTGAGCGCTCTGTGCCTGGGATCACCCCAGTTACTGTCCACAATCCTGCTGGATGTCATGGTAATGAGCTCTTCATCCTCATCCTAAAGTGGACTAATGAAAATAAAGTGGCAGATGAAAAATGAATTTTATATAGGTCCACTCTCCTCTCTATCCTAGTTGGTTTGGCATCCACAGGAATCTGTAGATTTGTTAGGTAGGAAAATGGGGGGAATTCTAGGTGTATTCTCCATAGGCAGATGGGATATATTTGATTTGCTAAATTTCAATGTTAAGGGATTCACATGGTGAGGATTTCAAGAAAAGTGTAAAAGTATGCCAACGTGTGTGCGTGTGTGTCTGTGCTGTATTGTATGTACACACAAATATATTTATTAGTTCATTAAATATGAAATGTCCAATTTTGAATCAAAAGTGTAGTTTATTATATCTCAAACAAGAAGCAGTACAATTAATAAAAGTACGTACCTAAACTATCCACACAGTTTTGCTATCTTAACAATAGCTTGTTTATGCCAGGAGCGAAGAAGCCTGGAGAGTGAGTGGTAATGAAATCTCGAAAGGTGTTTTCCACAGCTTGTTAAGAATTGAATACTTTTCCTTGCAAGAAGTGGTCCAAAGCCTGGAGGAAGTGGTAGTCAACTGTGCAAGGTCTGGCGAATATGGTGGGTGTCAGACAGTTTCCAAGTCCAGCTTCTGGAGTGTGAGCAGCATTGTTTGTGCGACATGTGGTTGAGCGTGTCTTGCAAGAGGATTGGCCTGTCTCTATGGACCAATCTCGGCTGCTTCATGGCAAGCATCCCCATCATTTCATCAACTGGTTGCCATAGACATTCACTGTAATTGATTGACCAGGTTTCATGAAGCTGTAGTGGATAATACCAGCGCTGGACCACCAAACAGATACCATTAGCTTTTTTTGAGGAATATTTGGTTTTGGACTGTGTCAGCACTTCATCTTTATCCAATCATTGTGCCCAACCCTTGCGATTGTCAAAAAGAATCCATTTTTTCATCATATGTAACAATACAGTGTAGAAATGGTTTGCCTTTATGTCGTGACAGCAAAGAAAGGCAAGCTTTGAAACGATTTCTCTTCTGACGCTTGTTTAACTCATGCAGAACCCATCTATACAGCTTCTTTCCCTTGCCCTTTTGTTTCATGGTCCAATATTGTTGGAATAGTAACTTCAAACCTTGCTGATAATTCATGCATAGGTTGAGATGGATTCATTTCCACTGCAGCTTTCAGCTCCTCATTATTCACCTTGGTCCCAGGTCACCCGCATGGCTCGTTTTCAAGACTAAAATCTCCAGAATGGAACTTCTCAAATCACTGATGTACTGTGCGTTCATTAGCATGTCCTTCCCAAACACTTCGTTGATATTTTGAACTGTCTGTGCTGCATTGGTTCCATGAAGGAACTCATATTCACAGATAACTCTAATTTTTTACTTATTCATGATTTCAGAAAAATTGCCCTAAAAAATTTGAAAGATAATCAGAAAGCAAATCAAGCATTTGAAAGAATGAGCATGTATCTTCACAAAAAAATGAAACAAGAAGTGAAACGTCAGAGATATCAACTGTCAAAGTTGGTACTTAAGGAAATAGGACATTTTATACTTAATAATATAATAAGTAGTTTTTGAAAATGTATAACTCTAATGATTTTGCAAAACTGTCTTCAAAGTTATTTGATAAGCTGAGAAGATAATATAAAGTAGTCGTTAAGCCTCTGGCACTAAGCTGTCTGATTTCAAATTCCAATTCTATAATTTAAAAGTTATGTGATTTTGGGTGAGATTCTTAGCCACTTTGTGCCTCAGTTTCCTTAACTATAATCATAGCACCTACCTTATTTATGAGTATTAAACAAGATAATATATAAGCACTAATGGTTTCTGGCTCATAGGAAGTGCTAAGCATTATTATAATTAAATGGGCAAGGTTGAACTCTGGAGAAAATCCTAGGATTGGAGTGGAAAGAGTCCTGTGCAATGCTTGAGATCGAACAAACCTACATTTGGGTTCCAGTGCTTTCATTGTGCAACCTTTGGCAAGTTACTTAAGTCTGAGGATAATTGTATCCCATAATTATTATTGGTAGTTTTAAATGAGATGGCACGTGTGAAGCACCTGCAAAATGGCTGCCTCACAGTTAGTACTCAATAAATGGGAGTGATAATTATTAATATCATTCCTACATACACACATGCTTTAAACATCTTCACAAACCTACCTGTAACTCTTAATTGTCTCCCAGCATGCAGAATTTAGGATGAACTCGGGCAAGTAAGGAAATTGACATCCTAGTCACAGAAAAGTATCCCAAATGAAAAGGGTCAGGAAAACCCTATGATGTACAGTGTCAGAATGACCAGAACAGCCACTGTTAAAGTTGTGAGAACTTTAGCATTGGAGTTCTAATGCAGTAAGGCAGTTGTTGTTTCTATGAGATTGCAATGTAAGATGCTTTTTTTATTAGCCATTGGCTTTCTTTTCCAAAATGCACTAAATTGAAGAAATAACATTGTATTAAAGTCGTGGAATTGAATGCACCATGGTGAGTTCCATGCTGAAGGGCCACATCAAACAATGCGGCAGCATTGTAGGGAAAAACCTCCCAGAAAGCTACGCCCTTGGCGGCCAAGTAAAACAGGGAGTTCCTTTTAAGCACACACATTCCATGAGGCTTGGGAAGGATGGTCCAGTCACAAATGGGAGGACAGGCTGCAGAAGTAGTGTGTACTTTCCAACACGACCTTCTTACCACAATCATAAACCCCAGGAAAGATGCAGATCTTGAAATGCAAAAGACAATTACATGGTCATTTTGAATTCATGATGTCATTTAGGGACACAAAATGCTTTCAAAATACAGTAAAATGTTTGACTTCGGTCAGCTTGAGTTTTCTCAGAAAAACTATTAATATGAGATAAGAGAAATCTTATTTTTGTGAAATTTCCAACTCAATTTACCTCTGGTTGAGCACATTTGGGGAAGCACGCAAACATTGATAGGTAGCATAGGCCATCAGTCTTTTAAGCCCTTCTTGTTCACCACTGTATGTCCAGTGTATAGTAGAGTGTCTGACACACTATTGCAATATATATTTTCCAATCAACTATTGGGGGGTATGAATGGAGAGAAAGGAAACCACCTGAAATAATTACCCCCTCCACCTCATTTAGCAAAGTAGGGTCTGTTAAGAACTCCAAGAACACAGTAGTCATTTAAGAGTCACCCTAGATTATGGAGCACTCAGCAATCTGACCTGGATAAGTCAATAAAAAGTTATTGGTCCCAGAAATGGCTATTGACAGGGATGCTGTGTAGGGGGCAGCTCTGGGCATACCCTGGACAAGCCAGAAAGAAATTTGCAGAAATGAGAAGTCATGCGACCGAAGGCAGAGTAGATGAACTTTGCCCTCAAAGGACATGGCTTCAGGGCTGGGCTCCAGTACTTTCTGTCTTTGGTGATCTGGGACATACCCTTTAACCTGTCTGAGCTTCAGTAACCCCTGTGTGACATGGTGAGACTAGAAAAAGCTCCCCCAAGAGGCTTCTAGGAGATCAAATGAGACAATGCATGAGAAAGCACTTTGTAAATTGCTGAAGTGCTGTAGAAATGTTATTAAATTTATTGTTTCTCTAAAACATGACTTGGCAGTCCTTGAAGGAACTCTGCACCATATTCCATTCTAAATAAACGTTGATAGGAATTAGGACTCTGAGTGGTCATTTGTTTACATGCTATCCATAGCGCTTCATTATGCTTATTGCATTCAACAAATACTTATAAAATGCCCACTACGTGCCAGACACTGTTTAAGCTCTGGGGATGCATCAGAAAATAAAATAAAAATCCTTAGCCTTTAGAAAGCTGGCTTTCTAGCAGGGGTACAGGAAAATGAACAAAGTTAAAAATTATATAAAAGATAATAATTTCTGTGGAAAAAATAACTAAAAAATAAATGCAATATTTATACAATATTTCTCTTTTGTTTACATAATATCTGTTTTGTCTTCATTGTTCTTCATTTGTTGACAATTCTAGGGAGCCACAAGGGAAATAAAAGTTAATTTGGGAATTAATTGGATTTGATGAGTCTTGGAGCTGATCTTTTAAAACTTCAGGACCACTTTTTTTTTTTTAATTAAAACATGTGCAAACAAAAATTTTAGACCTTCTCTTTTATTTCTTGCCACAATGTGTGCTAATGTGGTAAGAAATTAGTCAATTTTAAATTTGGCAAATATATAGGTTAAGAGACAAACAGTACAAAATACTACAGACCTTTTCTGAGACAGGGTGAAGTGAACTCAATCCTCTGACCTCATTTCCTATTTTCAAAATGGTCTGTACTTATTGTGGCACAAAGAACTCTGGAGTATAGGAAAAATGTTACTTCTAAGACCATGTCTCCGATCCACGTAGAATGAAGTCCTTTAGTGGAATCCTCAGCTGTATGATTAAATATAAAATTAAGCTGCAACCTATCTAAATATGTTAAATGAGCTGATTTATTTTTTAAAAAGGAAAATATAATAATACATAAGTCCAATTTGAGATTAATTTTACTTTTTAGAAAACTATAAAATAGACTTTTATAAATAAAGGGAATTCATCCCTTCTACTTGTTTGTTTGGTTGTTTGTTTTTCTTTTAATGTGTTATTCCATTTACTTTTTAGGTTTTCCTAAAACAATTTCTACTTTCTGGTTTTCATTTCTCAGACCCATGTTTTCTATTTTTTTAAATAATGCATTAATTGATCTTTCCATGTTTGGTCAATGATAAGGCAACATTGTGGAGCATGTAGGTGAATTTGTGCAATCAAAAGGTAATTCTGACAGAAATTCAATTTATTTATCTTTTCAAACTAGAGGTACTCTCTTGTATACAATCTGTTTGATTTCTTTTGCTATTTTGGTTTTGGCCTCAATTCCTGAGATTTTAAATTGAATGATTCTTTGCTATTTTATTCTATTAATTACTATTCTTAATATAGGCAGGTGGCTGCCTAATATGTTAATATTCATTTATTCATTAGTTTGACAAATATTATTGAGCACTTACTCTGTGTTGCATAACATTCAAGGTATTTCTCTTATCTCAATGTTGTTATGGGGAGCAGAGCCCCAGTGGGGAGACTCAGGCTAGACAAGACCTTCAGGGTAGTGCAACATTGAGGCTGTTGTGTTTTCCTCCTCTCCATGCTACAAATCAGAATCACCCAGAACTGGAAAGAATCGTGCCCACTCCCTCGGTGGATGCCCTGTGCCTTATCTTCCTGTCTCATCCACACCTACACTAAGGTTAAGATGAAAGGGATCCACCACTGTAAGAGCATGAACATGTTAACAGATTCTCTAAAAAGATTTTTTTTTTTGGAATTCACAATGTTCATGTCCTATCTGATAATTTATTTAATTCTGGAGAAAACATCCCAAATAATACATCTTCTAAGTTAAAAAGAAAAGATCACCATGTCTGCCCCTAATATTGTCTTTAAAGTGGAACACCATTTTGATATTCCAAAGAGATTCACACAATGTTTTCTCCACTCCTGTTAAATCTCTAACAAACACTGCAACTGTTACTTTTTGTTTGCATAGCAACTATTCTCTATGATCAGACAGACTTTCTATTTACTTATCTGAAAACATTTATAAACAGTAGCCATCGAAGAGGACAGCACAATTTCAACAATGGAGACAATCTACCCAAAGTAATAGGTTACAGTTCCAAGTTTGGGAAGAGACTTCAAGACTCCTGATACCCACAGGGGAGCTCTGTCTGTCAAGGCCAGTCTGAATTATATGAAGACAAAGTAAGAAGATTAGACAAGGTGCTATATTCTCTACAGCATGTGCCTCTTCTCAGGAAGCATAAAATATCACACAGTGTTCAAGCTCAAGATTCTGAAACAGTATCCCTCCTGGGGGAGTGTCCTAGATGCTAGGGAGTGGCCAATACTCAGAAGATGTCTGTTGTGTGTCCCTATTAATGAGGACTTGCTACTCTTTATATTCTATAATTTGCATCATTAAAACATTTAAATTTTTTTCTAGGAATAAATCCATATTACAATGTGGAATATGCTTTCAAACTGTGGATGCCCCAAACCTTCCAACTGAAATTCTGATTCACTCTCCCTTCCTCTGAATAATTAATTCTGAACTAAAGGACTCACAAAAGACATGGAAAAAATGATGTCAGGAAGATTTTTTTTTTTTTTTTTTTTTTGAGAAAAGTAGCTCATCTTGGGTCAGTGCTTTAGATAATAGAGTTTAACTGTGTCACAGATAAAGATGAAATGTAATAGCAAAGCCTCAATTAAATTAAGGTGACATTTCCCCTTTTAAGGGATTATTATACAAACATTCATTTCTCCTCATTTCCCTCAGGCTATATTTTTTGCATAGCCCCTTACAGTTTGTTTTGGAAATATTGTTTTCTTTTTCTACGTGTGGGAGCTTAATGAGAACTGCCTGATTCTGCCTCCCAGGAGGCACAAACCAGATCCTCCTATATGGCCAAGAAGACCTGGTCATTGATTGACAGGAATCAGATGCGGATGAAATCAGAACTGGGTTTCCCTACAACTAAGAAGCAGTCTTCCCCTTGGTGTTATTTAGAAACAGGGAAAATCAATCACCTACTTTTTAATTGTAAAAATTTGTCTCAATTTGGCTTTCTAAAAGAGGGAGAATATAAAATTTAATGCACTACTTTTTAAAAGGCTTCTATTAGGCTACAGCATGATAGCAAAATTTACAGCATACCATGTTCCCCTCTTCCTTTGTACTATGGCTGCCGCCTCACCCAAACTTGTAATTAAGTATTAAAATTTTTTTCCTTTTGCATGAATCTTCTCAATTGCTCATTCATTCATTCATCTGCTCATTCCATATTTACTAAGTACCTCTGTGTGCCAGGCACTGTGCTAGGAGATGGCAGTTATAAAGCAGAGTTGTGACACTCAGGAGAACCAAAAAGCACATGAATCCCAACTATGCCAAGGTGATTAGTGCCTTAACAAAATGTTTCCGAGGAACTGTGCTGGGAAGTTTTGGGAATGGTTACCGTTCTAGTTTGCCAGGGCTGTCGTAACAAACTACCACAAACTGAGGGGCTTAAACAACAGAAATTTATTCTGTCCCAGTTCTGGAGGCCAGAAGTCTGAGACCAAGGTGTCAGCAGGGCGGTCCTCCCTCTGAAGCCTCCAGGGGAGGAGCCTTCCTTGCCTTCCAGCTTGCAGTAGCCCCAGGCATTTCTTGGCTTGTGGATGCAAAACTCTTAGTAGCTGCCTCTGTAGTTACGTGGGCATCTTCTCCCTGTGTCTGACTGTGTCCAAATTTTCTTCTTCTTGTACGGACACCAGTCATATTGGATTAAAAGCCCACCCCCTTCCATTCTAACTTCATCTTAATTTGACTAATTACATTTGCCATCACCTTCTTTCCAAGTAAGGTCACACTCTGAGGTACTAAGGTTAGGAGTTCGACAGTTGCTCTCTTTACGGAGAGGGTAAAAATGGATATGAATCTGGGTCCTAATGGATGAGTAGGGATTGCGGAATGGGGGAAGGGATGTGTGCATGTCCGTGTGTGTGAGAAGGGATGTGTGTGTGTGGGTGTGCCTGTGTGTGTGGTGGTGGTGGTGGTGACAGGCATTCCAGGCAAAGGCAACACTATCAGCAAAAAGGAATCTGTTGTTGGCAGTGGCACACGATGCGACTAGAGTGCCTCCTTAAACCTTGGCAGAACGGCGTGGCTCTGGGTCCCACACTTTAGTGTCCCGGTGTCTTTGAAACACTGCACCATAAGGCATTTTTCCCCCTTGGTCTCAGAAGTTATTTGCAAGTTTGGTGACCAGTTGAACAAATGGGAATGACCTGAGAAGGATGTGGGAGTCCAACCAGGCCCATCAGGCTAGAGGACGGGGGATGGTTGCTGAGAGCGTGCAAGCGTGTGCACCTGTGTGCTGTGGAGGTTACAACCACAGCCTCTGCCCCTGGGAGCCAGAGGAAGAGTGGACGTATTTGTGTAAAGTTGGGTGGGTATTTAGACAAACTGGATTCCCTGATACTACAACCCTCCTCCTGCCATCGGTTCAAGTGGCAAAGTTTTGAGAAATCCTGAGCTGGAAACGTGAGGCCTGGAGAGGGGGCACCCACCTGGCCTGGCACCTCATGGAGTTTTGCAGGTCAGTTCCATTCCCAGATTTGGGGAGTCCTATCACAGCTGTGGAGTCCTGTGCCTGGACCAGCTTCCACCCTGCCCCACCCCAGCAGACGAGGGCCACCTCCCTCTCAAACCCCCACAGGGCAAGCCTCCACCCCCTCAGGGAGGAATGTGGATCCTTTAGCTACTAGACATCTCCTTTCATCATTTACAAGTTTAAATACATTGTATCTGGACTTCGATTCGTCCTCTTGTCCCAGCCCACAAATACCACAGCAAGGAGAAGAAAAGTGGGAGATGGGGCCGGATCATGGAAGGTATCACCCTTCAAGTGAGACACTTCACCCTGGTTGTGTGATGCTCTTTCTGCTTATTGCTTTGTGTACCCTCAAACCTTTATGTACACAGCACATTCATTGTTGATGGTGGTGTTTTGGTGGTGGTGGTGATGCTGGTCTACAAATCTAGTCACTCTGCAGCCAAAGGTGGGTGCATGCTCAGGGTGGCAAAGGAAATGGTTTCTCTAGTATCTCAGTTGGGCCTTTCCTCTTCCCCTGAGTGTCAGAATCCAACACCTAGAAAGCCAAAGATACTCAAGACCTTTGTTTCTCGCCATCATTACCCCCAATCCTGTGACTCTCCTATCTCCCCCACCCTGAAGTCTTCTCCCATTGCCTGGATCTCAGCTGGGTGTTAAAAATAAACCTGTTTTATGTTATATCTTAGAAGATAAATTACTAAAGAATATTATCTTTCGTAGCTTTACACTCTTGTGAGCAACATGCCCAGATGAGTTTGTTAACTACAACCAGCTGGTGGAGAGAGGCTGAGCTACACAATGTTCTTTTCCTTCCTTAATGACTATCCTGACTTCCTCTTAAGGACAGTGAAGAAACAGTGAGGAGCTGTAGATGCCCATCAACCCCAGGATGCTAGAACCCATGCTTCGCATTTTTATAATCTCCTTTAGCTATGGCAGCAAGAACTACAGTCATAAGACAAAAGAAACCTACAAATATGAGTGCACATGTTAAAAGTAACAGGTGTTAAGTACAAAATATACTCACCTTTCCACATAGGAGCATTCTCTTTGCAAGAATTCAAGTATATGAGCCGTTGCTTATGTACCTAACATTTCCATTTATGCAGGGTTGAAATCTGGTAAGCAGTCTGTTTCCTATTCTCCTCCAACATCTTTCTTTCTTAGGGTTGGTTTGATGTAGATTTAAGTTGGATATACTCTTCAGACCCTTTATCCCTGTGTTAAAATATAGAATTTTTATCTTTTCTTAAAAAAATCACTCTTAGTGTATTCAAAAATGGATTCCAAATGCCATGCAAGTGTGTCTACCAATTCCAGGTAATTTGCATAGCTTGAGTCAACTGAAGACATGGCAGGCACTCATTTTTGTCTGCTGCTCTTAAGTTCCCATGGATCAGAAATGTTTGTATTCTATGAGTGTAATGATATAATTTATTATCATCTAGAGTATGTTATTCTATTATAAATGCATATTTTTGATCCTTCCAAGGTGATGCTTAAACTTGCTCATTCATAAAATTATTACGGTTATAGTATTAATCATAATGAAAACTCAGAGTTGTTTGTACAAGTTTTGCCTGAAACTATTTGAGCCCAACATCTTACTATACTAAGGGGTAAGTATGAAAATCACCAGAATAGCTGGAAATTCCAACACACTTTGAGAATTTCAGACTTGAAGTCTGACATGGCATGGAACCTCCCCAAAGACTACCCTCATCCCCACTCGTGGGGTACAATTTAGCTGCAAAAGGAGTTGAAATAATGATTATAATGAATAAGCAATGAGAAAGGAGGCACATGCCCCAAATTTTCTAGAAGTGGTGGGCAAAAGAAGACGCCCAGCTCCTAGCAGCCAAAGTGTATGAAGTCCAGCTGGATTAATTTATCTCTCAATGCCAAATGCCACTGGGAACCAGTTTGCTTTGACTTAGGCAAAAGGCAACAACCCAAAAAATGCTTCTCAAACTTTACTATACATATGAATCACCTGGAGATTTCCTTTAAAAGAAGTTGAAGGTCTTCAGGAAGTCTGGGGTGCCTGGAGTGGAGCTTTCAATTTCTCATTTCTAAAAGCTCCCAGGTGATACTGATGCTATTGTCCATAGACCACAGTTTGAGTAGCAAGGACCAACAAACATCTTCCACAAATCACACAAAATACCATCTTCAATTTCAGGCAGAACTTTGCATGACATTATCCCTCTCAATCGAAAAGGTAAGTGAGAATTAACTCTTTTCACTTTTGCCTAAACTATGGTGTCAGAAAAAAACGGATTTAAAGAAGTAAACTGTTGTTTAGGGAAAGAAAATGAACCCCTTTTCGGTAGGCTGTAAAGACAACAAATCCCGGGCTGTACCCATGCTGATAAGATGAAGTTTGGAAAGCTGAGGTTCCTTCTTCTCATTCTAAGGAGTTTGTTCTTAAGAATGAAAAGACAAGTGCACATATAGTAATAACATTCATCGGGTGTTGGGAGGTGGGAGGGGGATGAGGGGATGATATATTCACACCTAATGGGTGCGGTGCACACTGGCTGGGGGATGGACACGCTTGAAGCTCTGACTCGGGTGGGGCAAGGGCAATATACGTAACCTAAACATTTGTACCCCCATAATATGCTGAAATAAAAAAGAAAAAAAGAATGAAAAGCCAATGCCACTAAATATGGTTCGTCGAGCTCTAACAAAGCAGAAGGGCAGTCACATAATACCTAAGCAAATTTATGGGCTCACCTGCCTAATTTTGTGTGTGTGTGTGTTTAGGTGCCTCACAATCAAGCTACTTAAATTAGTGCTACTTCATTTTCTATACTGAATCTTCAAAGAGTTAAGTGTCTGAATGCAGTTAGAAACAAAGAAATTAGGCTGTGTCAGCTCTTCCTTTCTAGTAAGCAGGAGGCACCCTGTTTTGGTGGGCCTGTATTTACTCTTACCTGCAGCAATGATTCCTTTCAATGGAAGCACTCTGAGATTTATCAGAGGGGTCCTTCTTGCCTTTCGCAGCAAACCTGGAAGCCACCAGCTCAGCAAGGTGAGCTCCTCGGGAATTTCCTTACAACTCAGCTTAAATCACACAAGTGGCTTGAGAGACAGTCATTTAATTGCAGATGGTCCTTGCACCGTACAGTTAATGTTATAACAGAGATCTTTTCCCTAACAGCAACAGTGTTTCTTAAACGTAAGAAAATAACTTCCTTCCCAGCAAATGTAATGACTTCGGAATTAGATGAGGGTGAGAATGAATGGAGCAGGACTTGGTTTCCGACAGAAAAATTATTTAAAACCTGGATCTAAAAATATATATTAGCTATGGGTAAAGAGAACAAACTAGAATGAGAGAATGGAAAATATGTTTCCAACTCAAGTAAAAATAGCTAACAAACAAACAAACAAACAAACCCCCCCCAAAGTCCATGTGTGTAAGTTGTTTCCTGGTTTCCTGAAATCTAAACCAAGGAAGCGAAAAGTTCTAAAAATGAGTCCTTTTAAAAAGTGTGGACCCCTGGAAGTCTGGGCTTATCTCGAAATTGTACTGATGGCAGCCGAAGGGGTTGGGCTACTCATGTTCTGACTGTATACGAGCCATAGAATCAGGTCTGTCCAAAAGATTTATTCTTTGGAATCAAAAAAGTCTTAGAATCACCTTCTTAATATTATGTAAGCAGTCACCAGCACTGGTCCCTCTAATCTTAGAATCCTCTCTTTTAGCCAAGGTGAATTTCAGTTGAGTCAGCTTGTAAGATCCATCTGTCCTTACACCATTTATTCATTCAGTAAATATTTCCATAGCATCAACCATGTGCCAGATACTCTTCTAGGCAGGAAGGATAAAAGCAGAACAAGACTAACTTCTCTTCTGTGTTGCCTTCCCTGCTATATCCAGAGAGATCTAATCACTGTCTTCTGTAGTGTTGGTGCTAATCCACATGCTTAAATAATCAACCAGGTAAAAAACGGGGTTAAATCCTTTTGTGAAAGCTAAAAGCCTTATCTAAGATTTTTATGAAAATCAGAAGAGTCAGTCCATCTCCAGTCTAATTTTTTGACATATTTAATTCCCTTTTATGACTCTACACTTAGACATTCTGTCTATTTCACTTACCAAGTTTCCCTAGATTCTAGACATATTAGACACAAATGTTGAATGAATGAATGAATGAGGGAAGGAATGACATTTATTCCTGAGCATATTGCACAGTTTGGCACAGAGTATTTACCCTACAGAAATATTTACTACATGAAACTCAGTTCATAGAGTCAACATCTAGTGGATGAAACAGACTTAGAAATTGATCATTGGAAGAGAGTTTGGCAAGTCTCTTCCACGTAGAAGCATGTCAAAGGGTACTGGTAGCATATAGGAGAAATTTTTAGGCACAACTTATCTGAAAGGCACCAAATTGAAAAACTGTCAAAATTTTAGGAAATCACACGCTAAGGTGGACATGGTCAAGTTCTTGCCCACTTTGTTTCTTGCTTCTTGTAAATAAATGGGCACCAAGCCTCAGGGGCTGGGTATAGTACTTCAAGGTTTACTTCTGCCAAGAGTATGTAATAGCCTTTGTTCTAATCATTTCAGAAAACATTTAGGCATTCACCGATAATTATAGCCTTGTGAAAGGTTTTCTGGTTTGTTTCCTAAATATCTTTTTATTTCTTATATTTACTTTTTAATCAAAAGTATAGGTGTTCATGGCTTAAAAGTGAAAATTGTTCTACAAGCCTCATTTTAAAAAATCTCAACAATCTCTTCTCACCTGTTGCCCAACTACCTTAACTTTTAACTATTTCTTTGGTTTATATCTGCATTTATCAAAATAATTTGCCCATACTGTTTCTTCTTAATTTTTCAATTCTTTATAGAAGACTAGAATTTAGGTTTTTCACCCTTTCCCAGAACACACATACACACACACACATGCACAGGAGTACACTCCTTTCCCCACATTCTTTCTATGCAATTACACTATGATGTTTGTTTGGATGGATTTTCAGTGTCTTACCTTGCTATGAGGGTAGAAAACACTATTCACAACTGAGCCATGTAGGGAACTACTATTATATTTCTCTTTTTTTTTTTTTTTGAGACAGAGTCTCGCTCTGTTGTCCAGGCTAGAGTGCCATGGCATCAGCCTAGCTCACAGCAACCTCAAACTCCTGGGCTCAAATAATCCTCCTGCCTCAGCCTCCAGGAGTAGCTGGGACTACAGGCATGTGCCACGACGCCCAGATAATTTTTTCTATGTATTTTTAGCTGTCCAGATCATTTCTTTCTATTTTTAGTAGAGATGGGGTCTCAATCTTGCTAAGGCTGGTCTCCAACTCCTGACCTCGAGTGATCCTCCCACCTCGGCCTCCCAGAGTGCTAGGATTACGGGCCTGAGCCACCGCATCTGGCCAATATTTCTTATGCTACAACTTACACATACCTGGAGTTAGTAATTGTTTCTTTTATCTTTTCTTTCTTTCTTTTTTTTTTTTTGGAGGGGAATTGCTTCGTTTTCTGTGTACCAATTACTAATCAATCCCCGAACTCTTTGCCGCAGTGTAAATCTCCTTGTAACAGACACATACATTGGCTCTGCTGTTGATTCTGTTTCTTTCTGAGACATTTCTCCAGAGCCCTCTGCCTTCCTGCTCCAATCTGGAGTTGACGTTCTCTAGGTGCACTGCCGAGATGTCATCCTGGGATCTGTCTTCACCATTGTCCTGGGGGAGCCCCCGGGCTGCTCTTTGTATTTGTCACTTGTTTCCTGGATCCAATGTCTCTGTTATTGATGTGTTCTCTTGTTTTAGAGGATCTTCTTCTCCAGTAGCTTCTAGAGCAAAGGTGCAAGAGAGGAAAATTTTTTGACCTTGAATATCTGACAGTGTCTTTTTTATATCCTCTGACTTAATTGGTGGTGTGACTGGGTGTAGAATACTAGACTGGAAATCAGACCCCCT
>CM052445.1:52727462-52744813 GCA_028533085.1 Varecia variegata | reverse complement strand
GCCAGATCATTTCTTTCTATTTTTAGTAGAGACGGGGTCTCGCTCTTGCTCAGGCTGGTCTCGAACTCCTGACCTTGAGCGATCCACCCGCCTCGGCCTCCCAGAGTGCTAGGATTACAGGCGTGAGCCACCGCGCCTGGCCAAACATTACATTTTTAAAATATTTTTCTCTCATGTTGATTTATTTGTCTTTTCCCAAGCCTATAAAGTATTCTAAACTTTATCTTTCAACTCATCTATTAAGATTTTCCTTTTTCTTGTATATCTTCTTAACATTCTAAGATTCCTTTCTACTTTGTGAATGTTCCTTTAAAGAGAATTTTTCTTCTTGTTTCATGAATGTAATAATTATTCTCAATCTTTTTGAAGTGTTCTTCTCTTTGCATTGTCTTTTTTTATGCCAAATTCCCTTCTTTATCCTCTATTTTCATCTCTGACTTTTAAGTTGCAGATTTCCTAAAATTACTGGTCATCTTTGAATTTCTGCTTACATCTGAGTGGCTCATAAAGTGCCATTGGAAGATCTTTGTGGGGTGGGCTTGTTGTTAGATGAAATTCACTATGGAGTAATCTGGCTGACCATTTCATGGGGTTACTCACAACCATAAGTATTTCCAGGTCTCCCTTATCTTCCCTCTACCAGTCAGATTCTTCATGGAAAAATCTTCCAATCTCCTGCCTAGAAGATACTATCCTGGCTGCCTCAACATGGGCATCAAATAGAGAAAGGGAATGAAGGTGGAAGTTATCTTGCAAGTTGCTGTGTAAACTTCTACTTATGTCTCTATTTTCAGTAAACTCTGGTTCTGCAGCCAGCTCTTCCCAACTCCATGGCCAGAGACTTCATGCTGTTAGCTTGAAATTAGCTTTGGCAGGAGCATTTACACCACTGCAATTGGCAATGACTAAAATTATGCACTCTCTTTCTTCCCCCTTCCAAACCAACTGTTAGACATAACCAGCACACCATTGAATACACTCCACCTGCCCCAGCTGTGTATGGTGTTTGCCTGTGCTAGAATTTTTCTTTGTTAACCACTCCAAGAAATAAACGTTTAGTCATCTGCCAGGGTTGGGGGAAGGGAGCACAAGTCATGGGGTTGTGCAGAGTGAGAGAGGGTATCTAGGCTTTTGCTGCCTTTAAACAGACTTTCAAAAAAATTCTCCTATTTTCAGCCTTCTCTTCATCCCCACTTTGAAAAGCCCCTACTAGTATCATTCCTGGTTTTCTGAAGCACAATTCATGTTGCTTCCTGGCTTCACCTGCTGTTGGCTTCGATTTCAGCTCTCTGGGATCTGCCAAGTCAGCGACCATTCATCCACCTGCTTTCCAACTTACAAAATTAGGTTTCTTTTCTCTCTGCTCCTCTTTGAGGGCATATATCTTTTTTTTTAAAACCCTTTATAGTCAGTCCTTTTAGTGGTTTGAGGGAAGAGTAATGTAAACACAAGCTCAATCTGCCTTCTTTATCCAAAACTCTAATTGAAGAGTTCATGTTGTGTCAGGGGCAGGCCAAGAGTCCGGAGTGGTCCAGAAATACTCCTACTTCCCTGGGCCCATCCAGAAGTAACACTACAGACCCTGGGCAGCCCCATAGCCAAGGTCACCTTTCTTGGACTATAGTTTTTTTTTAATTTTTATTTTTATTTCAAAATATTACGGGGATACAAATGTTTTTGGTTATGTGGATCACTTTTGTGTTGTTTGAGTCATAGCTGAAAGTGTGCCCATCTCCCAGATAGTCTTCATTGTACCTGTTAGGTAGGTTTTCACCCATCCCTCCTCCCCACTGCCCACTCCCCCATGCTTGTGCTTGATTTCCACTGAGTTTTACTTCCCTCTGTGCACATGTATGCTCATTAGTTAGTTCCAATTTAATAGCAAGTACATGTGGTGTTTGTTTTTCCATTCTTTAGATACTTAGATACTTCACTTAGGAGAGCGGTCTCTAATTCCAAGCAAATTGTTGCAAAGGGCATTAATTCTTCCTTTTTGTGGCTGAGTAGTACTCCGTGGTGTACATATAACACATTTTCTCAATCTACTTATGAATTGATGGGCACTTGGGTTGATTCCACATCTTTGCAATTGTGAATTGTGCTACAATAAACATTCGGGTGCAGGTGTCTTTTGATAAAATGACTTATTTTACTTTGGGTAGATACCCAGTAGGGGGATTGCTGGATCGAATGGTAGATCTACTTTTAGTTCTTTGAAGAATCTCCATATGTTTTCCATAGAGGTTGTACTAATTTGCAGTACCACCAACAGTGTATAAGCGTTCCTTTCTCTCTGCATCCATGCCAGTATCCAAAAACTATTTTGGACTTTTTAATAAAAGCTATTCTAACAGGGGTAAGGTGACATCTCATTGTGGTTTTAATTTGCATTTTCCTGATGATTACTGACATTGAGCATTTTTTTCATATGTTTATTGGTCATTTGTCTATCTTCTTTTGAGAAGCTTCTGTTCATGTGTTTTGCCCAAATGGGGTTGTTTGTTTTGTCTTGCTGATTTGCTTGAGTTTGTAGATTATGTATATTATGGTTATTAGCCCTTTATTGGATGTATAGTTTGCAAATATTTTCTCCCATTCTGTAGGTTGTCTATTTGCTCTGTTGATTATTTCCTTAGCTGTGCAGAAGCTTTTTAATTTAATCAAGTACCGTTTATTTATTTTTATTATTGCTGTAATTGCCATTGGGGTCTGAGTCATAAATTCTTTGCCTAGGCTGATATCTAGCAGAGTTTTTTCTACATTTTCTTCTAGGACTCTTACGGTTTCATGACTTGCATTTAAGTGTTTTATCCATCTTGAATTAACTTTCATGAGTGGTGAGAGATATGGATCCCATTTCATTCTTCTGCATGTGGCTATCCAATTCTCCCAGCACCATTTATTGAATAGGGATTCTTTTCCCTGGAGTTAACGATTTGTAACTTTGCCGGGCCAGGCAAATAAACAGCCCCAATTATTGGTCAAGACTGCTTCTGGGGGCAGGAGTAGGACCACATTAAGTGAGAATGGAATCACCATGTGTAGTTAAGTATTTGCCTGACTGTATTTAAGGCTTGGCTAATTGCTTTAGACTTGGTAACTCTCTGACTTCCTGAAAACCCACTCTTATTGGCCTTTGTAAAATACATGTATTTTTTTTCTCTTGCAAAAGTTTCTAAGTATCAGGGCAACCTGAAAAAACCATGTGGATTTGAGGCATTACCTGTAGGTCCATAAATTGGTTAGAATTGATTTGGCAATTGAGAAATAGCTAATCTTGCTCCTGCTTCATGCAGCCTCAAGGTTCATACCATTTACCTTGTTAAATTCAGTTTTTCAACTCCAAAAAGTAAGAAGGCATCTCAGCATGAATAACTCTAAAGAACGAATGACATTTCTGGGTTGATCACTTAACATAAATGTATGGTGGGCAAGTAAAAAGCCTTGCTGATTCCTTTTATTCTTTGCCTTGTGCACCTACCAGCAGTGAGTGTAGGATGGCTTATTACTGTGGATTGGAAAATCTCTCCCATTTTGGTTATGAGATTGGCAATAATTTCTACGACAGAGAAAAAAATCCAAAAACAAGAAAAAACAAAACAAAACAAAACAAAAAACAACCCTACAAAAACTGTGGCTACAGGTAGCCATGCAGTGCCAAAGTGCAATCAGAAAACATGCTCTCAATTGTTGGCCCAGGTGGCTCTCAGGTGTCTTTATTCATAGAGAGCTGGTATGTGACATGGTGGCGTATTTAAGGCCAATTATTTCAACAGATTTCCTAATTTCACTTCTGGGAGAATAACTCCCCTGCAGAGACAGGATGGAAAAGCATCCATCCTCTTAGGAAATAACTTCCAAGTGTGGGCACCGAAAAGACAAATGATGCCATTAGAAGGAAGCAGTGGCTTGCAGAGGTAGAAAAGTCGGTCGTCTGTCCATTATATAAGCCTACTCACGTGGAGTTAGAAATCTGTAGGTCCCAGCCTCTGCTCCACCGGTTTCTAGTTGTTTGTCCTTGGGCAACTGACCTTCTCCAAACCTCATCCTCTTCTGTAAAATGGAGGTAAGAATAAGAACGACCTGCTACAGCTGCTGTGAGGAGTAGGTAAAAAAGGGGGCAAAGCTCTTAGCCCATGGCTGGCTCAGAGGTTCCTTAAGCATTTACTGTTATAGGCTATCACTGTGGGTAGCATGTCTGCCCCTAGTCAGCTCAGAGCCACACCAAGGTGGCTCCTTGTGAAGCTATGGCTCAAGGAGGCAGAGTCTACTTTCAAGGGAAGTACCAGAGCTGCTCCTTTAGCAACCAGAGAATGACTTAGCGAGCTTGAGGAAGATGCAGAGTTGACATTAAATATTTACTGATCATGCACAGCATACAAGAAAGCAGATGGATTTATCTCCAGGAACACTTCACTTAAGACAAGGCATTAAACCTCCACCTGAAGCATGAACACATCCTCATTTAATCACTAATGAGAAGGTACCTTAGGAAGCACAATGTTACATTCCCTTAATGCCTGCCAGGGCTGACTCTGGTCCTATCACTTCCTCCCCGCTCTGTTTCACAGCCACATGGTTCACTGGCAAAGCCCTGCACCTCCGAGATAAACAGCCACAGTGACAGTGGATCTTGGCCTCAGCACAGGCATGTTTCATCAAATCCACACACACAGCAAACACAGCGTATGGAAAGTCCCCAAGTTCAGAGTCGGGTTGGAGCCTTTGCTCCTGTCTAGGCATTTGCAATTTGCTTTTGAATGGGGAATGTTCATGTGTGTGCGTGTGTACAAGTGTGTATATGCTAATGCATATGTGAGTACACATGTATTCATTAAAGAATAGAACTAATTAACCCACTTTTACTTTTAACAATAGTAACCATTACTGCAGAATATCATTTTGGATTCTATCATGTCCTATGGACGACATTTACTAACTCTGAACATATAAGGTACACCTTAGCATAAACATCCTGAAATTTTCCGTGGACGATAGAAATATTGATCTTGTATATGATGCTGTCTCTTAGTCTGCATGAGCGTGTTTTTTTTCTTTCTTTTAAAATAGACTTTATTATTTAGAGCTGTTTTAGGTTCACTGAAAAATTAATCAGAAGCTACAGAAATTTTCCATTTACCCCCTACTCACACACATGCACATCCTCCCCCACTATCAACAGCTGTGCAGAGTGGTGCATTTGTTACAACAGATGAACCCGCACTGACACACCCCTGTCACCCAAAGTCCATAGTTGACATGAGGGCTCGTTCTTGGTGTTGTACATTCTAGGGGTTTGGACAAATGTATGATGATGCATGGCATGTAACTGTGGATTGTTGTAGTAATTCTCTGGGCCTTACCCAGTTGAAAGAATCGGACACTAATATAGAGATTTTCCTGCCCGGGTTCCATGGGCCGAATTGTCTCAGCTAAGAAACCCAGAGCTACTTCGCTACTCAGAACATTTTCTAATAATATAAAAAAACTCCAACTTAAAAAAATATTTTTTTATTCACAGAGGTCTCTGCTGAACACTGTCAATAGACGAATGTATTTGTCAGGAATTGAAGCTGCTTCATTGTTCTTTTCCTCTTATGTAACCAGTTGCTCAGCACTCTCTTTCTCAACCTTGTCTCCACAACCATGCGGAGTCCTATTCTTCCCAAGGGCAAACCTGAAGCCTGGTGGTTTAGGCTGCACAGAGCCTTGACCCACACTTTACTCTGCTGTCATTCCTGGTTCTCTCCCTTCCCTGCCCAGAGATGCAGGTCCTCAGCCTTTCTTGTCCCCTCTTTGCCCTCTCACTGTGTGTCTTGTCTTTTGTTCCTTCCTCTGAACTCTGGGACCCACTTGCTCACCTCTTTATTCACCATCAGATACCTCTCTTGTCTTCAAACCATGAATTTCTTTTTTCTTTCTTGTGAAAACAAGCCCTGGATACCAGATGAATCACGATCTGTATTTCCATTGTGTTAGTTCAATGCCGTCCTTCCCCGAGTACCTAACTGGATGCTGGTTGTATGCTATTTCTTTCCTCTCTAGTTATGGAAGGCAAAGAAAGCTATAGTTTTTATTGACTCTATTATATTTTTACAGTACCAAATATCTCCTAAACTCTAACCAACATGAGAAATGGATATGAAATGGATTATTTCATTAGTAAGTCAAAGGATCAGGTAAATATGAGCATTTCTTTATTTAGTTAGTGGGAAAAAAAACATTCCAGATTGTCAAAATGGGACCATTCCTAACCACTGGTGGGCTTACTGCTTTACACTTAGCCAAAGTTAAAGGGCTGGGTGAGGAAGAATGATTAAGGAAATAGAGTTAAGGGCAATTGCCAACATGAACATCCATTCTATAAACACTGCTCAAATTACCTTCATACATTTTGAACTTAGAAATTTCACCAATCCACAGACAGAAAACATTCCCCTAAGCATCTAAGTCTGGGATAATATAAAAGTGAACGGACAGTGCACTCAGCACCGTAAACACTGTTTGGTATTCCTCAAGCTTCCTTCAATTTGCCTCCTTTCCCAGCAATCAAAGGAGCAAGAGAGCCAACCATAGTAGTTCATTTGCCCTTTCCAGTTTCCAGATGCTGTTCTTGTCTCTGTTTCTGTTTGGATAACTGCCATTATGGTCTCTTTCCAATATACTCTGGTGTCTAACACTCTCTTTTAGACACTGCTGTCCTCTACCTTATTCCTACCAAAGTTTCCCAAACCAAGAGGGACCTGCTGCAGTCCATAGCACAGCAAGAACTCCCTGAACCTGTTTGCAGATAGACCCAATGAACGTGACCTTCTGAACTGACAATGGCCAGTGTGGCTTTTCTTGAGGAAAAGAAATATCAAAGCCAGAAGTAGACTATATGTCTTCTTTTTGGTCCTGCCCTCTTCATTCTCAGACATCAGCAACTCCTATGATTGTTGGGTGACTGGCCATGACCCCTGGGAACAGAACACATCTTGGGCATCATGTATAGCTGCTTTTGGCTTTGGGTTGGAGGGGAGGTTACTCATGCATTATGATGAAAATTCTAAAATGTGGCTTTGGAATCTGAAAGACTTTCTATAAATCAGAGCTTCAGGCAATTTTTCTGTCTCAATTATTCCCGCAAGATAAGGGGCCCTACTTCCATAGAACCTTCTCCATAGGTCTCTCATTACCCAGTGACCATTCTGAAGGCCCCCTGATCAAGTGGGCTCTCTGGCCAACAGCAATCTTTCTGAATTCATTTTGCATTCATAAGTTGTATTTGTAAGCTGCAAACTTCATTTAATTCTGAACAGACAGATAATTTTATACTTAATGCTTGGACGGAATATTAGAGAAGTGTTGCGGTATCTTGTTCACAATGGACTGGATCTATTGTTGGCAAACCCTTTTCCTTTTAGAAAATAGAACCCTTTCTGCAAATAAAATCTTCAGGGGAAGGCTGCTATGCACATCAGATATACATGAAACTGCTCGGGTGAAAATCAAGGTAGATCAACTGCTTGGTCTGCCTTGTCGTGTTTCAGGGGGCAGCCCCTGAGAGAGCCAGGTGGAAGGCTGCTAGCACCTCTGGGCATGGTCTGAAGAACTCAGAATTACATCACTTTGCAGGCTCTTTTCTGCAACAAACTATTATTTCACAATATAGCTAGACCCTCCAGTTCCAAACACCATCCAATGCACATATCTTTTAGTTTCTTTCCATGGAAAAATAATTATGGCCTCAAATATACAGGTTGAGACATAACTGAGTACTAGCTAACAACTGTTTATGAAATAAAGTACACAGTTAAGATCAATGCCCATGCACCCACCTCACAGGACAAGTTATCACTGCAGATATACTGGGTAACCATACCCTTGGTCACCTGGATTCTTTCTCCATGGTCACTGTTCTCTTTCATCTCACCATGCTCTTCTTTCTTACACTGCCTTTTTGCTCCTTCCTTTTCTCCATATCCTCCCAGATCTCTCTTTCCTCTTTTTCTTTATCTTTAATTCTTTCACTTTCTTTCGTATCACATTTGCTTTTGGCCTTTTCTCAGCTTCTATCTGTTCCTCCGTATTGTACCAGTCAGGCTTGGCCGGGTTACACTACAGTAACAAGCATCCCCCAAATCTCAGCTGCTTAAAGCAACAAAGCTAATGTCCCAATCATTCCACATGTCCCTCACAGGCTGCTCATTTTGGTCACTCAGAGATCCAGGCTGTGGGAGCAGCCATTCTCTCAAATGTTGCTAGAGCGAAGAGAGGAAGTGGGGAAGCACACATTATTTCTTGAAGCTTCTTCCTAGAGAGGAAATATACATTACATCCCTCATATATTATTGCTAAAGCAAGTTACACAGACCCACTTGAAACTGGTGCAGGAAGTGCAATCCTACCATGTGCCTGTAAGGTGAGAGAGTGCAGAGACATATAGATATACCCATAATGAGTACCACAGTCATTATGTGAACGAACTCCACAGCTCTGTTTCAGAATCTCCCTAATACTTTGCTTGTAATTTACTTTCCCTCCAGTCTCATCCCTCAACCTCCTTCTTTGTCCCTGTTTGAGATCTTCCCTATTTCCTCCTCATCCTCAGCCCTTTTTGTGGTGGCAGCACCAAGAATAATTATAAGAAGTATCACATAGAGGCAGAGAGAGGATCTTTATGGTTTTCAATGTGTAATTTCTGGGATAACATGGTAATAGTTCTCTTAGCAGAAGAGAAGGTGCTGTCAGGACTCTACAGTTGTCTGGCCATAGCTCAGACCCCTCCTTCATTGAAGGATGCTGTCCTGGTAGACGCTGCTCTTTCCCAGTCGTTGGTGCTAAGGCCACGCTGCTTAGGCTCATGTGTTTCTTTTCCCACTCTACTTGGCTCCATATGAATAATCATTTAAACTCTCTTCCTCTGTAGCAATCATTGAGCTGCACCAAAATAAGTCATTCCCAATATATTTTATAAATATAGAGTAAACAAACAAAGCAAAAATATAAGAGGCATTACTTAGTATCAGTCAGTTAGAATGAATCCTAAGAAATAGCTGCATTGTAAAATTATATGGAAATTTCAAGGCTAAAGCCAAATCTTAGCTATCAATAAAACATTACCTGGGAGTTGAAGAAAGGCCAATATGCTTATTTCGGTATATGAGTTATTCATTTCACCTGTGCCAGGGACCTAAACCAGAAGCCAGTACACCTACTATACCTGCCTCCTGTTTTCCACCTGGCTGAGAAGTCACATGCAGTTTTGCATGTCAGACCCCTTTCCTTTGGGAGGTATTAATTTGGGAGGTATGAATGGAAGGAAGGTCCCTCAACAAATTCTATTGTGTTACTGAGACTCAAGTCAGCCAATGGCTATGTGGTATTATGAGGCACAAATTGGCCTAATGTCTGGAGTGGGGACATGTCAATGGCTACTTCTCTGAGATCATAAAGGACATGGGGAAAGCTTCTCTACTGTCTCCCTCCATGTTGACACAGTGTCATGTTGACACAGTTTTACAATGACAGTATTATTCCTTTGGGAATATTTTTTAGTTTTCAAGAGGAACCAATAAAAAAGTAAGTATAACGGGGCTACAGCATGGACTAACACGGACGAATGCTACACTGTAGAGTTAATTGACAGCATAAAGCTGGACCAGGCAACTGAGTGGGAAGCAAAGAGTCCTTAGTTCTAAGAGGATGTGATTGGTGCTTCTTGGAGAACTTGAAGGACCAAAGACAAGATTTATCACCTTCTCATTTTTCCTAAGAAACAGCTCTGACGTTTCAAGGTGAACTAGAAAAACATCTACGATACAAAACAAAACCAAGTTTTCCAAGGCTGCATTGTTGGTCCTATTCTTTGGGCCACTAGCTATATCACAGATTTCTTCTTAGGGAAAGTCCACAGGTTGAAGTTCCGTGGGGAGTGTCCCTTCCAGTTGTTGGTTGGAGATGGAGGACAGACAGCTGACATGGTGGCAGTCGGGCTGAGAGGAGACACGTATGGAAGCTGAGGGCACAGAGCAATGCAGGGTGGAGGTGCGCATGACCCTGGCTGAGTCATCCACCAGCTACCCAAGCCTATTTCAAGGGGGCTTGTGTAGGGAGGTGGGGAGTGTGAAGGTGGACACCAAGCTGTGTGGAGGTGTGTCTAGCTTTGTCAACTCTAAGTTTTGAGCAACTAAGACCTGAGAACTATTGAGTTTTCACAGTAGTTCCAAATTGTCAAATATATAACCCAGGTGGGAATTGTTTAGACAAGGCTCTCGATCGAGCATTTGATGATTCTACTTACAACTGAGAAATCAGAGGAGTATGTATTATGCCCATAATCTTGGCAAGCTAAGTTCCATTCTTTGTTGGACATCAAGTACTATTGATAAATGAGTGAAAGAAATACAGAATGAATACTTTACCTTTACTAAACTTTCCTATTAGATCAACCACTTTCTACTGTTTTATATACAGCTAATAATAAATAAGTACAGTTTACTACACATCAGTTCTCACTAAATGAGAAAGTTAACATCCTTTGGGTTTTTACTCCATTTTTGTTTTCTTCCCCCCATCAATGTTCTACTCATGGCTACTCAATTTTTATCCTTTTTTTGTTTTACAAATTAACCTCTTGTGTGGTTCAGTTCATTAGGTAAAACACACTAGCAGTGCCTTCTTTTAGGGAACTGAATATTCTGAGAAATAAAACCCAAGGAGAAAATGTGACCTGGCTGTGGCCTGCCTCTGTTGGAGTGGAAGCTCCACAGCTCCTCAGGCAAGCTCTCCAGTCTGCAGAAGTCTCTGCTTTCCATCTGCCTCCTGAACAAACAAACAGCCACAGGCGGTGTAGTAGCTAACAACTCCAGTTTTGCATGGGAGTGACTCACATCACAAAGAATGTGAGTCATTTTGTGCTCTAGGGGAGTTTACACTCGTGGCTTAGCACAATCATGTTCTTCCCTGGCCCTCCTCCACCCCTGAGACTTTTGAGGACTTTGAACCACATTATATGATCCTACAGAATATAAGAACACAGTGACAAAGTGTATGTGTGCAAATTGTAGTGTGCACAGACGTGCCAAACAAATTGTAGGCATAATACATTTGACATTTTAAGACAGGAGAAAAAAATTTTGTGTGCTACTTTTAAATGAAGAATATTCAGCATAGAAAGCAATTGAAAGAATTCTAACATGTATCATCTCCTCTAAATTAATACTACTTCCTCAAAAGGAACTGGCAGTTTGTTTGGGGGGCATTTTCCTACTCTTATGAAGACGGTTTAAAATTGATTTGCATTTCAGATTTTTTTTTGGTAAATTACTGAACATACATCATGTAGTCAGAACCATCTTATGAAATGCCATCCTTTGCTGACATCCTAGAAGCAGGTTCCTGAGACTCCCTGCAGCTAGAGCTTGCGTCTAAATGTCAGATGTAGGACAGGTATAAAGGACAACTTTGATCACAACTATGGGTCAAAATTATTACCTTTGGGGTCTTCTTCTATAATTGTCTCTTTTCAGAGAGCTTGTGACTTATCTGTTTGCTCAAAATAAAGCATATTATTTTTCATAAGAGAAAAAGCAACAGCTTCTATGATCTAAAAAATGTTAAAGTATAGCCAATATATATTATTAGAAGCAAATATGTTCTTTTTATAAAAAGACAATGCAAAAGCCTTTCTAGACATTATTTTTGTCAGAATCTGCCAAAGAGAGAGAGAGACAGAGATGGGCACAGAGAGTATTTCTCAGAAGCCAAACCAAAGAGAAAAATCTTAGGAGAGATAAACATTATGTCATGTTTCTGAAACTTCCTGATTATACTTAAAGTGGACCATCTGTCCCCAGTGATAGAACTCACTGGATAAGACCTTGAGGAATGCAACTCTTTGTAAAATTTCTGAAACATTGAATTTGTTCCCCAGTAGCCCAACTTCGTAGCAAAATCTGTTACCCAGATGTAAATTTAGAAGCATCAGAGTTCTTGGCTCCCTGAAGGAAGAATTTCAATTTAGAAGAGGCACTATAGACTCTAACAAGAGAAGAATGGCTCAAAACCTAAATTACCCCAAACAAAGCGGGATGTAACATAAGGGGAGTAAGTGGAGAATTCGGCAATAGGGGAAGGTGAATTTGAGCTGCTCTTACCACTGGGAGGAAAAGACTGTTACTGCAAACAAAAATGGAATTCACAGACATGATCCAAATCCTAAATGTATAGTCTGGTTTTGAAGAACAATTCCCTTTTCACCTAGCATTTTCCTAAGCATCACTTAGTACAGGAACAAATTCAAACTTGACATGACATTCACCAAAGGGGTGTGTGTGTGTGTGTGTGTGTGTGTGTGTGAATGTGCCTGTATATCACCAGTCCTCTACAAAGAGGCAGATGGCACGAGGGAGAAAAAAGTTGATAAACAGAGAACTGCCGTATAAATCATGATAAAATCCTTAAGTGGAGTATAAGCAGGCTAAGAGAGTCATAGCAGAATTCAACAAGAAAAGCTTGAGGAAAGGACCAGTAAGACGGTGGAAAACATCAGGAGGTGGAGCAGGCTTGGGAAAGTTAAGAGGGAGAAATACTGAACAACACATGCCCTGTAAGCCTAAGAAAAGCAAGAAGAAAGCAGATGAATGTGACAGTGGCATGGGAAAACCAGGAGGTAGGAGGGCCAGCGAGGGAGAGGACAGACAGAAGGGCAGGTGGAACACGGCTTCGTGTCCCCAGCCCCCCCACCCCGCCAGCCACAGCTGCTGCTTGCTCTGGTGGGGCAGAATGTCGGCAGTGGCACGGGCTGAACAGCATCTCAGATCTGCCCAGTGGAGGCCTCTGGCTCTGGGTGTCCTCAGAGGCTCAACCAATGTCCCTCCATGTGCTTCTAAAGCTGGACCGTGCCACACAAGGAGATTCTTTCTTCTCTACTAACAGCAACCCTCTGAGTGCACTTGGACATAGCAGTTTGGGAATCAAAAGGCCTCACCAAAATGAATCTGACACATGCACAATACGCCTAATAGCCATTGTACTTATGGCAATTATCCCATAAATAGGTCTTATAAATCACTACATTGCTTTTATACCGCCAAAACAAGGTTGTAATTTTCCATTTCATTAGATTTATCCTAGTCACCATAGTATAGTAGAACCAACCATGTACCCATCATCTAGAATTTAAAATTGTTAACATTTTGTCACATATATTTTATTTAGTTTTGCTATAGTATTTAAAGTAAACTTCGGATCTTATAACATTTTACTCCTGAAGACTTTCGAAGCATCTCTAAAAACTAACATTTTTCTACATAATCACAATACCCTTACTGCACCTAAAAAATTAATAAGACCTGCATATCACATAATCCCCATTCCATATGCAAATTTTCCCAATTGTCATCCAAAGGTATTTTATGACTCATTTATTCAAAGCAGGATTTGATCAACATCCACAAATTGTATCTGGTTTTTATAGTTCTTCATTCTCTTTTAATCTTGAAAAGCCCCTCCACAACTCCTACCCTGAATGTTTATTTCCATGTTATTGAGGAGCAAGAGCCCAGCAGGGATGTAGGGAATGCTCCACCTTCTGGACTTGATTGATTGTTTGCCCAGCCAGTCATTTCCCTGGGTTCTCTAACCCCTGTATTTCCCGTAAACCGGAGTTAGACGAAATTTAGTAGGCATCTTTGGTATGGCGAATTCACCGCTGCTGCTGCACAGTTCATAGCAAAGTGCATCGGAAGCCGCAGGTGGTCTCGCTTTTTGTGATGCTAAACGTGATCACCAGGTTAAGGTGGGAACCTGAGCAACACAGTGGTGGCAAAATCCCACTCCTTGGGGCTCAGACTCCAAATGAACCGCCCATCAGCGGCGTTTTCTGTGCTTACCGCAGGCAGAAAGCCCAGGCCAAACTCTCCCTCCCTCGCATTTTCCACGCCTCGTGGCCTTGCCGGTTCTTGGACCCTCCCTGTCCCTTTAGACCAAGAGGCTGTTGTCCTCTGTCTCCTGCGCCTCCCCGGTGATCGGCAGCGATAGGAGAAAGACGGAAGGATGAGTCTAAGTCTAATAGACTTCCAGCACCCAGTGCGCCAAAACACAGGTGTATTTAAGAATAAACTAATTCATATCAGCTAATCTTTAGTTGGATGGGAGGGTGGAGGGTTCGGTAGACTGAATGTTTGCGTCCCCTCAAAATTTGTAGGTTGAACATAATCCCAAATATGATGGCATTTGGAGGTGGGACCTTTGGGAGGTGGTTAGGTCATGACGGCTGGGATTAACGCCTTTATAAGAGACCCCAGAGATCTTCCCGGCCTCTTCCAACCTGTGAGGACACAGCACAGAGAAGATGGCTGTTTAGGGACCAGGAAGCGAGCTCTCACCAGACATTAAATCTCCCGGTGCCCTGATCTTCAACTTCTCAGCCTCCAGAACTGTGAGAAATAAAGTCTTGTTTATAAGCCACCCAGCCTATGGTATTTCTGTTATGACAGCCTGGACAGACTAAGACAGAGGGTGTTAAGCAGGAAAGAGAACACAAAGGAATGGAAATTTTATGGGAGATAGAGAAAGAGATAAAATAAGAATAAGCATTTTGGGAGACTTTTAAAAAGACTTTTGTAGAGCAATATAGTATGGTACCTGGGACTTGAGACTCTGAGATCAGCAGATGGGGAATTACACTCCCCATCTTAATTTCTGTCTGTGTGCTCTTGGGTGCCTAATTTAATGTCACTGGACCCTGTTTCGTCATAACTTCAGGTGATAAAGATACTTCCTGGCATGATTCCTTGACCAATCAATGCGTGTAAAGTTCTTAGCACAGTGCCAGGAACACAGGAAAGGATCAATATAGAGAGGTTACTGCTATTGCCAAATCCTGCAAAGAGTTAAGCAGTCATTGGCAGGTCCCTATTTTCCCATTAAACTCTTACAGGAGACTTCCTGGGGAAGTTGGGGGAGAGAGAAAGGCATCAGAAGCAGTAAGTGCATGAGGGTCAGGACCGCTGGCCCCAAATTCCCCCAATTAAACCTGGGTCAGGGATGGGTGGGAAAGTAGCTAAAATGGAAAATGTCTCCCCACCAATGACACAGGGCTGGAGGCTTTCTAGATGCAGAAATGCCTCTTATTCTTCTCTGTCCTGTGGATTTAAGGGCTCGAAGCTCTTTCTCCTCTTCTAAGTTCCTGGGGGACACCTCCTGAATTTGGCAAGCCTGTGGGTAATTTACGGCACAAACTGACATCAGTGGAACTAGCAATCAGCCCAGACAAGGGCAGGGAAAGAGAACATGACCAAACGCCAGGCAGAAGCATTGGAGCACCCACTGTGGGGCGCTCCGTGGACTCTCCAGTGCTGGAACTCTCCCCTCTCCCGGGAAGATTTGCAATAACCGGCACAACTTCCTGGTTCAGTGCGCACCTCTCAAACAAGAACTCTCCTGGGACTTTCCTAATGCGATATTTCAATTCAATAATCAAGGCACTCTGCATTCCATAAAACGGGAAACCAATGAATGCTACCACTTACAATTTCACTGTGATAGGAGTTCATGTTGAAGGTTTCCCATTTTATTAAGCCACCCACTAAAGGTGGAGGAGAACGCACCCAATTCCTCTGAAAGCCCACATCCGAGCAGAACAACCAGATAAACATTTACACTTCAGCTTTAAGATAATTTTCCCTGGTTCCATTTTGAACTTTTAGTGCAGCAGAATCTCATGAGGATGGCTGACCCCTTTCAACTGGGGCAGGTTCTATGGGGCTTAGGGATCCGCTGTCAGAAGGGGCTGCTCAACCCCTTATTAGGCACTTACTACATCCCCAACCTTGCTCAGCAGCCTTAGGGTCGCTAGGAGCTTTAGAAGGCACTTGAATCATGGGATAGTTCCCCAATCTCTGAAAAGCACACAGCACGTGTGTGTCGGGGGAGGGATGAAGGGCTTGGAGGAGAGAAAGAGGACATTGAAGGTGATCAACCCCCCTCCCCACCTGCAGCAGAACGGGAAGGCATCCATCTTCATCTCATTAACAACTCGTCAAAGCAGCACCATCTGGTCACCTGTTTTGCAGAGGCAGCCCCGTTTCCACTGTCTGTCAACAGCAAGGCAGGCAGCAGGGGCGAGTGCGGGGAACCAGCACCAGGAGCCCTCCGCCACGCCCACCGCGAATGCTAAAGGCTCCCGTGGGCACATGCCGCCCACAAAAGGGCTTTTTTTAAATGAAATCATTGTGAGTGGATTCTTGCCAATTTTTACAAACAATTACTATCTGTTTTGGTCTCTTTTAGGGCTTCTGGTCCCACAGTCTACAGACTCTTTGAAGCCTTAGTAGCCGCTGTGGTCCATAGGAGTGTGGTCATTTTATGTATTGATCTCTCTCCATCACCCAAACACAGCCCTGGGCGCAGTGAAGGTGCTCAACCGTTTCTTCCAGGATTGAACAAAAATGGTCATTATTGTGACATGAAGGATGCTGTAATATCTTTCATTTATTGAAGACTGACTATGTGCCAGGCACCAATTCCTACACATGTGTTATTTCACCGACTGCTCTCAACAATAATATAAGGTAGTTATTATGTCTCACTTAAGCACGAGACAGTTACACAGAGGTTTCACACAGGTACAAAGTGATGGAGCTGAGATTTAAATACAGGCCCATCTAGGCCCAAAGCCCCAATTTTAAAGACCATGAAAAGAAAAGGAGGGAAGGAAAGAGAAAGAAAAAGTGGGAATGTAAATCTTGTCTTTGAGAGATTTATCATCTCATTAAAGAAAGAAGACATACTCTCCTGAAATAATTAAATAATAATGTAACACAGAACACAATACATTGCCTAAAACAGGCACTCAGGTGCAGTTAGCACATGCTAAGAGAGGTCAAAGTTGGGCCAGATTAACGCTCGCCGTGGTATGATCAGGGAGGCGGTGAGACTTTGGGTGGGCTGTAGAAGACATTTTCGGTGAATGGTCGTATAAGGAGAGGACTGCAGTGGGCTGGGGAGGGGACAGTGCAACCACACTGAACAGCTGGTGTTGTTCAGGTCTAACACCCGGCTTGGCCAGAGCATGGCCATTGAGTAGCAGTGGGGAATTGCAGCAGGTAGGGGAGAGGTGGTGAGTGGAGGGGTTACCAGCTTGGTAGACCTTAAAGGAAAGGGCACGGTGTGTGCACATCAGGCAGGAGGAGCCACTGAACATCTCTGAGCAAGCAAGTGGCATGGTGAAAGCAGAGTTCCAGGAAGGCTCCTCAGGTGGTGGTCAGCAGGATTCACTCCAGGTGGGGGCCTGGAGGCAGAGGAAGCAGCGCCATCCAGTTGTTCAGTTGTCAGAGAAATTGAGGAAAAGCAGAATGCCTCCA
>CM052445.1:52678540-52726962 GCA_028533085.1 Varecia variegata | reverse complement strand
GCCAAGACAGGTGGAGGGAAGAGCAGAGACCTTTTTGCTGGGTGGGGCACAGAGGGGTAGGGGCCTTTCATGTGTGGCATCGGCTTGGAGCCCTTCTTGTAAGTGTAGAGTTACATAACGAGACAAAGATGGATATGATTCATAATCGCCATGAGTGGAGAAACATACACACACCTAAATATAATTTACAAGTGGTTCCTCTGGATGGTATTGCACAACCAAATTAGCTCCTTTAAAAAAAAAAAAAAACAAAACACCCACTTTAAAGCACAACAGATGATCTGTACTTATGCGCCAAAGCATAAAAGTTTGCTCCGGTGGCAGAAATGCCTGAGACAAACGGGACAGAATTTGGATTTAGTTCTGAGAGAACTGTCCTTGTTACCACGGACCACCCCATGACCCAGACGACTTCCAGGATGAAAGTCCTGATCCAGGTGCATATGTCAAATGCTTGGCCTTCACAGGACCACTCATTCGGGAGCTCACTGAGTGCACCTAATTCGCTCCACCTTAACAGGGAGATGGATAATGAGCAGCAGGGGAGGAGTGTGGAAGGTTGGTGCAAGCTTGCATCTGGACGGTAGAAATCTCCACTGCATTTCAGAATGATTCCTCCTGGGAGAAGCAGGCTCATAGAGGATTGCAACAGTCAGGGGTACTGAAGTTTCAAACACCTTCAGCTGGGAAAGGGGGTGTGCCCCTGACTCCTGGAGTGCTGCCCTGCTGAGTTTATTTTGAAAGCCTGTTTTGAATTTACAGTGCTGCCTCTTTAGGAGGGTATTTGAAGATGCTCTGCCAGCCTGCAAGGGCTCCAAGTAGCTTTTGTTTCTGTACTCACACAGGCGAGCAGCTAAACTAATTGAGAGAGTGACCCAAATTTGTGAGTATCACAGAATATCACCACTGGCCTGAATTCCTGCAGCCTCTGCTTGTATCTGCATTCATGTCCATTTGGAAGTTGCTCCTGCAACTCTTGCTAAAATGTCCTTACCCACATATAATCAGTAAATAAATTATCAGTTCCCCTCCTAAGTGGTAATGTCATGAGGTCCCAGGAAGAATTTCAAGGGCTAAACTCTTCCAGAGGCTTTTGTTCATATAAACACAGTTTAGCAAAACAATTACTGTTTTCTTTCTTTGTTCAGTAACAGCACGGTGCAGCTTGTACTCACATATCTTCCTTTAATTGAAATAATTTGGGTGTCCTAGCGTTGATCTACCCAAGGTTGTAAGAGAAGGAGATTCGCCTTACAACCTTGGAATGTTTTCAGTTTTACTCCGCTGAGTATAATTTTCTAGCCAAGAGCACTTCAAACCATTGTCAGAATTCACGGAAGAAAATAAAAGGGAAAAAAGTCCCTCTGCTCTCCTGTCACCTACTCTGTCCCCCCAACAAGAAAAAGGCACGAGGCATTGAAGAGGAGGGACAGGAGTGCAGGTCTTACCAGGGGGCATGTCGGGAATCCGCATTTTGAATGTGCATTTTCCATTTAGTTTATAGGTCTCTTTCTTCCTTTCCTCATTCCCAGCTTTCAATCTCCTGCATGATTAATAGACACGCCAGAAAGCTTCTTATTCTCTCTCTGGGAATTATGCTTATAACAAAGAGTAATTCGTGCACAAAAAAAAAAAAAAAAAAAAAAAAAAAGCAAGCTGCTGAGAGAAGGTGGGCCAGCGCAGCTCAGGAGCATGTGAGGGAGAGCTGCGAGGAAGGTGTGTGGGTGGCAGCAGTTGGCAGGGACAGAAGGATGCGTCCAGGCCTGGGCTGCTGGCGGCACACTTACCTGGCCTGTGTCAGGCTGCTGCCACCACTGAGCGGTGCTGGCCCGGCGTCCCATCTCCAGGTCAACTCTGTGGCTGACCAAATCCCAAATGTTTCACCCAGTCCTTGTGGTTTATTCTTAGGCATAATTCAAATCAGGGTTCAGGGATGGTGTGTTTTTACATTGCATCCGGGGCAGAGAGAAACAGATTGAATCAATCACTGAATGGAAACTTGGAGAGAAAAGTGAGAAGAAAAAAAAAAAAGAGAGAGAAACAAAGAAAGAATATTGGATTTCCTAGAGCCTTGCTAAAGTGTGGTCCACTGACCAGCAGGATTGACGTCTGCTGGGAGCTCATCAGAAATGCACCATCTCAGGCTTCAGCCCAGACCTACTAAAAAGGTATCTGCATCTTGACAAGATTCCTACACACAAGAAATAGGAAAAGTGCTGACCTCGGGTGTCACCTGAAAGCTTTCAAGAATTACATCTAGCTATTTCCCACCCTCAGGGATTCAGGGTCAGCTGGTCTGGGGTGGAGCACAGGTCTCAGTACTTCTTAGGAGCTCCTCGGATGATTTGAGTGGGCACCCAGAGCTGAGAACCAGTAGCATACCATGGAGTGATTCTAAAAGTGTAGTCTTCAGGACAGCAACATCAATACCACCTCGGAACCTGTTAGAAATGCAGATTCTTGGGGTCCACTTAGACCTACTGGATCAGAAACTCTGGGGTTGGAGTCCAGCAATCAGTATTTTTACAAGCTCTCCAGGTGTTTGTCCAGGTTTGAGAATCTTCTCTATAGAAGCATGCAAAATAAGAAATAAGAGCTACAAATACATTCAATGCTGCTACTCAAAAACCTCCAAAAAATATCCATTACCCGTGATGTGAAGTCCAGGCTTGTCAAATGACATTCCATGCTCTCCGTGAATTAATCCAGCATGTCTTGCTAAACATATCTCTTACAACTTTATTGAGCACATGCTATTAAAATAAGTGGATTGGATTCTAGAATCACTTCCAGCTATAAGACATAATGATTCTGTGCTTCCAAAACTACAACTTTAGCCAAATTCATTGTTTCCCTAAATGTGGCAATGAATATGCTTAATCTTGTTTGTATACACAGGTCTCTCTCTCCCCATCTTCCCAGGTCAGATCCTGCTCATTCTTCAAGGCTAGGTAGAAAAGCCACCTCATTTGCTAATTGATTTCCCCAGTCGGAATGAACATTTCTCTCCACATTTCTTACACCACTTGCTCATTGCAGTCACTTCATTGTTTTATTAGTCATCTACCCAATTCTTTGGCGCTCAGCCATATTTACTGCTTCTTGAAACAGAACAGTGTTTTATTCTTCCTTAACCATGCCCTGCCTCCCTGTGTTTAGCACTACTCTCTGCACACAGAAAGTGGCACGTAAATATTGATTGCATTGACCTGAATGGGTTTGAGGGCTTTCAAGACAATTTGGACTGTATGATGAATCATGACTGGGTTTTTCAAATACAACAAGCAAGCATAGAATGCTAACAAAAGCACAAATATCACGAGTCTAATAATTGTTGTCTGTCCTAAAAAGTTGATTTTAAAATAAGTCTAGGTCACATATACACCTGAAATCCATAAAAAGAAATGATAGCAAGTTTTAAACTGGCTGGACATATTAGTCACTCAATCATTCTTTTGTTAGATGAATTTTGGGATGAATATTGATAGAAAGTTTTCTAGACAAAAGATCTAGAGAACTAAACATGTCTTCATTTTTTTCACTAGTGTATATTAAAAATAACCTTTATTGAAATTTAATTTGGCTTAACTCTCCCAGACACTTTACTAACTTTATCTCATAATCTTCACAACCCTAAGAGGGTGGTATTTTTAATTCTCCCTTTTCCTGGATAATCTCAGGCTCCAAGAGGTTAAATAACTGCCTCAAGGTCATCTGGCCAGATGAGAGGCAGGATAAGGACCCACACTCAGATACACGGAGCCCAGAACCTTCACTCTCTCCAATATGTTAATGTAAAGAGTCCAAAATTTCTATTCATCCTATGTGACTATGTAGGCTATGTGTCTGTTTCTCCTGTTTGTTTTTATGCCATTAATTACATACCTCTGGATGGTAAGGCACCCAACAGAACCTCGTTGGGACGGTTACTAATGAGCCCTTTTCATGGAGAGATTGAAGTGGAGGAGGATGGGAATGTGGAAGGAACACAGTCCGTGTTCTAAGTAGAGTGTGATAGACCTGCGTTAGTGTGTCTGCTATTCCTCTAAGAATACTACACGAAGAAGATTTAAATTGCCTCTGGTGACGTATGGCACAAACAGAGGCATCACAACCCACTGCCACAGGCCAAGGGCAAAAGGCTGAGGCTTCACAGTGGTCAGCTGCAGGTGCTGCCGCCAATGTGCTGAAGAAATCTGCAAAATAGACAACTCTGCCCTCCTCCCTTTCTCAACAGCACCCCCACCTCACACAAAGTGCTGTCTCATTTCCTCGGGCTCTAGGATCTTTATGTTTTTGGAACATCTACCTACAGAATCATCTCCCTTCTTGCTTCTCAGTTTTTCACATTTAAAAATGACCCTCCTGCCTCCCAACCCCCACTTCTCCTCAATCTCCCACCTTTATTCAGGACTGCCAATTTGTCACTGGGCAATAAAGTCATTTTACACTAAGGAGTGAATGACTGATAGACATTTCCTACCAGAGGGATGCACCTGAAAAAAAGCCATGTATGTTTAAATAAAAAAGAAATGATGATTAAATGAGTTTTCAATTAAACATGTAGGATTATTTTGAAGGGTGACCTTGTATGTGTATATGTTTATTGAAGGAAAAAGGCGGATTTCCCTTAATTCTTGCTTATCTAACCCTTGTTTTCCAGGGCAGAAAATGAAGGGTACCCCTGTTTACAACAGGAAGGAGCCCCTCGCTCTATCCCCGTACTCTGTGATAGGGTACAAATGGACACGCTTGAAGCTCTGACTCGGGGGGATGGGCAGGACATGGGCAATATATATAACCTGAACTTTTGTGCCCCCATAATAAGCTGAAATAACAACAAACAAACAAACAGGATTTTGACCCTGATTCTCTCTGGTTGATTTGAGAACAAAACTCAGCACAGAAACTGCACTCAGAGAGGCTGGAGTCAAAGTCAAGCACAACGTAAGAGCAAGGATGTTGGAAAGGGGACCGGGAACGTTTGGGTCTAGCACGGAAAGAAGAACTCCGTGCCATGAAGGAGAGACCGAATCGGAGCACTGGAGTCAACAATGCCACAGACAGAAGTTGTCATGGACACCCTCGTTGGAAAGCAGGCAACTGGATTTTGGAAACTGACTGAAGCAAGATTTGATGGCAGAGAGAGAGGAAAAGGATGAAGCCCCCCCCCCCAAAAAAAAAAAAAAAGTCAGATGCTGCAGAGGAATGGAGTCATCCTGCTGCCACTGGGCCAATGAAAGTGCACATCGCTGATTCACAGCCGCGCAGGGCGGATCTGAAAGGCTGGTCTCTCCAGCCAGGAGGGCTGTGAGCAAATGTGTGAGAATCTGCCTTTTGTGGCATGATGGTGCTCGTGACTCATCCTGCAGAACCATGTGATGGGTGGGTGGAATCTCTTTTAAAATATTTCCAAGAAGAATAGGTAGCGTGTCTGTATGTATCTAATGTTTCAGCAGAAATTATTTCTCCACTCAGATATGAAGAGTAGGGGCAGGTAAAACAATAGCTGCCGTGATTTTTCCCCCTCAGAGTCCCTTCTGCACGTGGGCATGAGGACTGTGCAGGCGTACCAGAGATTGATTTCTCTGTTTTCTGGCTGAAACAGATCCCGAAATTATGATTACATGGACTTATAACACTGGCACTCATAACGCACATGGGGTGGTTTTCCATAAATTACCTCTTAAAGAAGAGTCTGTGGTACTAAATGTGCACATGTGGTTAACAAAAATTTTCCAGAGAGGAAAAGCAGAGAGAATGCCAGAGAAAAGAAAGGACTCTTTGAGCATCACACAGAAATTACAGAGGGCTGATTCAGAAGCAGTGCAAGCGTAAGCCTGATCCCCGAAATAGGGAACAAGAGATTCTTCAGGACAGCAAATAAGCTCTTGGAAATAGTGCATGTGAGGCAAAAGTGAAACAAGTTGCCAGACTGTCAGATTGTATGTCGCGAGAAAAGTGCAGGTGACGTCAGGAAGTTGAAGCCCTGTCATGAATAGTTCTGGCCAGAGTAAAGTTTCCATTCAAAGATTGTATCATCTGAGCCTTATGACTCTAGTAATGTCTTTTCATGTGTGTAAGTTATACCCCAACTTGAAGCAAGCTACAACAAGGACTTGAAGGGCAAAGATAGGATAGAAAAATGCTATGCTTTCACGGAATTGATTTGCTATTAGCTTAATGCTATAACTATGATAGGCTCAACTGGGGACTGTGCGGGGACCTCAAGTGTAGAGGAGCAGCGGAAGGAAAGAGAGCAGGAGGACACAGGGATAGGTGGGACCCATGGCACGGTGGTGGGCTTGGTCTGTGATTTGTCACATGGGGAGATGGGGCAAGAACTCAGTAGTTAATCAATGTTGATTGGAGCCAAAAAGCAAATTAGAGCCAACACATGAGTAAAGAACAAGAGCAGATGATTCCAGGCAGTAGTGAATATCCAAGTCGGGTGATGGCAGCCCTTTGGTTCCAGAAAGGTTGTCTGATTCGGAGCACAACTTTAGAGGTCAAGTGACAAAGGGTGAGAGTTAACTTCCCTTATGAGATAGGTCAGCAAAATTTAGGAAAAGTACCAGGATCTTAGCCAAGTGGGCTGGTATTTACCACAGGGGTTTAATTCTTATAAAGGATTCAAAATACAACTCAGGACCTGGGGCCGAAGTGGAATCTTGTAGATTTGTGCAACCACAGATGGAACAAAAATGCTGTATCTCAGCGACCTTGAAGCTGAGGCTTGGCTTGGCTTAAATGCATTTCCAAATCGTTGGTTACCTGATTTGTGGTAGTCAAGGTTTGATCAGGAAAATGGAAACAACTGCAGATATTTCTAGTAGAAAATATTTAATGGAGGGAGATCAAGATTTACAAAACCTTGGGGGGGCTAAAGGAACAAAGATCACTGGGAGCTGCTTTTTAAAATTTAAGAAAAATTACAACTATATTTGTCTTACAACAAAAAAATAAAAATTAAAAAAAAAAAAGAATTTAGGAAACCAGAAAGCTCCAGAATTGCAGGAAACTTCAATCAATGATCTCAGATGCCTGCAACAGCAGTGTGGGTGATGTGCGAAAGGACTCCTGGAACTCACGGTCAAATGTCAGTTAGGCCACCTGCAAAAGCCTCTAAACCTGCCTGTTGCTGCTACAGGAACAGTGCTTCTATTTCTCTTCTGCCTCTGAATCTCACTTGGGATTTTCTTACTGGCAGATTCTAAGCAGGAAACCTCTGGCAGGGCTTCTGGGAAATGTAGTTTCCAGACTTTGCAGCCCCTGTGATTGATTCAGGGAGAACATTGAGGGGGAAAGAGATAATCTGGCACAAGGCCTAAGTGAAAAACAATGATAATATTCCAATTTCAGGTGAAGATGTGATCCTAAAACGATTCTCTGAAATGGGTCACATTGAAACAGGAATTTGGTAAGGCTGAGTCAGAGTGGGATGGACACTGGGGAAACAAAGTCCAATAGACTCTGCAGAGGTAGCAGAATGCTATAAAAGTGCTTGAAAAGAGAGATTGGAGAGTGTATGGGACCATGAAACACAAGTCAGACACAGGGGACACATAGCCGGTGCAACATGTGACCTCCAAGAGTGACATGATCCATAGTATTCTGTCTGAGAACTTTCACTGGAGTATGGGGAATACATGGAAGACAAAAAGCACAATTGACTGAGAAGATAGCAATTTAGGAGGAAGATATAGAAACCCAACCATTTAACTGATAGTTATTGAAAAAATTCTATGAATGAAACATCTTCCAGAATAGGCAAAAATTAAACTAGCCTGAATTAGGGCAATAGTGTTGGAGCTAGAAAGATATAGAAATGTGTAAGGAAATTGAAAAGAAAGTTGTAGAACTGGCCAGGCGCAGTGGCTCATGTCTGTAATCCTAGCACTCTGGGAGGCCAAAATGGGAGGATCACTTGAGGTCAGGAGTTCGAGACCAGCCTGAGCAAGAGCAAGACCCTGTCTCTACTGAAAAAAAAATAGAAAAAATTAGCTGGACAACTACAAATAGAAACAAAAAAATAGCTGGGCATGGTGGCATGCGCCTGTAGTCCTAGCTACTCGGGAGGCTGAGGCAGGAGGATAGCTTGAGCCCAGGAGTTTGAGGTTGCTGTGAGCTAGGCTGACACCATGGCACTCTAGCCTGGGCAACAGAGCAAAACTCTGTCTCAAAAAAAAAAAAAAAAAAAAAAAGTTGTAGAACTTGATTACCAAATGGATAGCAGGCAGAGGGAACAGACCAAGTAGGACTTCCCAGTTTGTGGTCTGGGTAACCTCGTGAATGGAACTACTCATTGAGATATGGAACCCAGAATCAAAATTGAACTTGAGTAGTTCTGCTTTGGATAGGTTCAGTGTCAAGCCCGTTAGGATGTCTTAATGGGGATGTCCAGCACTGATGGGGATGTGAGGCAGGTTAGCCTTCTCCTTTCCTGATGGGCCAAACAAGGTTGGCCTTACAGGCAAACGGAAGCAGCAATGACCTGCGTGTGTGACTGTGCAGGCACTGATAAGAGCCCTCCATTTAAAAAGATGTTTCCTAGTCCTATTCCCTAACCCAGTTGCATGTCTGAAATCCAACTACTAGCACTTCACACCATTAGCCTAAAGTAAAGCCTTTTAAGCTTCTGCACTTATGCATCTCCTACAGCGTGGGAGACTGGGACTGCCACTTCTGTCACACTCAGCCTGAAGACAGTCCTGAGCATTTATATGTCCCACTTGTGACTGCTCCTGGAGCTAAGAGCATGGCCTTAAAGAACTGGAGTAAGAAGAGCCTGTGGATTCTACACAGTGCAGTGGTGGCCCGAGAGATAGAAAGGGTTCTAGACTGGGAGAAGCTTTCTGCAACTTCTGTCTTTATAGGCCCCTTTCCTGCTTTATAATGTCTATTACATTTCTTTATTAATAACTTGATTGTTGAAACCTCAGGAAATTCCAAGCCTGTTTCTCCCATCAGAACGAAAGGAACTCATCAGATGAAATCATGAGTCCATTAAGATTGAATGGTGCATCTCCATTAAACCATGATTTACATCATAAAACAGATTAATAAAAATGGAGAAGCTCTGCTGGAGAGGAAATAGACAAAAGCATCTTTTAGGGCTATCTGCAATGGCACAAAGTGATATTGTACCAAACGCACAGAGAGAAAACAAGAGACAAAGCAAGGTACTAACTGAGAAAAAAGCAGGACTGAAAACCTGCAGCCAGTTAAGTGGTGTGACTCATAGCTCTCAGTTTTTGGTAGACAGCTGAAGTCAGAGAACATTCAGAGTTGTAGACAAACACTTAAATAGCCATCCCGGTAGAGCAAGGGCTCCCACTGTAACAGCCTGTCCTGTAGAGCGTATGAGGTCATTATTGGGGTGGTGATTAATGGAGCTCCCGAGAGCCCCTTCTAGCTGAAAGCAACGGGTTTGACAAATAGTTCCAAGTGAACCAACAATAGAGCTCGTTTCAACTATTCATTCCAACGAGTTCAAGAAAACAATCACGGGGCAAGTACTATGTCATACATTCTAGAGAATTCTGGATTGTTTCAAACCATCAAAGAGCGGAGGAAAAAACCCTGAAGTAGGGATACCTGGTGTTTTCCGCAGCTCTAGGATAGTGTGGGGGCTAGAACCTTCCTCAGTTTCCCAATCAGGCTGACGTTGCCTTTATGTAATTCATTCATTTAGGTAAACATGAAGACAGTTTTCCAAAAACAGTTTGGAAAACACTGGCTTAAAGTATTGGTACATCTGACAGAATGAGACGTGAGATGGGAACAAGATACAGAAAGAACATGAAGAAAGATCAACAGTCGTATGCCCCGGAAGAAGGAATTTCTTCAACGGTGTGACAGAGCCGGCTCAGCCCAGCTCACAAGAACCACCTGTGCACATCTCTTCGCAGTTCTGCATTCAGTGACTCCATGCTGGTCATTTAAAATTGGCCATGGTGGGAATACTTACACCCTAAAAATTGGCAGATGCACAAATGAGGGCTTTTATTTTCTGTTTTTTGCTTTTTTTTTTCCCCTCCAGAGAGCCAGGTATAAAACATTTATGAGCATACCACTGGAACTCAATCCCGAGGCAACTCGGCCAGCAAAACAGCCAAAGCCCTGTGAGGATCTGACCAATGGCCTCTGGGCACAGTCGAGTTAGGGCTTGTGTGGAAGTCTGTGGAATCCGGAAAGGGGGAAGGAGTTCTTCGTGGGGAACACACCTTTGTTAAGTAGTCACAGACATGCTAGCGACAAGGGGCCCGGGAGTCCATACACAAGGGATCGCGTGGCAGGCACTGCTCACGCCTGACGTAGGAACCTCTCTCATTTGACCTGGGACTCGGGATAAAGAAGGTGCCAGAGCCAAGAAAGCTGGCACTCAGAAGGACTCGTTTACAGGCCTTCCGACAGCTAAGTTCTGCTTCCACTGGAGTCCAGACAAAAGAGAAGTGGGCTCCAACAACGCATTCCTTGGGCATCACAGAGAACTTTCCTAGAGCGCTGTTCCGGGCTTGGGTGACCGAGTGCGGCGCAGGAGAAGTTCTTTCTGGGAGGCACTAGAGGGACACCAACCATCTGTGACGTCGGAGCGTCCTGCCTGGCCAAAGCAAAGATTAGGAAATCTCTTCGGCTCCCTTCCTGGGCTCTAAGAGTCCCCTGACAAGGCGTGTCATTAACCCTTAAGTGGCTTCCAGCAGGAAGGAAGAAGAACAGCTGCTGTCAAACACAGAACAAGAAAGGCCCTGGAAAACTGAAGGAAGGAAGGTTCGTTCCCTTTTGAGGGAGAAGTTGAATCATGTGAGTGAGTCCAGGGAAAACCCTGCCTTTGCCTGCAAAGCCCTCCTTTAACGTCCCTCTGAGCCCTGTGTGGTTAAGATGTGGGGGACCAGCCGTAGCGCGCTTCCTATTCTAACCAGCTGCCTGGCAATCGTGTGTCATTGTCATGGGGCAGCCAAGCGTGAGAGTGCGGGTGACGGCGCCTGTTCATCTCCATCCCGAGACCCAAGTTCAAAGGGAATGTCTTCCCGAAGAAGGCTGAGTGTTTGTAGAGGGCGGCACACTCTGCTGATGGCTTAATCTGGAAGAGTACATTTTGTTTCCTCAAGAAAAATAGACTTAAGTATTTAGAAAAAGGTTTAGAGTACCTGAGGGCTGCTTTATGAGGCAGTATGCAAAATATTTCACCAGGAGCATGACAGGAACTCTGACCAATCAGAACAGCTGCTGGCCTCAGAGTTGGAGCGGCCCCTAGAGCCCCCTTGCTGTGTGAGCCAGAGCCCCTTAAGACACTGGGTTGTGGGGATCCCCTGGGGGCCCTGGGGCTGGAATGTGGGTGGCTGGGCAGCCAGGAGACACTCTGGGAGCAAGGGGTTAGCACCAACCAATGGAGAAATGTCACAATGTCTTGGCGACCAGTCAAGCCATACCCGTGGACCATCCAGGGCCACGTGGGCCAAAGGGGAAAAGTCACTTCCCACTTGTGGCTCCGTGTTTCAGTGTATAAACTTGGTAATCAAGCACCTGAACTTGTGAGCTTTGCATGGGAGTGCAGGAGTTTGGGGTCTAAATTTCTCAAATACATGTTAGATGTTAAGTAGGTTCTCTATTTTCCTCTCTCTCTTAATCCTTTCCATTTTTAAGAGCACCCTTTGATGTCACTCTGATGACGTTTATTTATGGTCTTCTCCAAACTTGCCACGACACTAACACCTTTAGTCACAATACTGATTCACAGTCAATGCTCTATGTTTAGCAACTATCCGGAGGATCTGAGTCTGCATTTAGCCCTAAATAGCTACAAATAAGGGAGTAGCAGCAGCATTCCTTCAAAAGCCTTTTTAGGAAGTGTCGTGCCAGGGGTGGTATGACATGCACGGAGCGGCAGGTGAGGAGAACAGCTATAAGTGAAGAGGAAATTAAGGAAGTAATTGATGAAAGAAACCGAGTTGTGTACTATAGAGCAGTCTCCCCCCTTCTTCAAGATGGGTTGTAAGGAAACATTTCAGCGTGTTTATTTGTCTGCCCAACCCTATTTAGCGAAAAATGATTGCTCTTTGCTTCTTGTTACCATGCTCGGCTGATACTATGGCAACCAGGCTGCATAAAAGGGGAAAAGGGGGGGTAGATGCTGCTTAGCAACTTGAAGATTTTTAAAAGGCAAGTACTCATTTCAACAGCAACAGTTTTTAAAATGCCAGTTTTGAGGAGAGAAAAGAGAAGAACATTAGAGAAAGCAAACGAGAATGACACAGTAGTGGAATTAAACAAAAAAAAAAAAAAAAGAAAAGACAGAGAGAGACATCTGCATGACACCTTTTCAAAACTCTTTTGTGTACAGCCTTACAGGAATTGTGGGAGCTTGGAGAAACTGAGGCTCACAGGGGTGAGTGACATCCTCAGGGCTGGTTCGCCAGTCGGGGGCAAGGCTGGAACTAACATGCAGACGGCCTGATTTCTAATTCTACACTTTTTTATGGCCCCAGGCTTGGAAAAAGAAGTAAACAGGAAATCTGAGAAAGGGAGAAACAGAAAGCCACATGAAACTGTTACTAATGTGAAAAGAGATGGGCATCTATTTTTCAGGTAGAAACTCAATAAAAAGAACAAAAAATTCACTTGAGTGTATTTTCAGAGTTAAGTTCAAACTATGAAGCGTCCTCTCTACAATTCATTCCTTCATTCATTCATTCATGGCAAAATAAAAAGGCACCGATGATAATGCGTTTCCACATTCCTTGAATGAGCTGGAGGTCGGCTGTTTCTGGACCACACAGCATCTGGAGGAATTCCTGGGCAGTGCAAGGATTCAGGGTTGAGGGGGTGGAGGGGAAGGGGCAGCACAGGAGAGGAGGGGGAAGGAGAGGAGGGGAAAGTCTTGCCCTGACTTGGGAAGAAACCCCCTGAGTGAGAAAAACGTGTCTCAAGATAGATGACCACGCCATTTCAACCAAGACTACATAAATATAAACCAAACATGGTTCAGGTTCCAACTCCTACTCTTCACTGGCTGATATTACATTTCCCAGCTTCTCTACCACCCCAGCAGAGAAATAAAATGCTAGATGGCTTAGAAAACAGAGCTCAAACATGGAGTGATTGCGGTGCTGAGCTTGATTGGAGTGTCCAATAACAGGCGACGACGACAACAATAAGAAAACATAATATGCCAGGCTAATGCGCGCTCTCTGAGCCAGAACTTGATAGAATGGGTTGCCCTTTCCTGATCCACTCAGGATTTAAGAGATGCCATTCAAGTCAGACCAAAGGTCTAAATTAGAGCCAACCTTTTTCAAGCTAGCAGAAGTTTTGTCTTTGTTTTGGGCACTCCATATAAATGTGGATAGGGGCACACAGATGAGAACAAGAGGGCTGGCAGTGTTCCCTACTGCTTAGGGGCTTTTTCAGGTGTCCATTCCACAAGCACTAACGCAGGGCTACTGTGTGCTGGGCACGGGGCAGGGCCTGCCCTGCTGGTCTCCTGGCTCTCCCACGTTCTGCTGCCCTGCAAGGAGAGGATCGCGCAGGGCAGAGTGCTTCAGCCTTCCTGATCCTGGCGCCCACCTCCCAGGAGAGGCCATCGCTGCCTTCCTGATTAATAACATGGTGCAGACAAGACAAGTGCTGCTTTGGGTTCCAGAGGTCACAACCAAGTGACGTGCACGCTCATCTCCTCATTGTTTCTACCCACTCTTAATTGCCAGGGTGCAGAGGCAATGAAAACAGCAAACAGACTGCCTTCTCCTGTACACATAGCTAGCTCAGAGGGTCCAGGTGGTCTGTAAGGCTCCTGACTAACCAGGTGTCACCTAGCATTAGTTTTGGAGAGCCAGGAGTTTGGAGGGTGGTGGTGGTAGAGTCTCCGGTCTTACTCCTAATGCAATAAATATGAAATGAGTGAACTTCTGGGTTCTAGCCCTAATTTTGCCATCGGCTCCTCCCTCAGGCTTTTCCTTCCCCTCCATATCCCCACTATGTGCTCCAACCATACCGAATTTCTTAGGGGCCCCAAACATCTGCCCCCACCTGCATTCACACTGTCCCTTGATGTATGACAAGGTGCTCACCACCTCACAGGGCAGCACACTCCACTTCCAACCCCTGCAATTGTTGATAGTTACCACTGACATTGATGCAGTGTTTTAAAATTTTTAAACTCATCTCATTGAATGGAAAAAAACAAACAAACATCCATCACCCAGTGCAGGTTAGATATCAATATCCCCACTTCATAATAAAAATCAGAGAGAAGTAGTAGCTGAGCCGAGTCCCTCCAACTTCAACTCATCTGGTGACTAGTAAGGAGCTAGTAAGGTTTGGGATAAGGTCCAACTCCAAATCCCCTGTTATTTAGAGGATTTGGAAACCTCCTTTTCTTGAAGCTTCTACTAATTAAACCTAAACCTATCTTTTTAGAACAAAGCAAACCAAATACACTTACTCTCAAATATTGGCCTTCCAAATATTTGAAGGCAGCTACTGAGTGCCCTCCAGGGCTGTGTTTCTCACACTTCAAAGTGCACAAAGGTCGGGCACAGTGGCTCATGCCTGTAATCCCAGCACTTTGGGAGGCCGAGGCAGGAGGGCTGCTTGAGGCTAGGACTTCAAGACCAGGCTGGGCAACACAGCGAGACCTCATCTCTACGAAAAATAAAAGAAATTAGCTAGGTGTGGCACATGCCTGTAGTCCCAGCTACTCGGGAGCCTGAGGCAGGAGGATCTCTTGAGTCCACGAGTTCGAGGCTGCATTGAGATATGGTCGTACCAAGGCACTCCAGCCTGGGCTACAGAGCGTGACCTTGTCATAAATAAATAAATAAATGAAACAAAGTGTGCAGAGATCACCTGGGGAGTATGTGAAACTGCAAATTGGGATTCGATAGCTCTGGGGTGGGGTTCTAACATGCTCTCATCACACTGTGAGTAGCCCGGCTCCCACCTCCTCCCAAATGTAATTGCTCAGAGGAGAAAAAAATTATATATAGTCTTTCAAATTAAGGAAGAGACCTGCCACATCTTTCTTGTTTCCAGTTCCCCAGCATTCATAAAAGTGGCTGACTTACATCAAACATTTAATAAATCCCGTGGACTATATGTGGACAGAAGAGAGGCAGGAACAGTAGAATAAAATATCTCCCCTTCCTCATCCCAGCCCCATCCTTGGTTTAGAAAGGGCATCTGCCTCTTAGACATTACTCAACTTATCTGAATAATACAGTCATTGTCTTTAAATTCGGAATAAAAATGACTCCTTCCAGGGTGCCGAAGACATCAGCTAGGAGAATGAGTGCAGGTGCCTGGCACCTAGATGCTTAACGCACGTGATCGTCGCCCCCTCACGCAAACGCGCACCAAACAAAGCAAAATCTAAAAACCACGTGGATACCTATCAGTTGCCAAAACACTGTGTTCTCACTTAAATGAGACAGGAAAAATTGCTTCTACTGAAAAGAACACGACGCAAGGCTGGCTCATTGGGCCTTTCCCAAGAGGCCCGGAACGCAAAGGCGGCTGCGGGGAGCGCGGGGCGTGCTTTGCTGCCCCCTGCTGGACGGAACGCCCCACCCGCGCCAGCGTGTCTGGTCCCCGCGCCGCAGCTCTCCGGGGACCCGCGTCTCTGCCAGCAGGTTATGCAACACCACACTGCAGCCAGAGCAGGTTTGGGAAAAGGAAATCACAGAGTTCATGGCGCTTCGATTAAACCTGGGATAAGAGGAAAGGAGGGCAAGAAAAGAGCGTGTGCCTCGCCAGCGTTGCAGGCGCTGGGCAATGTGAACGAACTTGATCTGCGCAGGAACCCCCAAAAGCAAGGAGGATCCTCCTTGTGTCGTGGATGAGAAACCTGAGGTTCAGGGGAGATTGGATAAATCACCAAGGGGAACATAACTCCAGCAGGTTTTGAATTAGGGCCATTTTGATTTCAGATACCAGGTTTCTACACCTGCAGGCTCTGCCGTTAATCAGGTGTGGGAACTGGACCAAACGCACTGGGTCGTGTTGCGTCCCCGTGCCCTTCATTTGTGGGACGAGGGGTTGACTGAGGTGAACGGCATCAAGCCTTTTTTGCTATGTGCTGTGGTTGCGTGGAAATGGGCTGTTGGATAATGTCCCCCCCCCCCCAGCGGGACTGAGCATTTGTCATCATGCAAAGCTACTGGGGGCCAACGCCCGTCCCCACCGTGCAGCGCCAAGCGTGCCAGGTTCCCTGCCAGGCTCCCATCTTCTTCAAAATTATGTAAAGGCTTAGAGCTGTGTTCTCTGAACTAACCTTCAAGTTTTAAAAATCTGACCATTGGTGAAATGCTCTAAAAGGCCCCTCTTGCCTGCCCCAGGTACACCATTTATGTTGCTGAGGAAGGAATATTACAAACTGAGCAAGTTTACCCCACGCTTATCAGGGGCCAGGAGAAAGGCACATTTGTATACTCTCCAGGGGGCGTCCCTGAGGTCCCACTGCATGAGCTGGTGGCACCATTTCCTGTTTTCTCAGGCAAACCTGTTCTCAATCTGAACGATTCCTGGAGGAGTTTTAGTTTGGTTCTTTCTTGGAATGAAGGGAGTGAACATTTCAGTCTTGTCTCGTTTGGATACTGACTTATGACATTCTTCTATTATTCTTCATTGGAATCTTCAGCTCTTAAAATATTTTAAGGATCTTTTTCCCCCATGTGGCTATGAAACATTTCTGCCTCTTAGACAATTGAACAGGAAATTTCATATTTAAAAATGCACAAACTGGAAGGCACCTTGGAGGTTATGCAATCCCATTCTCTTATTTTATGGATGACAATCTGGGCTATTTGTCCAATAAGGATAATTCTCTAGAAACAACATAAAGAGATGACTGAGCATCTTTTCCCAGACTTTGGATGGTACCTTTTATACGTTGGCAGGAAGCCACGAGGAAAGCTGAGTCAGCACAGAATCAGGACAGGCATCAGAAAGTTAGGATTCAGCCCGTTTATCGTCTGCACCAGCTAAAAACGTTAGGTCTAGAGCTAAAAATACATCAATACCTTTTCCAGAGCTCTCTCTTTGGATGAATATGTGCCTGGAGAGCTACTCTGGTCTTGCGAAAACACTACACTTCACATTATCTAAGAAGGCCCAAATGATGTCCACCTCTGAACTGATGATAAAATACTCATCGAACCTCCTTAGTCAGAGGCAGCCAGGCTGCAGCCAGAGACCGTATCTGGCAGGGTTTCCAGCCTTATAGCACATGCCAAGCATAATTGAATGTGAGTATGATAAACAATGATGGACCACTGACAATCTGCAATGCTGTCAGGACAAGGGTTCCCAGCTGTGCTGGAATTACAGCGAGAGACTGGGAGGCCGGCTACGTGCCCCTGAATGCTGTCATCTCAGCTTAGAGAAAACTCCTATTCCTATTCTCTCCAAAATAATAATAATAACCATTTCTCTCTCTCTTTTTTTTTTGTCCCATCCACTATTTCCCTATTAACATGGAGCTTCTGTGTTTAGTCTTTTATTTCACACCATCCAGAGCAGTGAAGACACTATACAGGAACAGAGTCGGGCTGGCACAGGGTCATCCTTCTTCTGCTGGGGAATGTGCAGCCCCTGCGGCTCGGGCCAGAGGAGTGGGAGGGGTGTCAGGAAGTCCCACCATGAACTTGGCCCATGTTCCAGGAGCATATTTATAACTCATCATTTTCTGAGGGGAAGTGAGAGGAGAGATGACATAGAAATATTAGGGAGTAGCAAGTACATTTTGCATGGATTTTTAAGACAAAGTACAAGATTTTAAATTTTGTTTACATTTTTAAAGATTTGTGTAAATTTTAAACAAGATTGCTGTTTGCACCTGGTTGTATCCTGCTACTGGCCTCTGACGTCTTGAGAGCCCACATATGGAAAATATAAAATTACGTATTTCATCCCATCTAACTTTTTGCCTTGGAAGTACGATTATTATTGTACTGCTACTATGATGAACACCACTTCTACTTCTTCCACTACTCATTAGTACTACCACTACTAATTCTACTACTAATAATAAAACATGCTCTTTCCTTTTCTTTTTTTTTTAAAGTTGGAGATGGCACAGGACTTTGGGGGGGGGGGGCTTAAGAACTACTTAAGAGCTACTAATGGCTAAAATTAATAAAAAATAATAATAGTACAGACCAAATCTGCCAACATAGTGTCAGTGTTTTCATAATGTCAGCCATCACTGTTTTCAAGCTTGTGTCAAGCTACCCAAGGTGCCCCCTGCTAACATTTGCATGACAAGACCAGGGCAGATGGACAAGGCTATTCATGGCCAGTGGCCTCAGGGGGGTTAACCAGTCCCCTGGGTGCACCCCTTCTTCTCCTCCTGCACTACCCTAGGTACTGAAGGGGCCAGTATCACACCTGTGGCCCATCTGTGGCATACCGGGGGCAAGATCTTGTGGCTTAAACACTTATAACAGTTTTCCATCTATGAAAACAAAAATCTTCTCTTTGGTCTGATGAATCCCAGATGTGAAGGCGCTTTGACTGACAGAGGTTTGAATTTGCCAGTGCTGACACAGAGCTCTGTTATTTCTCCTCTGGGCTCTGTGATGCCACTTGCTGGTGTTTCCCAAAGATTTGATGCTCAGTCTGCTTTTCACTGGAAAAAAACATCATTCATTCATTCAACAAACACTGAATGCCTACCAGGTGTTATGCACTCTGCTAGGTGTGTAAGGATGAACAACCCCCACCATGTTCCCGCCCACCATGGAACTTTCCATCTTGAGAAGGAGCTGTATGAAGAAGCAAATGCACTGCAGCATGACTGGAGGGACAGAGTGAAACACGGCACCTGCGGGCGGATTCTAGGCCAGACCTTGGGAACTGCAGAAGATCTCTAGCAGGGAGTACAGTGTTTATGCTAAGAGCTGATTAGGCAGACAAACTAGATGACGAGGAGAGAGAGAGAAGTTTGCAGGCAAAGGCAGAAGAACTGGAAACCACCAGTTAGTGCTGAATGGTGGAATATTAGGAAGGTAGTGGAAAGAGATGAGTCTGCAGTTCTGGCAAGGGTGATGTGATACAGTCAGAAATACGTAATGATCTTTGTCCTGAGTTCCTGGCACAGAGCTCCCCAAACCCTTGCAATTTCCTGAGTGATAGGGGTGAGAGGAACGTTTTTCGTTATTCACCATAAGCCCCTTACAACCATACCTGAATTTAAGTTAATGAGAAGGCTTGTGGCTGGGAGCCCCCAGCTAGCTTCAGGGGAGGTCTGGTTGCCAGAGGAACCAACCAGGGGGTTAGAGGGATGGACCACTCAGCCCCATCCCTGACCTCCGGGAAGGGGCTGAGGATGGAGCCCATCACTGGCAGCCAGTGATTTAATCCTTCACCTATGGAATGAAACCTCCTGAGACGCTGAGTGCAGGGTCCACAGAGCATCCTGGCTGGCAGGTGGGGATGCTGGCAGGGCGGTGCCCCTCCCTCACCCCTCGCTCTATGTGTCACTTCCGTCTGGCTGTTCCTGAGATGTAGCTTTACAATTCACCAGTAAATGTGAGGAAAGTGTTTCTCTGACTTCTGTGAGCTGTTTTAGCAAATAATCAAGCCTGAGGAGGGAGCTCTGGGAACCCTGTGACTTTATAGCTGGTTGGTGAGAAGTTTGGGTGGCCTGGACTTGCAACTGGCATCTGCAGTGTGTTTGGGGTGGGGCTGGGGGGTCTCCCGGGACTGGGCCCCTTGCCAGTGGAGCCTGCGTTAACTCCAGGCAGGTAGTGTCAGACTTGAAGTGAATCGTAGGACACCCAGATGCTATCCAGAGAGTTGGAGCATTGATTGGTGTGAGGAAAAACTCCACACGTTTGGTGTCAGAAGTGTCATGGGTAAAAACAGTTCAGAGCTGGGAACTAGAATCTGCTTTATCAGTGACATCTCAGCCCACAGGAGCCGGGCCTCGGTTACATCAGGGGCAGTCTGTATTGTTTTGGGCTGGATGGGTCAGGCCCGTCTCCACTGTCACTGTAATTTATGATCTGGTTTCCTCAGGGGCTGTCCTGTAGATACACTTTCAGCTGCTGGGCATCCACTTTTCTCCGAACTGAGACATACAGCCAAGGCTCAGCTGAACCCAGGGGAGGGAAGGAGGTCTGAGATCCAAGCTGGAACCATCCCTGCCTCAGGGGAAGCAAAGCACATGGGCAGGGCCAGGTTGCTCCCATTTTTGCTGTCTGAAATGCATTCCTACATCTTCGTGATCTCAACAGCTCGTATAACGTGTGTGTGTGTGTGTGTGTGTGTGTGTGCATGACAGAGTGAGAGAGAGAAAGAGAGAGAGCGGGAGGGAGGGAGAGAAGGTCTTCCTGTGTTGGGAAGTATTGAGACAACAAAAATCCCACAAGGCCTGAACATTCCTGCTCACCTATATCAGGGTCGATCCCAAGAAACTAAAGCAGAAAGCTGAAGATTAAAGAGAGAAAATACAGTTTGAATCAGAGCAGGACAGCATGTGCAAAGCCATCGTGTCATTCGTGGCGTTGGTGCCGCAGCCTGCTCCCCGTCTGATGCTGGGGGAGCCATGGTCAGGTTTCTCTCCAAACTCGACTTTTTTCACAGGCAGCACTAATTTATGAATGTTGATTGTCCCTTCCTCCTTTGCTTCTGGGCTTCAACAAATATCATTTGAGAATGTTCTATGCACCAGATACTACGTGGCAAGCTGGTGATAACCTCCTATGCTGCTGGCGGGAATGTATATGGTGCAGCCGCGGTGGAGAAGAGTCTGGTGGTTCCTCCACATTTCACACACAGAGTTACCATAAGATCCAGCAATTCCACTCCTACATATACACTGAAGAGAAATAGAAACACATGTCCACACAAATATTTGTATGTAATTATTCATAGCAGTCATAATAGTCAGAAAGTGGGAAAAATCCCAATGTCTATCAACTGATGAATGTGTAAATAAAAGTTGTATATATGCATATGAAATGTTCTTTGGCAATAAAAATGAAGTATTGATATATGCTACAACATGGATGAACCTTGAAAACATGTTAAGCGAAATCAGCTAGTTGGAAAATAATTCCGTTTATATGGAATAATTGTATAATTCCATTTATATGAAAGATCCAGAATAGGCAAATCTGTAGAGACATAGAGTAGGTTAGCAGTTGCCTAGGGCTGGAGGGAGGGAGGGGAAGTTGGGGGGTGATGCGTAAGAGATATAGGGTTTCTTTTGGGGGTAATGGAAATGATCTAATATTGATTGTGGCAATGATTGCACAACTCTGTAAATATACTCAAAACCACTGAATTGTAACTTTAAAAGACTGAAAAAAATATTAAAAAATGTTCTAGGATTAAAAAAAAAAAGAGTAGGACTTAGAGTCTATCCCGGAAGGTTTATTCTGTACCAATTCTCATTTGTTTCCCTTGTGGGACACTTTTAGAAATATAGACTCCAGAGCTCCACATCAGAACATTGGAATCAGAATGCATAGATCTCTATATAGCTATATAGACCTATGGATAGCTTTATCTATGTATCCAGCTTGCTAACTAGCTATATAGACATATATGCACTCTGAGATATGTGTGTATATATATTTCCATAATTGACTCTGATGTATAGGTATGATTATACCTCCACCTATGTGCCTTCTATCAAAAAAAAAAAATCGCTAAGTAACTGCCACTTTTGGAAGACCTGGTAGCAATAAGAACTTTTATTCACTTTCTTTTCCAATTTTATTCACCTTGCCTGCCTTCAACACAACTGATATTTCACAAAACCTGCCACTGTTTTCTTCTTCACTATACCATTTTTCATAGCTTTTCAAACTAGTTTTGAGTCGTACAGTGATTCCTGGGAGAAAGAAGGAAGAACAAATGGATGGAATAGTACCCCAGCATCATATATAGGTCTTGGAATCTGAATCAGTTGTGAATACCACAGGTTTGATTAAAATTTGAAATCAGAATGGTGTGTGTATGTGTGTGTGTGTGTATGTGTGTATGTGTTATGAATATAGAACACAGCCTAATTCCTGTAATGAAATACCCAGGGTATTGGCTCTATCTGTTTGTCCTAAGATACATAGATCAATCCTAAACTTAGTCTTGGATACTGGCAAAAGTTTAAATTCAGCTTGAAACGTTGATGATATTGTTCTTACCCATAGGGTAGAAAAAGAGAGAAGTAAGGATTAAAAAAAAAAAAAAAAGAAATGAGTATGTTAAGTAGAAACAGCTTACTTCCAGCTTCTCACTTCCATTGTTTGTAACTTCCATTTTAAAAGCTGTGAAAACTCTTAAGAAACCATAGGGTCAGGAAGATAGGAGAACATTTAGATAGACTTCTGTGTGCAATTGGCCAAGAGAAGAGAAAAATTGTAGGTGGCAATAAAAAGAAAGGTATACCATAAGGAGAAAAAGGAGGGGAATTTGGTCCTGGACTAAAATGTGCTGCTGGAAAATGTGTATTGTCAAAATTGACATTAGAAGAAGTAGAAATCCTAAACAATTCAATTATCTTGGAAACTCTTACAAGCATTACCTGCCAGAACAGTTTGGTAACTAATTATCTTTAGATGAATTCTTTCAAAGCCTTAAGGATGTAATTCCTATTTTTCATAAATATTTTCAGAGCATGGAAAAATGCACTCCAATTTAGACTAACCCAATTTATTTTATGAAGCCAGAATAATTCTGTTAATAAATCCTGAAACATCTCTCTCATTCTACATCTTTTCCTCCCTCTGTTCTTTCCTTCCTCCATTCTTTCACACAAATATAACTATTGACCAAAATTAACTGACAGAAGTCCCACCAAAGTACTAGAAAATCAGATCTTTAACAGATAGCAAGATAATAATTCACTACAACCAAAAACATTATCAAAGTTTAAGGTAAGAAAACCTGATGACATAACCTGTTATATTAATAAGTGATGTAAGAAAAAGCCCTGTAATGTAGATATGTAGATATGAAAAGGCATTCAATAAAATTTGAAAACTGTTCCTTCTTAAAAAATAAAGAGGAGGGGAAGAATACTTCTCAAAAACATAAGGAACATTCTCCTAAAATCAACAGGCATCAGCATATTTAACAGTGCAAACTAGAGCCATTACTACTAAAATCAGGTCCTAGAGTAATGAGCACACGATCATCATGATTAATTAACACTATTCTGGAAGATATGACCAATGCATTAATTCATAAAACTGAACTATCCTTTGAAAAAGAGGAAAAAGTTATAATTACTTGTAGGATATGAAAATTATCCAAAATAAATCATAGATGCTCTTCAGAATACACAGAAAAGAAAGTAAAAGGAATACGTATGAACCAATGTATAAAATGCATTTATTTTTTACATACATCATCAAAAATTTAAAATATAAGGAATAAATCTCTTCATAATATCAATAAAATCATAAAATATGTAGAAATAGTGTTACATCAGAAATACATAAGACTTTTATGAATATGTGATACTAAGAATTAAATAAATGGAGAAGCCTATATTTCTGGATGGGCAGACAATATTTTAAAGCTTTAAAACCTTTTAACAAAATCCAATTCTAAAATCCCAGGATTTTCTTTGTAATTTATTAAAATGATCCTATACTGTATAGAATTGTTAATAGGTGAAAATAACAAAGAAAAAACTGAAAGAGTAAAATAATGACATCGAGCCAACCTGCCCCCCCAAACAAAAACATACTATGAATTACAATAAATAATTCCACTTGCCACTATTGAAAAAAAAAAAAAACAGACAAATGAAACATTTAATACCTTATAGGTTCATTATCTATAAGATGTAAATAAATAATAAAGAAAGTATCTTAAAAAAGCAGGGAATCAGTTATGCATCAGTTGTTGAAATTAGCTAAAATTAGAAAAATTAGTTTGGCAGAGGTCACAAGTTGCTACCTGATATCTAGTCTCCCCTTCTTTCTTAGCAACAGAGACTGGATTTTTTTTAGGCGTGGTAATGTGTCTAGTTATAAGATTCCATATCCAGCCTTCCTATGTCTGGCTGTGGTCCTGAGAGTAATCCTAAGCAATGAGATATGAGTGGAGATGCTGTGTAGAATTTTGAGAAAGATTGTTAAAGGATGCTGCCTTGGCCAGGAGTGGACCCTTTTGTTTCTCTTTCTTCTTCTTTCCGCCACTGGAATATGGAAATTATGACTGAGCTTTAATATCTATATAAGCCATAGAGGACCCTAAAAAGACAAATCATTAACTGGCCTACACACACACACATACATCTAACTGGAAAAAGAATTAGTATCTGGAATATACAAAAAACACACATGAATTCATAAGAAAAGAAAACTAATAGTATAAAAAATGGACAAAACTTTGACTAAAGGAGAAACAGAAATATCCAATTAAAATATAAGAAGATTTCAACCTTCTTAGTAATCATGGAGAAGCAAATTAAGACCACAATGAGCTATCTTTTTATACCATCAGATTGGTAAATATTGAAATGCTTTATGAATTCCAGGTGTTGGTAAGAATGGTGAGCTCGCACGAATTCAATGGTACAAACAACTTGAGAAACATTTTGGCATTATCTAGGTATTTGGAGAAGTACATCCCCTAAAACCCAGCATTTTCATCCTTAGATGTGATAGGTGAGAAAAACTCTTGAACATTTGCATCAAGGGACACATACAAATAATTGTAGAAGTCTTATCTGTAATAAGTAACACTGGAAACAACTGCAATCAACAGAAGGAATAAATAAATGTCATTTATTCTTACAGTAGAATATTAAACAGCAGTGAAAATGAATTTCAGTTGCAAACATCAACATAGATGAATCTTAAAATTTAATGTTGATTGAAAACACCAAATCATAAAAGAATATATAGAGTGGATTCTAGTTATGTAAAAGTCAAAAATATACCAATCTGAACAATGTATATCGCATAGATGGTAATACTATACAGAAAAGCAAAATAATTTTATCTTCTTTTTGCATTTCTTTTTTAGCCACCAGAATCCTAAAGTGGGTATTCATTACCTGTGTGATCAAGAAAAAAGGTTTTGATGGGCGTTTCTCAAGAGGAGGCCTTGGCACTTGTACCCTTTCATTCCTCAGGGTTCCCTTTCCCATTCCTCATCCTGGAGTCCCTACCAAGTCTTCATACTTCCTCTTCTCTTTCTCCTCCTTTCCCCAAGGTTTGTTTCTTTTGGCCACCCCCTGATGCTCTGGGACTTTGGGAAGTCTTGGTTTTCATGCTACCTCACTGGGAAGCAGGGAGTTGATGAGGAGAGAAGTCACTTGTCAGACTGATTTGGGGAATGGAGTGCGAATGGGAAATGAAATACTTCCCTGGCACAGGAACGTTGATATTCACAGAGGTGACTTCAGGATCACATAACATCGTGTCTGAGATCCGTACATTTGAATTACAAGAGATTTCGTGTAAAATGAGAAGAACAATTGCTTTTCCAACTAGCCTTTCCATTTTTCAGATTACATCAGGGTCTATTTTGCATATAAAAGCTTGTCCTATTGCTTTAGAAGCAGGAAACCTAAGATGCTCAAACTAATCTTGCCCTTGCTGTGAATCTCAATGGTATGAGGCTTCACTTACCACTGATAGGAATCTGCATCATCTCATCATGAAAGTTGTCTCCTTACATGTGAAATTGGAATGAGTGCTTAACTCTGCTACTGCAAATATTTAAATACATTTTTAAGTTCTTTTAAGCACATCTTAAGGAGTTTTTTTACATTTTTGAGGACTTCTATTACTGCAGGATTTAAAATATATAAATTAGTAAGCACAAATTAGTGGTTGACAACCAAATTGATTTTGCTCCCCAGGGGACATTTGGCAATGACTGGGGTCATTTTGGGTGACCCCAACAGGGCTGTGGGTGGGCATGTAATGAGTGGAGGCCAGGGATGCTGCTGAACGTGCTACAACACACAGGACAGCCCCCACAACAAAGAATTTTCCAGCTTCAATTGTCAGGAGGGCAGGGATTGCAAATCCCTGGTATAGACATACAGTGAAGATAAAGCTTCTATGCAAGCCTTTTTACTTGTTCCAAATATTAAAGTCTTTAACAATGCACATCAGCTTCATTGCTCCTTCCTTAGGCGACAGCCTTCTTTCTTTACTGTAGTTAGCCAAATGGGTCAAGGCTATTTGTGTCTCTCAGTAGTCGAATGATCCTATACCTAGTAGAATGCCTTATTTGAGACTTTCCTTTGGCCCCCACTGCTTCATCTGTTGGCTCAGATGGTAACCAAATTTAGCTGCCTGACTCTCCAGGAGTCACAGAGCTAAATGTGTTTCATGTTATATCACTGAGGAAATCGGGTGCAAAGACGGAGTGTGTATCAATGTCACAGTGATTAAGGATTTCACTTTTTCCTTCAAAATCTAAACATTTTCGTTTTCGGAAGCAATCTAGTCATGTTAATTTTGGATAATGAATGAAAAAAAGTTCCAATTTAAAATAACCAAAAATCCATGCCAGTGTTGGTTCTTAGACTACAAGTGAAATAGTCAGAGCCCTGACAGTGGCTTCAGAAAGACAGTTACACTCAGCCTAAAAAATCGATTCTTTTAATTGACTCTTTTAAGAGATGTGGCAGAATCTTTGCCTGGTTCTCAGTGAATTGAATACTGCAGATCATGGAAAATACACCAGAAGGCCATTCAAGCATTGTCTTGTATGTTCTTATGACCACTGGTTGGGCAATCATTAAAAAAATTATTATGCAAAAGATTCAGGGGACAGTTTATTGAAATAATGCAGATTCCCAGGCTTTGTCTTTAGAGCTTCAGAGTAATAGATCAGGGACAGAAGCCCAGAATGTTTAACAAGCACCCCAGGAAGCAGGCCGAGAAATCCTGGTTTAGGATGGCATGCTTATATTTCCTTACTCGCCCCATCGGTAAGATATTAAAGGAATTTCTCTCTCATGCCTGTTCTTTACTGCAGAGATCAGTGACGATGATTTAAAAGGAGTAATCTCGATTAACGGCTGCTATGGAAATGGTTGGCCTCAGCACCTGGTCTCTTTTGCCAAGGTAAAATCAAATTAGATATTACATGGGAAATGCTTTCTGAATTGTAAAGAGGAAAACAAGCCTATTTTCATGTACTCAGCAAATAGCTAGGTAGCTTTTCGTACAACACAAGATCTAATGGCATGACTAAGCAGAGAAAGGCCACAGAATACCAAAATGGGACTTTACATTATTCACTCTCATTTATTTATTTATTTTTATGCCATTAGTATTTTTTTTTTTTTTTAGTTTTGAAATACATGTGCTATTTTGATACATGCATACAATGTGTAATGACCAAATCAGGGTAATGGGCTATCTATCCCCTTAAACATGTATCTTTTTTTTGTGTTGGGAACATTACAATTCTTCTCTTCTAGCTGTTTTGGAATATGCAATATATTATTGTTAACTATAATTTCTCCACTGTCCTTATCTGGTTTGGATGTTTGGCCCCTTCCAAATCTCATGTTGAAATTCGGTCTCCAGTGTTGGAGGTGGGGCCTTGGTGGGAGGTGTTTGGGTCAGGGGGGTGAATCCCTCATGAATGGCTTGGTGACCCCCTGAGATGAGTGAGTTTTCACTCTATTAGTACATGTGAGAGCTGGTTGTTTAAAAGAGCATGGGGACCCCTCTTCTCTCTCTTGCTCCTGCTCTCACCATGTGACACGCCTGCTTCCCCTTCCCCTTCTACCTTGACTGGAAGCTCCCAAAGCCCTCACCAGAAGCAGATGCTGGCGCCATGCTTGTACGGTCTGCAGAACTGTGAGCCAAATAAACCTCTTTTCTCTCACCCAGCCTCAGGCATTCCTTTATAGCAACGCAAAATGGACTAACATAATGTACTATCAGATACTAGAATTTATTCCTTCTAACAGTATTTTTGTGCCCACGAACTAACTTCTCTTCATCTCCCCCTTCCCGACTTCCCTCTCCAGACTCTCTACCTCCATGAGATCCACTTTTTTAGCTCCTACAAGTGAGTGAGAACATGCGATGTTTGTCTTTCTGTGCCTGGTTTATTTCACTTCCCATAATGACCTCCATTAAAGCTTAGAAAACGAAGAAGCATCAGTAGACACGGGCTGAAAATGTCCAACAAGATGAAAAGAACCCCTAATTCACAGAAGTTTTGATTCCTGGCAGTACATTAACAGAAGGTGGAGCATCGTTCTGAAAACCCAGCAGGACAAACCCCTCTGCTAAGAGCGCTTTGGCAGGTGTTTCAGGAAGACTCACACATTTGCATGAAAACCAGAAGGCTCGGGGCCTGGCCTGGTGCTGACTATCTTCAGTTCCACTCCGAAACTTATTATGTGCCTGACAATAAGGTACATAATTTAAGTCGAAACCTTAAAGTCTCCAAGACCGCTACCCCATTTGTGGAGATGAGGACAATTGTGTTCATCTTGGGTAGACATTGTGAGGATTAAGAGATAATGTGTGAAAAAGAAATGTCTACACAATAAAACACCTGCTTTCTTCTGCTTGAGTCCTATGTACCAGCTCACAAAATGGGCCAATGCTCAAAATAGACCAGGGTGCCAAGTTGTGCCTAAAATTCTATTTATTATCATATACCAAAGCAGCCACCTGTAACGGGAGTTTGACAAATGGGTACTGAATTTGAATTTGAATACCAACCGATAGTGCTAAAAGTCTGAATGTTGGCAGTTGAAGTCTTATTTAATTGGTGCGGCCCATTTCTCTGAGTCCCTGCTCTACCCTCCGGCATGCACGCACGCACGCGCGCGCGCACACACACACACACACACACACACACTCTTCCCAGCTAAGGTAGCCCCGCTTTTGCAATAGTGTTCATTCTACTTCTGATGACTTCATTACCATCATCTACCATCTTTTAGCTTCACTGAGAGACAGCTGCATCCTAAAATTTGCCAACAAAAACCTGACCAGGGACTGCACCTGCAGTGAAAGTTGGAGTGAAGAGTGGTACAAAACAGCAAACAGGGTGGTCTAAGATTTCCACAGAAACCTTGGCTTTGCCAGTTAGTAGGTATCTGTAGGGCCTCCCTGTGTAGGACGGGGCTCTTCCCACCAGGTGTTTTTCTACATCGAAATTATCCCACTATGACATGTGAAAAATAAAAATTGAAAAAAGTTGCCAAATGTGACTATCGCATAATTGGAACAATTGACAACCTTGACGTTTTAACGTATCCAAATGAGGGTAATACAGATTAAGCACATTAAGCTTTGTATATTTTTTCCAATTATTTTTCATTCCTTTCTAGAACACTTTTTAAAAGTCAGATTTATTGAGATATAAATTGTGTAATACAGAATTTATCCTTTTAAGGGTTTAATTTGATAAATTTTGACAAATGTATATATGGTCGTGAAACCACTACCACGATTAATAGAGAGAATATTTCCTCTACCCTCCAAATTTCCACGTGCTGTGTTGGAGTCAACCCCTCCGCAGTCCCATAGTACTGGGCAATCACTGATTCCTGACCCTACAGTTTTGTGTAGACTGTCAGGTAAAGGGGATCATGCAGTATGCAGACTTTATGTCTGTCTTCTTCAACTTAGTTGAATGCTTTTGAGATCCATCCATATTGCTGCATGCATCAGTACTTAGTTGCTTTTTATTGCTGAGTAAGATTCCATTGCATGAATGTAAAATAACGTGTTCATCCACTCATCAGTTGATGAACAGTTGTTTCTTGACAATTATAAATAAAGCTGCTATGAACATTTGCAGATAGGTCTTTGTGTAAACATATTTTTCATTTTTCTTGGGTAAATGATCATAAATGGGATTGCTGGGTTGTATGTTGTATGTTAAGTACATGTTTCATTTTACAAGAAACTGCCAAACCATTTTCCAAATTTGCTGTGACATTTTGCATTCTGACCAGCAAAGTATGAGATTTTCAGATGCACTGCAACTTCTTTAGCCATTTCTATTGTCAGTTATTAGTTTTTAAATATTAGACATTCTAACTACATTGTAGTGATGTCTCATGGTAGCTTTAATATGCATTTCTCTAATGTCACCGATCATCTTTTCATTGATTTATTTGTCTTTTGTATCTGTTCTTTTGTGAAGTACCTGCTCAAATCTTCTGGCTGTTCTTTAATTGCATTTTTTAAATTTTTATTTCCTTATATATTCTTTTTTTTTTTTTTTTTTTTTTTTGAGGCAGAGTTCGGCTCTGTCACCCTGGCTAGAGTGCCATGGCGTCAACCTAGCTCACAGCAACCTCTCAAACTCCTGGGCTCAAGCAATCCTTCTGCCTCAGCCTCCTAAGTAGCTGGGACTACAGGCATGCACCACCATGCCCGGCTAATTTTTTCTATATATTTTTAGTTGTCCAGCTAATTTCTTTTTATTTTTTAGTAGAGACAGGGTCTCGCTCTTGCTGAGGCTGGTTTCAAACTCCTGAGTTCAAACGATCTGCCAGCCTCGGCCTTCCAGAGTGCTAGGATTACAGGCATGAGCCACTGTGCCCGGCCCCATATATTCTTGATATACATTGTTTTTCAGATATGTAACTTTATTTTTCCCAGTCTATGTCTTATATTTTCATTTTCTTAACAGTATTTCTCAAAAAACACATATTTTTAATTTTGATTAAGTCAAGTTAATCAAAACTTTTCTTTTATGGGTTATGCTTTTTGTGTACTATCTAAAAAGATATGTTCCAAACAAGATTACAAAGATTTTTCTCCTATGTTTTCTTCTAGGAATTTTATAGTTTAGCTCTTACTCTTAGGTCTATGAACATTTTGAGTTAATTCTTATCTATAATATGAGATATGGATTGAGATGAATTTTTAAATTTCCATATGAATATCCAGTTCCAGCATAATTTGTTGAAAATTCTCTTTTCCTCAATAAATTACCAAGACACCCTTGTCAAAACTCACGTGACATATATGTTCAGGTCTCTTTCTGGGCTCTATGCTATTCATGGATCTACATATCTATCCTCATGCCAGTTGAAGACCATCTTGATCAGTGTATGTTTTCGGTAAACTCTGGAATTACATAGTGTAAGTTCTCCAAATTTGTCCTTTGGGCTATTCTAGGTACTTTGCTTTCCAATATATATTTTAGAATGAGCTTAGAAATTTCAAGAAAAACAAATCCTGTTGAAATATTGATTGAAATTGTTTTGAATCTATAAGTCAATGTTTTGAATATGGTTTTTACATTTTTACATGATTAAAAAAATTAAAAGAAGAATATTTTGTGGTGTATGAAAATTCCATGAAATTCAAATTTCAGTGTTCATAAGTAACATTTTATTGGAACACAGATACATTCATTTGTTTAGATATTGTCTCTGGCTGTTTTCACACTACAAATGTGCTATTGAGTAGTTACAAGAGAAACTTTAGGGTTTACAAAGCCTCAAATATTTGTGATCTGGCCTTTTACAGGAAAAGTTTCCTGACCCCTGGTATGTATAATCAATTTGAGGGCCTTCCTATTTTCTAATATAGAAAACTGAGCACTGCTTTAGTTGTGTCCTACACATTTTGATATTGTGTATTCATTTACTTAATTCAAAATATTTTCTAATTTGTGACTTCATATTTGGCCCATTGGTTCATTAAAAGTGCATTGTTCAATTTTCAAATACTTGACTATCTGGATATATTTTCATTACTGATTTCTAGGCTTAATTCCCCCTTTTTATTTCTGCTGTTCTCTGTGCTAGTGTTGTCATACATTTTAGTTTTACATGTTATAAGCCCCACAATATATTGTTACTATTTTTGCTTCATATCATGAGTTATCTTTTAATGTGAAGGAAGAAAAAGAATGTCTTTTATATTTACCTTCATTTCTAGCCTGCCTGGCATTCTTCTTGTCTTTATAAATCCTGTGTCTTCTCAGTTGCATTGTTTCTGATGAGAAAATGACATCATCTTTATCTTTGTTCCTCTGTACATAAAGTACAACCACTTCCTGAACACCCATGCCACGGAGAAGGATTCTTTTGGGTGTTTTCACCTGCCTTCAATCTTTCTTGTGATCATCTTGTGGAACACATTGAAAAGAGATTGCAAGTGTATATGAATTACCCTTGTATCTGGGCCTCCTGGCTATACTTATCCAATTACCTATACTTGGCCTGCAAGAATGTAATGAAATTTTATCTTATTTTTCATACCCTCTGTAACCACCTCTTCCTCCTATACTCTGCCAAAGATAATACAGTCCACGTGTCTCATTACCTTGGAGGGACTTGGAACTCACTGGAACCCAATTTAATTGGTTGTCGTGCCACCTTACCTTTTTGACTGGCTCAAAAACTGTTCTGATTTTGTAGATGTTAAAGCTTTTTTTCATTATTGGGTTTGGAGCAACATTCTTTTATAGCTTTCTACATCCTAAGTGGAATCAGAACTCTAGCATTTATTTAAAACTGCCTTCAGAGACAGTTTAAGATCAACAGGAAAATCTATCCCATTTGCACCTCTTTTTTAAACCACTTGTGATATATTCCCAGCTTCACCCGTCTTAATTCCCTGACTTGGCTCTAAATGCCAGTTTGAAAAGCCAAGTTCACCTTCACAGAATTAAGATTTATAGTCTTTGAATATATTAAAAGAATGTGTTACAGGATCTCAAAGAAATTCTTAAAAGGGAGTACTAGAAACATTTGAAAATCAGAATATGTGTTTAGTCCTCAAGTTAATTGCTTTGAAATTCAACAGTTTCTTACACAGAAGAAGAGGTTTTTGATCTGCTTGTTTAAAGGAATCAATTACATACCCCTCTTTTCATGGAAGTATCATAGTAATATTTCTGCAAAGCACAACATTAATAATTCCTTCTTTTACCAGCAAATAGGCATTGAGTTTCATCTAGGGACTGTGTTAGATGAATCCAAATATCAAAAGGACATTTCAACATGGATTTTTCCATCCCAGAGAACAAGAAAATGTGGTGTTGGATAGTTTTGATTATGAGTTAAAATTCTAGAGAATTCAATGTTTGAATTAGTCAATGTTTGACAGTGTCTGTTATGAGTGCAAAGGACTTCAAAGAATGGAAAGAGTGCCCTGGAGAGGTAGGGAAAGCTTCAAGAAGGAGCTTGAGATGAACCTGGAAAGATGGTTTGCAGAAATATCAGCAACGGGAAGGAGGAGGAGAGCCCTGCACAAGCATGGAGGTGGGGGCTTGTGAATAGCTCCAGCTGGCTGGTGTGGCATTTGCACATTGGGGGACAGTGAAACATGAAGACAGGATTCGGTCAAATTTTAGGATGCCTTTAAAGGTGAGGTGAGGAGTTCAAACATTTACTATCTCAGGGAAGAGGAAGCCATTGCAGACTTTGAAGCAGGAAAAATGCCAAGATAAAATAAATATTTTAGGAAAATTAAACTAAAAATGACATCTGGGAGTTTTAGAGCATGAAGTGGAGGAGTCTGTGTTAGCAATATAGGTATGAGAAATCTGAAATAGAATAATATGCAAATTGCTCTAGGGTTCCATATTTTTGTATTGATATTATTTTCTCCAGAATTTCTACAGTTTTATCTCAGCCACTTATTGGCCAGTTATTTACTACCTGCGTCATAGTTATACTGTTTTAGTACTTCACATATTTCCTTCACTAAATGACTTGCTAGAACCATATTGTGTATTTATGCTTTTTAATGCACCAATATGTCCCTAAAATTGTTTCCTACAGTTGGAAAAGAAGAAAAATGAACAAAATTATTTACATTATCTAGATTAAAGAATCTAATTGAAAAAACCCTAATAAGAAATGTAGAAGCTAAAGGAGATTAACCAAGGAGATTAAATGAATAATGATATACTTAGAAAATGGTTTGTTGTAGGTGATAGGAAAGTTGATGAGTTAAATTTTAGCTGTGTTGAATTTAAGGATATCCAACTAAACACATTATGTCAGCTTTTGGAAATAAAGAATAAAGATGAAAAATCATCCATACTTTTACTTATCACTTACCATAGTCTCTTCTTATGATTTTATCTTATTATGGCTTATTGATCACCTACTCTGTTTTAAACAAATGTTTTGTCTCTGTAAATATGGTGAACATAGGATCCATTTCTACTTCATCTTTGATTTCCTCAAAATACTTAGCCTAGTGAGTTACACATGGTAAGTTATCAATACACACTCGTTATATCAATGAAGAGATTGACAAATATATATCAGGGTTTCTCAGTCTTAGCAGTGTTGACATTTTGGACTGAATGATTCCTTGTTGTACAGGCCATGCTACATATTTTAGGAGGTTTAGCACCATCTCTGTCCTCTATCCACTAGATGCCAGTGGTATTCTTATTCCCTAAGGTGCGAAAATTAAAATGTATCCAGTTATCTCCAAATGTCCCTTGGGGGAGGGAACAGCCGAAAATCATCCCTGGTTGGAAAACCACTGGTTTAAATAGATGTAGGGCTGGTGATATCAACATTTAGGAGTCATTTGATTACAGATTACACTTTAAGTTCCAAAATGAAATGGAACATAGAAAAGAAATAGCTGATGGCTAAGAACAAGTTTTGGGTAATGAGTATAAAATTGGGGGTGGGGGTAACTAACAAGGGAGTGTCCAAACTAGTTACTAATTCTGTAATTCCCTTATTCTTTGTATGTGGTGTCAGGTCAGCAGTGTCTAAGAGAAATATGTGAACCACAAATGTAACTTTCAATTTTCTAGTAGCCACATTAAGAAAAAGAACCTGATAAAATTAATTTTAATAATATATATTGTTTAATTCCATATATCCAAAATATTACCATTTCAACATGTAATTAATATAAAATTATTGATGAGACATGTACATTATTTTTCTGCATGAAGTCCTTGAAATTAGTGTGTATTTTATACTTGTCTCCATTTGGTCTATCCATTTCAAGTGCTCCATAGCCACAAGTGACTAGTGGCTACCATATTGGATAGAGTAGGACAATTCAACCAAATTATATAAAAGGTTTCTTGTCCCTTTAATTCACAGTATTATCCTTTGCATAAAGGGATCTACAACAGCTATTGAAATGTCTGATAACTTTTATAAATTTATGATTACTTTATAAGTAGTAGAAGTCATTTTGTTGGTGTAGAGTTTGATGAGTCTTGATAAATGCATGGAGTCATGTTATCATCACCATGATCAGGATACAGAAAATTCTCACCCCCCGAAACTCCTTTGTGATGCTCTTTTGTCATCAACTTCTCCCCCACACCTTGTGCCAATATAATATTGTTATTTTTTGGTAGTAGGATTCTCCTCTTTGTCAAAATATTAATAAATTTAGGGAAAAATATAGATGGGAATCAGGAAGACAGTAAGAAAGATGCAACCCTTGACATTTGGGAGAATATTCTTTTCAAAAGCTCATTTGCAATTATAGCTCTGCTTGACTTGAAGTCACACAAGCCCACTCAGAGAGGGGGACATGTGCTTTCCCTTCCCCCACATTCATCTGTCATTCTTCTCCCAGAATACTCCAAATGACAGATGGTAAAATTACACCAGGAGAGACCCAGAAGAGGGAGGCAGGGGAGGGCTCCACAGGTGGGAGCCTTTGCACAGAGACGGGGACTCGAGAGGGTCCCCACTGGGTGCAAGGTCTTCCTCACACTTCACTTTCCAGAACCTGAAATTTCTCTCTACCAAGGCCTCTTTGCTTTATTATGGAGAGAAACCCAAGAACAATATAGCCTTTTAATGCATGTGCAGTTTCTGTAGTGGACGGGCCTGGACCGCTGCTCTCATCGAAGTGTAGATGACCTGGGTTGTGCCAAACACCATGAGGGCGGGTGTCCTTGGGCCAACTGACAGCAGTGGCTCTGGCTTTGCTGTGACTCTCAGCATTTCCATTCTGTTCAAAAAGCCTGGTAAGCAGATGGGAAGAGGCATGTGGAAGCACCTCCCTCACATATATGTCACTATTGGCACCCAGGTTGGGAAGAGGAAGGTTGCCTGTTTGCTTGATGTCGTTCCAGGAGCACATTCCTACTGTGCTGCCCCTAGAATCATGTTCCAGAAATAGTTCAGCAAGTCACTCACACACTCACCAACACACACAGCTACAAAATACACATATGCGACCACATTACTCTTAGTTCACATTGTTGAACACTTGTCTTTGCAATTTGCAACTGTAACAATGCAATTATGTTCTTTATGATGTCTATTCCAGGACCTCTCCTTAGTATTCTCTGTACTTTATCTACTTATCCTAATACCTATTTTTATCTCCCATCCTCCCTTACATAAACATAAGGTTTAAAAGATATCAAGAGATTGCAATAACATAAAAAATGGCACTGACCTAAAGATATGTGCACTAATTGGACAAGTAATTATTTTGTAAAAATTAAAGTAGAAAAACAATTCTATAAAAGCAAGGATGCCCTTTTAACTTCATATCTCATTCCTCCCACAATCTCCCAGCAACATGCTCACATTGGAAAATCTGGGGACTATCCAAAAACCTGCATGTCCGCAATAGATGACTGTCAATTAGTTTACCCAAGTCACTTCAAGTTTACCACACAGTTTCAACTAAGTCGAGCATCCTCATTGGAATGCACTTTAAAAGGGAAAATATCCTGTTTATTGGAGCTTGCTAGGCAAAGAAGACAAAGAGGGAAGTAGTGGCAGAGGCAATAGCATATGTTCACAAATTCCCATTTTGTTTTCCTCCTAGGGATGTAGGAAATAACCTTCCCCCAGGCTCCCTGCTGATTGAATTCTGGCTAATGAGATATGGACTGGGAGTGTTGTGGGCCACTTCCAGGTCTAGCCCCTGCGTCCACCCACCCAAATCACCATGCACGGTCCTGGTAGGTCAACCTGATACAGGACATCCCATGAGGACTCTGAGCCCCCTGAGGATGGTGTAGCCACACAGTGGAAGCAGCCTGGGTCCCTGCTTGAGTGTGGAGCAGAGCCTCTGTCCCCAACTCATTAAACCACGTGGGACTTCTTGGGGGATCAAAAAAGAAAACTCTGTGAGTCACCTTCTAGAGGTGTTTGTAACAACATTTTTCATTTCCTGATCAACACAGGTACCAATCACTTGACTCCCAACTTTCTTTGTCTCTGGTCTTAAAGTAGGTCAATTGGACTAGGTGCTCCTTCGGGTTGGATGTAGCTGTGAAGGATACGATGCTTATCCCTTTCCTGGGACCAGGGGTTGTCTACTGCCCTGTCCAATTTTACTACTTTCTACTTTCCGATTTTCATTTGCTTGGTTTGGTCAACAGGAAAAATCATTAGGGAAATGCTGGATCACCTAACATCATTGTGGCAGACAGCAGTTAATCACTTGTTGGTTTTACAACTGGTTCTCTTGGAAAAATCATATGCATATATAAATAAGTATATAAATGTATTATTAATTTTGCTGATATTAAGAATATGTAGCACACAATTTACAAGTAATAATGAAATATATAATATTTGTATTATCAATTTTATACAGCCAATTGACTCTCACAGAATGCTTTCATAGACTTTTGCCAAACTCTTGCATCCATAGCCAACTTACTTTTGCAATTCAACCATGATTTGACAAATAGAGTTGCATCTCAATCTGCTAACTCTTTTCCTGACACATGTATTGTCATTACATGTGATAGATGGTCTACTGTTAAACTATTTGTCACCCTCACACAAATTATATTCATTAAACTGAAACTCCTTTTAATTTTAACACTACATACATTGGAACTTCATTTATTAATATTTATGAATTATCTGAGTAACATTTTTGCTGAATTGGATAATAGTTTTTGCATACTGGAAGAATATTTTCTGAAGTTTTTATGTTACTCACTATGTAATGGCTATATAAATGACACCTTTTTATTTTTAGCCTGTATTATTAACATTTTCTCCATCAAATTTTTAAGTCTAGACCAGGGATTGGCCAATGTTTTCTACAAAGAACCAAATATTAAATATTTTAGGATTTGTGGGCCTCATGGTCTCTCTTGACACTACTCAGCTCTGCCACTGTCATGCAAAAGCAGCCATAGACAATACATAAACAAGTATTGGCATGTCTGTTTTCTCATAACATTTTCTGAAAAAAGACCATAGGCTGAATTTGGCCCACTGGTTATAGTCTGCTAAACCTTGTCTAGATAATCAACAAAACAATAAATCCAGCCTTGGTTTGTAGGGTTAGCTAATTTATGTAGTATAAAAGCTCCTAAGCTCCTACTATGGCCAATTTCAGACTGTTGATGTACTATTTTCACTATACCTATTTCTATTTGCAATAGAAATAACTGCAAGAGCATAGATAACACTAAATGTAATAAAATAATTAGGAAGTAACATCAAATATTTATGACCTTTGTTTTTACTATAATTTAATTGTAAGGCTGTATAATTTAGTTTTAATAATGGTTGCATTTAACAACTTGCTCACAAAATTCTTGAGAATTGAAATTTTTTACTGATACATAATTATATGTATTTGCGGGGTACATGTGATATTTTGATGCATGCATACAGTGTGCAATGATCAAATGTAATTAGTGTATCCATCACCTCAAGGATTTACCATTTCTTTGTGTTGGGAACATTACAAATCTTCTCCAGCTATTATGAAATAGAAAATTCAATTATTATTAACTATTGTCATCCTACCATGCTGTTGAGCACTAGAACATATTCCTTCTATCTAACTGTATGTTTGTACCCATTAACCAATCCCTCTTCATCCTCCTCTCCCCTCCCCTCCAGCCTCTGGTAACCATCATTCTACTCAGCTCATGAGATCAACTCTTTTAGCTCCCAAGTATGAGTGAAGATATGCAACAAAAATCTTGAAAAATTATTAATTGGCTCTCCTAAGACAGTATGATCTTATTCTACCACATCACTCGATCCTAAACAGTTTCTCTTCTCCATGGCTATTGCATGAGAGTAGGAGCATATCTGTCACTGATTTACTTTTCTCCCAAAGCACAGTTAGAGTTGTTGGAAAGTAAATACTATTGAGTCAGTTATCTTTCTCAAAAGATAAGTTTGTCATCATTTAAAACTTAAAGCATCCATCAGTTCTTATTCACATGTTTAAAATTATTACAGATTCATTGTATACTTTAAAGCCAAACATGTTCAATATCTTCCTTAAACAAAGTATGACTTTAGTCCATCCTTATTTAAGGGTAGATATGATGGATTGTGATATTATGTGAAACATTCTTATGCACAGCCTTTTATCCTTTTTAAACATCCACCACAAGTTTAGATAATCAAAGGCAAATGTAAATGTACTGCAGCAAAAGAGATTCTTCTATAAAAAGTCTATGCACGAGGTAACCTGGTTTAACGAAAAGGATGCTAACTTTAGAATAAAAAAAGAGTAGGTTTAAATCCCTGCTTTGATACCCATTAACTCATATGACCTTTTAAAACCTCAGTTTCCTAGTCTGTAAAATGGGTCATAAGGTTGTTATAAGACTTCAGTGAGAAAAAAATGTGTTATACTTATCATAATATTCAATTCGTATAAAACAGTCAATGGCAGCTATTATTGTTATTCACTGAAATTCTCACATTCCTGCATTAAATTTTCTAATCATGAAGTTGGTGATTATAATAGTGATTTAAATGCCATGATTATTTACACTTTTAATAATGCCATATTTGGATTGAGGGCCTTGTATTCCAGATACATATATCCTCTTTGTCATGTGTTGGGCACCAGCAGTTGTACTAAATATAAATTTCTCAGATCTACAAGGTTGAATTGGTAGTTACCAATTGCTTATGTGGTAAACTAAGCCGCTTTATACTTTCCAAATATATACAATAATCCAAAAATGGCATGCTACCACTTGAAGACAGTCTGGTGGCCTATCATGTCAACGATTTGCCCATCTTACTTGGTAAAGCTATCTAAGATGATTTTCCATAACTGAATAGATGAACTCAGTCTGAAGTTAGCTTCACCTCCTCCTGCCCTGTCTCAGGGATTGGTAGCATTACATTTGGCCATGACATTAATATTAAAGCATCTATTGTCCCTTGCACTTCCATAGGAGCATCCTAGACTATCTATACAAATGTTGAAATAATTATTTAGAAAGGTTTCTCTTATTAACTTCAATATGAAGTGAAATATAGTGACATCATGTACCCTTGAGAGTCCTGCCCAGAACTTAGGGAGCATGTAGGCATATGTTGGTATTGTCACGTACTTGTCTCTTTATCTCCGACAGCTTTTAACGGTGATGGTACAGCCACATTAAAAATTTGATTCACTATTGTACTTTGAATTTTCCCAAATTCCTACTGAAATAACCAAAAGTATAGACACATTTTAATATTTTGTCATAATGTAGACACCCACGGCAGTAAGCAAAACTCATTCTTGACCACCTAAAATTTCCTGATGACATCAATCCTATGTCATCTCTATGTCATCTGATGATAAATAAACCTGTACATTTGGTGGATATTTTCTTCATCATGCTGAGCATACACACTTAAAAATAACTATGTGCTGATTTGCTTCGATCTGTTCAAATGGGCGAAATAAAAGTCACCAATCCCAGTATTGGTCAAAGAGCTTCCTGAAGGAATGAAATAAGTGACTTCCTTTCTTTTTCTTTCTGTTCTGATTTCCTTTTTTTTCTTTCAAGGAATATGATGTGACCTCTATACTCTGATAATCAGATACCTTAGAGCAACCTACCTTTCCTGAGCTAAGCTGTATTTTGCTGTTTATCTTTTAATCTTCCAATTTCAAGCACATAGCAAAGCCCTTAATATTTTTTTTTGCCTAGGGAATTTTTGAAGAGCTGAAAGCAAAAGCCCACAGCTCTTCCTGCCTTTTCTGAAAGTCTAAACACAAGGAAGAGATTATGTTGGGCTTCCAGGAGAAGAATGGGGGAGAGGGGCAGCAATTGGAGAGAACGTGGGTGAAGTGAAGAAGAGGAAATATTCTTCTTTAGCAGTGGCTTTGACATTAACAGAAACGTTCAGTGTGCGCAAAACCTAGTTTGGTAGCCTTGGGAAGAGAGCTGGTTTTCACAATCCCAGAGATTAAGAAGATGGAACAAGAGCTCATTGAGTTGCCAGGGCTCCCAGTGAGGGAAGTGTAGTGGCAAACACAGAGAAGCAACTCCTTGGCAAGCAGTGAAATTCTCTGCTGAACAACTGTCTTCTTACCTTAACAGGTAGAGGAAATCTTACCTGGGCAAGAAAATATATAGATGATTGATAGCTAGCTAGCTACATAGATTTTTTCTTTTCTTTTTAAAGATAAAAAGATTTGAATATATAAATATATTTATTTTCTCTCTCTCTCTGTGTATATATATGTTTATATATGTAAAATTCCCAAGACAACTTATTTGAGCTCCACATGTTGGATGCACACAAGCATCTAAAAGGATAAAAAAACAAAGAAAAATATTATACAAGAAAAAATCCTGTAGTTCAAAAAGTAGATGCATCTGAGTTATTGGAGGAAATATCCTGTGATGAGACAGATCACACCAAGCTGACTCGGGGAGAAAACTGTTTTTAAAATCTAATTTATATTCTCAATGGATTCCGTAAGATATTACATAAATGAAAAAGGAACAATTTCAGAGCAGGAAAGATTACGTTCAGAGAGAAACTGTTATACTAAACATGACAGATACAGTGGAGGCCCTGAAGAACAGAATGAATAGCAAATCAAGAAATTAGATAAATAGCTTGAGAAATTCTCTTAGAGCTCAGAGCAAAAAACCCACAAATAATGATTATAAGAAAAATATAAAAGGCAAAGGGAATAGATCCCAGAAATATAATATGAATACAATGGGAAAGTTCTTTTCACACATTTTCCCATAGAACAACAGTAATAGAAAATAAATCTATCTGCATGCATCGGTGTGTGTGTAGGGGTGAGCAAGTGATGGTGGGACATTAGGAGAGAGGCTGACCACAGGTAGACTATCAGGTGATACACAACAAGCAGAAAAGGTGTTTTAAATCTTTTATTTTTTTCCTTAGAATTATTGTACATTTAAATGTTATGCCAAAATATAACCAAGTTTTTTATCTAACCTCATGGGAAAAAAGTAACATATTTCATAGAGCTTTCTGCTACTTCTATTTGTTGTCAAAAAGTACTAAAAAGATTGGGTGAACTTTTAAAATATATTATTAAAAGTTCTAAACAAATAATACATAAATAACTACCCCAAAAGTTAAGGAAGCATGGAAGTCACTTTTTTGTCTTGAAGGTTTGGTAATCCTGCTGTATTAGAATCTTATTTTTGATGGTCTTGGTGAACAGAGACTATAAAGAAATCCCAGAGCCTGCACAAGATGCAGCATGCTATAGGAAAATCTTTGCAGTCCAACTCCCTACACACCACCCCCGGCAAATAACCCCCAAATAACTCATGAGACTCCAGATGGCCATGCACTCAAGGCTGAGGGAAAACAGAATGGCAAAGCCCATGAGGAATTTCATGCCGGTTTCTAATTTTTTGGTTATGCAGGTAATGTAAAACTATGGATTTGGTTTAAGGTGGTCAAATTATAAGGACCTTAGGTGTCTTGGAGAAGTGCAAGTAAATATTTTCTGGAGGGAAGTTCCTTTGCTATATGTTTGAATTAATTTCTGCAAATAATTTTCACATGCAATGTAGCACACAACCAAAGATATGGCCAAACACCCAACAAAGTTAGTCCTTGTGAGCAAACCCAGCAATATCAAACACAACAAAATACCCTAGAAGACTTGATACGTTGGCACTATTAGACAAAGACTGTAAAACAACCAGGCTTTGTATAAAGAAATGCTAGATAAGCTTAAAGATATCTGCAAAAACAGAAAACTATGAAAAATGCAACATTGCATATTTTAAAAATAGCCAGATAAAATTTCTAGAAATTAAAAAGAAAATTAACCTATTTTTTTTAAAAGATGGCTTTAACAGCAAATTAGACACACCAAAAGTGAGAATGACTAAACTAGAAGATAAATTAGAAGAAATTATCCAGAGTATAGCATAAGAAAAACTAAAGTAGGGTTAATATAGTAGAGAATAAGACTCATAGAAGGTAGAGTGAGGATTGTTAGTATCAATAGAGCCAGAGTTCAAGAAGGAGAAAAGAATTGAATGGGACAGAGGTAATAAGTGAGGATCCATTCAATAGCAGATTAGACAAGGTGAAGACAGAACTGATTGACAGGTCAATAGAAATATCTGAACTGAAGTCATAGAAAGATGAAAACATTGAAGTTACATAAAAGAGCATTAGTGATATGGGGCAATACAGGAATATGTAGCATATGTGTAATCACAGTCCCAGGAGGAAACGACAGAAAAAATGAGACAAAATCAATACTTAAATGGATAATAGCTAAGAGTTTCTGAGAGATGATAAAAGGGCTTCAGTGCACAGATCTTACAAATCAAATGAATCTCAGGCAGGATTTATATTAATAAAAAAATCAACAACTAGACAAATTACAGAGAAACTGCAGAAGATCCAAGGGAAAGAGGAAACTTTAAAAGCAGTCAGAGGATAAAGGTACATTATCCTTCAAAAAGCTACAGTTACACGGACAGTTGACTTCTCAACAAAATAATAAAATTTGGAGGTTTGTTGAATAATATCTTCAATGTACATAAAGAATATAACTTGAAAGACAGGATTTATATCTATTAAAAATATATTTTAAGACTAAGATGAAATAAAGACATTTTAAGTCAAATAAAAGTTGAGACAGTTCATCACCAGCAGGAAAAGAAATTTTAAAACATGTACTTTAGGCTGGGCGTGATGGCTCATGCCTGTAATCCTAGCACTCTGGGTGGCTGAGGTGGGAGGATCCCTTGAGGTCAGGAGTTTGAGACCAGCCTCAGCAAGAGCAAGATGCCGTCTCTACTAAAAATAAAAAAGTAAAAAAAAAAAAAAAAAAAAAGAAATCAGCCAGACAACTAAAAATAGAAAAAAATTAGCCAGACGTGGTGGTGCATGCCTGTAGTCCCAGCTACTCGGGAGGCTAAGCCAGGAGGATTGCTCGAGCCCAGGAGTTTGAGGTTGCTGTGAGCTAGGCTGATGCCATGGCACTCTAGCCCAGGAAACAAAGTGAGACTCTGTCTCAAAAAAAAAAAAAGGAAAATTGTACTTTAGGTAGAAGAAACTGATTTTAGATGAAAGATCTGAATTTTAAAAAGGGATAAAAAGTAGAGGAAGTGAGAATATGTGGGTGACTCTAAATTTAACTGTAAAAATAAAAAAAGCAAACTTTTGAGTATTTAAAAATGTCTAATTAAAATATTGACAAAAGTATTATAAAAATGAGAGAAGGCAAGTAGTTTTAAATTTTTAAAAATCTCTATGTATTGTTCAACATAAGAATAAAAGTATTAATTACCATTAGATTTTGATAAGATTTTCCAAAGTACAAGGTAAACAATAAAAACAGGATATACAATTTCCGTATAAGTATTAGAAAAACATGAAATACCAAAAATGAACAGCCCAAAGAAGTCAAGAAAGAAGAAAATGCCCAAAAGAGGCAGGACAAATAGAAAACGCAAAATAAGGTGGTGAATTTGACCCCAACGTATCAGTAGTTGTTCTTTTTTATGAACAATGAATTACTTGACTATTATCAGTCTAGATCAAAACAAAACAAAACAAAATCCAACCATATGTTTGTTTGTTTTACAAGAGACATATCTAAACAAAATAAAACAAACAAAAATACCAGAAAGATTAAAAAGAATGCTGCCAAAGCATCACTTGGGGAAATGTATCTTCTTAAAATGTGTTAGAAATGAAGAAAGGTTGCAGACAAATAAGCTGAGTATTCAACTCAAACATTGGAAAATAACAGAAGAATAAACCAATAACAGTGGAGAAAAGTAAATAATAAAGTTTGGAACAGATGTTAATAAAATGAAAACAAATATACAACAGAAAGGAGCAATATAACCAACCATTGGAAAAGTCTAGTAAAACTGATAAATCTTTGATGAGGCTGACTTAAAAAAAAAAAAAAAGAAAAGAAAAAATGAGAGAAAGCACAAGTACCAGTAGCACTGTAGATCCCTTGGGCATTAAAAACATAAAAGGATATTATGATGAATTTATGCCTGAAATATGAAGATTTAGATAAAATAGAAAAATCCATAGAAAATATTTAAACTGAAAACACTGACGCAAAAAGAAATGGAAAACCTAAACAATCCTATAACCAGGGAAAAATTAAATCAGTAAGAAAACATTTTGCAAAAAAAGACCTCTTGGCTCTGGTGATTACTGGATCAGTTCATTGCCTCTCAGTTCCAAATGTACCTTCAATATATGCTTCTTCACTTCTCACTTGTGAAATTGTACACTGCAGGCTACATGTTCCAGAAGGCAGGACCAGATGGCAAAGGGTTGCCTGATCCACATGAGATGTTGAGGCATCCAGACATAAACTGCAACTGTTATAGCCTCTGAGATTTCAGAGTTTGTCTGTTTTAACAGCAAACCTTAATTATCATGACTAATACCCATATGTATAGGAAGAAGCCTGTATAGTACTTCTAGACACTAAAATATTAATTATGATTCTCTTTGAATACAGGATTGTATGTGGATTTTGATTTTCCTTGGTTTCAGCTATTGTATAGATGGTTCGAAAAACTTCTTCTGAATGATCTCATTCTGCATATTGGGGATTAAAAAAATATACAGGTGTTCAGTGGTGTTTTAGAATTTTTCTAACCGAATAGGAGCAAAAGTCATATTAACTACTTAGACTTCAAATGATATGTATATAAATACACATCACTGGGTCAGGGGTAATTTTGCATTCATTGATCAGCAAGACTATGCCTTTATTGACTGTCAATAACTATAGCCCTAAGTAAGAAAGAGTAGTTGAGTCAAAATCAAGGATACCTAACACCTACTATGAGCCTGGCATAGCTAACTCATTTAATCCTCACAGCCACCCTATGAGGTGGGTACTATTTTCATCTCCAGTTTTTAGAGGACATTGAAGCAGAGAGGTGAAGTGACTTGCCCAAGATCTCAGCTTGTAAAAGCTGAAGTGAGGATTCCAGACCTGGTAGGTTTGTGCCAATCTTTGTACACTTACCCCATACTATATTAGACCCTATGATGCACTTCTCTAAATGAATCTTAGGAGAAAATATGTCAATAAGAGGCAAGTACACACTGCAGAGATACTACCATTGGGGGAAATGGACCAGTAAGAAACAAGCCTGCTTCTGATTAACCAAGGCGATATTAGAAATGGCAGAGGCTAAAATAGGAATAAGGTGGGAAGTGACAAAGCCCTCACGAGAAGAAAGGGTTGCTTCAGCTTTCTAGAGTATACCTTGTTTGTTGCCATGTTGCTGTCAGCCTGAGATGGTTGTAATCACGCCCACGTAAATTTCAAGCCTGATAATGGACACAATGGGGCACATACATAGTGCAAGAGAAGTCAGTGACATCCCATCTAACTTCCATCCCAGGAAAAAGTGGCGCCCATTGTCTGAGTTGGCTGCTTCGGGACCAAGAATAGAAAATTAGGGGTGAGGATGCAGAAATTGGTGCCAAGTCTATTACCAAATATTTAGGACTCCTCATTCTAAAAATAATTGATACTAAGAGTGCTGTCAGGGCAATTCAGTCATAAGAGTTAAAATAAGGACTGTTGATAATATTTTCACTAATCCAGCAATTCTGCAGCTAAGTAGCTCTCCAGGTAGCCCAGAGACTCTCAGGAGAAGCCTTGACAGCCATTGACTAAATAAATCCCTATTGCTACTGAGCTGTTACATGAGTTGCCCAAACAAGAGCCTACTTGGTTCTAAGTGTTGTCATCTTCGCCCGCGATTTTGATTTGGCACCATGTCTGAAGACACTGTTGTTGTTCTGTCCATGGCATCTCTGAATACTCTGGCCTGACTTTCCTGGTTGCCAGTCACATCACTTGTCTTGGTCCTCAGTATCAATGGTTCTGGAGAACGACTGTCAAGCTCTCTGAGATGCTCCACCCCTACCCCCAAACTTTAACAGAGTGAATTTTAGTTTGTTTTCTGAGCTGTATTTTAAATTAAACCACCCCACTGCTATCTCCTAATTTTCACAAAATTTGATAACAGAAAAAATACATTTATAGAGATTTTTCCCATTAAACATGTTTCACCATTAAACATTTTGAAAAGTAAAAAGAAACAACTCTAAAATGATAAAATTGGTAATATCTGCATGATAGAACAGTGGATGGTTACTTCCCAGATTTTATGAAATGTTAGGTTACATTAGTAATGGTAAATTTAATAGTAAATAAATAAGAAAGCAATATGATTCTTTCACAAAAATTGTTATAATTGTTAATATATAATTCTTAAGGTTATATTTTTATATATGCATATATACAAAAAATATGTGTGTGTATAAAGATATAAGTATATATGTTTATACATGTGTGTTTATGCATGCATGTACGTATACATAGAAACTCTTAGAGCCAAAAAGGACTTTAAAAATAATCTTTCCTCTGTCACAGAATCTAAAATTATCTTTTGTGGCCTGTGGTCACTTTAAACCTATTTATGTTTTAATTTTCATATTAATCAACTGATTTGCCTGGAATAGCAGAGAAACAGGGAATCATTGGATATTAGAGTCAAAGGAAACTTAGACCGAATTCAGCCCCCTGCTAGGAAAATGATTAATTTATAATCATAATAAGAGGTGACTGAGGAAATCAAGCCAATTTTGTTAACAGGTGTATCTTGGGAGTAATTTTGTCTGGGCAAGAAGCCAATTTCAAGATCATTCTTTTCTAAGTAGAATTTCATGTTCAGTCCCTTTGCTGTGTTTACTCAATGCCAAAAGCAAACTGGCAATTGAGCCATTTTAGTCAAAATGTCAAAATACCATTCATCTATTTGGTCAACATGATACTAAACCACTAAATTTATAAATTACTTTTCCATAAATTGAACAGATGTTTTGGTATCTGCAGGCATATCTGCATGTGATATTTAAGTCTTTCACCTTCAGATGTCCTACCCTCCAAAGTATTAACCAAGAGAGACTTGACTCATATACAACACACTCAAAAATCTACTAGTCAATACTGGATAGACTGAAGACTGACTTCCTGGTGAAAGACATAATGTAAAGCTTCCAGTATGGGAGAATATTTTCATGACCCTGATGTAGGCAGAGATGTTCTAATAGCTCACAAAAAGCACTAATCATAAAGCAAAAGATCAATAAATTGAAAATTTTTCTTCATCTTCAGACACTATTTAGAGTGAAAAGACAAGCCACTGCCAGAAGACATTTGCATATGTTGCAGAATGACATTTCCGTCCACGTATATGATAGTGACCCTGTAAGATTATAATAACGTATTTTTACTGTATCTTTTCTATGT
>CM052445.1:52651881-52678040 GCA_028533085.1 Varecia variegata | reverse complement strand
GCAGACAGTCACCGAGCCCCTTCAATGTGACGGGTACTGTTCCAAGTGCTGGGTCCATGTGTAAGAAGTGAATGGACACAATTTGGGTATATTTTGATGTTAGAGGATGATTTTCTAATGGATTGGAATGTGCAGACAGGAGGAGGGTATGAAGCAGGATGACCCTGAGTTTTTTCTCTTAAGAAATCAGAAGGATGGCATTACAATCTACCAAGATGATAAAAAGTGTGGGAAGATTGGATTTACAGGGCAGGAGAATTAGGAGCTTAATGTTGGACTCACTTGTCAGGTTGAAAATGCTTATTAGACATCCAAGATGAAGATGTTAAGCAAGTAAGTGCATATGTGGACCTCAAATTCAGGAAGAGGTCCAGTCTGAAGGTGTAGACATAGGTGGTTTTTAAAACCACAGGCCTGGCTGAGCTCACAGGAGGTGTGTATGGATAGAGAAGAGGCTCGAGGACAGAATCCTGGGGCACTCCAAAGTTTAGAGACCTTGAAGATAAAGAGAAACAAAGCAAAGGAACCAAGAAGGAGAGACCAGAGAGGCAGCAGAAGAACCAAGAGAAAGTGGGTCCTGGAATACGAAGAAGGATTACCTGCCAGGAATGAGGATTGGGTGAAGGCAGTGGAGGTATGAAGAGAGAGAGAAAAGTTGCAAACTATTAGGTCATTAAGTATGAAATGTCCGATTGCCTTAAGTACTAAGTTTGACAGTTGCTATCTCTGACGTTTTCACTTTGACACTTCTTGTTTTATTCTTATTGTGAAGGTACATCCTCAGTCTTTCAAATGCATGATTTCTCTTTTAAAAAGGGTGTTAAACCAGTGGTCCCCAACCTTTTTTGGCACAGGGACCAGTTTCATGGAAGACAATTGTTCCATAAACTGGGGCTGGGGGTGGGGAGAACAGTTTCGGGATGATTCAAGTGCATTACATTTATTGTGCAGTCAAACCTGTCTGCTAATGATAATCTGTATCTACAGCTGCTACGCCAGGGCTAGCATCACCACCTGAGCTCCACCTCAGATCATTGGGCATTAGATTCTTATAAGGAGCGTGCAGTGTTAAAGGACAATGGAGGTCTTTGGACTTCTTGTGGTGCTTTAAGTAAACCGGAGCCATGGACACGACGGAATCAGCAGGCAAAGCATCCGTTAAAACTACCTCTACAGAGAAGTCAAGAGGCCTGTTTGGAAGTGAGCAGGACGAGCTGGGAAATGGGAAGAAGAGGCATCTGCACAAGCTCTTTCTTCATTATTTTGCCACTGTCGCTAGTATTTCTAGGTCAGATGGAAGTTTAATAAGCTCACTGCGTAAGACTACATGGTGACAGATTAGAATAGCCTCCAGTGGGGAGAGAGATGGAACTCCTCTTTCTGCCGAGGGCTGTGCCCAGGGCTGGGACTGTGGACTTCCTTTCCTGTGTGTATGAAACTCAGGGTTCCTGGCAAACACTACTTTGGAAACCAACTGTTGGTCATGGGAGTCCACTGGCAAATGAATACCACCTGTTGTGTTTCTGATTCGTCAGGAACCATGTGGAGAATTAATATCCTGCTTATCCAGAAGCAAGGGAGTTATTATGGACGGCAGAGAAGAAAGGCAGCCAAGTTCAGATGTTCCAAGGCTGCTGCTGCTGCTGAACGTGAAACAGTATGAAGCATAACGCCAAGTGCGGGAAAATAAAAGCTCAGCCAAGAATAGCGAACTGCACTTTCGGTGGATAATGGACAGTGGAGATGGCTGCTGTCCTAAGAGTCTCTTCTCCAAAACAGTCACCTTTTAAGTGATTTGATTTCACCACTAAACTGTTTGTCTAGAAGATAAGTGCTCAATTAAGGCAGAGGGGGAGTAGCATTTGCAGAGATTAATGTTTTAGGCTTTTAGATCCCATGCTGGAGTGGGGGAGGGGGTCGGAACAGGAATCTATTTCTTTAACCACCCAGAATGATGCATCCAATCCTCCAGCTAATTGCTGCTGGGAGAGCCCGGCTTTCTTGAATTAGCATCCAACCTGGACCACTTTCCTGAAAGCTGATGACTTGCAGGCTGGAAAAGGGCAGGTTTGGAGAACTACAGAAATGGAACCAGAGCATTTTCTTAGAAAGGTAGCACACTTCACCCCAGAGAAATTGGACGGTAATGTGTCTGTATACCTCTTGGCTGGCTGGAAATCTTTACTTAGTTTTTAAAGCTTAGGTCAGGTTCCCTGGGGCTCTGGTATCCCACCTCTGGAAAGCAAGGTCGGTTTTAATGGTGGAAATTAGTATGAAGGAGAGAGGATGAGCTTCAAGGTGAAGGGAAGTAGCTGTTTAAATAGCTACGGTGTTTACACTGCCTGGACTACTTCCCAGCGATTGCAGCTTATTCTGGGAGTGTGCTGAAAGCAGTCCCACTGGTGGGGGAGCCTCTGAAAGCAGTGCTGCAGATAAAAAGGGCAGACATTAAATTCTACTTAAACATCAGTTGCACTTTCCGCTCAATTGTTCTGGGTGCAGCTACCCTTGCTCCCCTGCCTAGAGACCCATCATGTGTGTGTGTGGGGGGGGGTCTCAAATAACTATTATAGTGGCTTCTGGTGCTCTTCCTCATCCAGCGGGAAGACCAAAAGCAAACGGAATTTCAGTGATGCTATGCACTACCTATCAGATTTCTGTAGCACCAGAGAGGACCTACGAGCATGATGACCACATATTCCCAGAACTGCCGAGGTGCTGAGCAGACAGGTGATTTATTGCTGTGGAAAGCCAATGAGAGATTACTAAAGGGGCAGGCCACAGGAGATCGGTGGCTAACTGATTTCCTAATGGCCTGAAAGAGTCCCAGTGCCTTCCTCCTTACCTAATTTAATAGCAGAAGGTGCCTTTTGGACTAGGGAGAGAATCTGAATCATTAACACTAGATGGTTTTTAAGATAAGAGGGAAGAGGACTGAGGCCAAGGAGAAGTGCAGAAAGTTGGGAAATTCTTTTTTTTTTTTCACTGAAAGATATGTATCAGAGACTTACTTTGTGGCTTCTTGGATCATGGGACAACTCCTTAGAGAATACAAAGTTTTAGACTCTCACACTCCACCGTGTGTGTGTGTACACACACACACAGATTTTACATATAATCGAAGAGTTTATGTACTCCTAAAGCTTACTTATAAAGCTCAGTTTAGGAAGTTCTGTCCTGTATACATTAAGAGAGAAATGCTTCTTCCAATAACAAAATTCCATTTTGAAAAATTCAAAAATATTTTATAAATGTGAATAGGGATTTTTCATTGAAACAAATAAATGGACAATGGATGTGGGTTTTTTCCCTCTCTCACTGAAGTAAATTTTTGTGCATTAACCTCACAGATTCTTTTCCAGGCTTCCCTTGTCAATTTGTTACCGCCAGAATTAAATATGGGTAAAACTTAGTCATCTATTAGCAAAATATGTTTTTAGCATTTACAATGTGCAAATATCCTAAGAGCCCTGCCGAGTATTCAGAAATGAGCAATGTGTGCCCTCGATGCTCAGAGAGATTCCAATGTAAAAATGAGATACTTACAAAAGCAGCTCTAATATGTCCTAGAATGTGGCTTAAGAAAGGAGTCCGAGAATGTCAGAAGATAAGAGTTCATTTCTGGGTGACATAATCTGGAATGGTTTCATGAATGACCTGCAATTTAAACTCAAGTTAACTCAGTGTTTTTCAAACACTTTTAGTCATTTGTATTTCATGTCACAGTGGCAAACACATATTCATATAGATCTAACATAAAAATTTCACAAAGAATATCTTCCCATATAATGGGCTATATAGTTTGTTATGTATTCCACTCTATTATACACCACTTAACCAAAAATCCTGGTTGGAACCCATAAAGCTTGTGTCCCAACCCAATGAGTTGTTGTCTACTATCTGATAAACACTGCCTTAAAGGATGGCAAGAGTATGGGTACTTTGCATTATTAATGTCACTTGATCTTTCCAGAAGTTGTATGTGATAGACATTATTTTCAATCCCATTTGTCAGATAAAGGACACTGAGGCTTTGCGAGATTAAGTTATGTTGTCTAAGGTCATGCAGCTGTAACAGAGTGCAATAGGGATTTGAGCCCAGCTCAAGGTGACTACGTAAAGTCACAGACCTTGAAAAGGTATGGAGGGAGGAGATGATAGCTGGGGGAAATGTGCAGTTTGGCTGTCTTGTAGGATATAAATAGGAAAATTGGGAGAGATGATTATAAAAGGAATTACATCATTAATTTAAGTAAAATTCTTTTTTGTGTTTAATCCCTTATTTCATTCTCAACTTCCTCCTGGAAAATCTCCTTGCAACTTTAGTCTGATTCTCTCAGGCCTGATTTATAGCATTGAGGAATACAATGCAACTCATAGGAGATTGTTGAAAACTTATGTGCTCAGGGAAAAAAAAAAACTCAAGAAAAGATATAACAGGAAACTTGACCCCAAAAAGTCCTACTGAGGAGCCAAAACTGACATATATGAAATAACTACAAGTATATTAAACATGCACAAACATGTAAAGTGAAATGTTAATTTATTTTTTTAATGTCAAAATAGATGGGAGAAATTATAGGTAAAATTTGGTAGCCAGGAAAGAGAGAAAACATTTTCAGTTAGCTCTTATAATGCTTTAGGAAATGGATGGGAATTTGAAGGACAATATAGAATGAAGACATGGTTCTAGGTAAGATCATGACAAGATGAAGTATGAAAATGTTTGGATAAGGGGTGGTGGAAGGGAGGGAGAGAGAATGGGGATGGGAGGTGAAAGCAATGGAAAGAGATTGGGAGGATGGCAAAGAGATTCAAAGCTGGGACTGGACTATGAAGGACCATCAATGTAGTCTTAATTAAATTCTCATCTTCTATAATTAATAGTAGATTAATGGATATACTGTAGACAGTACATCTGATTCATATAAACTGAGAATTTCATTCTTATAAAAGCAGAAAGAAAAGTCTAAGTATAAAAACAAAAACCTAGCTTATGTTTAAATTTGAAAAGCAATCTTTTGTATCTTTTGATTTACTATTAGTGTTATTGATATGTATCTTCATACATAGGACAGCAACCACCTTTGGAACTGACCCAGGAACACTTCAGAGTTAATATACAATCACTGATGCATTTGCATTTTGAAAAAATAGTAAGAGACACTTTCATCACATCCCACCCCCATGTCTTATTCAGTATTTCCTAAAGTAATGGAAGACATAACCATTCAAAAGAAACCTCAATAGTGTAGACTGTTAGATTCAGCTTCGTAATAATGACTATTACTGCAATGTTAATGATACCAAAGATACCAATCCTATTCCTACTCTACAATTGTTCATTTTAGTTTTGTGTTGATTTCTAGAATTATTTGCGCGCTCTCTCTCTCTCTCTCTCTCTATATATATATATATATACACACACCTCTCTCTCTCTCTATATATATATATATATACACACACACACACATATATATATTTATATCACCTGGTCTATAGAAAATAGATCTCAAAATATTCTTTTTGATTGTTTGTGCTTTATTTTCAGCATCAATACAATAGTTAGAATAATTCATGGAAGAATTCTTTGAATGGCTATTCTGCAGAAAGAAAAGCAAATATGAAAAGGTATCTTTAACAACTTCCAAATTCTAAGACAGTTTCCCTCACACTTTCAATTGGAAATGTGCTTCCAACAGCCCAGTACTCTCCTTCCAGAACAGGTCCAGAAAGAAGAGGCAATGATGGTTCTTAGCTAATAGTAAAGAACTAACTTGGTTATCAGTTCGGTGGGGTGATTTTGAAGAAAGCAACTAGCCATACTTTATTTTATCTATTTCGTATGAATACAGTTAATAATGGTTTGTGTCAAACATTTGTTCTCAAAATGTACACCTGTATGAAATACAGTTGATTCTTGCTATTCACATTAGTTACGTTTTAAAAAGTTGTTGTAAACACTGAATTAGCAAATACTAAATCATTGTTCCTAGGGGAAATACAAGGTTAGGTTCCTTTGAGCCTCTGTTTACAACATTTTCATCAATTGATCAATACATAATTTTGTTTTATGTGTGTTTCTCTTTAAAGGCACCTTATTTTATATGTATTGTTAACTCATTAACATTAATCTTATAGCCAACAGTGCTATAATTCATGTTTCATCTAATACATATATTATCTGATGAAGCTTATTTAACACATGTATTTTCTCCATAAGGTACATCACAGCCTTCTTGCACCCAGGAACACTAAATAGCACTATGCTTGGGGGCCACCTTAAAGAGTGAAATCTTCAACAGAAAGCACAAAAATGCCAAGAAAAGAAGAAGAAGAAAAAGTGGCACTGCATTGGTTGTGAAAGGACACTTGCTTACAGTATGAGAGCTAAAACCAGAAGGTGGAGCATCACCCTGTTCAACTGCAGCTGGCACCAAGAGCATTGAGAGACCCAGATTTTTCACCACTGTATCCATGTCTGCAAATGACTAGAAAAGAGCTGTGGGTATTGATTTTGGGGTTACAAATATATTTTAGCAAGTATGTGAATTAGAAAATATGAAATAGATGAATAATGAAGACCAACTATACTGTATTTCTGTGCTACCCTGAATTTATTTGGATATGTGAAGTTTTACCACAGCTATGGCTCAGTTATGCATGTGACCCGTGCTTGTTTTAGCTCTATTTGGATTTTGAACTACGTGGTTACTTTATATTACTTTATTATTTTATTTCTTTGCATCCAACTTACAAAAATGTTAAGAATTGCTTGTAGTTTACTGGTAGTGGTCAGGGTGAATTTCCTTTGGGGCATCTAACTGGCTTTCTGTGGATAGTACAAATCAGCTGTTTCTTTTCTGTGGGTTGAAACCAGGTTCAGAATCCAAGATGAATGAAAGGATACAAAGACTAAAGGATTATTTGACATATACAGATATTTTCTATTTTCCACTGATTGTTACTCAAAATTGGAAATGTGTGATTTTACTGAATTGAAACATTGTTTTCCTTATGAGACTTACAGAGATTTTGTAAATATGGTGACTCATACACTTTCGTATTATGAGGGCAGAATTTTTGCTGAAGTAAAGTATGTAGGAACATTAATCAATTTGTCTGCTGTGGCCACATTTTTTTCTCAGATCATTTGCTCCTGCAGCTGACAGGTGTGAAGCCATGCGATGCTACCTTCCCTGGCCAGAGCTGATTGGACCAGGAGTGGACACCTGACCCAACTTGGGCTAAGAATAATTGTTACTGTAGAATTATCAGAAATGGACAAATAGTTTAGTGGAATAGAGTATCCAGAAATAGATCCAGGAATATATATATAAATTTGATATATGACAAAGGACATATTTCAATTCTGTGGAGAAAAGATAGTTTCATACTGGTGATGGCATAACTGGCTCTCCATCAAAAAAAAAAAAAAAAACAAACCAGACCCTTATTTCACATATTTCATATTTTAATGTAAAAATAAAATGAAAAGAAATATTTGAAGAAACCCTATAAATATTTATATAACCTCGGCTGGGGAAGAACTTCTTATACATACTAAGAAACTCAAAAACCATAAAATAAAATATGTATTTGAATATACTATTCTTATTATTATTGCAAAAAAAAGTCAGACAGTGAACAATGGACTACAAAATGTACTTTAAGCACATTGCATGTAACAGAGTTGATCCCACCATCCTACTTGAATACTTCCCAGAATTCGGATCCTATCTAGGATGCTGTGTTCTCCTGCTTCCTTTCTTACCTCATTAACCACTGCTTTGCAGCCTAATTCATTCCTCTTCTCTTCCTCTAAATGTTGGGGTGCCCCAGAGCTCACGTCTCAGCAAACATTATATTTCTGGGTGCTTGATTGGTGATTCCATGGGGTCCCGTGGCACCAAGTGTCACCTACACTCTGATGCCTGGTTTAACATACGCACCTTCACTGCTCCCCTGAGAGTCAAACTCTTCTCCCCAACTACCAACAAACTTCTCCCTGTGGCTGCCTAACAGACATTTCAATTTCAGCACGTCCAAGAGAAAATTCTGGATGTTCGTCCTCAAGACTGTCCCCTACCCCGATCTCCCCGCCACGCTAGTGCTACTCATTTTGGTAAATTGCACCAAACTTTTGTTCAGCCCAGAAACCCTGAGAATCACCTTTGACTCCTGCTGAAACCTCAAATCCTACTTCCAACCACCAGAAAAGCTGCTGCGCCCTATTTTCAGAACATTTCCCTAGACACCACTTGTCGTCGTTCATTACGCTGCTACCCTCATCCAACTGCGCTAATCTTGCTCCTAGATTCCTACGCTGCCCGTCCAACTAACCCCCAGCTCACTTTTGACGCCCTCCGTTATATTCTCCACCTGCACCCGTAGAATAAAACAAAGCCGAACATTAGTCAATCCATGCCTGTAGGTGAAAACCTCCAGTATGATTCCGTCTCACATGGCCTAGAAGGCACCCCGTGACCTGGCTGTCCTCGAGCTCCCGGTTTCGTCCTCTGTCAAGGTCGCTTTAAACGCCCTGCGTCAGCCACACCGACTTTCTTGCTGTTCTCCCACCGCATCAAGCTTATTTCTTAGCGTTGGCTCTTTCCTTTGCCTGGAATACACTGTCCTCAGACTTCACTGTGACTTTCTCCTCCATGTCATTTGGAAATTTTTTCAAGTGTTTTCTCCAGGACCTGCTTGGTCACCATATTTGAACTGCCCCACTCCCAATCCCTGTAATTTTCTGTCTACCCTTATGCTTCCTCATAGCATTTGACACCAACTGAAATTATACTACTTTAGTTTACTTACCTCTTGTCTCTTCCAGTGGAATGTAAACTTTGTGAGAACTATTCTATTCTTTGCTTATCACCCACTCTCCACCTTCAAAAGTGCCCGGTAAGCAGTAAACGCTCAATGACTGTTAGTCACATGAATAAATGACTATGACACAGTGGGTTATTATGCTAAATATACAGTGCCTACAAAATATCCAACAATCCAAGGAATAAATGGATGTGACCAGACATTGATAAAGAAGGAAATGTAATGGGCCTTACAAATATATTTTAAAAGGTCAACATCATTAGTAGTCACAAAAATGTATATTAAAATACCCAGATAACCTTTCCACTCATAAGATTGATACCAATTAAAAATTACTTAAAATATTCACTGCTGAAGGAGATGTGAGGAAATGGTCATTATTTTACACTGTTGGATAAAGTTTAAATTGCTACTAAAATACCTGGTAATAAATATTAATGTGAAAAATGCACACTCTAAGAAATATTTGAGAGGGAATCTATAATCTAGAATTAAAATCACATAGAAAAAATGTATTGCAAAATTATAGTATTCAAAAATGGAAATTCATTTTTCAATTTTTTTTTCATTGACAATAATTGTACATATTCACAGGGTGTATAGTGATGTTTCAATATATATAATGTGTAGTGATCAGATCAGGGCAATTAGCATATCCACCATCTCAAACATTTATGATTTCTTTGTATTGGGAATGTTTAATATTCTCCTTCTAGCTATTTGAAACTATATAATATGTTATTGTTAATAGATACCCTACAGTGGTTATAGAACACTAGAACTTATTCCTCCTATCTAGTTGTACTTTTGTATCCTTCAATAAATCTCTGTTTCTCCCTTCCCCCTACCCTATCCATTCTGTAGTATCATCTGTTCTACTTTTTACTTTTATGAGATCAACTTTTTTAGCTTCCACATATGAGTGAGAACATGTGGTGCTTAACTTTCTGTTCCTGGCTACACTTCACTGAACATAATAATGTCCTCCAGTTTCAAAAATGGGAATTCTAATGTCCCTCAATAGTGGAAAGATTGACTGCTTAATGATATGTCCACACAATAGAATACTATGCAGCTACTGAAAAGAATAAAGTAAAGCTATGCACACTAACTTAAAGGGCTGTCTAACACACCTTAGTATTGAAAACTGGAAGTTAAAAAGTAATATGTATAGTAATCACTTTTAAATAAAAAACAAGTAAACAATAAAAACCTGTATGTGTGTATTTGTGTTCATAGAAGCATGCAGAAGAGGGTTGCAATACAGTAACACTGGGCTGTTAGCATTATCTCAGGGCAATAAAAAGTGGAATGAGAGAGGGGTGTCAACTTTTTCTTTATGTGTCATGTATTTTTTTCACATAAAACATAAGCATCTTTTACTAATGTGTTTAAAATAAAAATGTATATTTTGTAAAATTTAATTTTAAATTATTTATTTATAAAAGAATAAAAGTGGCAATGAACTTAATAAACCACTGGCTCTCTTTAGCTATGCATAAGAATACATAGAGAAATTAACCTAAGGAAGAGTTTTACATTTTAAAAATTAAATCAGAATTAGAATAAAATAACGCGAATAGATTTGAAAATCTTGATAGAAGTTCAGATTTATATAATATATAAATTTTCAAAATAACTTAAAAATAGAAAACTTATAAAAACAACTATTAAAAACTAAAAAAGTTATCAAAGAATTACTTCTGTAAAATCTAAGCCCTGATGATTTTAGTAGTAAATGCTTTTAAACCGATGATTTAAATACCATAAAAACAGTCTCAGGAAGGAAAAGTCTATAAAGTTACTTTATTCATTCCACTGAAATGGAAATATCTGTATGTGTGTGTTAAATACACACACACACACACACACACACATACACACGCACGCTGTGAAAAAGAATACATCTATCACCTTGCTGGGAAAAAAGTGTGAAACTAGAGAACCAGAAACTTTGAGCAATGTTTGGAAGAAAAAGCAAACTGGATCAGAAGAAATCAGAGAAAGAAATCGGAGAAAGAAAAATACTAGACCCAGAAAAGAAATGTGCAGACTGAAACTGCACTTTTCCCCACTGGAGCCCTGAGGCCACTTAAGCTTGCAAGCGCTCAGCAATTCATTGAGAAGAACTTGACCTTGAGTTCCAACTTGAAAAATATAATCATTTTCCTCTTGTATGACTTGAATACTACATATTAATAAATAATAATTCAAAAATATTTTTTTTGAGACAGAGTCTCACTCTGTTGCCCAGGCTAGAGTGCCATGGCATCAGCCTAGCTCACAGCAACCTCAAACTCCTGGGCTCAAGCAATCCTCTTGCCTCAGCCTTCCGAGTAGGTGGGACTACAGGCATGTGCCGCCATGCCCGGCTAATTTTTTTCTATTTATATTTTTAGCTGTCCAGATCATTTCTTTCTATTTTTAGTAGAGACAGGGTCTCGCTCTTGCTCAGGCTGGTCTCAAACTCCTGACCTCGAGCAATCCTCCCGCCTTGGCCTCCCAGAGTGCTAGGATTACAGGCGTGAGCCACCGCGCCTGGCCAAAATATTTTTTAAATTACAGAACTATAACGAAAAAAAAAAAAAATTGGTGAAGCCATCAGTACAGTAGAAAACTCCAAGTCTACAGCAACTGATAGACCAGATAGACACAAAAATCAGAAAAGATGCAATACAGTATTTAAACAATACAAATAATAAGTACGATCTAATGGCTATTACTAAAATATTCACCTACATATCTCCATCAGTCAGGAGTTAACCAAGGAAAGAGAAACCCCTTTAATTATTTAAAACAGGGTTAGGGGCAACAAAGTGCAAGCAATTGGTTCCACGTGTGAGGGAGGTGTTGTGATGACAGATGGGTATTGTTGAGCCAAGGGATTAGCAGCAGCAGGAAGCCACCATGGCCTCAAAGCTGGGATCAGTAATAATAGACAGCTTTTCAAGGAATTTTACCATAAATTAGTTGGAGAGGGATTTGGGGTCAGGGTTCTATTTTGCTTTCTGAAGAAATCTCGGTCCTTGGTCCTGGAGGAAGAGGTTTGGAGCCTCCCCTTCACTGCTGTGAATGGAAGTTTGAGGTCCCAGGAGAGAGCAGCCTAATAAAGAACATATGGAGGTCTGGGTCAGCCTCTTCACTGTCTAAAAAATGCCTAAATGTATTATACAAGAATAATCCTCTGAAACAAGTCTGCAGATTGAGGCAGGAGCATGCTGTGTTCCAAAAGATCTGGAATGTAGGAAGCTTAACACAGAGAAATATTCTGGTTAAGTGGTTGCACTTCAGAGATAAAAAAGGATTTCTTCAGGCATCCAAGTGGCCATATCAAATAATATAAAGAGGGAAAGACATCAGGCTGGCCTCCAACTCCACTATGGTGATGTCAACTACTGGAAGACTTTTGTTACTATGTTCTGAAGGAGAGAGTGACTGAGAACTTTCATGTCCAAACAAACACCTTTCAGTCAAAACCAGCTACACAATTTGTGAGCCCCAAAGCAAAATGACAACAAGGGGTCCCTGGTAAAAAAAAATTAAGAATTTCAAGATGGGGGGGCACCAGAACATTAGCCCATGCACACGGTCCGTCTCAGTGGGAGACTCTGCCTTACTGCACAGGTTGCGCACTCATGAAGCTGACCCTCCTTTCCAGGAGAAAGGAACATTTGGGCCTGCCCACAAAATACAGTATGAGCCCTCTCCAGCACGGGACTTGATGACAAAAATCCAGAGATAAAGTAAAATAAAGAATTTAGAAAGGAAGACTCTGCACCTGTGGTGAGTGTTGAATTAATCTATACATAAGGCAAATACTAAACAACTTTGGGAATTATGGTTACAGAATATAAATACTTGAAAATAGGAAGAAGAATGAAGTTTCTAATGCATTCATCTAGCCTTGCAGGTAGCTGATATTGTCTAAAATTATATTTCAGATTTAGTGAGATGTGATGACTCCACATGCTCAATGTTTTGTTTAGTATCTTTCCTTAATTTTAGAGGAATCTTTTTGTTCACATCACATGGGTGATGTACTGATGTCATAACAAGATTTGAGAGAGACACATCTCACACGAGTGTGAAAACCCAATCATCATGTGTGGATAAATTACATTTAATACTCTTTAATTAAAAAATATAATATAATCTTTATGAAAGTCCACATGTTAAATGATCATTCACAGGTGACAGCATTTGAGTGTTTTACTTTCATCTTTGCCATCTTTGCTTTTTCTGTATTAATTGAATTCTTTATAAGTGTCATGTGTAATTTTTATAAAAGCCAAGCTTATTCTTATTTAATTTAAAGAATTTAGTCAAATATTATTTCACCAAAAGGTGCCAGTCCAGAGGGTTTTATTGGAGAGGTCTATAAACACTTCAAAGAGATGAGTTTCTGTATTTAATTTGTTTGAAAGAACAGAGAGCTAAAAAATTTCCAACTTGTTCTACAACGTATCACTGATACTAAAATAATACTTTATTAGCAAAAAATGAATATACCAAACTCTCTGACTATAGATGTAACAATGGTAAGTAAAATATTTCCAGCTGTCCAGACCCTTTCTTATCCAGCCATGTGTATTGGGGAGTATGTGTAACCTAGGGAGCTATGTCACTTAAGAAGTTAGACATCAAGAGCCTAGCCTACTTTTGCATGGAAGTAATGGAGATGTTTTCTCCCGCCACCCCTGACACCTGAGAACCTCTGCTGGACTGAGGGAAGTGGAAGGCCACAGGCACCAAAGTGGTCCCAGAGATGTGCAGGAACTAGATAGGACTGCTTGGGTTCAAACTGTGGTGTCAGCCATCACAACACTTCTTCAGAGAGGAGGTGCTGCCCCGGGGCTGCTGAAGTCACACAGGTGGGTAGTAGAAGCAGTTCATCCAGAGTTCAGGCAATGAGGAGCACATTGGCTGTAGACAGTTTCAGCAACAATAATAAAAACTGCTAAACATTAATCTGCTTTATATTATCACCATGTGTCTGCAGTTCTAAAAAAAGTCAGTGATAAAATGCTCCTCTGTGAAAAAAAATCAGTTCCTTATGGGTTTACATTTTTAACAAGATTTCCAAAATCGTATTTATTTATTTATTTATTTATGTTAATTGACAAATGACAAGTTGTATATATTTGTGGTGTACAATGTGATGTTTTGATACATATGCATACATTGTGGAATGATTGAATCAAGCTAAGTGAACATATCCATCACCTCACATACTTTTCATTTTTGTAATGAGAACATTTCAATTCTACTCTCACTGCAATGTTCAATTATGCTATACATTATTACTAATTATACTCACCATGCTGTATAATAGATCTCCAGAACTCATTTCTCCTGTCTAACTAAACTCCTATGGCTTGGCCAGCATCTCCCCCTCCCTCCAGCCCCTGGTAACCACCATTTCATTATCAATCCTTTAATGACCATTGTGCTTTACATGGAAGTTAAACAAGAGAGCTCTCAGTTATACAGCCAGCCCTCCACATGTGCTGAATTAGCTATATAGGATCTTTTCAAGAGTGATTTTTTAATAGTTTGAAAAAGTTTGACTTTGCTTCAGGAGCAGTTTATGTCACCAACCTTACTGGTATTACCCATTCTTGTGTTTCAGCAGTCAATTAGAAATAAGCAGTGATAGTACAATGATTCAAAAGACAAAGAAGCAGAATATATCTTATTCTAATTCTTTCAATCCATGTGATCTCTTGGACTTTGTTTTTAATTATTGAATTATTCCCATTGGACTGTTTATTTGGATTTAAAACTGCGTGTAACCGAGAGGGCTCCCTAAGGGGTAATATTTTTGTTTGGTAAATGAATGTTTTAATTCATGTGTGAAATGTACTTTATGATTATTGCTAGAGATAATTTCATAGTACAGAGATGGGATGGTAAAAAATTTAAAAAAAAAAGTCTCCATCCCAGGTGGAGATGCGTCCCTAATGCTGAGACCCCTGTTCTGGTGGGGGTACGAGGCCGCAATCTCAGGGATGGCAGCCAGCGCAGGGCACGCAAGTCTTCCAGGCATTGGGCACATCTCCTGTTCTTCTTATCTCGGGTGACAGAAGTCAGTACTGACCCCCAATCTATCCCAAAAAGGGGATCCAAGGGGACAAAGGATGGACCTCTCTTGACTAGTTGGATGAAGGCTAGCATTCATGTTAATCCGGAAGGTACCTGGAGATTTCTGCTTCTGGCACAATAAGATAACTGGAAGTGAACCTACCTTCTCACCGTAAACAAATAGAGCCAGATGAAATAAATGAGGCAACTGCGTCCGGGTACCAGAATGAGATGAGCCGCACTTTCTTCTCAGAGAGACTTTCTGGATAACACTGTGGAAGGGGACCTAGAGAGGAGACCGGTGGTCTCCCTGAGATGAGGCGACAGAGATGAGGGTGGGAAAGGGGAAGCGTCTGCAATTGTGGGGCAGAGTGACAGAGAGGAGAGAGCTGCCTGGAATAAGAGCTCCAGAACTCCGTGCAGGGCTCCCTTTGAGGATGAATATTACGTTTTACACGTGTAGGCGACTATGAATCCGCCAAAGGACTGCCAGGGAGTTTTAAGATGAACAAGTCTCAAAGCTCACAGATGAGGGAACTTCAAGTTCCAACCACCCAGCGTGGAAAGCTTTTGCTGCACACCCAGGGCACTCGATAAAGACACAGGGCGTCTGGCTTTGGTGGTGGAACTATGCTAGTCCTAGGGTAAAGGCTATTTGAAACCTACTGAGTGACACTTAAAAATAAGCCCCCAAATCATCAACTGGTCCACAGGCACCTTTTAAAACAAAGTCCAACGTTCTTCACAGGAAGTTAACAGAACTTAGAACTCAACATTATAAAACACACTAAGTCCAGCATCCAATACAAAATACTTTCTAATTAAAAGCCTTCCCAGAGAAAAATATCAGGCCCAGATGACTTCACTGTTCAATTCTCTCAAATCATTTAAAAAAAAAATTTATACCCATCCTTTACAAACTCTTCAGCAAAAAAACCCAGACTTTATAAAAAAAAGACAAACTGCGGATCAATATTCTTCATGAAAATAGACTCAAAATATTTAAACAAATATTAGAAAATCAAATCCATCAATATATTATACTGGCAGGATATATGTGTATATATTATATATACACATTTATAAATGTATATATATATAATATATATAATATATACACATATAAATGTGTATATATACATGTACACCCCAGTGTTTTTATATCTTAAATCTTTATATATTAATTGAACTGTACCCTTAAGATTCATAATAGGCTTACTCATGTTTATTACAACTCATTTATAATTATGAAAATATGAATAGAACAAAATTAATTGAAAAAATATTTGCAAATTTGATATCTGATAAAGGATTTGTATCAAGAGCATATAAAGAACTCATATAACTCAATATTAAAAAGACAAATATCCCAATTAAAGAATAGGTAGCAGATCTGAATAGCTATTTCTCCAAAGTAAATATACAAATGGCTAATAAGCACATGAAAATATGCTCAACATTATTAGTCATTGAGGAAATACAAAATTAAAACCACATCGAGATATTACTTAATATTCACTATGCTGGATGTGACAAAAAATTCAGATAATAAATGTTGATAAGGATGTGGATCAATTATACACTGCTTATCGGAATGTAAAATGGTGTAGACACTTTGTAAAACAGTCTGACAGTTCCCCAAAAGTTTAAATATAGAGTTATCATTTGACTCAGCAATTCCATTCCTAGATATATACCCAAGAGAAATGAAAACATATGTTCACACAAAATCTTGTACATGAATATTCACAGTAGCATTATTCATAATAGCCAAGAAGGTAGAAACAACCAAAATGTTCATCAACTAATGAATAGATGGACAAAATGTGGTATACCCATCCAATGGAATATTATTTGACCATAAAAAGGACTGAAGTACCTACACATGCTACAACATGAATGAATCTTGAAAACATTATGCTAAGTAAAAGTTGTCAGTCACAAAAGACTATATATTGTATGATTCCATGTATATGAAATGCCTAGAATAGGCAACTCTATAGAGACAAAAATATTAGTGGTTGCCAAGGGTTAGGAGGTTGGGAAGGTTGAAGGTTGTAGGTTTTTGGGGTGGTGATAAAAATGTTCTAAAATTGATTGTGGTGATAGTTGCATATGTGAATATACTAAAAATATACTATGTGAATATACTAAAAACTCATTCACATTAATAAAGAAATCCTAAAATGAATGTTCTTTTATGTTCCTGGAGCAAATATGTATGTATAATTTTTTAATAGACTAAAAATATATATTAAATTCATGACAAAGGCTATCTTTGGGGCAGAAAGGAATAGAGAGCAAAAGGGACTTTAATTTTATTCCTAATGCTTTATTGTACTTTCTTTCTAAAAAAAGATTTGAATCAAATGTGTCAAAATGTTAACAGTTTTCAATACTGGGTGGTGGGTTCATGGATATTTGATATGCTATTTGTACTTATCTATATTTTTAAATTTCTCAAGGAAAACAACACAAGAAGGTGACCATACTTTTAGTAAATTATGGCTGCATGTTATCCAGATATCTGCTCCAGTTATATTGAGAAACTGGAAGTGTGAAACTCCACCATCTGTTAGAGAAATCTTGACATCCACGGGTAGCACAGAAACATCAAAGACTGACGTTAAGACTACATGACAGAACAAATATACTTGACAACATTTAGATGACTTTATTAAGCAACAAATCCTGGAAACAAAAATCAGATTTCATCATAGAGTCAGAGAGGACCATGTTGATCCTCAAGGTTAAATTATCAATGATATTGATTAAGTTTTCACATATGAATTTTTATTTATTTTTCTTCTGGGTGGGAATAAAGAGTTCTTTTAGCTGAATAAAACTTGTTAAAAGTGCAAGCTGTTCTGAGGAATCTTTATGTATATTCCAGGCTGTTATTATAGGATTAAAGTGTTAAGTGCGAGGAGGAGTACAACATTTGAAGAATATCAGCTTAAAAGGCCCTCCCTTACGAGAAATGAATTGTTATTCTGACTTATCTTTCGTGCAGACCAAATTCGTTAAAAAGCACGTGCATGACTGTGAGGTTACTTCCTTGCTGAACTTCCGTGCAGAAGACATGCTGAGGACAAACTATAATGAAAATTTCTGAAAGCAGGTGCTTGCTGTGTAAGCACGTTCCTTGGTAAATAATGCCCCGGTCAATAAGTAATCGTGCAATCATGTAGTCATTTTTTAAATTAAAAAAATTATTGATGTATTTGTCCTTTAATTCCAGACATTGGTTTAAGGCAGAGAAGTCTGCAAATTATAAATCATGATATTGGTCTGGATAAGCTCATAGATATTACAACTTTTAGGTAAAATAGTTTCTGGCTTTAACTTATGAATTCAGTTCAACCAATTTTTATTTAGTCTTTACTAAGTACCAGGCACTTTGTGAGGCACTGAACATACAAAAATGGAAATTGCATTTCCTACGTTTTAGGTGGTTGTCAAACAGCAAGAAAAACAGACATGTAGATATATTTACAGTTGAGTGAGATAGTAAAAGATAATATAACTATGAACAATTTCAAGCTCCGTGAGCGCAGGACCACATTTTCCTTTTTCACAGCTAAATCTCAAAACTTAGCCTAGTGCCTAAAGCATTGAATCTATTGACTAAATACTTAGTTTGTTGTCTTAGTCTGTTTGGGCTGCTATAACAAATTGCAATAAACTGCATGGCTTGTAAACAACAGAAGCTTATTTCTTACAGTGCTAGAGGTGGGGAAGTCCAAGATTCAGTGCCTGGCGAGGGCCAGCTCTCTGCTTCAAAGACAGCACCTCCTTAGTGCAGCTTCACTTGGTGAAAAGGGTGAACAAGCTCCCTCTGGCATCTTTTATAAGAGCACTAATCCCAGTCATGAGGGAAGATTCCTCATGACCTAACCACCTCCCAAAGGCCCACCGCTTAGTACCATCACATTGGAGACTGAGTTTCAACATATGAATTCTGGGCGGACACAAACATTCAGACCACAATCTTTGCCAATGAGCAAAAGTACTTCAGAAGAGAAAGTGATTATGATGGAAGTCTTTTTTTTGGGGGGGGGGTCAGACGTTATGAATAATTGGTTAATCAAAAAGTTTAGTTGAAGTGGGCAGTCAAAGAAAAGAATACATACAAACCTTAAGCATTTTCTTAAAATATAAACTTTTTAAAAATTTGCTGTCAATCCTTGGCGAAAGAGCCAAACCTCTTTGTGTGTCTCAGCCCACAGATTGGAAATCTGAAGGCTCTTTCTTGTGTAAACCATGTTTATGATGTATCTTTTATGATTTTCAGTTTCAATGTACATATAGAGCAGTGAACCCCAAAAGACTCCTATGAATTGTTGTTTATTATAGTCGCCTGACAGTGCTATCAAACACTAGAACTAGAATTTTGAATGTTCCTAACACAAAGAAATGATAAATGTTTTAGGTGATGAATTTGCTGATTATCCTGATTTGATTATCATACATCATATACATGTATTGAAATATCACATCATAGCCATAAATATGTACAGTTATGTGTCAATATTAAAAGACTCAGTAGAGCCCCAGAGTTTCCCATCTTTCTAGATTTTTCATTGTTTTTGTAAAAATTTTACACTCAGTTTTGCCTATTTAGTTTTTGCACATTTTTTCTGCTTTTGAAGACTTAACATTGAGTTTTCTCAAAAGAGCATTCAAATTAGCTTTCAGAGAAATATATCTTTTGCCCATGCACATTTTCTTGGTTTGTGTAAGCTTTAGTTAAATTGTATGATTACAAAAACCCAAACCACTGATACAAGTGCTTTGGAGTGACTTTTAAAGAGCACACGTTGATGGGAAAGCCAGCTGTAGTGCTGAAGAATATTCTAGAAGCCTGCACTGGGTGTGTGTGGTCATTTTATAGAGCAAGAGAGATGGTTGGTTAATACAGAGAGTCTGGGAGTGGAGATTGTTAACAAGACCATCTAATATTAGAAGAGTTGATTCGAAGCCAAGTTTAAAAGATGGTTCAGATTTGCTAGGTAGACTAAAATGAAAACTCCCAGATGACAGAATAACTCATACAAAGATAGAAAGGTTTTAAGCAGGATTCTGTATAGGAGAAAACTGGCTTATTGTGATGTACCCTTATAAGGGTTCTTTTGAACAAGTAATTGCTTTACCCAAGAGCGTTATAACCAGGATTATCAACCCAGTCATTATTAAGGTATTTAACTGAGATAATCGCTACAGTTGCTCTTTGCATGAACCTATTGTTGAACATACCCTCTCTCCAGAGTTCCCATTTGATTTTGCATTGGGATGAAAGGAAGGAAAGAGGAAAAGAAGGGGGAAGGGAGGGAGGGAGAATACATAAGTTGATTCAAAGCAAAAACTTTCTGTAAGAATGATCCTGGCTTACTGGATACCATGCCACTGGTAAGCTTATCTAGGGCTCTTCCATTTCCTTAAAATTAAAAGACAGAACAATGTTAGAAATTATTTTGCTTGTTCACATATATATTCATCACACACACACATACACACACACAGATTCAATCCCTTTTTAAAGATATAATTTTATTTTAAAATATGAACATAAGGTCAATCATAATTTCAACATTATTATATTGTAAAAAGTATGAATTATCCTTATAGTCCAATAATATACATCTATTTCCAGGAAGAGCCTTTCCTGAGAAAAATGGTATTTCATAGAGGACTCATAAGACTTATAGAATTATTATCAAGTTATTAATAAGGTATAAAAGAGTGCAGATTTCACTTTTTAAAGTGTTTTTTTCTTTGTGAGGTTATAATTTTGTATTTCAAAGGAGGAAAGTACATGAGGTGACTGAAAACATTGTACAGATTGCTAAATTTTTAACATTTTTTCCAGTAAATTGTTCTCTTAAGATGTTTAAATTCTCCTGTCAGAAACCTTTCTAATGTTCTAAGCACCTAGTTTTTGTAGTGAGTTTTAGCAGGCCTGCTTCAGACTGTAGGAAAATATTTGCTAAAAAACCATGGAAACAAACAGCTAGAAAGCCAGATCATGGAAAGAAATCTTCATTCAACAGTCATTTTTGCTTTTAGAATTCTCTTTTAGCAACTAGAAAGATCTGTTTTAATGCTCTCCTCAATTATTTATAGATAAATATTTTAGTTTAATTTGTATCAAAGTAAAAATGTTCATGCTCTTTAAAGTTAAAATTTTCTATCAGATTTATAAGGAAAAGCAGAGATCCTCTTTCCTGTCCGTTTTTACCCCTTGCTTTAAAATCTTTTAGCTTTTGTCAGGAATTTCCCTGATGTTTTTTAAAAAAGTTTCATAATGCTATCTCTTTGTTTTTAAATTTTAGATATCTGTGGATTCTTACTATAACAGATGAGAAGTTAGTTTTCCATAACCTTTCCTCCTGTTTTCCCAAACTACCTATATCACAATTATTTATTAGGTCAATGTTTATGGTTTCTATTATTATGTCTTATAAGTATCAGTCACAGATGAGCCACATTGTGCAATGATTATAATTGTTTGCCCACCTTTTGGTTTTCCTGTAATTAAAAAGTGCCTTATTTTGTTTTTTGTTTGCTAAATTGACTATGTGTGTGCTATTAATATAATGGATTTTTCTCTAAACTCTCCACAAGAACAGGAAAGCTCCTCTGGCCAAGCACCATTTCTTTTCTCTTTGGGGACAGCCTTCTTGGAGTCTTCTTTTTTTCTGCTCCCCATACAGAAGAACCGTTCTTTATCTGCTGAGTGGCTCGCATATGGGGACTTTTCTTTGTTACCATCTTGGTGAATTGCTTTCGTCTCTCCATCTCTGTGTCAAACACTCTGTTAATTGAATCCCATGGTTTCTTTCTCCACACACTCTCTTGCTTTGGTGGAGAATATTCTTTCTCTCCCTGAAGTTTCCGGAGAAAGATGCATAAGAAGTAAAAATTACAAGAGCGTGACTATAGAAAAAAAGAATTTTGTTTTCACGTTACTCTTTTTTCCGGGTTGGTTGAGTATGGAATTCTGTGATAGAAACCATTTGCTCCAGAAGTTGAAGGCATGACCTCATTACATTCCAGCTTCAGTGTTGTTGTAAAGGGGTCCAATACTGTTATGATTCCCAATGTTTTATGTGTGTCTAATTTTGTTTTTTCTCTCTGTTAACCTTTAGGGTTTTTTTTTTAAGAGACTACATTTGGTGTTCTGAAATTTCCAGGGATATGCCATGGTAAGGTTTCGTTTTCTTCATTGTTTTGGGTACTCAATGACCTTTTACAATCTGCAGCCCTCTGCCTTTAAGTTCTGAAATTTCTTTTTAATAATTCTACCTTCTATTTTCTCCTTTCCTTCTGTAATTCTTGATAGACATATATTGAATTATCAGTTAGGAATGCATTCAGATCATTCTGACATAACAGAATGCATCCATTCTGACATAACAACAACTGTGGACAGAGGCAATTGGTGACATGAATTCAGAGGCTCAAAGGTGACCTGGGCTGTAAGTTTGAAAGATTCTTAGACTTTCTTTATCTGTATCAACTTTATTGATAAAAGATGATTGCTGGCTTTATGTCTGCTTTCAAGCTGGAAAAAGTGGACAGAAAATGGACCAAGGGCTATGCTGGACAATTCTGTCCCCTTTAATCTATCAATAAAAAGCAAAATATTTCTAGGTGGCCCCATGTGGCAGACCTCCATATTAGTGCCATCGGGCCTCCACTAGCCCAATCACTGGAGAAAACAGTGAAATTATAACACCATTATGGATTAAAACCAATTGCAATTCCTCCTCTGGAGCTAGGATTGGAATCTGTGTGCACGAGTGGGGCTTGGCAGTGGTAGACTCCACTGCAGTGTGAAGACACAGCTATTTTGTTAGGGGACTCCCAGCAGTACCCATACATCTTTTCTTTGAGGATTGTTTCATCAATACTGAAGCATATGGGCCCATTCCAGGAATCTCAAGAGAAAGGTGATGGAAGGACGAGAAGAATTTGATAAAGCTGGGGAGGAAGCAAGGCAAGATCACGTAGGATCTTGTGCTGGGAGATTACAGAAATCCCAAAACGTGCAGTGCATGATCCCTGTCCTAACTTTACTCTTTTCCTCCAGGTTGACTGAGTATGGAAGGTTACAAACTATATGGAAGAATCATTATGAATGGAAAAAATCTTGATAAACTGTAGTGCTAAAAGCTAGGGTCCATGCTCTTAACTATATTGTTTACTTTCCTTTAATAGTGCTCAAAGAAAAGGAATTGTTCTCAGACCACGTAGTCACCAAAATATGGCCACTATTGTCAAAGGCCTACTGGAGGTGATTAAGTATTCTTCTATAATCCGTAGCGCTAGAGCCAAATGATGTGCAAGTCTTCAAGCCAATTCCCAGTGCCCAGTACTTGGCCCTAACACTTGCGGGGTTTAATTCCAAGGCTTAAGGGAATTGTTTTATCACAGCTCCCTTTTTATCTCCTAAGAGAAATGACTCGTCCTTGACTGTGTACAGGAGTTCTCCATTCCAAATACATCTGAGGAACAACAGAGCTGCTCCATCAGCCCTGGAGAGCCTGCCACCCGACTCCTTTTCACATGGCAGAAAAATAAAGTAGCTTTTTAAGGTCACAATTACTTTTGTTTTCTATCACACCCTACTTAATCTAATTCTATGTGATACAATATGCAAGTAAAGGATCTCCTTTGCTCATGAATACTGAGAATATTATATTTTAATATACACAAGCCAATTACTTAACATTTTTTGAAAATATAAGATTAGAAACAGGGAAAATTTACCTTGGGATCAAATCGTTTGTTTAGTAATACAATTTCAGATTTAAGTAAACATTGAGAGCTTCCATTTCATGATATGATAAAACTTAGTGAGATCTATTCACTGCCTTAATAATTAAAGGATTCACAAATAGATTTTAAAAATAAAATAAATAAATATTATGTATACCAGAATTTAAGCTTTACCAAGGCAAGAATTTCCTCTTGTTTTATTTAATAATGTCTCTCAAGAACCTATCATATAGTGAGAGCTCAGTAAACATTTGCTGAATAAATGAGTGAGCATTTTTGGTAATGTCAAATTATTGCCAGGTCAAGCAGGAGTCAGGCTTTATGGCTATATTAATATAGATTTGGTTATTATCTACATTTGTATAAATGTAGATGTTAACAGATTTGGTTAATATCTACATTTATATAGATGGATACACAATGAACATATATGTATAATATATGATTACTTTTAGTTAACATTTAATATAGATATCAAAGTTCCATATAATTTTAAGGTGAAATTCATCACGAGGATTTTTTTTTTTTTTGGTGGAAAAAAACAGTTCAAACAGAGGCTGGAGGAATAACAGAGGCTTGGCTCAGTAGTTTGGAGTCTTATAGGTCCTAATGAGTGCCTGGAATTATCATTCTAGGTAATGGGGTGGGGTTGCACTGAAAGCCTAAACTAGGGTAGAAACATGACCAGATTTGCACTTGAGATAGATGAGGCTGATGGTCGTGTTGGGGTGGACTCAAAGGAGGCCAGGGGACCAGTAGAGACCTACTCTATGGAAGTTACTATAAGGACAAGAGACAGGCTTAAGAAATATTTGGAAGATAACCCACGAGATTTAGTGCTTGATTGTAGAGTCAGGGTGAAGGATAGGAAGGTATCAGGGTCCCTGGGCAAGTGCATGCGTTATAGGACACTCACTGAGGCAGGAGATATAGGAAGAGGTTGAGGGTGGGGATATATGTTGAGTTTGAGATGCCCATGTGACATGCAGTTGGAAATCTCGAGCAGAATGTTAGAGAAACGTAGAGTTTGCTGTACGGGTTTACCTACAAACACACGGATAAAATTGCCATGTACATGCATGTACACATACACACACATCTTTATCCATAGCTTCATGCAACTATATGTCTATATGTGAAAATGTAGTTTATCTTATATACCTATAAATAGGCAAATGTATCTGTAAGAATTATTGATATAATCTTATATGAGAATTGAGTCCATGTTCAAATATTGACTTCATATACATGAAACCAGAAATATCTGATATCCATGTATATAAAACTACAGATATATAGTTATTTCTATTTCATATATGAAGATAGATGTGAAATATATAAAATATATAAGATATAACATATTCTAAAAGTTTATAATAGATGTCAATATATGGTTAACTCTGGGAAGCTACAGAAGTAAAACAAATGGTTACATCATATTATAAAACTCTTAAATTCAATATTCTACAAAACTCTTAGATTAAATACAAATATAAAAAAATGAGAAATTCATGCAAAATAAAGAAAGAAAGAAGGAAGGAAGACTGTAAAACCGTCTGATACAATGACTCAGTTGGACAATACAAGAATCCCCACCAGGTTCACCAGGGCTTCCTCCGCAACGACCCCAGGATTCTACAATCTGGACCTGGGGTAAAACCAGGAAGCAAATTTTGGTTGCCATATTGTCCAAATTATTTTAAAAAGCAAGTGATTTTTCATAAATATGTACTTTCTCTGATATAGGGTCGAAGTTACCATTAAGTTCTAAGGGAAAATGGGTGGAAAGCTCTTACTGGGGTAGAAACAGAGTCGCCTTGATTTAAAACCTGCGTTGTTTTGAGTTTTGTACTTGTCACCAGCATGAGCCAAGGGAAGATTATGTTGTATCCCCATCTAGTGGCTGTACTGTATAATAACATGAGGCATAAAGTACTACAATCCACATTGGAAATATGTATCTTCTGCTGTCTTAACTTCAGATTTATTATCTAAATTATCCCCCTTTCATCGGATCCTTCAACTGACATTCATTACACTACACATACACACACACACAAATAACCTTAATAATTGTTAATGATGCTTTATCTATGTTTGTTTTAACCAGATTACAATTTTGAAAACAAAATTCAAAAGGCTACCTTAAGTAACACCTCTTCTCCACAAAGTTTTTTTTTCTTTTTCCATTCACCACCCCCGGCCCAACAAGATATCTCCCTGTTTTTTTTATTGATACATAATAATTGTACATATTCGTGGATTACATGTTACATCTTCAAATAAGAACACAACATACAATGTACAAATCAGGGTGACTGGGACAAGATTCACCTGAAACATTCATATCTCCCTGTTTTAAAAGCTTAGAATTTAACCAGTTGAGTTTTAGAGCATTTGAACCATTTGCCTTCTCAAAGACTTCCCTGACTTACATGAAATTTCTATATGGATAGCCATGC
>CM052445.1:52634849-52651381 GCA_028533085.1 Varecia variegata | reverse complement strand
CAGATATATATTTTTATGTGTATGCAAGTGAGCAAAACACACTGGTAACATATTGCTTGTGGCTAGAAATCCCAGTATGAGATGAGAGAGTGGAAGTGCCGCTAAGGGCCTCCCAGAGGACAAGTGATCAAGACAGTGGAGAGTAAGGGCGGAAAGACACTTCGTCCCTCTCCCACCCACAACTGTGGACAGGCTTCTAAAGACTGGGATTTTCCATTTCTGTATATATCCATAGGTATAATGCTTATTTAAATTACATAAATAAATATTTTTCCTTATATCACTAAAAAATTATTTTTTGAGCATCTACTTTTATGTGCCCTCCAAAAAAGACATTGTCTGTTAATAGACTAGACAAGGTTTCTGTCCTTGTGGGGCTTAAAAAGCTAAAAGAGGAGAAAGGGATTTTTTAAATTACATATATATACATATATATTTGTATTTATATGAATATACATAATTAGTATTAGCACTGTGAAGGAAATGAACAAGATGCAGTGGTAAAGAATAATTGGAGGAAAAGGTGGCCAGGGAAGGACACTTGGGGGAGCTTATATTTACAACAACACTTGCCAGGCAAGGGCACGACACCATGCATATCTGAGGTCCATGTGGCTAGAGGACTATCTCAGGGGAGAGTGGCCAAATGAGGTGTAGTCAAAGGTCATATCTTATGAGACCTTGTAGTCCAATGTAACTAACAGATGCTGAAACATCCAGATATTTATTCCCTTTTCCTGCTCCATTGATACCTTTGTAAATGGCAGTCGGCTCCTTTAGGAAAGGACAAGATGACACTGATATCGTGGACAGGAAGCATCGTCATGGCCCCTGTTGGAGTGAGAACATGTGGGTCCAGAGCCCGCTCTCAGTGGGTGCACAGATTGCACGGTGGTGATTCCCTCTGTCCTCAGATGTATAATTGGAATGGACATAGGCAGGCGGAAGGAAAAAGTATGGGAAAAGTTATACTATGCCATTGCTAAGAATAAGAAAGCTGCTGTGACTATGTTAATGCCAGACAAGGTAGTCTCCAAAACAAAGAGTACTGCAGGAGAAACACAGAAACATGTCATAATGATAACAGAGTCATTTGATTAGGAGACCATCACAAACAGAAATGTACATGCCTCAGGAACAGAGCTTCAAAATACACGAAGCAAAAATTGAAAGAACTAAAAGGAGAATCGGCAATATATAATAAAAATTTAAACTTAACATCAATTTCTCAGAAATTGCTAGAACCCCTCAAAATCAGTGTGGATATTGAAAATTTTAATGACATTACCAACCTTGTCTTACACTCACAGTGGGAGAACATTGAATCTTTTCAAGAGAACATAATTTTTCAATATGTTTCAAGAGAATATAATTTTTACCAAAATAGACCATATGCTGGTCCATTACAAATGTTTTAATAAGTTTCAAAAGATTTCAGAGTATGTTCTCTGACCACAATGCAACTAAATTAAAATTTAATAATAATAATATATGTAAAAAAGCCCCAAATATTTGAAATCCATTGGTCAAAGAAGGAATCACAAGAGACATTGGAAAATATTTTAAACTGAAAAATAATAAAAGGACCGAGTATCAAAATTGAGGGAGACAGCTAAAAAAGTAGTGCTAAGTGGGAAATACTTATATTAGAAAAGGAGGTAAATATAAAATCAGTGATTTAAATGCCCCTCACAAAGCTAGAGACAGAAGAGCATATTAAACCTAATGTGTTAGAAATGAAATAATAAATTTAAGAGCAGAAACCATTAAAAAAGAAAGAAGATAACAATCAAGAAGATTTAAGGCAAAAAAAAAATCTTCAAAAAGATTGATAAAATTGATAAATAGTACCAATCAAGAGAAAAGAGAGAAAATAAAAACTGCAAATACCAAGAATGAAAGAGCATATCACTACAGTAATTAAAAGGAAAATAAGGCAATAGTAAGAATACCTTTATGTCAATAAATTAAAAAACTCACATAAAAAATAAAACCTGATTTAAACAAATAGAAAATTTTATTAAGGAGATTGAATTTGCTATCAAAATTTCACACACAAAAAAACTGGAGGTCCAGATAGCTTCACTGGAAAATTCTATCAAACATTTAAAGGAGAACTGATGCCAACCTTACACAAATTCTTTCAGAAAGTAGAAGAGGAAGAGGGAACATTTCCAACTCATTTTTATGAGGCCAGCATCATCCAGATATCAAAATCTAAAAAAAAAAATACAAGAAAATTACAGATCAATATTACTCAAGAACACACAAGTGAAAATCCTTAACAAAATATTAGCAAACTGAATCAAGCAATCTAGAAGAAGGAATAATACATCCATGGTGTCCATCCCAGGAATGAAAGGTTGTATTATAATAACCTTTGAAGTTCAATGCTGTTCACCACATTAACCGAATAAAGGTGAAAAAGGATATGATTCTATCTCCAATAGACGCAGAAAAGGCATTTGACAAACTCCAGCACCCATTTGTGATTAGAACTCCTGCAAATGAGGCACAGAAGAACAACCCCATCTCCATTTCAGGCTTCCACTGAGACAGACGGCTGAGAGCATCCGTGCCTCCCACAGGCTTCAGCTCTTTAACAAGCCCTGATGTGACTGAATGCTCTGACCTTCTGATACTTCTGAGGCAATAGCAAGAGGCTGTCTAGCCACACTCTTGGCTTCCTCTCCAGAGCACACTTTCTGATGGTGAATCTCCTAATTTTAGCATCTTTTGCAATCTGCATACACTGAGAATTTTTCAAATCATCGAGTGTTGGCTTTATTTTGCTTACTAGTTCTTCCCTTAATTTAGCTCTTTCCTTTTGCATTTTACTGTAAGCAGGAAGAAGAAAACAGGTCATACCTTGGGCACTTTGCTGGGACATCCCTCAGCTAAATATGCAAGTCCAACTCTTTTAAGTTTTGCTTTTCACATAACTAAAGGACACAATTCCACCAAGCTTTCTGCCACTGTCTAGCAAGGATCCCTTCCTCCAATTTCCAGTAATGCAATCTTCCTTTCCTTCTGAACCCTCACTCACTAGCCGTGCCTTCAAAGGTCTGTTTGTGATGATGCAGGTATTTTCTAAGACAATGGAGGACTGCACCTTACTTCCTCCAAACCCTCTCCAGCAGTCTTTAACATCATTGTTCAAGGAAATCTAGGCTTTTTCCTTTTTAACCATGTTCTGCAAAATTCTCCTATTCTTGCTCATTTCCCAATTCTAAAGGCACCTCTACATTTTTGGTGTTTGTTTTAGCAGCATTCCACTTCCAAGTACCAAAATCTGTATTAGCTTTCTATTGCTTCTGTAATAAATTACCACAAACGTACTAGCCTAAAACAACACAGATTCATTACCACACGATTCTGGAGGTCAGATGTCTGAAATAAGTTTCACGGGGCTAAAATCAAGGAGTCAAGAAGGCTGCCTTCTTCTTGGAGGCTCTAGGAGAGAATCTATTTTCTTGCTTTTTTCCCAGCTTTTAGACATTGCCTGAATTCCTGGACTCATGGTCCACACCACCTTGACCTCTGCTGCTGTTACTGTACCTGCTTCTTCCACTCTGACCCCACTGCCTCCGTCCATAAGGATCCTTATGATTTTATTGGACCCACCCAACTCATCCAGAATAATCTCTCTATCCTAAATCATATCTTCAAAGTTTCTCTTTAACACATTCACAGGTTTCCAGGATTATGACAGGGTCTTTGAGGGGTCATTATTCTATCTACTATAAATGGTTTTACCAAGAATTATATTTTACCTGCTGTAACTATTTCTATATTGGCTTGCTTTGATTAATTTTCTTATATATTCTTTTATCCATTTATTTTTAACTTTCCTATGTCATTTTGTTTCAAATGTGTCTTTTGCATACAAATATTTTTTACATAATTATTTTTACATTATTCTTTTAGAAAATTCCTTTGAAATTTCTTTCTTTGAAGAGATAAATGTCATATATTTTTCCAGATTTATTAATTTTTTACCATCATCATATGTAGATGTCCTTTTCTCTTCAGACAAAATTTCTTTACTGTAATATTGGTTATCCTAGGAGGTTTTCTTCTCTTATAGGGCTCATGGAAAAGTTAAAAGTAGAGAAAATTATGCTCTGTGAATTTTTTACCCATCTTTTCAAAAAAGCCCAAGTGTTTGACAGTGACCTGGAAATGTGACTCATCTTCCAGACGTCTGACTGTGCTTTTCTTCTGGTATTAGATATGTCTTCGTGACTTTAGTTTTGATGCCTTAAATTGAAAATCCATAAAGATTGTAAAAACCATGTACCTACTGGAACAATGGGTAAAATACTCGAATAAGACAAATCTCTAATAGTTGAAAGCAATATAGCAAGTCATTTATATTAATGATTTGACACTTACATGTAATATAGCATTAGGTATGCTTGGCTGTTAGAATACTAGCCTTGGACAAGAGGATTTCTCTTCTTTAGAAGTTTCTCTTCTCTGTTCCATAGCAGAACCACATCACCAGTACTGCTACAGCTAGGGGAAGATTCATGTTCAACCCCAGGTTAGATTAGTTAGCTTGAACTCTCAGTTTCTTACCTCTGTTATGAATCTCTGAATTCAGTAACACATGTACCTAAACTTCCACCTGGAAAGCAAACAACTTAATTTCTACAATATACAAAAACTTTGCTTCTATATAGCTCCACCTCCCTTTATGCTATTATTATCACAAATTACATCTTTATACACTATGTGCCCATCATAGCAGATATATAATTATTGATTTATATAATTATCTTTTAAATCAGATAGGAAAAAAGAGTCACAAAAATTTTGTCATTTTATTGTCTTTTGTACTTCTGTAAATACATGAGTATTGACTGGCTAGTTTTATTTCCACTTGCATCAGAATAATAGGTCTGATAGTTCTAAAGGACATGATAGATTTTTTTTTTTTTAACTTCATTAATGTTTCTGCGTTTTCTCCATTGCATATATATCGATAAGCAATGAATGCACTGTATTAAAGGGCCATCCTCTGACGGACGCTGCGAACATTTACGGAGCACTGGGCACCACACTCTGTGCTGCAAGTAGTAAGTTGCAAACTTTGCCATCAGAGAACTTCCCTTGGAGGGAGGGAAACTGAAAAGCATCATCGGGCAAGTCCATGAGAATTTTGTAAATGAAAAATGCACAGGTACGTACCACGCGCCGCAGGAACACCCCAGACCCAGCCCGAATAATCAAGGAAGGTTTCTGAGTGAGGCCAGCGAAGGAAGACATGAAGAACGATAAAGTTGAAAAGGTCAGCAGAAATTTCAAAAGACACAGTGCAGGAACGGATGTCTAAAAAGGCAAAAGTATAAAAGGTAAAATGCCAGGTGGGAGATGGTTAGCGCACTATCCATCCATCTCCCCGAGCGGGGAGAGCCGGGGTGGTGGGACAGAAGTGAGCGAACTCGGGGCACGGAAGAGTGTGGGCGGCTGAACATGGTGATTGCGTGGAGCTAGACGGTGGGGTGGATGAAAAAGGCACCCCCGATAGATGCCTGTCTCGGGCAGGGCAGGAGACGCACTGTCTTTATCGAGAGAAAGAACCCAGAGAGAGCAGCAGGTTGAGAAGTTGAGAGAGCGGGTGGTGATGCCAGAGCGGAGGAGCTGAGCTTGGGAGGGCTAAAACCGAACCGTCTGTGGGACAGCCAGGTAGAGCTATCCAGTAGGCTGCCATTCTATTGCCCCTTTGGTTTAAAAGATTCGTATTGATCCATTTCTATGTGCTAGACACACTGCCAGGCACTGGGAACACAAATAGTGCAACAAGATATGCACGGTTCTTTCCCTTATGGAATCTAATGGCAAGGGGAAAAACATTTAAAATTTATTTCAGAAGACAAATATATATTAATTTGATAATAAAGAACAGTAAGTGAAATGACCGTAATAAGTACCAAGAGCTTTGGGTGCTCTGAAGCAGAGGGGCTCTGGAGCAAACTGAGTTTTCAGGAAAGACTTCCAGGAGGAAGCAATGTCTAAATTTCAACCTAGACAATGTGTAGGAAACAGGCAGGCGTGTGGTGGTATAGACAGGGAGCAGGGGAGGTGGCGGGGAAGCTGCGGATGGAGCCACCTGACGAATATCTTTCAGACAGGAAAACAGTATATACAAAGGCCTGGAGACAGGAACGATTAAACAGATTTTCTTTTAATTGGCAGAAAGCTAATATGGCTGGAATATAGATTGCGAGTAGGCAAGAAACAAGAGATGGCATTTAATGAAGTAATTAGGAGGGCAGAGAAGGCATAAAAGGTCTTATAAACCAGACTAAGAACTTGGACTTTATCTTAAATAGGGAAACCACCATCCTACTTTGCCTGGGACTGAGTGCTTTCCCAAGACATGGGATTTTCAATGTTAAACTGGGACATTCCTAGCAAAGTCAGAACAACTGGTCACCCTAGAGCTTTGGGGGGTTGATGTAGAGGTTTTCATGAATGTTGAGGTTTGTGGATTGGGAAGGCCACTGTGGCTGTGGTGTAGAGAAATAAGTGGACCCATAAGTAACAATAATAAAGACGAGATATGTTGGTGACCAAGCTGGGGTGGGGGGAGGTTCAGCAGAGGTAGAGAAAACAGGGTGGAGTTGTTAAATTTTAAGAAATATTGTAATTTAACAAATATGTAACAATTTAGTGAGTGATTAAGTTTGAAGCATGGGAAAGACAAATAAGTGAATGGTGGTGCTGTACCCTAATTCCAGAGAAAGAGAATCAGCTCAGCTTAGTTCAATAAGATGGAAGGTCCTATTTTTGACAAGCTGAGTTTGTAAGGTTGTCAGATAAAATATAGGACATCTGGTTAAATTATAGTATCTGGTTAAATTATAATAAATAAATGTTTGGTTTATGTATGTCCCAAATAGGAATACTTATGCACTGTACACACTTATACTAAGAAAGTATTCTTTGTGTATCTGAAATCCAATTTTAAATGTGTGTTCTGGTCATTTTACGAGCTTGGGATGCCTGGAGACATCCCAGTGGTAATGTTATTTAGGCAGTTGGGATACATGGGTTTGAAACTCAGGAGAAAGATCTAGGCCAGAGCAGGAAAATCACAGTGAATTTTTTTGTTCTGTTAGAGAATGATTCCACAAAGTAAGCATCACCATTTAGTTCCAAACTATTCGTGACCTGGGAATTAGTGTTTTTCACAAGATGTAATTTTGAATATTAGTTTAAGTCTAAGCCACCCTTCAGCTGGCTTGTTACTGTCAACCAATCTGCCCACCATATAGCCCACGTTCAGATGCAAGGACTGACATCTTTTTGTCAAATGAGCTTCTGAAATCACAGGACCAAGTTAAAAAAAGGGTGTATTAACTGATATTAGAAAAGTTTTCCGTAATGAACCCTAAAACAGCATCTTCAAATTTAAGCAGAATATATTCCTTGACTATGCTAGGCAACAGAATTTGCTAGAATATAAGTAAACATTTTAGAGCAGCAGATATTTTTAAATCCCATATAACAGATACATCTGTAGGTAATATAATTTAACAGATATCCTATTAATCAATTATGAAATCATTCAAATAATTGATGATTTTAGTCCCAATAATAAGGAAAGCAACTATCATGGCAAGTTTTCAGGGGCTCACCTCTATCTTAAATCTGTATTCAAGAAACAGTAGGATACTTTGGGGAATAAAGGCGTACAGAGGCCATAGCCACATTTTGCTGGTTTGCCAGAAGAGCTTTCACATTCCTGCTGTCTTCGGGGTGAGACAGGGTCCAGAGCCGTGTCTGGTTTGCTTCTATATTCCCAGGGTCCAGCCGAGCTGCTCAGAATGCCTCTGGGGGAGCCTCATTTCCATTGCTCTTGGCCACCTGTCACTACGGGACCTTCAGCCTCTGCAAATTCTCTCCTAATTATTTCTAGGAATTAATACAGAGTGCCTCACACGTGCTCGTAAACAAGTTTTGTTCACTGCCAGCCTGTGGCCATGCCTTTCTGTTTTCTAGTCCCGTGGACTCCCCCTGCCGAGCCCCGCAGGCTGCGTGGAGTGGGAATGAATCTATGCCGCTCACGCAGGAGCTCCTTCCACACCTTCCTCTCCTTTGTCCAGGTGCTGCAGCCTCTGAGGTGTCAGAGGGACACCGGGTTGCCTGAAATCTGCTGTGCTTCTTGTAGAAGTAAGGAGACGGACTGTCTCCCCTTTTGTGTGATTTTTCATATTCATGCCAAAGTAATGTTGCTTGTACCCAGCGCCTCACAGAGATTTTAGTAAAATAGCTCTTTCTCTCCATCATGTTTATCTTCAGGCCACACTAAACAGTCACAGCTAAGAGGCAACAGTGACACCTGCTGGTAAACGGAAACACTTTCAGCCACAGCTCATTTTTTCCAGAGTTTATCAAACTCTCCTTAGGTCAAACCTACATTGACCAATAAGAAAAGGTCTAATCCCTGATTGGCCAGAATTATTTTATTTTTAAAGTGTTGCACTGTATAGCCTTACTGCTGAGTATATGTTATTTATTCTTTAACTAACGGACATATGAGATTCTAACCAAAATGGGCGAGCTGGACAGAGAATGGTCTAGAGCTGCGGTCCCCAATCCCTGGGCCATGGACCGATACCCGTCTGCGCCTGTTAGGAACCAAGCTGCACAGCAGGAGGTGAGCTGAGGGCAGGTGAGTGAAGCTTCATCTGTATTTACAGCCTCTCCCCATCCTTCACATCACTGCTGGAGCTCCACCTCCTGTCAGATCATCAGGGCATTAGATTCTCAGAGGAGTGTGAACCCCACTGTAAACTGCGCATGCGAGGGATCTAGGTTGCACACTCCTTATGAGAAGCTAATGCCTGATGATTGGAGGTGGAGCTGAGGCAGTGATGCTTAGCACTGGGGAGCAGCTGCAAATGTAATAAATGTAATGTGCTTGAATCGTCCCCAAACCATTCCCCCTTGCATCCCTGGTCCATGGAAAGATTGTCTTCCATGAGACTTGTCCCTGGTGCCAAAAATATTGGGGACTGCTGGTCTAGAGGACCCCATATTTCTGGATTTTTTAAAAATCAAAACTATTAGTTTGATAGTTGTTTTGGTGTTATGTAGAACACATTTAAAACTCTAGTTGTATAATATAGTGGTGCAAAAGAAACAAATGAACACTAATCCTATATCACATCCAACCATGGTGGCATCACATATTGGGCATGTGGACTCTAGAATATAGTTGGGTTCAAATCTAGACTCTGCCACTTAACAGCTAGAACATTGAACAAGTAACCAGATTTCTCTTTGACTCAGTTTTTTTAATCTGTAAAGTGGGAATAAAGATAACAATAATTACCTTATAAAGTTGTCAGGGATTAAATGAGCTAATATGTGCAAGTGCTTGGTGTGGTCCCTGGCACATAGTAAGTGCTTTATGAGTATTATTATGTAATAAAGATTTAAGTATTATTTTATTATTATTATGCATTTAAGTGTTATTATTATGTTTAGATACTATTAAGAAATGTTTCATGTTAATCCTGAATGATTATCTGGAGAAGTGGGAGTTAAATAAATGAAACAAAGAACCTTAGATATATCAGATATTTCATCATAGTCAACTTTATAGTAAAATGAATCTGTCAGGCAACTCTAAAATTTTCAAACCTTCTTCAAAATTTAAAATGGAAAATTTTTGCTTTTTTAAAAGTTTTACAAGCTGTTCTATTTTTACTAGCCATTGAATATACTCAAAAATTCAAGAGAAAAAAATAGGAAGTCATTTTTTGCATTAAAATAGTGCTTTTAGGATTTCAAATGAATAGTTTTGTTTTATAATTTTAAAATAGCTATATTTAAAAAATATTAACAAACATTAAATCCCAAATTAAATATAAGCAAATCCTGAAGACCAGTGTACATTATATGGCATCATTTGAATCATATTAATCAAAACTTTACCTAATACAAACAGCCACTACAAGTATGTTTCTTGATTAAGTGTATCTTTTCCTCCACATTAAGAGGTTATAAACAACACTAACAACAATAATCATGGCAATAACTGAATAATTTGCCTCTAGTCAGTACAGATTCAGCCTGTACTACTTTGTTGTTTTAAAAAGGAGGTTTATACACCCCTTAGGGCCATATTATGTCAGAGGAACACAGATTTATAGGGAAATGCAGCAGCAACCTGTTAGCTTTCGTTTTAAATCAACAGTATGGGGAATTTTTTTTTTGTATTCTTAAGTTTTTATCAAACATATGTATAAGCAAAATTAGCAGAATTCCACTTCTCCTTGTTATCCATTGGAGTAATAATTCACTCAGTTTCAGAATCACATTGAATAATTAAGCTCATATAAGAGGACAGAAACTGATGAAATTTTGTACTTTAGTGCCTTCAAATCTATTTTAGGTCAAAAAGAGGCAATCTATCAAAAAATTCTTGCCCCACCAAAAAAATCAACTCATTTTTATGTACTCCAAGGACATACTTGAACAGCTAACTGATAAACTAAAATTAGTCCAATTTTTACACCATTTGGTTGAAAACACGGAAATGAAATATTTAGAGCTTTCTTGTTCTTTTTACTTTAAATATGAAACAATTTCAGTTTATTTATAAAGAATTTTATGATAAAATACCAAAATGAATTAGTGTTCTATTCTAATTAAACTCATCTTCAATTGGGACAAAGAAAAGGAAGTGGATATCTACAGATAGGGCTCATCTATGACAGCAAAGCCTATATCAAAACACTCCAACAGTTAGGTTTTCATCAGAAAATCTCTTTCTTGATTTTTTCAGTATATTCCATGGCTAGTGAAAAGGGAACAATTTGTGAAGTCTTTGAAAAGCAAGAAAAAATATCCCGAGGTGATATACTCAACTAAGCGCAGGCTGCCAGTTTCCTGGCACAGGCAGGACAGCCCTGAAGATGCCAAAAGAGAGACAGGACATTCATAGAAGATGCAAACACACCAAATGCAGAATTAAAAGAGAGAAATAACTAAAAATATAGCAGAGATTCTAAGAGTTTATATATAAAAGTGTGTGTTACACGACCAAATCACCATAAACTTGAAAACCTAAGTGAAAAAAATAAATTTCTAATAAAAATGATTTTTAAAAATTGAATAGAAAACACAAAAAGATCAAAAACCATTTAAAAAACTGACATTGTAATAACGAAAAGCCCCAGGCCCAAAATGTTGTACGGGTGTATCCCATCAAGCTTTTAAGGAACAGATAACACTGTCTTCTACAGACAGAAGTCAAGTATTCTTTTCACTGTGCCATGTAGCCATCTTTGGATCTCTACTTGAAATAACAAACAATATAAATTATAACTTGTGTTGAAGGATTACCATAATTTGCCCTACAACTTGTCTCAGAGTCCGACTGATGCATCCAGATCTGAGAGTCTAACACCAGCCTAGGCTTGTGTTTCCTTTACTTAAACCTGGTCCGGTTGAAGGTCTGAGTCCTTGGCCATGCTCTGGACTAGTTCCTGACCCAGCTACAACCAATAGATGAGACCACAACCTTTTGCACCCCCTAGGTTTTATTCACAAACAGTTATTGATCTGCAGAAAGACATGCCAAGAAGTTTCTTAGCAAGAGGGTTTTATGGAATCCTAACTATTTCAATAAACTTATGTACAGTAGCAGCTCAGCCTAACTTTCAAACTGTATGCAGCTGGAATCATTTGCCAACATTGGGAGTATGGGCTGAGTTCTTGCTATTTCACACGTGGATCAATGCAGACAATTTTCAAGTGGTCTTTAGTATGAAACACATCAGTTAAACCTACATACAGCTGTGACCCACAAAACCTATGTCTTAAACTGTCTGAATCAGGCAAAGCCCTTTTTATATAATTTTCGTTGGGGCTAAGTCATCCAGATATATGAGATAATACTGTGTAGTTATTACCTATTAAGACCCTTTTGCAGCTATAAACATTTACTCATTCATTCCAAAATCTTGTACATGGACAGCTATCGATGAGACAGAGTTCAAGATACCAGGGGAAAATGGATGAACAGCAGGACTTTCTGTTCTGGAATTTATATTCTAATGAAAGAAGACAAATAAACATGTAACAAATAATACAATTTCAGATAATACATAAAATGAAGGAAAGAAACAAGGAGATGAGAAAGTGATTTACTGGAGGTTGGCAGGAAAGTTGCACAGAGTGCTGTGGGAGGACTTCTGGGAAGAGGTGACATTCGGAAGAACACTGAATGTTGAGTAGGTGCCAGTCATGGATGAGTAGACAAAGCAATCCACAAGCCTGAAGGCCCTAAGTTTGAAGTGAGCTTTCTGTATTCTAGAAACATCCACAGGCTGGTATGCCTGGAGGTAGTGAATGAGGAAAAGAGGAACAGGAAAGATTCCAGAGAACCAGGGGGTGATGCAATGGCATAAGGCTCTGTCATCCAAAGTAAAGAGTGCTGGGAAAGAGTGAGATCCTACTATGTGTTTTAACACCAATGTGTTTTAAGAACAATTTATTATTACTTACAAGGAAGAAATACTTCTTATATTTGCTCTCGGTTTTAAGAGAATCTGCAGCCCTTTAACCTGGCTTGGTTTCATTAAAGATAGATGTGGGAGGTCAGAGTGAAATAATTATCACAAGATTGGTGGGTAAAAATCTCCCCCAACAAACTTAGTTGACAATTTCAGGTGAACAAACAAACATGATTTTCTACAACAAAACAATCTTACCTAGGTGATTCCCTCTGTGAGATATCGTCAGTCTCAAGAACACATGTCAACAGTCCCTGGAACTTTTAAGAACCCTTTGAAGATTGCTAAGAAGATCAAAGTGCTTTCCTAGTAAGGAAAAACATGGAAAATCACCCAGTGAGGACAAAGGAATAAGCAAAGATTTTACTTAAATGTGTGAGTAGCTAGCATGCATATATTACTTATATTTTTCTTTTATTTATCTAACAACAAGTAAGGCTAGTTGAGCTGATGTGATCTCAAGCCCCATGACAACAGTCTTCCATTCTTTCGAGATTTCTTTTTAAACCCAGAAAAGAGGCTTGTAGCTTTTAACTTCTAACTGTGTTTTTTGAATTAATAAATATAGGCATTATAATTTACTTTTTCTACAGAAGTTTGATTTTATTCTGAGAGTAGCAGAAAGCCATTGGAAGTTTCTGAAAAAGGAGAACAATAGGATGTGTTTTTACATCATTTTTAATATGTATATTTTAAAAAGAACACTAGAGCTGCAGTCTGGAAAATGGATATTAGCAGTCTAAGAGTGAAAGCAGAAAGACCTAATAAGAGGCTTTGACAGTCACTAGGTGTCAGATGGTGCTGACTCTGACTGGGAAGATGTGGGGGAGAGTGGTCATAGGTGATTAGATTTGGGAAGTATTTTGGAATTGGAGCCAACAGGACTTACTGATGAGTTGGAGGGGGACCTGGGAGAGGTGGTTCAAAGAATGGAATCAAGAATGACTTCTAGGTTTGGGGCTAGAGCAACTGGAAGAAGTTATATGAGACACAGAAGATTTTGCTGAGCAGATTTTGTGGATCAGAATCAAAAATTCTGCTAGGTATCTAAGATTTAAAGTGGTCAATGAAACATCAAGATGGAGATGATTAATAGGTAGTTCATTATATGCGTTTGTTAATCAACGGAGATTTCTGGGCAGATTACTTCATGGGATTGAGTGAGATTTTCTAGGGAGAAAATGTGGATAAAGAAGAAAAGAAGAGTAAAGACTGGGCTCCAAGCCCTTTCAGCATTGACAAAACAGAATGACAAAAGGATCCAACAAGGTTGCAGAAGAAAAGAAGCCAGTAAGGGTGAAGGAATGCCCAGAAAGCTTAATGAAAGACAAAGCCCCCAGAAGACAAATGAGCAAGCTATAAAAAATATGTGAGCTGAGGGATGCCCCTGGACATGGGAGTCTGTGTGTAGTAACCAGGACAGGCGTTGACACGCTGCTGAACAAATGGTCCAACGAGCACGTGTTTCTCACCCATGCTCCATGTACAATGCAGGTTAGCAGGGTGCTCTGCTCATTGGAGTCACTCAGGGACATGGGCTGATGGACGTTCTGTTTTGCAATATGTCTCCATGATTGCAGGGAAAATGGACATGGTGAGTCACATATTAGCTCGGCTTGGGAATGACATGGGCCACTTCTGTTCACATTTCATCGGCCGAAGGAAGTCATGAGGACAGCTCACTTTAAAAGAGGTAGGCGAGAGCAATGTTAGCATGTGCCCAAAAGGAGATGAAAATGGGCACCTGTAAACACCCCTAATGACTACCATGTAGTGGGGTGCTGGTGGCAAGTGCAAGTGGAGAGCTGTGGTCCTATTCACCACTCGGATCCGCTTAGAGAAGATTTTATGAAGCTTCTGAGATTTATTTGCCTTTTCCCTGGACTCCAAAACTAGCAAGGAGGGGTGCCTTTGCTCTCTGTTATTTCACAATGGCAGTAGAAAAAAAATTGATTAAAAGTTCCAGTGCTTTCTCCTATGACACAGTTCAGATGCTTAAGAACAACACCACACTGCCTTAGGTAAAAATTCCCAGCCCACCACCCCTGTGCTATGATCCAGTGTTTTGTTTGTTTGTTTTTTAAATTTTCTTTTCTAAAATTTTAATTAAAATAATTTTTTAAATACATCACACAGAAATGTTACAAAAATACAAAAAGATTTTAGGTGTACAATGGATAATGAAAATTCTTTTTTAAAAGAAATACACAATAAGAAAGAAAATGATGTTTTTCTATACTGCATATTCATTAATTATAAACCATAACACTGGAAACTTTCCAAACAATGGCAAGAAAAGCCAAAAAAAGAATTGTTGGTTTTCTTTACATTTTCTTGGAATTCACTTGGCACTCAATATTTTAATGGAGAGAATTGAATGGAAAGGTCTGTTGACCAGATAAAAGGTGGCTAACTACCAGAAGGGTCAAAAGAGAAAGTTAAGGTTTAAAAGGGAGATCAACTATAGACAGCAGCTACCAACGTGAGGGCTGAGGGGAAAGTGGACAAGGAAGGAATCTGGAAACTTTGAGGATGGCCGTGCGTGGCTGAGATCCAGACCTCTGGGCTGAAGGAACTGCAGACGGAGGAGCGTCTGTCCTGTTAGAAGAACTCACTGGAGTGTACCCGCTTTGGAACCCTGAGAGCCGCAGCCACTGCTGTGAACTCTGCTGGGACCACCACCAGCTCATTGAGTGGGTCTCATAGGGAAAACAAAAGCAGAGAAAGCACAGTCCTGTTGTGGGTTAAATTATGTCCCCCAGCAAAAGATATATTGAAGTCCTAACCACTGATACCTGTGAATAGGACCTGATTCGGACATAAGGTTCTGTCTGATGTAATCAAGATACAAGTTAAGATGAGTTTATATAGGACTGGTGTCCTTATAGGAAGAGGAGAAGAGACACAAAACCAGGTACACACAAGGAGCAGAAAGCTACTTGAAGACACTGCCACACAGAGGGAAGGTGGCCGTGTGACGATGGATGCAGAGATTACAGTAACGCGTCTATAAGCCAAGGGACACCAAGGGCTGCTGGCAACACTAGAAGCTAAGAGAAAGGCGTCATAGAATGGATTCTCTTCTGCAGTCTTCAGAGATATGGCCCTGCTGACACATTGTTTTGGGACTTCTATCCTCCAGAACAGTAAGAGAATAAGTTTCTGTTGTCCTAAGCCACACAGCCTGTGGTACTTTGTTAGAGCAGCTCTAGGAAACTAACACAAGTCTCGCTGCCTCCCTCCAGAGCTATCTGTTGGTGGGCAAATGAGAAAGGAAGTTGTGGAGTCCAGTTCACCAGGCAAGATAAAGAAAGGTGAATGTGGAGCTCGGAGGTAGTGAAGTAATAACCGGTACAACCTGTGTGACCTTAGGCAAGTTGAAAACTTCTGTGATGCTCAGTTTCCCCACGTATAAAATAGGGAGAGCAATATTGTGGTGCCTCCCATTGCTATGAGAATAAATGAGGAAATTCATGCAGTTGGCTTTGCTTTGTTCCTGCAAAAAGAAAGCACTTAATAAGATGCCCCTTCATATGCTTAGTATTTTCAACATGAATTGAAACAAAAGGAAAAGTTTTCTGACTCACGGAGGGAGTTTATGGTACACCCACTCTTCTTTGGGAGATGTAGCAGCATGATGAAATTTCAATTCTCATCACGGTTTAAGCCCCCTGCATCTGCAGATGGGAGAGGAAACGTTTGTAACCCCTACAAATCTATCCAGCCAAAAGACTTTACATTTGGAATAACTCCCCCACAAAATCCAAATTAACATAAATCCTTAATCCTTTCAGCACCCCTATTAACAAATTAATTTGAGGAGGGAAACAGAACAGCCAATTAAAAAAAGAAAAGAATGTTATATAACAAACATCAACAATGCCAGTACTAAAAATACTAGGCTGCTTTAGTTCTGCAAGAAAGTGCCTCCTACTGCCTCTAACTTGTCTGGGTTAGAAATTTTTATTGCTGTCTGGACACACAGCACATTTCCTA
>CM052445.1:52576513-52634349 GCA_028533085.1 Varecia variegata | reverse complement strand
CGAACAAAGGAGATGGCATGGTGTCAAGGTGGAGTTTGGGCTGGAGTTAGACTTCGTGGGTTTCACATCTCAGATCTGCCACTTTCAAACAGCTGTTTGACCTTCAGGGGTCATTCAAGCTCACTGCATCTCATTACCTCATACATGAAATGGGAACAACAGTAGAGCCAACTTCACAGGGGGAGGTGTTCTTTGTCATTGGTAATACATAATGGGTAGAGATAAAATAGCATATTTATATCATGTATTGAGACTTTCCTCCAAACTAGATTGTGGGCATGAAGTGTCAGGTATTTTTATTCCATGCTGCCCTGCATGGTATCAGGCACTCAATAGTAATACCAGCGTTGCAATAGACCTTAACGGTTTCTTTGATGGCATATGTGCAGTTTTAAAACGTGTCCATTCTTCCCACAAACCATGAGGTAGACAGGGAGGTATTTTTCGTGAGAAAATGGAAGCCTGTAGAATTTAGCAACTTGTCTAAGGCCACCCGGTTGGAAATACCCAGAGCCAGACTCTGAAATACGGTGGCTGTTGTTTGAACCCAGCGGCTGCCGTGCCCATGTCAGCGGGATACTCTTTGGCAGGCTCCCTGTTAATATCTGTGGCCTGTTTGGGTTGGCTGATGGGAACACTGGTCGTGGTGAATGCTAGGTTGCCTGTGGAGGTTCCCACTGGGGATTTGAGACACCGAGGACGTGGCACCTTTCTACAGTGCTCAGTCCTGCCCACCGGACTCACTGAGCTTCAGGCACGGTGTCTTTGGCACCTGCTACATGCAGAGGACAGGTCACAGAAAGAGACTGACAGCAACAGTAGAGACAGGCCCAAACTGGTCTTTGATTATTCCTGCACACATGTGCGGCTGGGGTCAGCACACAAGGGCAAGGAGCTGCTACTACTCCGACCTTGGAATCCAGCACACCGTGCTCCCGAACGCAGCAGACTGTCTACCGCTCATTCCTCGCTTCCGGGCAAATGGCTGAGAGGTGAGGACTTTTTCATAAGCTTTCCACAGTACACAAAGAGAACGTGGCTGGAACGCAGTTCACTAGAGAAACACACACATATTGCCCACGATTGTGTCTATTGATACGCAACAGGATCATTCTCCGAAGTAAGTGAAAGAAGGAAGGAGTGATGGCAACTGCCCTGTTATGCCTGAGAAGAGCAGATTATTTGAAAAGTCCTGGTATCCTCCTTGTCTTCAGTAATTTCATAAAACAAAAGTTTGAATTGTACACAGAGCCAGCTTAAAAAACATCAGTTATAAACAGATAACTTGCTATCTCAATGCCCTTGAGGAGGGAAACTATGTTATTGTTTACTCCTCATTTTTCTCTCTCTCTCTCTTTCTCCCGCATGCCTGGGTTTCTTTGTGTGTATGTGTACACAATGTTGTAAAATGCCTACATGGCTCCTTTGGGCAAATTTGCAAAGATCTTCACAATTCCCTTTTTGTTTCTTAAGAGACAATTGTCTGCACATTGTCCCCCTATGGAGAGCCATCCACTGCAGATAGAGCCCATTGATGAAAGTCTCTAATAAATCACACATGTACAAATGCAATGTCCAAAAGATACAACCACTCAGGGCTCTGAGCTAGAATGACCCAGAATGAAGAAAAGACGGTGGCTTTGCAACCTAAGGCTAAGGGAGCTGAGGAGCTCACGTGCATGCAGTCACTCAGAGGCAAAGCTGTACCAGAAGACAGCGATCCTCCAGCTCATTCATAACTTGTGAACTCATTCTGTGGCATGGAACCAAGAACCAGAGGTAACAGAAGCCATCCGGATGACCTCAATCAAAATTAATCAACGTTTGATGTCTCTTATGGTCTGCAAACATAAGAAATAGTGACTTAAATGCTTCCTCTTAACTGACACTTCTGAAGATGTTTTTAACTTGGATAACTTTTCCAAGGCCTCGAGTCTGAGTCATTCAAACACGATTTCCTAACTCGAGGCCAGGGATCATATCATGGACATGCTACCTGAGCAGTAGCCCAGGGTCCCACACTTAAAAGGGTCCCTCGTTTGGTTTAATGTTCTGCTGCAGCTGTCCTAAAATTCTTAAGCATGATATCTTTGAACGTGTGTTTTGTAAGTGAGATATGATGGAACCATGGAGCATGTGTGTGAGCAGAGGGGTTACGTGCGATACCTGTACTCACCACCATTCCCTGCGGCCCCGTTTACAAATAGTGCCCACAGTGCTCAATGAGCCGAGAATTCCCGTGGACCCACTAGGCATGGGAGTTCGGTGATACCAGAGCAAGTGTTAAGGGAGTGCGTGATATCTGTGCCTGGGTAAGAAGGCATTGACAATCTCTATAGGTCATGCTTCCTGTTTGCACCAAAACCTGCTCCGAATGTAATAAGATAGCAATGGTATCCTAAGAAACGCTGACTAGCAAAGAACCCTAGCATATCCTTTCTCACCTGTGTTCCTTCCCTGAATAAGCCAATGACGTATACTACAATGGTGACATAGAATTAGGGAAAGATAGGGCAATCTGGAGTTTATTTTCCTTTCAGTCTTTCCTTACTCATCAGTAAGACAAAGATAGAGTGTTGGCAGAGTGTGTGTGTATAAAAATGTGAAATGGAAACAGCTGAGTTAGTTTTGTGCAGTGTTTTCATTGTTCTGGTAAAAACAAAATACATATACATGTATGAGCTTTGAAATATGGCATGTGTGACTTTAAGGAGGTTTTATATAAGTTAAATGCTCTTATATTCTCATTTAAAATTGGCATTGCATAATATAAAGATGAACAGTAATTTTTGTGCTAATATTCAAAAATTTTAATTTTTCTTTAACTTAGGATGATACTAAATAGTAAATTTAAAAAAAATACGTGACAGATCAGGAGAAAGACAGTGGAAGAAAGGGAAAAGCTTTATATTTTAATATCTTTAAAATGACTTTTCTTCTGATTTTGAGACTAGGAGCCTCACACTTTCATTTTGCACTGGGACCTGAAAATTATATAGCTGGCCCTGCTCAAGGCCTAAATAAGTGCATAGGTTGGTTCATGGTGCAAAAAGACACTGCACTGTGTCAGCTCCAGGTAGTAATGTCCAGAGAGAACACTCTCCCTGGGCTCAGCTGTTTCAATGGGAAAGTGACTGAAGCCACTGGGGACATTACATGATAAAAAACAAGGCTTCCCTTGGCTGCTCTTTTATCATAATTGGTCTTGAAGGTTGATTTGTAGGAGGAACGTCTTCCAGCACTCACTTCACTTCCATCTTCACACACTCACACCCACTGCTATCTACTCACATTGGAGTCACTGGGCGATAAAACCACAGAGACTAAAGGTAACCAGGCTGTAAAGAAGTCATGAGCACACAGAGTGGCAATATTGCTTTTTCAAATAAATATATAATAAAATAACCAAATATGGATGTATTTCTTCAAAGACTATCACTTTGAGATTATGGTGACCTTATTTGTCTTTAGTTAAAAATAAAGTAAAATAGAAAGCTCAGATATAGGGTCTTAAAGGACTCCTAAAACCGCAGGATTAGTGATCCATCTGTTTTGGCATAAGGAAGACAGGGAAGTGTACAAAGGCCTGGGGATGAAGTTCAGAGGACTGAGTCGCTCTGTTCTCAAAGTGTGGATGAATCAAATGGAGCATACATTGGCTTTGCAATTATCACTAGTCAAACAGTTTAAGAATTTAACAAAAGTCTGGGTATAGTGAAACTCACAATTTAGATTGAAGCAGGATTTACAATTAAAGACAATTTTTAAAAAAAAAAATCGAACTTAATGAAATATCAATCTGGTATAATTAGGAAGGGAGGAACAATAAAGAGCTTAATGATTTTAACTAACAATCATATATCCTACACGAAGCAGAAAAGGATTGCCCTTAGGATTGTCCATGAAAAGTTGAAGAAAGGAATAAATAGCTGCTATAATTAAATCACTTGGGTTTTTTATACTTTTTTCTGAAAGTGACAACTAAGATGAGGTACTGTAAGATTAAAAGATGCTTCCTTTACGTCTTCCTTAGATCACATTCCATCCCAATACCCCCTCATCACACCGACTCCTCCACTTTCAGACCCTGTCCATCCCAGAGACGAACTTGTCTGGTTTATTGCTCATAAACTCCAGGCTAGTTGAAAACTATTTTGGGTTTCTTACTCACATCAGATTTCGACTTTGATTTTTCAGAGGTTAACAGGTTAGTACAGTGGCCTGTTGTGTCAACAGGGCCCTAGAAAAAAATTAATCATGAAAGCAATATAAAAGGTCAGAAGGAAGAAATTTAAAATGCTATCAAAAAGAAATCACGGAACCTGTTGTGTGTGTTTCTAAGGCATTTTAATTCAAATGCAGAAGCATGACAAAGAAAGTAAGATGATACTGCTCAATTGTGGCTGCTGAAAGGGAAAAGTGACGTAAGACATTAGCAGGGCAGGGAAACAAATCTCAACAGCTCGTGCTGACCTAAGGTATAAGACTCTAAAGAGTCTTATACCTCATGAAAGAGGAGAAATGCTAACAGAAATAGGAAAGGGATCTCTGTCAACAAATTATTTTTTTTAATGCTAAGTGAAGTTAATGAAATCAGCATTGGCTGCTATAGAAAATGCAATCATTACTTTAGCACTGACAATTTGAATCTCTGAACTTCTGTCAGAGTGTAAGTGTAATTAATGTTTTGGTCACATAGCGATAGAGCAAGGTAGGGCTACAGAAGTTGACAGCAGTGCTAGAACAATTTCCTTCTATTCTTGTTCTCCTTAACCATCCTATACTGGTCGTTAGTAATGCTGCATGGGGTCTACAAAAGTCACAGCTTCATTATGGGTACCTTGGCCCAGGAGAGAATGTAGGGGTAGTTTTGCCATAGTGGGTATTGGTACGTGTGTGTGCAGGAAGGAAGTTCTTCATGATCTTAACAGTTAGAGAGAAGAGAGTGTTGTATGATATGGTGGTATAGTAAAGCTTCCTTATGCTGCCAATAGACTTGGTGTGGGCCCTTGAATCTACTTGTCTTCTATAAAACAAGAAGATAGTTTAAGGAGCCATGTGATTCTGGTCCAAAGTTATTTTTATAGTTCTAAAGATCCAAAAAAGAAAACAAGGAAATAAAATCTCAACCACATAAATAAACACCAGAAGATGAAAACCTGAATGAATGGCCAAAATATAATATATAATTAATATAACTCAATATATAAATAACATAAAAAAATGAAAGATTAATCTTTAAGGTAAAGACAACAACAAGTTGGTTTCTTTCTTCAAATAGTTTCCTGGGATATCTTTTTTTCTTAGGAGAAACTTGCTGATAAAATATTTCAGTTAAATACTGCCAAACAGAAAAACAAGTGGACACAAAGGTGCTACACATATTTGAGATAGTTTTTATTACACTTCCCTCCTCAAATACTTCCAGTGGTCTGTGTAATTTGATACATATGCCCCAGCAAACTCTGTATTAGTTATCTATTGCTGTGTAACAAATTACTGCAAACTCGGTGGCTTAAAACAATACACATTTGTGACCTTACATTTTCTCTGATTCCAGGGTTAGAAGTCCCAGCACAGGTTAGCTGGTCCTCTACTCAAGGTTTCACCAAGCTGCAATCAGGCTATTGGCTAGGGCTGCAGTCTCATCAGAGGTTCAATGTGGAAGGATGTGCCTCAAAGCTCTCTTAGGTTGTTGACAGAAATCGTTTCCTTGTAGGCTGAAGAATTGACGGCACTTTGTCAGGATTGGAGAGAGAGGATGTAGTCTCTCCACAACATGCCCCATTCTAGTTTTTAGGACTTACACATCCTACCTACTCTCTTAGATGTACTTAAAAAAAATTCCAGGGAAACTGAACCTCATGTTTTTGCCTAAACACTTTCTTCAATTCTCTATATTTTTGCAAAAACTGACCTTTCTTCCGGAAATCCCTTCTCACAACATCTACACTTGTCTAAATCCTACCAAAGGTCCATCTCAAATGCATGCTGTGTACCTTTTTGAAATGTAGCATTTGCTAATACTTCTCACGAAAATTGTCAATCCTGCCATCTACTTTTGGTCCATGTCAGAGTAATTATCTTTAAGAAGCATGGCCGTTGCCCAAAAAGTAACACCCCAAGAAGATCACTCATCCATGGACTGACCCCCAGGCTCCAGACTAGTTCCTTACTTCATTACTCCTTTTCTTTCCTTGACTTTCCATCTGTACATCATCTCCTCTGCTCCATGCAGACACCTGTCTATCCTGGTTGTCACTGGTTTTTCAAATGTCGTCTCTGTTCCACGTTAGAGCTGCTCTCACCGACTATGAATTACTCTCCATTGAGTTCTCTACCCTCCACCGAAATGCTTAGTTTTCATCCCCAATTTGTCCCTTTATTCAGGAAGTGCCCTATTTTTAGAATATGAAAATCACCTGGGGGAAATTCACTCATATGTAAATGCCTGGGCCTCTCTCCCAGAATGTGTATCAGTAGGTCTGGTGTGGGCCCCAAGAATTTACATTTTTTTCCAAGCACCTTGTTTCTCATGGATTCTCTGGTGATCCATGATCACACCCTGAGAAACAAGGTTGCACCTACTGAACCCTACTCTCTAATTTCAAGTCTTTATCAGTTTTCCAATAAAGGTTCCTCCTTCTCTCTCATCTCACTCACTCAATCTCACCATATTATTTAGCTCAGTGGTTCTCAGACTTTCCTTTGTTTTCCTAATTCAAATCTCAATACACCTGGGAGGCTCATAGAACTCTCAATACATGACCCACTTCTCATACCAATTAAATCAAATATTATTTTGGATTTCATTGTTTTTTAATTAAAGTATAATTGTAAATAGTAAAAGCACAGTTTTTAAGTATACAGCTCAATGAGTTTTGAAAAAAAGTATTCATTTCAGGAACCAATGCCCCAATAAAGATACAGAACATTTACATCAAAGTAGAAAGTTTCCTGTTGCCCTTTCTGGTCGACCCACCTCTCTTCCAAGAAGCAACCACTATTTTAATGTTTAGCCTCAGAGATTATGTTTTGCCTGATCTTGATGGAAGCAAGATGGAATCATGCAAAGTGGTTTTCTTTGTTTCTGGCTTCTTTTGCTAAACATAATAATTTTGAGATTCGTTCATGCTTGGCATCAGTATTGTTTAAAATTTTTGAATATTTACAATATCCAGTCAAGTTTGAGGATGGAAATTTATTCTAATAATTTTCAACTTTGTGTGTTATGAAAACCTAATGACTTTTAAAAAATACCAGTGTTTACACCCACCTTGGGAATTTTTTATTCAATTGTTCTGGAGTAGGATCTAATCATTGGTATTTTTAAAAGCTCCCCAAGATTGCCAGGGTTCAGAATCTCTGGACTACCTCAGAGATGATGAAATTCCACCTCAAGTTCATACAGAGCCCCCCCCCCCCCAGTCTTTCTTCCCGTCTCTGAGGAATTGGTGGCCTTTCTCCTTTCCATCTGTGCTCCTGACCTAATAATAACTATTATTTCATGAATTCTTGCTATATGCTAATGAATTTTCATATATTATTTTATTTAGACTTAGAACAATCATACTTTGGGGAATGAGTGAGATGAGGGTTACAGGAAGAGGAGTTATACAGCTTGTAAAAGTAGGAACCAGGATTCAAACACCTGCTTATCACTCACAGAGTCACACCTCCCAACTATGTCCTGTCCCTTGTCCTTCAATTATCCCTCTTCAATCTTCCTGACTTCACTGGCTTTTTTATTTCCCTCATTCTGTAATAATGCTTAGGTTTCCTCTATCCTAAACAAAGACTAAATAGAAATCTTCTTTTAAGCTTGTCAACCTTTAAGCTACATCATTATTTCTTTCCAACAACTTGTAACTTCCCATTTTACTGTTCAACTTATTGCACAAACCAACTTTGGCCCCTACCACATGAATGAAATGTTTCTAAAGTCACCAATGATTTCCCAATTGCCCAATTCAATCTTTTCTGCTTAGTTTTCATTCTGTTAAATTCTTGACCACTCTTTTCCCAGACTGTGTTTCAGATGCTCAACTGATTGAATAGAGGCCAGTGGGAGACAGCTCATTCCCAACTAGTAACTAAAATCTGAAGAACTTCATATTAATTCAGGTCAAATGATGAATCAGATGTATAGTTCTTGTATTAATTGCCTGCCAACAATAGGCCATTGTTATTGCCTACTCTACACCTATTTAAGGTGCTGTGTAATATCCAAAGAGAAGAACATAAACTGTTCTCTCTTGAGATGTAGACAATCTTTTTGAATAGGCTAGACTCCAGTTTATTAAACTATTATAGTTTTAAGAATTATTAAATAGTTTAAAAATGAATAAATATTGTATTGCATGGCCCAAACCACAAGTATAGTAGGTATTAAGAAGAGGAAAAAAAGCATTTCTGGGAAAATATACTCAGCGAGTATTTTCTTAAACCTTAAAGAAATGATAAGATTCAAATCAGAAAGGTGGGAGGAAAGTCTAGTTCAAACAGGGGGACTTGCACCACCAGCAAAGGCAAAGAGCTCGATTTCTTGATGATGGTTTCCTCCTTTATCTGGCTTTTGTAGACTCCTTTTCTATACCACATTTCCTTTACTCTCCAATTTCCATCTCTCCCTGCTTCCATTGTTCACCATACTTCACACTCTACCTCTTTCCGAGGAAACTAGAAATCCCATCCTTGGTGGTGGCCATCCTGTCTCGATGCACTAACTGCCTGGCTTTCTATTCACCTCTAGAAGACCTTAACACCATCTCCCCAATTGTGATGGGATTGGATCTAAGAATGGGCAATCTAATCAATCTCTCTCCCAACAGTTATAACATCTATATGCCCCAGAGGAGCCCCTTTTCAAAGCAGGGCCCACAGTGACACATCATTCTGAAAACATTTAAAAATCATAAAATGATATTCACATAGAAGTACACCACGTGACTCAACATTGGAACAGCAAGCTCATACTTACTTTTCTAAGAAAAGCTTAAACCTAAATTTTCTCAACTAAGAGCTCTTTAATATAGAATTGGCCTTAGAGAGTGATTTGTCCGACCATTGCTTTTCCGAGATATATGAAAGGACACATGGAAAGAATTTCCTTTTCCAGCTACTTGAGTTGCCTTCAAAACTAAAATCCAGATCTCAAACTTCTGGTGCTCTCTCCCTCCACTATACCATAATGTCACCCTTCTTATCAAAGAAATACTGTAGGGATCTGAAAGGCATCACAATGGCTAAATTTGTTGCCTAGTATAGACCAAAAACTTGTTTATTTAATCAGTACATCTTGATGGAGCAATACGTTTTAAAGGCATCAGAAAATAAGTTAACCATTTAAAAAGAATCAAAACAATTCATCTCATGAGACTATTGCTATTATAACAAACATCACTGCAGCCAAAATTACAAAAAAGTCTGACAAGGTCATGAATGTTCAAGAGTGATAACATCAGTCATAGTTGGAACACTATCTGGAAACATGATCATCTAAAGTTTGGATAATGACAACCAGGGGAGAGACCACCCTTTGCTCCCTTCTCAGTAAATCTCTGAATAAGAACTAAGATGATTCCTAATATTTTACCCCTGCTAACCCCCAACTCAGTAAGTAATGGCTCTTTGGAGAATGCTGCTTGATTCTGCCTTCCATGCAGACTTTCACAGAGCTTTGTGAAACGGGAGGCTTTAGGATGTCAATGCTTCCTAGCTAGAGAGGTTTTGAGTCTCATGATTATCATGGAGATAAACCTTATTTCCTGCTTCAAAGGAGCAATTGCAGCACATGACAGGTGGCACCTGTGCTGCTCAGGTAGCTGTGAATTTAAGTGGTGGAATACTATTCTATTGAGTGCTCATTTTAAAGAAGAAAGTGCATTTCTGAATCTGGGCAAGAGACCAATTTTCAGCAGAAGTTTAATTTCACCCTCATGTAAGTTTTTGGCCTATTATTGTTAGAAGACAACCCCAAGGGTCTAAATTTGAAGCTTAATATATAGTTTCAAATAGTGGCATCATTTTCTAATGCCAGTTTTAAAGATATATAAGTTACATTATTCTCTTTATACAAAAACTAAGATCTATATTGGTTTGTATTGTATTTTATTTTTTTGCTGCAAAGCAGTATTATATAGGTGAGAATTTTGAGTTGTAGTAGGAAGTAATATCTATAGATAAACATTAAAAATTTAAAAACACAACTAGTTCATAATAATTATATCGTTGACAGAGCCCACTTGGAGTGCTGTATTATAGTACATTGTTGCTTGATAAAGCAATGGCTTCAATCAAGTGGCCCAGCCACCCCCAGAGTGGAGTAGTAGTAACAGAGGGCTTAATGTTTTGGTTTTATACAGTCCTCTGTGGCACTGGCCTCAGGATTGTCACTTCGACCACTCTAATTCTCGGTGTCTGCTTTATAAAGTGAAAACACAGGACTGGATTTTTTTTAACAATTAAAAAAATACGGTAAAATAAGCACAACAAAAAATCTGCTATCTTAACCATATTAAAGTTTACAGTTCAGTGGCATTAAATACAACTACATTGTTTTGCAACCATCACCACCATCCATCCACAGAACTCTTCATCTTGCAAAGCTGAAACTTCATACTCATTAACCAATAGCTCCTTATTCCCTCTCCCTTCAGACCCTGGCAACCACTATTCTACTTTCTGTCTCTATGAATTTGATGATTCTAGGTACCTCATATAAGTGGAATCATACAGTATTTTTCCTTTGTGACTAGCTTATTTTGTCTAGCATAATGTCCTCGAGGTTTCTCCGTGTTGTAGCTTGTGTCAGAATTTCCCTTTTTTTAGGCTGAATAATATTCCATTGAATGTATATATCACATTTTCTTTATTCATACATTGATAGGCACTTGGGTTGTTTCCACATTTTGGCTATTGTGAATAATGCTGCTATGAACATGAGTGTACAAGTATCTTTTTGAGTCTGCTTTCAATTCTTTGGGCTATATACCCAGAAGTAAAATTTCTAGGTCATGTCATAATTCTATTTTTATTTTTAGAGGAACCATTATGCTGTTTTCCATAGCACCTGCACCATTTTACATTTCTAGGACTGGATATTTTTAAATGTCCCTTCCATGTCTAGAATTCTAGGATCCAAAGCTTGTTTTTAAATAACCTCTTTAAGCCATTTTCTCTACCTGGAAAACCTGCCACATGGTGGAAAAATGCTCAGATGTCTTTCACTCCAGAAAGCCTTCATTCAGGTTATGTGTGCTTACGGCACCCTTATTTATCAGTGTCAAGCTCTAATCACGTTTTTAATTTATGTATTATTTTTCTATAGAACACAAGTTCCTGGAAGGCAGAGATTATATATTATTCTTCGTTATCTCTTTAGTCCCTGACACAGAATAATCAAACAGCAAATAAATGTCTGATGACTTTATACGGGTTGGAAAAAAATAGGGTCAGATATTTCCAAATGACGATTGAAGAAGTGATTAAAAATAGTCAAATTGGAGAAAAAAATTTCTCCTAATGCAAAATATTTCCCTGGAGAGACTGAGATTTAAATAATAACAATGATAAACATAATAATAAAAATGCCTAATATAGTGCTATCTCAATTATCAGCTATGGCAAAATCTTTTCAGTGGGCTCTGGGATACCTGGCTTAGCATTCTTGCTCTTGCTGGCTGGCATTCTCAGAGGATGGACTCTACAAGGTTGTTTAACGTCCATCAGTTCTGAAGTGCAGAAGGTACATTCGATGTGCGTCCATGGGAGAGCATAGTAGGGGCGTTGTCCAAGCATTCCCATTCCCTAACACAGAGAACTCCTCTTTGATGCTGGAAGAGACCTTGATGTTCAATGGTTCAGCCCCTGTTATCTTGGACGATGCAGCTGAGTTTCCGAGAAGGGAAGGGGCTCTTCCTAAGTTATGTGGCAAGAGGGCCACATCCTAGATCTGGTGATCCAGACAAATGCTCTTGGCACACAGATAGAAACTGTTTTTTAAGCCAGCTTCCTAAGCACTGGAGGGCAGGACTGTAATTGAATACAGTGAAAAGACAACGCTTCAGTAAGTTGCTTTCATCTCATGCTAAATAAATAAGAGGTACCGAACTGTGGGAGAGCAGGTGATATTTCTGGACTCAGACATCAAGACCATAACTCTCCTGGGGCAAGAACGCTCCTACCAGGCTGCTCTTGCACCTTTGCAAACACTTTCTCTGGGTCAGATTCGCGCGCAACAGAGGATGTGCAGAGATCCCGGGGCTGGAAGCCGCGGTCCCTGCGTCACCTCCAAAGTGGGAGAGGGACGGTGCTGCCCGCCAGTCTGCCTGGGGCGGGGACCAGGGAACACGCACCTGCTCAGGAAGGTGGGAGGGACAGGGGCGGTGCGCGGCCTCTGCCCCAACAGGTCTGCAGTCCTGCCACAGCCGGGCTGCGACCGCCACGCGGGGCGCAAGTCCGCCGCGCCAGCGCTGCCAGGTGAGCGGTTCGCCACGGGGAGCGGGGCCCCACGGGCCGGGGGGAGCTGGGTGCTGAGGACCCTGCGCTGACCCAGGAGGGGGGACGCGGGGTGGCCTAGGCGCTGGAGGAACAGAGTCCCCCGGCAGGTCGTGTGGCGGGACTGAGAGGTGGGGTGGAGGGGGGCGGAGCAGCGCTCTCTTCCTTTTTTGGAGGTAGCAAGCAGGTGCACCCCGGATCCTGGCGGTAAATGGGGGCGCATTTGGGGGAACAAAAAGCCTAGGGTAGGCAGAGATTTTTCTTAGGCCTGGAGACGTTCTGGACTACCGATCCCATCTCATACTTTTCTTCCTGACCAAGCATGGGGTATTTCTGGGGAGGGGGGTGGGGGAGGGAGAGAACTCTGGGGACAAGCAGAGAGTTCATCTCTGACCCTGACTGATCACTACCCTGCCGCATGCGCTCAAAGCTCACACTGCATCCTTCTGGACTTTATGGTGTTAGCAACGTCCAAGGACATTGCCCCCCTACCTCGGCCCCCAACAACCAACCAGACAAAACTTTTCCCCCTGATGTCTTTCTTTTCTGTCTCCTGCTGTTTGTTTCGTCGCTGTGGACTTAGTAAACTAGCTTAGGATTGTCTCTAAACCTAAAAATTGAATGTAAAATTTTTGTGTGTCCACACATGTATTTTTCTGCAAGTTTCCACAGATTTCATCTGACTTTCCCAAATATCAAAAAGCTAAAATCATAGCTGTGGGCTCCATCAACATGGCAAGTCCCAACAATCTTCAGGGTAACTGACCTGCAGATTCTTACTTGAAAGTGAGGATTGAGGGCAGAGCTGAGGCGGCCCCTAAAAGAGTTAGAGGAAGGGATTCCTTCAGGGTTTGGGGAGACAACACTCATCAATCACAAATTTGTCTGGGTTAAGGATTGGTCTGTTTTCCAACGGTATGAAATGAAATTAGTTTTCAAACATGTAGAATAGGAAACCAGGAAGAGTTTTGGTAAATGAAAAGTCTACTCAAGTTTCTTTTTGCCAACCTAAAGTAACCCCAGCTGCGGAGCTTCCAAGGACTTTTGAGAGAAGGTGAGAGATGGAGTGTTCCAAGTTTATACCTCCCTAAACCACTGGAGCTTGGGGAAAAAAGGAGAGAATCAACTGTGGACTCAGCATTGGAGCAGCACCAGAAAAGCTCAGGAGGTGGGAAGGAAAGAGACAGGGGCTGGGAGAGGTGGGGAGATTGCTGGATAAGGAGCATAACTTATCCAACAAAACTTATCTGCAAAACTAACAGATGCCCTAGAAAAATCACATTTCATCATTAATCCCACCTTACTTGCTCACACCAAATGGGCAGGAATACTCTGTGGATGTAAAGCAGTATCTGCTGCCACTTAAATAGATATCATTTCTGATTATGCCTTCTTTACCTGCAGAATCTTGGAGACTCAATCTGTGATGTTCACAGGTGTGCTGGCATTAGGATGGTGATCCTTCCTCAAACTGTGTGTTCCCCAAAAATGATACCCTGCAGCTAGCCTCAGACAATCACAATCACTTTGCAATTTCAGAGAAAAAGATAGAAGTTGAAATTATAGCTTTTTCTTCACAAGCTTATCCCAACCTTTGATGCTTGCTTTTGTTCATGTGGCACCTAGTTTTGTTCATCCTTAAATATTTGGTTATGTTGAATCATATTACATCATTATTTCCAGCTTATAAAGAGCTCATTCACTCCAGGTGGTTTGTAACCTCCTCATGTTTGAGAACTAGTGTTGCAGCAAAAGATAGGTAATACACCCAGGGCTGTGCCACATTATTCTTTCATGTCCTTTGAGTTTAAATGATTTGTGTGTGGACCATCTGATGTTCTGGGTTATGGCAGAGAATTACACAGGACTCTGGGGCTAGGGAGGAAAGAAACAGCTTCATCCTACCTTACTCACAGCCAGGACCAGTTTTTGTGTGCTGTTTTAACATCAAACATGTTTTGTAAACTTAAACCATACTTTTGGTGAAGTTTATGGAAGGGAGCTTACATTTCTTAGTCAACCCCTCCTCCCTTACAATTGGTTAGTCAGCCTTCATTAAATCCCAAGTTGAACTGTTGCTTTTCAAAACAATAGAGTGGTTGTTTCCACCAAAACCTGTCTTTTTGTGACATAATTATTGTTTAAAATGGCCCCCATAACATGGCTAACAGGGTTTATTTGGCAATGACAGGAATTATAATTTTGCTCCTTATTTTAAAAGTCATTAAAGAACCAAGCTTTTTTTTAAAAAAAATAAAATAATAGTTGCCACTTTACTAGCCCTTGTGCATCTGATGAGTTTTGCTGTTGTTACTGATTGTTCTTTAATGTCTTCAGTAGGTATCGATTGAGTGCTTTCTGGGTGTCAGCTCCTGGGGTTCAAGGTGACTTGTGTTTCTGCTTTCCAGGAGTCGACAGACAAGCAGTGTGGACTTGAATTCCCTCCCCTTTTCTCTCTTTCACTTCTCTGTTGAGCCAAGTCCCATTGAGAATGAAATATTCTGGAGAATTCTTTTGGGTGTTACCAAAACAATTTTTACATCTTTGCCGCAGAAGCAACATGAGCAAGTTAGTGTCCTCTTGATGTGTACTAAGAACTGACTTCGGGAAGTGCTGCCTCTGGGAATCCCTGGCCGTGACCGTGACCATTTTCTTTCAGGTTTAAGTCACTGCCTGCTCTTCATGCTCGAGCCCTTTGAAGGCATTTGGCCAAGGGAGAAGCTGCTCACGGTGGTCTCCTGGCTTCAGTGCACTCTTGCTGGCCGGCACCCCCAGACCCCCATCACCTCCAGTGCTGTGCAGCTGACAGTGCTGTGAATAGCTCTTCAGTGCAGAGTAAGTTCTCCTGACAAAGAGAGAAGCATTCACTTTTGATGGGTAAGATGTGGTCTTGGGGAGCACCAGTCTCTCCCCTTGAGGGTTCTAACAGCTGTCCAGAGGCAAATTCAGTGTCCCTGGGCTATTCTTTCCCCAATTCATACAGAATAAAAGTAGTAAGCCTCTAAATGCATTCTGATCTGCACCCTAAGTGAGATCTGGAAGAGTAATTCAAGGCCAATTAGCAGAGAATGATTCTACTGATTTATGATTTGTTAAGTCGGGCTAGTCTGAAATAGACCTCTGCACTACTCTGAGAAAAGCTCAATGGTGTGGATTTCATATCAGATAATAGTAATAATGGTGGCAGACACTGATATAGTACTTGCCATGAGCCAGGCACCCTTCTAAACACTTTATGTTTAAATTATTTAAATCATTGAATCCTCTTTCAACCCTGGGATAAATGGGTACCATTATTACTGACTATTATTATTGACGTTTTAACCTTGGGTCACACAATTACAGTTGGCCCTTTGTATCTGTGGACTGCATCCACGGAGTCAACCAACAGCAGATTGAAAATATTCAAAAAAACATTGCATCCCTAACAAACATGTAGACTTTTTCCCCCTTGTCATTATTCTTGAAGCAATATAACTATTTACACAGCGTTTACACTGTATTAGGTATTATAAGTAATGCAGAGATGATTCAAAGTGTATGTAAAGATGAATGTTGGTTACGTGCAAATACTACACTATTTTATATAGGGGACTTGAACATCCATAGGTTTTGGATCCTTGGGGGTTCTAGAACCAATCCCCTGAGGGCACCGAGAAGGACTGTACATGTTTGATTTATTGAGCTTTCTGGAATAACATCTACCTCATCTTTGTTATGATAGGGCACTTATGATTTCCCTCTTATCTACTCGTGAAGCGTAACCCAGTCCTACAACAAGACTGCCCCAATTTGTATCCTAGTTCTCCACTAACTAGCAGTGTGACCTTGAGCACATCACTGCCTTCTCTGTGCCTCGGTTTCCTCATCTGCAAAATAAGGGAAATCACAGTACTACCTCACCCTTTGTGGTAAGGATTAAATGAATTTATATATGTAAGACACTTAGTGCTTTGTCTACAGGAAACACTATTATTTTTACTATTAGCTATTTTTTTCCAGCTTCATCTCCCAATGCCCCCTAACACAGCAACCATGCTGAGCTACATAGGGCTCCCCTGGACCTCCTGAACTCTGTCATATCTCAGTGACTTGCACATGCTGTTGTGCATCCCTTTGTCTGGAATGCCTTTCCCTCTTCCTCAATTAGGACAATCCCTCCTCTTGTTAAGTTGAGCTTAAATGTTTCCTCCTCAGTGACCTGTCTTTAGTGCCGTCTCTTATTCTCCAGGTAGCTGTTCCCTCTTTTCTTTGTGATTTCAGTAGCCTCATGTCACTCATCTAGCAAACAATTTAGTAATTAACAACTACCTAACATTATGAGCACTTATTATGTGCCCAATAGTGTGCCAAGTGTTTTTCTTGCTAATTTTTGATATAGTGACAGCTCCATGAGATAGGGTTAAATTTTGTCAAAATAATTCTCCATGTTCATTTTCCCCACACTATAACAGTAGACTGTTATAGTGGCTTACACATCTGTGTGTGTTATTCATTTTGTATCCCTAGGACCTGGCAGAGTACCTAATTAATACACAGTGGGCACTCCATAAATGCGTAAGTGGATGCATTTGACCAACAGCTATTTATAGCCAAATAATAAGTTAATTATAAGTAACTTTTCTTTTAAATAGTCTTTGTGCTTTTCTCATTGCAGAAATTCAGTGTTAAAGTTTTTTAAAATACTGATAAGCAAGAAGAAGAAAGTTAAAATCGAACTTCTCCCAGCCCTAGATAGCTTAAGTAACTTATTTAGGGACACGAAAGTATGAAATGGCTAAACTGAGCATCAAGATCCGGCCATCTGGCTTCAGAGCCCAGGCTCTTAACTGCTGTTATACTTGTTGATGCCCCCCCAACCCATAAATACACACTCTCACACACACACACACCCTACACAAATTATGTTAGCTATTAAAATGAATTGAAAGAGCGGAAATTTAAAATTAAATCTACCGCAAATACAATGTTGTAATGCATGAAATCTACATTTTAAGAATTCACAGTATTTGGTCTTTTCCTGTCTTCACAATTCCTGTTCCCTCAGTTATTTCGGATAATCTTGATGAAAATCAACAAAATACAGATTGAAAGGCAGCACTGAGACGTAAAGCAGACAAAGAATGGCTTTTAGGTCAAACATGAGTTTGGATCCCAGCTAAGCCACTAGATATGTTACCAGAGTCAGGCTGCAAAACATCTCTCAATCTTAGTCTCTTTTCTAAAACAGAGATAATGAGAAATACTTTTCAGCATTTCATGATTTTAGAAGTGACATGATCATGACGTGCACTGAGATTCACTAATGGTAGGTCTTGTTATTAAGTCTCTAGTGGTGATACCTTATGGCTTGCCCAAACAACAACCTTGCTGAATTGTTTTCTACAGCTACACATGGCTTTTTTAAAACTAATCCTTCATTTTAATTCCCATGGTAATTTAACTTTCTATTTTTATTAGATGCATTTAGTAACTTGCCCTACAATGATTTTCTTGGAAATTCAATCTCTTCTCCACAGGCTCTCTTTTGAGATTAAAGAGAAAGAAGTGGCCAATTTAATATTCGAGCAATTTTCATTTAAAAGTAGATCATTGTTTTCATTACCCTATCATTAATGTTTTCTGTTTTCCTTTATCAGTGAGTTCCTTCTCGTTTGATTCCTATTGCCAAACTGAACTCTCTTGCTTTCTTGCAAGATGAAAGGAGTCAACCATGCATGAGTCACTAGACAATGTAGCAAATGCTTCTGATTTCCCTGACTATACAGTTACTTTCGAAAATTGCACTGATGAAAAAATTCCACTCAAGATGCACTACCTCCCTGTTATCTACGGCATCATCTTCCTCGTAGGTTTTCCAGGTAATGCAGTAGCAATTTCCACGTACATTTTCAAAATGCGACCCTGGAAAAGCAGCACCGTCATTATGCTGAACCTTGCCTGCACAGATCTGCTGTATCTCACCAGCCTCCCCTTCCTGATTCACTACTACGCCAGTGGCGAAAATTGGATCTTTGGGGATTTCATGTGCAAGTTTATCCGCTTTGGCTTCCATTTCAACTTGTACAGCAGCATCCTCTTCCTTACCTGTTTCAGCATCTTCCGCTACTACGTGATCATTCACCCGATGAGCTGCTTTTCCATTCACAAAACTCGATGGGCAGTGGTAGCCTGCGCTGTGGTGTGGATCATTTCACTGGTGGCTGTCATCCCCATGACCTTCCTGATCACATCAACCACCAGGACCAACAGATCTGCCTGTCTTGACCTCACCAGTTCGGATGACCTCACTACTATTAAGTGGTACAATCTAATTTTGACTGCCACCACTTTCTGCCTCCCCTTGGTGATAGTGACACTTTGCTATACAACGATCATCTACACCCTCACCCAAGGACCTCAGACTCGCAGCTGCCTTAAGCAGAAAGCTCGAAGGCTAACCATTCTGCTACTCCTAGTATTTTACATATGCTTTTTACCCTTCCATATCTTGAGGGTCATTCGGATTGAATCTCGCCTGCTTTCAATCAGCTGCTCCATCGAGAATCAGATCCATGAAGCTTACATCGTTTCCAGACCGTTAGCTGCCCTGAACACCTTTGGTAACCTGCTCCTGTATGTGGTGGTCAGCGACAACTTCCAGCAGGCCGTCTGCTCAATAGGGAGATGTAAAGCAACTGGGGACCTCGAGCAAGCAAAAAAAGTCAGTTGCTCAAACAACCCTTGAGATACTGCATTTACTCAACCAAAAATAAGAGGCTGCTGATACTTTATCCCTCACTCCTAAGAAGTCCAGAGTATCTCCCTCCATGAAACTCCTAGTAAATACTGTGTATTCAGGTAATTATGTGCCAAAGCCAGGACAGGGCTATTAGGAGTTCTTTGCAATCCCTTTGTTGAGATCCTCCCTTGGGTATAAGATTGGGATGCATGCCTATCAGTAAAGTATTCATATAGAGAATTACAAACTATTGGAACTCAGGGCATCTTAGAGAACACCTATTCTCACCAACTTATTACATACACATGGGAACCGAAGTTCACACACTTGCCCTCGATCTCTCAGTAAATTAGTGGCAAGATAGGGGGAAACCAGTATTTTCACCATAGTTTCATGCTTCATCCATACTCTGGGGCCTATTTGTATGGAACCAATAGACTATTAAAAGCATTACTTGTATCTTTCTTAAAATTTATTTTTTACATCTCACATCTTTCCAACTTTTTTCCTTCAAGCTTTGCTTTGAGATTATTAGCCTGGGTTTTTCACTAGGCTTTGGTCAATTCTGTAGATTAAAGCAAGCCAGTGAAATACACTTGAAATAATTCAAGGATGTCAATACTTATAGCTGAAATTATTAATAGAACCTGTAAGTTATTTGGGGTACTATGTCTTTATTGTTGCTGCCCATTTAAAAAGTTGTTGTTGAATTTATAAAGATTATCAAAATATATTAGTAGTTATCAACATGTCTTGAGGAAAGAGGGGGCACTTTGGGGAATGGAAGTACTTTTAAATACGTACATATTGGGTGTTAAATCAAATCTTACATTGTTTTGATTTCTATGGTGAACATTCTAGGAAATGCTAATTCTCTTAGATATCCTGCTCTTTTACCACTAAAATAAACACACATCTATTTTAACAGCTAAAGCTATTTTTAAACTGTATTTGTACTTAATTACCAGTAAGTGTAAATATTTGAGAAAATGCCTGGTCTGGGTATTTCGAACCCTAGTAAATGGGTTGATACAATTAATAAACTTATTTAAAAATCACAGAATAAGCTGGTCATTTTTTTCTGTGAAAATGCAGCTTTATTGCTATTATATTTACATGAAGCTTATTTTTCCATGGTAAGAGAACAAAAATAAGTTTAGGAACCAGTTATAGAATAAGGCTGGAATAGATGGCTTAAGCAGAGGGAAGGACACTATAGGAATTCTATATGACATCCCAGTTCTTCTAGGACATGACATCTGGCTTAGACCTAAGTAAGTCCATTCATCAGGAACCTCTACAGAGCATGCAATGGGAAGAAAGAAGAAAGTCCGTGGCTCTGAACATGGACTTTTCTGGATGATGGCACTCTCTTCAACCACCACCTCTGACCCATGTTCTTCTGGGCTTTTCTATAATATATGGAACGAGCTGTTGCATGAGAGGACCCCAACTTGCCCACCCCTACTATCTATACAGCACGGAGCAGTATTCAAAAGTCTGCCTGGACCCTGGGTAGCGCTTTGGGTCTCCTCTTTCCTCTCCCTAATGCTTAGCCAAGCCCCTGGGCTGTCACTAACGTGAAGCCAGATTAGCTTTTGTACCGCTACTATTGTTATTCTAGCCTGGGCACAAACCCTGCTCTTTTCTCTCCTATTCCTTTTTTATTTCAAAGATTTCTCCCACCAGAGAAAAGCCACCCAGCCTCCTTCATGTCTATCTCAACTTGTCTCTGTAGTTTCTTTTATCCTTTCTCTTCTTCCCACCAACGTATAGAAAAATAAATCATCTCTCTGATATGAATCCTTCCACTGTAGCCATGATCTCTATGCTGCTCCCTTAGGGACCTCGCTCCGATGCTTAATCTCACTTTCTCAAATTTTTAAAATTTTTATTACCCTGGATAATTGACCTTAGCCGGGGAGCATGCATAATTTTCCATTACCCTCAAAATGCCTTCCCTTGATTCAGCTCTTCTGTCATTCTGTTACCTGACCTGCTTCCCGCAGTTACGGGTTAGGTGCAGATGCCCCTCTGCCCTCCAGGGTTCTGCCAATGGAACATAATCACAAAGATCCAAGCTAAATTGAATTCAAAGGGTCAATTTTACTTTCCAAAGTAAAGAGTTCTGAGCTAATTGTGCTGGAGGTTGCAGTTTTGAATTGAGACTAAAAAAAGGGATTGATGATATTCTCCAGACTAGAATGGGATCCTTGTGACCTTGCCTCATACACTCAATCATCGGCAGAGAAAGTATGAGAACAAAAGAGAAGCTCTCTGACTGCGTTTGCCAGAGACTGAGCTGCCCAGGTCAGCTCTCGGGGCAAGTTCTGGAAGCTCAATCAGGGTCACTGCGCCTGAGTATGGAGAAAGCCAGAAAAACCTGCTCCAAACTTTTGAGACACAGTCACCCCTCTATTTTGTTTTTAGCTGTATATCATGGAAATGTTCAAATAGTCACAAAATTAGAGAAAGTACCAAAATCACCCCATATACCCATGTCTTAATTTTACCAATAGTCAACGTCCTATCCTTCTTTCATCTCTCTTCCCACATTTTTTTCTAGAATATTTAAAATCCTAGAAAACATACAGTTTTACCTAGAAATGCTTCAACACTGATTTCTTTCAAAACATGCAGAACCAAAACACAATAAAAATAATTCCTTAATACTATCTAATACTAAACATATTTCATTTCCCCTCTTTGCCTCAAAAGTGTGCTTTTACAGTTTTTTTTCCCTAAAGCAGGATCCAAATAAGCTCCATGCATTCCATTTGGTTGATATGTTTCTTAAATTAAAAAAAAAATCTATTAGAGTTCTCTCTGCCATTCATTTACTGAAGAAATCAAATTATTTGTCCTGTAGAATTTTCCACATTGGGGGTTTGGCTGTTTTAATTCCATTTGGTTGTTTAGTATGTTCCTCCAACCCCCTTATTTGGGGTAATTTGGACGGTAGAGCTAGAGGTTAGAGTATATGCAGATGCTTTTTTTTTTTCTCCCTTCCTCCGTTGCTTCCTTCCTTCTTACCTCCCTCCCTCCCTCATTCCTCCTTTCTTTTCTTTTTAAGGAATACTAATCCACCTGAGAAGGTGCGCAGTGTCTGACTGCCCTGTGCTTAACAGTTGAGCAGGGGGCTCAGGATGTGTTATCCTGTTCCCTTTATCGTAAGTTTCCCACCTTCCTGTGCCTTCTTAGTTTTATGTCTAGTTTTATCAGTTGCTTATTGCTGTCTTGATCCACTAGGTAATTTTTAAAACTCTAAAACATATTCAACTCTTTAAATATGCTTTTATTCGTTATGGCTTTTCTAGAAAGAAGATCTTTGACCCATGAAATATTTTTAATCCTTCCATTCTTAATGTAGTTTTCACCTGTCAGATTTAGCTACTCTTCCTCCTTTGGGAGGCAGAAGCAAAGGATGAGAAGAGATGTGGAAGCTGCCTCCAAGGACTTCCTCAATCAGCGTGTAAGTGTTGACAGAAATTTTGACAGAATTTCTTCTCAGTATGGGCCAAAGCTTTTGTTCTTTTAACTCTTTGTGGTTAACAGCCAAGCTTTTGATCCTCAGTTTGGAGCTTCCCAGGCTTCTCCTCCAAACCCACCTTAGTGCCTTTGCATACCCTCTTCAACCAGTACAGGCAATTTTAATTTTCTTCCAGAAGGATCTAAAAAGGGACAAGGTAAGGCATTAATTACCTACAAGGGCATGTAGTACTTGGAGCCAAACATTCACTCCTGCTCTAATTTTATTCTTAAATTCTATCTAGCATCATCATTCAATATAATCTATATGGTATTATACAATAAGCCCAAATGTTATCAAACAATACAAGGCAAGCAACATAAAATTGCCTGGAGAGTGAGAGCTCCTTCCATTATTGATTTACCAGGAGTAAATTAAATTAAAATATTCACCAAACTGTTTTTAAATTCCAATTTCTTTTCTATGCTTCTGTCTGAATATTTTCTATTGATCTGTCTTTTATTTCATTATACTGCCTTGTACTGTATACAATTTGCTATAAAATTGACTTTGCGATTTCAGATATTGTATTTTTTCATTTACAAAATATATGTGTGGTTCTTTTTATTAATTCTACTATTTGAGTGAGTTTTTTTGTCTTTTAACCTATTTTGCCCACCTTTTCCTATATTTCCAGGACTGAATATTCATAGTTATTTTAAAGTTCTTATCTGTCCTTCCAGTATCTGAAGCACCTTTGAGTCTGCTTCTATTGTCTGCCATTTAGTTTGTCTATCGGTCACATGATCCTGTCTTTTTGCATGTCTATTAATTTCATTGAATGACAGAAATTACATAGGAAAAGATCAAAGAGGTTTCCCTGAGAGTTTTACATTTTCTTCAGTCTGGGAAATCGACTTGGGAATGTATTTCTTTAAATTTTAAATAGGGACTGGGCTAAGATTAGGGAGCAGTTTTGATATGGTTCAGTGTACCTCTGGTTTCCCTTTGTTTCTGATACTTTCAGTTTATTTGTGTCTTTATATTTAAAGTGTGTTTCTTGTATATAGCATATATTGAGTCCTGTTTTCCATCCAGACTAAAAATTTCTGCCTTTTAGTTGGAGTATCCTGTGCACTTACATTTAATGTAATTATTGGTCTGGTCAGGTTCAAGTCTCCATCTTGCTATTTTTTTCATTTGTCCCTTCTTTTTTGTTTCTTTTTTGCTTATTTTCTGTTTTCTTTTAGATGAATGAAGTATTTTTTGATTTTTTTCTTTACTTTCTCTATTGGATTCTTAATTCTGTATCTTTTTTATTTTATAGTGATTCTTCTAGGGCCATAAGTAAATAAGCTACTTCAATTATCAAAAGTAATTTAGAGTCAGTTATGTCCATTTTACAATTAACACCTAAATTTTTCCACTTCTTACTGTCCATTTCTCTATTCTCATTTCATACTTGATACCTCATACTTTTCACTTCCCGCTTCTTACTTCCATCTTCAAAATGTGATATCATTACAACAGTATCATGCCATTTACTTACTCTAACTTCTGTGTTCTTGCTGTCAAAACTTTTACCTCTAAACATATTATAAACTCCACTTTATATTGTTCTTATTTTACTTTAGTCAGTTATCCTTTAAGAAAATTACAACAACAAATTAAATAGTCTTTTATATTTCCCTATCTATCAGTACCAATGGTTGCCATTTCTTCCTGTAGATAAGAGTGTTTATCTGACATCATTTTCTTCCAACCAAAAACATTCTTTAGCATTTATTATAATACAGATGATGAACTGCTGAAGATGAACTTTCTATCACTTACTTGTCTGAAAATGTCATTATTTTACCTTTTTTTAAGAAAGATGTTTTCACTGGACATAGAATAGCCACTGGATAGAGGATTGCCACTTTTAATTTCAGCACTTTAAAGATGCTGTTCCATTATCTTTTCATTTCTACTGTTTCTGATAAAAGTAAGCTGTAATTCATGTCATTGTTTCAAGTATGTACTATGTTTTCTTTTTCCTCTTGTTCTTTTAAGATTTTCTCTCTATCTCTGTTTTAAAGCAATTTGACTATTCTGTGCCTCGGTGTAGTTTTCTTTGTGTTTATAATGCTTAGGAATTACTAATATACTTTAATCTATAATTTAATCTTTTTCATCAAATTCAGGAAACTTTCAGCCATTATTTCTTTAAATATGTATTGTGCTCTATCTTCTCTCTTTTGTTCTCTTGAAACTCCAATTACAATAATATTGCACAGCTTGATATTGTGCACAAGTCACTGGGACTTTGTTCATGTCTTCTCAATTTTATGACCCTCTCTTCTTCAGATCTATTTCGAGTTAGTTGTTTCTTCTATTTTTTCCAATTTATTGTTAAATTCAATCAATGAATATTTTATTTCAGTTATTTGAATTTTGATTCTATAGTTTCTAATTCCACTTCTCTGCTGAAGTTTCCTGCTGATTCACTAGATAATACTTTCTTTTAACTCTTTAAACATACTTAAATAGTTGATTTCACATATTTAGTCTATTAAATCCAGCATCTGGTTATATTAGTTTCCTATTGCTACTGTAACAAATTACCACAAATGTAACAACTTAAAATAATTTTATTTTAAGGCATTTTATTCTCTTTTAGAGGTAAGAAGGCTAAAATCAATTTTACTGGGCTTAAGTCCAGGAGTTGGCAGAGCTGCATTCCTTCTGCAGGCTCTAATGGAGAATTCATTTCCTTGCATTTTCCAGCCTCTGAAGGCCACCTGCATTCTTTAGCTCATGGCTTCTTCACCTACCTTCAAAGCTAGCATCACAGCATCTTCAAATCTCTCTGACTTCTACTTGTAATTGAACATCTCTGACATTGATCCTCCTGTTTTCATTTTGTTGTAACTCTTGTGATTACATTGGGTCCACCCAGACAGTCTAGAATAATCTCCTCATCTCAAAATCCATAACTTAATTACATCTTGAAAATCCCTTTTGTAATATAAGGTGATGTATCCACAGGCTCTGGGGACTAGGATGTGAATATTTTGAGAAGCCTATTATTCAGCCTACCATAGTGGGTCAGTTTGGGGTCAATTTCTAATGACTTTTGTTTCTTGGCTATGGCACACATTTTTCTGTTTTTCATGTCTAATGATTTTCTATTAAACACTGGATATTGTGAATAAATCATTGTAGAGATTCTATTGTCCTCGAAAACTGTTGGGTTTTTTTTTCCTAGTAGAGAGATCAATTACTTGCTAATTTCTTTGAAACTATGTTGGCTTAGTTTTATGATTTTTAAGAACATATTTATGAAAACCCAATATTTTCTTAATAAACCCTTCTAACACAGTATGACCCATTGGCAAATTCATTTCTTCCTGTAGTTTTATCCAGACTTGGTTTTACCCTATTTTTTCCCAAAGTAGATCTAGAGTAGAGTCTACTCTAGGGCACAGTCTTCATTCTGAAGGCTCAGTTTTCTGCTGCCTCAGTTAAATTAGTTAATGGAGTGCTAATGAGATTCTTTCCCTCTGGTTGAGCCAGAACTCCAATGTTCTCTATCACTGCTTGACCACTAGTATCTCTGTTCTTATAATAGTCTTTTTCTGATTAGCCTCAAGTGGTCTCTCCTTGAAAACACACACAAAAGAGACCGTTGTGTTATGCTTAGACTCCAGATCTTTGCACCATAGTCAGGAAATCATGCCTAGGCAGAGAGTGGGGGTGATTATGGGGCTCACAGTATTGCTCTGTTGTCCCATGCTGAAAAATCTTTGATAAATACATTCTGTCCAGTTTCATTTTTGTTACCAGTGAGAAAGCCTCTCCCTTATGTTCCACTATGATCTGTCCCAGGTGAGGGAGCAGAAACCAATGTGGAATGCTTCCTGCCCTTCCTACTAGTGTTTTTTACTATCTACCCTTCTAAAGTATCAGAGAAACTTCAATTTAAACATGGAAGTTTAACCAGAAGTGTCCTCCCCTGAAATGATACCAAAATAACAAGGAGAATATAACTATAAAGATATTGGAAATGTGGAAACTGAAAGCTCATAGATGAATGGTGAATTGGTAGTGGAGAGAATTCAGAGACAGCGTGATGTACTCTGTTTAACTCCACAATGCTAAGGAATTAGAGCCACCAGCTACCTCTGAAAGGAGGTTACAAGTAGAACCGACAACAGGAATTTTGATTTAAAGCCTGCATAAAAAAAAATTAGACCCCTAGGTACTTTCCCTTGTCCTGTGCAAACCAATGATTGGCCCCTTTCTACACCAGAAGAATTCTGGTCTTTTCATTCTGGAGAGGTTGAAGGAAGAATCAGAAAGATTCTTGTCATAAGAACAGCAGACATAATTAGAGGCAGAGTAAAAGTCAGGTCAATACTGGATAGAAACATGTGGGTCTGATAACATTGGCACCTCCTGCTTACATTTCCTAGCAGAATATTTGTGAATTCTCCTCTAGGGAAATGGGAAATGCAACAACGAGAGGTACAGTGTGTATAGCACTAATGATGTAGTGGGCTCTGTTTTAACTGCTTTCTTCATGAATGCAGGCAGTCTGAGTCCAAAGCCCATGTGCAGGACCCCTACTCTATGCTGCTTTTCATGGAAGGAGAGATGATTCTAGATTCCAACAGTTGAGATATAGCTCAGCCTGCTCACCCAACAATGATGCCCACCAATTGACTTGCCTTGTCAACACAGCTTCTTCCTGCCTTGCTCTTAGGTATAAGCGAACAGCCATGAATTCCTCAGGCAACTGAGAAAAGCCAAGAAGAGTAGGAATGATAAATTCCTAAGTGAACAAACAAGAAAAAGGAACAAAAGCACTCAGGGAAGCAGAAACACTGCAGGAAGCATAAGAGCATTTCAAAAAACCAACAATACTTTCTGAGACATCCTTAAAACAGACCAGGAGGTGCTAAAAGAATGAATTTTAAAGAACAAAAAAGAACTCTTGGTTACTAATCCAGGTTAGATTAGCAGGGTTATTCCAAATGCCCTCTACTAACTGCCTACAACTTGATACATGCATTGTACCAGGGAATTAGGAGTACTCCTGGCATCTTCTTTCCATTTATTTTAACTGATACTTAGAAAGAAGTCTTAGGGGCTGGTGTATGATGCTAGAATTCATGTCTGATTTCAGTTCAGGTGAAGCAGTCTTTGATTTTTGTTGTTTCGTGTGCATTTCAAAGGTTTTAGAGGAGTGGTTTTTTTTTAAAGTGTACTTAAAACACTATGTTTCTTAGAGTTGCTCTATTTACTCATTCTTATTCCCCCTCTACATATTATATAATATATGAATATATTTTGTATGATTACATAATAACATACCATTTATTTTGCATGATTTAGAAATATAGCTATAGCCTGAACACATTGTTTTTCTTTATGAAAATGCTCACTAACATATATTAATGGTTTTAAATTTTTTTGATTAATCACAATAGCTTATACAAACACTTGAAAAATAAAACACAGATGCAGAAAATATTATTTTTCAGTTTGTATGTTTGTTTGATGAGCACAGGGATTTATAGAACAGAGGAATGCATGGCATATATCTTTAGGATCACAGTATCAGTGTTAATATCTATTTAGGTAAATGAATACCAACATCTTTTGAACCCCTACTATATGCAAAGTACTGTCTATACCCTGGAGACATAAACTTTAATAAATAATAAAACAGTTCTACTTTCAAAGATACCACATTATGGCAAACTAACTGCATTGTTCAGATGTGCCTTTTAGATGGAGGGTTAAGCTACATTTACTTATCAAAAGTCAATGGAATGTTGAACAAGTTCTTTTAGACATTTTGGATTATCATTATTGTAGTTATATTCTAAGGAGCTCTTCCAAAGGGTGCATTTCAGAACATATATAGCTATCTAAATCCCTCACCAATAATCCTAAAATGTGTTCTAAGTATACACAGACGTATCCTAGGGTTCTAAATGTACATGGTTAAATGTCCCACTTTTCTGTTTAAATTTATCTAGGAGATGAATAGGGCAGTATTTGGTATTACATACTCAGTATTATCCTAATATCAGGGGCAACACTATAAATATCTGAATCTTATACCAAGGAAGTCAAGAAAAAAAATCTACACATGTACCATAAGTGATGCTCGTACAACAAACTGCCCCCTTCCTGCAAAACATTTTCTGATTCACATTACCTATCTAAAAGTTTAAATAACAGCACTGCTTTTTTTATTCTTTAAATTCTGGAGCAAATGCAGACAGTATTCATATTAAAGAATTAAAACCAGTCCAATATTACATTCCCTATTCAAAGTTTATCATTCATGAAAGCACTGCTAAAGTTCAGCTTTTGTGAATCTTTCCCCAACTACCTAGCTCAGAGTAGGCAGCACCACCAACTCTATTTCTCATTCTTGAAGCATTTGCGCGCTTTATCATATAGGATTTGGATTAGCACTCTTCCATGTCAGTGTGATTTTTTTCCTCCCCTGTGAGATTATTAACTTCTCTAACACGTGGTCACATTTATTTGTGTTCTCAGCACCTACAAATATACCAGAAGGTATGACACATAGAACAACAAAAATGATTGGCCCTTCTCCTTCTCCTTCTCCTCTTTAGAAGGAGAAATATCTGCTTTTTAATCCCAATTCTTACTCGACCAATTGCTGATTATGGGAAATTCATGCTTAAATGGAGTCTCTGCATTGCCTTTGATGATGAGGGAAAAGACTTCTGTTTCTGGTAAAATGTTAGATTAAATCTACTGCACAACCTTCCAGTTAAAAACAATGAAAATTGCTAAATAAAAGATTTCTATAACATCTATAAAAATGCTCACTGAGCTGGGAAAAAACTAAAGAATCCACAAAGGGAAAAATAAATATAAAGATGAGAAACCAAGAAGTCAACAGGCAGCAATAGCGGCAATTTTCCCAATAGTATCTGCAAAATCCTGGTGGATTTTAGTCTAGATTTTGATACTTACGTTGAGATATGTAGGGTGATAATACATCCTGATTTGTCCAGGATAGTATTAGTTAATGCCAGTTGCCCTTGTGTAATTATTAATAGCACCTACTCTAATTCTCAAAAGTGTCTGGAATGATCTATAGCCACCCTAAGCATGAGAGATAGGACATTAAGTATGCAGTTCAATAGAGGTGGGGATGCTAATAGGAGACTCTTGCAGAAATCTGCATGTCAAGGGGCTACACTCCTCATGTTAGGGTGAATGATAAATAAGGCCGTGGAAGAGGAGGGGCAGCATGTAAACTAGCCTGTATTTAGTTAGAGGCTGGGTAGAGGCAAAATGAACATGCCCCTGAGAAATCACAGTCAGCTTCAAGCTTACATGTAAATTTGTTGTGCCTGCATGTTAAAAATTGAAGTTCAAGTGGAGAATTGATTTTAAAGTAATTTCCAGATGGGTAGTAACACCAGGCCACTGGCAAAGCATATGCGGAGCCTCTTTAAGGGATCACAACTTTAACCCAGGTCTCAAAGGATTCCTGTCGATAAAGTTTCCAAGGATAATGAGAAACGCACATTAAAAAAGAAATCACAAGAAATACCAACAAAAAGACACAGTGAGAGAAATTGATCAGGATTGAGGACAGAAGAATCAGACTCTCAAAGATTTCATATATGAGAGATATCAGACACTGGTTGTAAAAGAGGGTGTTTATTTTGTTTTAAACAATAAAAGAAAGTCTTGAAGAAAGGAGCAATGAAAATGAGACTATAGAAATGATTTAGTAAATTTTTCAATTTTTTTCAAAAACAGATTTCTAGAAATAAAAAGTATAATAAATTGAAAGTAAAAAAGTGGATTGATAGAATAGGAAATTAGATGCAGCAAGAGAGAAATAATAAACTGGAAGTGAGATCAGAAATAAACTATCTGGAATGCAACCCAAAGAAATAAGAAAATGAAAAATATGCTTGAAGCTCTGATTCGGCGAGGGGAGGGGGGGCAAGGGCAATATACATAACCTAAACTTTTGTACCCCCATAATATGCTGAAATAAAAATTAAAAAAAAAATACGAACAAGTTAGACCTGGAGTAAAAAGTGATGAGGAGAACAAAAAAGAACAAAAGGAACTTTTAATCTGAGGAACATGAGCCCCTTTAAATTATCAGCACCAGAGAGGCATTGGTCACTCCTGTGAGCTAAATAATTACCTATTGAAGCCACTTGCTATGCAGGCATTAGACTATTAATAGCTGACACCAAATAGCCATGAAATACCATATATCTTATAGATACATCTGATAGTGTAACAATGTATAGCTAATCACTAACCAGTGTTATTTCTGTAAACCAATGAAAATTCCTGACAAACAACTTTGGTAATCACCCTCCTCTTTTGATTTGTCCTTTTTTCTTTAAAAATGTGAGCCTCTGCTTTGTTCCCCTGAGCACTCTCCAAGGCAACTTAGAAGTGTGGCCTGGGCTGCAGTTCTCAATCTTGGCACAAATAAACTCTCTATGTTAACTTTTCCTCAGCCTCTTTCTTTTAGGTCCAGATTTGCAGAAGCAGATAAAAAGGAGAATGAGAGAAAAAACAACATTTAAAGAGATAATGGCTGATAATTTTCCAGAATAGTTGAAAGCTCCCAAGCCCCATGCTGGAAGCCCAATATATGCAGGCAGGATAAATCAAAACAAGTTGACAGCTAGATATATCAGATGGAACTACAGACCCTCAAAGACATATCTTAAAGTTAGCCAGAGAGAAATGCTAAATCTCTTACAGAAGAAGCTCTGTAAGACTGAAGTCTGACTTTTAATTGCAAAAATAAAAGTCATGAAACAGTAGAATAATATCTTCAGTGTGGTGAAAGAAAATATTGAAGAAAATACCTTGAATTCTATATCCAGAAAAAGTATCTTTTGAAAATAAAGGGGAAATGATGAACTTTTGAGGTAAAAAAGAGACAGAAAGTTTACCACCAACAGACTTTTACCAAAGAAAATTCTAAGGAATGTTCTTCAGGAAGAAAGACTCTCATATCAAATGGATAATTTTAGAGGCGAGAAGAAATGGTGAGTGTAATGATGTTTGTAATTATCTAGAAAAATCCAAACAAATATTGTGTAAAACAATAATGATAATGTCTAATTTGTAGGTGTGAAAAAGAAGGTAAAATGTCAACACTGAGAGCTATTAGCACTTAGTTTAGGATAGGTGATACTGTAATTAATACAAGAAGATCTTTATATTGTTTGGGAGGAGAAGAAACACATTGAATAACTTTGACAGTGTGAGAACAGCATGGAAGAAACTTCTAAAAGAATAGATCTAAAGAATTTAAAATCCAAGGTAATGGAAGGAAAATGTGGAACAAAAAAAAGAAAACATAGACGGAGTGGCACAGAGCACATATGCAAGTTAGTGTCAATATTATTGTTCTTCAGTTGGGTAATTAAGTCACAAATATTAATTATTATATTAATAAGCAAACAAACAAATAAATTAGACAAAAGAAGACTGTGCATAGACCAGTTATGAGAATCTGTCATGAATCAAGATATTCATGATCTAGCTATTTAGGGACTAAAAGGCAAGCTATCTCGCTATCATTCCCAACTCCAAAACATAAAGGCAAAACAGATTAAAGATAACCGTAATAGAAAATCTCCTTCAGAAAAAAAGGAAAGAACAAGAAACAATAGTCATAGGAATTTCAAAACTCTGCCACACATGCGTTGGGAAGCCTCTGTTCCCTGGCTATGGAGGTAGTTCCTTGATTGGACTCAATTCTGTTCCTTAGGAGAAACTTTCTCCTTTCCAGGAGGCTTTTCCTTATTCTTTCTCCTCTAAGGAAGTTTCAAGCTTTTAGCAAGCATTGGAATATAGGGCTTATTATAACACACATTCCCAGGCCCAATCCCTAGAATATTTCCTTCAGTAAGTCTGGGTAATTTGCATCTCTAACATTTTCCTGTGTGATTCTGAATGCTGCTGGTTTGGGGACCACACGGTGGGTGAGAGCACCAGTGCCTAACGCCCCATCTGAAATGGGCTTTGAGGGGTATGTCCTCTTCGCGGGGGCTCAGATTTCACTGCCAGCTTCTTGTAGGGGCACGTTTAATGTCACAATGGCTCTTTTATAGTGATGGGCTTTTTGAAACCAGATTGCAGTGTCTTTAGCACTACAATTCCCACAGAAACTTAGCAGACTTCTCATCTATTTGTTTCCAGTAGATTCCATGTATGAATATCCACATTAGTTCTTCCCTAGACATAATTCTCAGTCTGATTCATACCTTTGCCTTTTGTTCCCCACGTCCCACCATCGCCTCTCTCAATGTTCTGGCAGGTACCCTGAGGCCATCTCATAAAATAACCTTGAGTTGGAAAGAAACAACTTTAATCTGATCTTTGCCATGGGGCCTAATCCTTCTGTGTAACTGAGAATTCCTAATGGGTATTTGTTGCTCTAAGTATTTTTTTCATTCTAATTTTTTAATCCTGGTTTGGGGTATAGATATAGCTTTGCCAATGCTTAAATCTCTAAATTTCTGGACTTTCTCCATTCTTTTGATTCTCTGTCCTCAAGACAGTCACTTCTTGCTTTTACTCATCTCTTTCCTTTTTATACCTGGACATAAGCAGAGAGTAGAAACCAATACACACCAACAGTTCTAGCTCTTTTCAGCTACTTCCTGCGGAGCTACATATCTGCATAGCTACTGTGGCACTTGGTCTGCTTTCAAAATTACAGCAGGCAATATTTTATGCTACTACATCATAGAGCTCTCCATATTTATATCTTGCTTTAACCTTGTCCTTGCTGCCTGTCACCATTCACTATGTCAATGCCACATATGTTAAAATTTGTTAAGGCAATTTCCCATTTCAAGATACAATTTCTATATTAGTTAGAATGATACAAGCTGATGAAACAAAATAGCCAAAAATTTAGTGGCTAACACAATAGAAAGTTTTTTCTTGCTAAAGTGATGGCTAAATGTGGGTGTTCCTGGCTGGCAGGTATCTTTGTCACTCCAGGCTGTTATAACAAACTACCACAGACTGACTTATGAACGACAGAAATTTACTTCTCACGGTTCTGGAGGCTGTAAGTCTGAGACCAGGGTGCCAGGATGATTGAGTTCTGGTGAGAGCTTGCTTCCTGGTTCAAGATGACTGTCTTCTCATTGTCTGCTCTGGGCTCTATCAGAGCCCTCATGAACTAAGCACCCCCCAAAACCATTCTATTGGGAGTTAGGATTTAACATATGGATGGGGGTGGGTATGCAAACATTCAGTCTATAGCAGTAGGCTATTTACCTATGTAGTGATATGAGCATCTATGTTCCTCCTACCTGTGGCTTCACTAAATCCTAGGATCCCAGAGTCCTTGCATCTTTGTAAATGGGAAAAGAGAGAAGAAAGTATATACTTACATAGCTGCTACATCACTTTACTCATATTCCATTGGTAAGAACTAGTCGCATGGTACCATCTAGATGCAAAGAAAGGTTAACTAATCATTGGCCAACCAGCTACTTCCCAACAACAATTCTGTCTTTTGAAGAGGAGAGGCATGAGCATTTAGTGGGCAATTAGCCTTCTTTGCCAAAAATACAAAAGATAGTACAGTAACACTTTAGAAGATGTAGGAGACTATTTTAAGAATCTGGGAAGAAAAGAATTTTTTAAATAAGCCACGAAAAAACACAAATCATAAACACACTATTGCTAAATTCAATGATACAAAAACATTAAGAGCTTCTATTCACCAAAATACCCCAGAAAGAAAGCAAAAAGAGAAGCCTCAAGCTGAGAGAAGATATTTGCAACATAAGCAGCTGACCTTACATATCTAGAATATATAAAGAGCTCTTACAAATGAATAAAAAGACAAACAGTTCAGTAGAAACTATAGGTGAAAAATACAAAATAAATATATGCAAAGTTGCTTACACTCACTAGCATTCGGGGAAATGCAAAATTGAGCTACAGTGAACTGCTGTTTCCCATCTATCAGAGTGATAAATGTTTAAAAGTTGGGTAATATGAAGAATTGGTAAGGAGGTGTGGAACAGTAAATTCTTTTCACAGCGCTTTGAGGAAAGGACATTTACACACCAATTTGGAAAAAAGTTTGGTGTTACCTCATCAAGGTAGTGGGCACAAGGGTATTTGTTTTCTCCTTATTCTTTACACACACATGTACACACACATTTACGATCTATTCCACAATTGTAAATGTTTAAAACAATAATCTTTTGAAAATATGATGTAAAAAGTGTAGAAAAGCTGTTTTGAGGTCACACTGTCATTGCATGGGACATATTTTGTAACATGATGCTGCTGCTTCACTCTGCCTACCTCTTTTCTTCCATTGCCATATCAGCAATGGGCTGCAAAACTTCCGTGATGAATATGAAACACCAGTTCTGAACAAACCCACCTCATTATTTTAGTCTTTCAGGGGCTGGTGAATAAAGGAGTGAGAGGGCAGAGTGATGAGATCTTTTCTACCCCACCACCCAGGCCTCTGGAGGAAGCATACCTTCTGGTTGTGTCAAAGGGGTTAATTAACAAGAGTCAGTGTCACTTCCAATAATTACTAGGAATTAAAATTTACAGAAGGCCTGGCAGCTATACCAGGATAAATCTGTCTCTGACCACGCAGCTGCAGCTGTTCCATCTCACAACATATTTTCCAAATCACCTTGGCTTTTTGAAAGCATGAGTATCTCTGGATTCCTACAGAGCCCCTTGGACTTGAGAACAGGAAGATGGGCCCCACAAAATGCCATATGGATCTGCCCTGCGGGCTTACACACTGGCGGGACTCATTTTCCAGTTTTCAGAGGAATGGAGTTTCAAGCTTTTTCCCCAGGAGCCAGAATTTAAGGACAGAAATAGGCTCTTTTCTGTTAACTTTCAAATGGAAATAACTAATTCTTGTAATAAATGAGCCTCAGTGAGGCAGAATTCCCCAGCACAGGGAAAGAGATTGGAAAAATAAAGCAGCGGTTTGAATCTATCTTTGTGGAACATAAGGTCATCCCGGAATCCCCGTGTATTGCAACGGCCTCCCGAAACCGCTTCAAATACTACCGTGGGAGCACGACAAGCACTTGTGTGTGTGCGTAATTTATTTTTATTGCTGTAAAGTTTTCCATTGTGTGAATACATTATATTTTTATTTATTATCTATTGTATGTTTTTATACTCTTTTTTAAATTTCAGAATATTATGGGGGTACAAACTCTTTGGTTACATATATTGCCTTTGCACCTCCCAAGTTGAAGCTACAACCCCCAGACATCACGCACTGCACTCATTAGGTGTGAGTTTACCCAACCCCTCCTTCCCCCCGCCACCTGCCCGATGCCCTATGAATGTTATTTCCATATGTGCACAAAGTGTTGGACAATTAGTACCAATTTAATGGTGAGTACAACCCGTGCCCATCAATACATGAGTGGATTAATAAAATGTGGCGTATGTATACCATGGAGTACTACTCAGCCATAAAAAGAAAGGTGAACTAATACCCCTTGTACTATTCTGGATGGAACTAGAACCCGTTCTTCTAAGTGAAATATCACAAGAATGCAAAAACAAGCACTGTTTTTTAATCCATAGGCAAAATTTTGCTCCCTATTGTACATTACCTTGACGCAAACGCCAGAAATAAAACAACCACTAGAGGGCACAGAAAACCTTTTTAGACGTTAAAGTGCCTCAGAGAAAACCATCAGCACCTGAAAGAACAGAAAGCTTGGAGTGCTATTTTAGCTCAATGCAGCTGGGAAGGACAACATAAGATTGCATTGTTTATACAATCTCTTTCTATAAAATATGATTCTTCCGCTAGCATATGAATCAAACTGGCAAAATTAGTCAATGTACATATTTTTCCACTGATGAGGAATAATTCCTGACCTGCCATATAATTTAGATTAGCCCATAGATATCAGTTTGTTTGTTTTAAAACATTTTCTATGCAGAAAGGTAAAGGTCCTTTGGAAAAAGTAATGGAGTGTCTATTAAAGATTACACTTTATAAAACCAACACTTCCCTAACTTACTCTGCTTAGAAAAGATTCCAAGGAAGCCCTGAAGCACAAGACACCGTGGGGTATAGTGCGTGGAGATTTCATTTGGAGAGTAGAAAGATCCTCTGTTTCAGGAATCCTATTGTGCTCTGGGCTTGTTGGGATACAACGTAATGACCACGGGGCCAGGTTAATTTCCAGCTCTTGTTTGCATTGAGGCAGGTGGTTGTTATTGGTGGGGATGTTCATCTTGTGTCTGCATGTGTGTGTCTCTCTCTCTCCAGAATGAAAGAAATGTATATCATCTTTGGGGTCCCGCTTCATGACAAAAATGAATTACTAGGTCATGCTATGACTTACTTCCCTTGCCAACAACATTCCTTCTGTGTCTGCTGAAATACAAAATATCTCCGTATGACCCAAATCACTGTGAGCTACAAATGAACTCAAATAAGCATTGATGCATAAAGAAAAAAAATAACCTACCCTGAGGCTGCACCTGGTTGGTAAGGAAAGGAACAGAGTATGTGGGCTGGAGAGCAGATGGTTAGGGAAGTTTTTGTTTATTCCAACTGATCATCATTAGTTTGAAACCTGTGGGAAGAATGGAAGTCAAGGGAGAAATTGTCAAGAAAGAATAAAGAGACTATCTTGTGAGTTTTTTGGTTACCTGGTAGATTGTGGTAGATTAGAAGGAAAAATGAATCAAAGGAGATACCCCATTACAACTGAGTGTGTGTGGAGAAAATTTCAACATGGAAAATGCTGGTATGTTTTATCTCTGGGAACAGAAACAGGAAGTGCAAATGGAAGTTTTTGAATGAAACTCTCATCAATGGGTATAGTTTCCAGATCAAAGAATTCAGTGAAAACTCACCTAAAATTTCTTTGGGTGTGAGAGGGATCCCAAGTGAGCAGATGTCATGAGGATTAAAAAAGCCATTTGTGTTCTTAATTCTTTCCTTGGCTTGAAGTGTGCTACAGTGGAGACATTTTAGTCAGAATTAAGTAAGAGGAGCTGCTAAACCGTATCATGATGATGGTAATGATTATGATAATGGTGATGATAACAGCAAACTGTAGTGCTTAGTTGTAAGCACTTTATGTATATTAACTCATTTAATCCTTGTAACAAACCTATGAATTTGAAATTATTATCATGATGCCCATTTTACAGATGAAACTGAAGCACAGGCAGACCCCATGGTCACACACATAGTAAAGGATGGAAATGGAGTTGAACTCAAGCAATTTGTTTCAGGGTCTACGATTTTAATCATTGTTTGAGCTGCTTCTTTAGCCAATAGATATGTTTTGGTAGCAATTTTATTGTTACAGTCCATTCGCACTTATTGTTGTGTGAATACAATGTAGTAATCAGGAAACCCATGTTGTTGACCCGGCTTGGATCTTTGCACAGGTGAGGAATGCCTCAGATACAGTGAGCACTAAATAGATGTTGTCTCTTGTTATCATCCAGATTGTATATCTTAAAATATACAGTAGTACCTCAAATAATTAAAAGAAACAAATCTCCTTACGACAATGTTAAAAGGAAATCCATGGTATGAGGAAATCCTCCATAATTTTGCAGATTCTATACACCTGTAAGGACTTTCTAGGAGCAATATAAAACAGGCAAGTTCAGCCACTGGGGTCATCAACTCAACATCTCATCTCCTCTTTTATCATCTCCTCCTTATTCCTACTTCTTCCTTTTCCTTTTCTAGACCTTTCCTCATCCTAAATGATTGTATAAAATTTGCTCTCACCAAAAGGTTCAAAAACTTTAATAGGGCTGATGTCATGCAGTGTTGGGTCTTTCTCGGAAGCTAAGTTTCCCTCCCATTAATCATTTTTAAATAAAGCTTAATTAAAAAATGCTGTGACTTTGATCAAACCTAAAGAAATTCCTCAACCAGAAAAGATTGAGGGAGGATGCATGTGGCACTGTTTGCATTAACATAATTTGCTATTGCTGTATTACTCCCTAAATTAGACAATTTAAAACACAGGTTTTATATTTAATCAAATCATATGCGTTCAGGCCTTTTGCTTACCGTGTTTACCTGAGCATCCGTCTGAAATTTTTTAATCATTTCTTTAAGATAATGCTTTAGGCCCTGGCTCTCAAAGTGTGATCCACAGATCTCTGGAGGTCTTTCGGATCCTTTCAGGGGGGTTCAGAAGGTCAAAGCTATTTTTGCTATACTGTTAAGATGTATTTTGCTCTTCTCACTGTTTGTCATTTGCCCTGCTGGTGCAGACGTAATAGTAGTCTAATTGCTAGTCTAATTGCTAGCCCAGAGCAAGGCAGTGGCAACAAATGCTGCTAACAGTCATCTCATTCTTCACCTTCACATACTTACGGGGGCAGCGGGGGAGGAAAATTCCAGTCTCACTCAAGAATGTTCCTAATGAAGCAGTAAAATTTATTATTAATTTTTAAAAACATCTAGACTCCGAAGTGCACATCTTTTTAATGCTCTATTCTGTGGTCCCCAGCCCCTGGGCTGTGGACCTCCCGTGGTCAGTGGCCCACCAGGAACCGGGCCTCACAGCAGGAGGCGAGCAAAGCCCCATCTGCACCCACAGCCGCTCCCCAAGGCTCCCATCATCTCCGGAACCCACCCCCACTCCCCCACCCCCAGTCAGATCAGACCCTCATGGGACCGCGAGCCCCACTGCAACCTGCAAACTGCAAAAGGCACGTGTGAGGGATCCAGGTTGCGGCGGTTCCCACGAGAATCTAACACCTGATGGATGATCTGAGGTGGAGCCCAGGCGGCGATGGCCCGCCCCCCATCCGTGGAAAAACTGTCTTCCACAAAAGCGATCCCTGGTGTCAAGGTTGGGGACAGCTGCTCTATGTGACAAAATTGGAAGTATATATATACTGCATTCTGCAGTTCATAGCTGTCTTGTGCAAAACCACTTGTGCAGTTGTTTGAGTTGCGAGCTGAACTAGCTACTTTTTTTCGTGAAAGATTCTTTTCTTTTGAAAGAATGACTGACGGATGAACTGTGGTTATTCAGATTTCAGCACTTGGCAGGCATTTTCTGATCATCAACAAAATGCACCTGTCATTGCGAGAAACACAGCTGACAATATTTGTTTCCAATGATAAAAATGTAAGCTTTCACATGAAAATTAGAATTGTGGAAAACTGATATCTGCCCCATGAGTTTCACAGCTGTTCTATTCTTAGAGGCTTTTCTGATGAGATTTGTGGTAATATTAACAATTCTTTTGGTGTTGAATAATGAAATGTGCCAATATTAGGAAACTGTACAACTTGGTGAACCAACACCTTCCACATGACCAATGCATAATGTTAACAATCAAACAAGGGTAAAGATCAATTCCAAGTGGAGAGAAACAAATGTGTTTTAATGTAAAAGACACGAAAGTTCATTGATATGGTTTCAGATATTCCACATCACAACTAGCCTTTAAGAAATTATCATTTTTTTGAGTTTTGGTGTAATATCAAAAAATAATGTCCAAAATTATCTGAAATGGCTCCTAAAATAGTTCTTTCTTTTCCAACACATATCTGCGTGAGGCTGGATATTCTTTGCATATTTCAACAAGACAACATATCAAAGCAGGTTGAATTAGAACCCATTTGGCTTCTATTAAGCCAAACATTAAGGAGGTTTGCAAAAACTGTAAAACAATACCACTCTTCTCACTAATATGTTCTGCTTTGGTAAATATTATTAATTTTTATAAATATAGATTATTTGTATCAATGTGTGATGGGTTTATAATTGTCATTTTAAAATAAAACTAATAAATAATTTTTTTAAATTTCAGCTTTAATTTCTAATATGCTAGATATTGATATTATATCTAATATTGATATTATTGATATTATCCACATAACCAAAGCTCTTTTAAGTCTTCAATATATTTTTATAAATGTAAAGTGGTCCCGAGACTGAAAAGTTTAAGAACTTCTGCTTTAGATAGCTAGCCATAGTGGCCACAACCTCCATGCCTTATCAGGAGGGAGGTGCCATGCAGCAGTGCAAAGATCAGAGGGTTAGTGTCTACAGACTTGAGCCTGACCATGATACTCCAATTTACTAGCTGTGTGTGATCTCAGCTAAGTGACTTGACATCCCTGAATCCTCAATCGCTTTATGTGCAAGGTGGAGATCAGAATACCTACTTCTAAAAATGTTAGAAAGCTTGTATGAGTTACCACAGGTAATGGACCTACTCCAGTGCCTGGAATATAGTAGGCAATGAATATATCGTAGCTCCCTTCTGTTTCCTCAGGTACCTATATCCACTCTACAATTACATCATCTTGTCTCTAAATTTCCTAATTTTCCTCCAAATGTTACAACAAAGAAATACCTGTTTATTTCTTTCTTAATTAGTACCCTTTCTAATCTCTCCTTGTGACAAAATTTGCTAACCGATATAATAGCTTACATTATGGAGCTTGTGTTTATATAGGCATGGTTCTATGCACTTCATCTGTATTAATTCATTTAATCTCCACAACAATCCTAAGAGTTAGAAGCTATCATACACACACAAACACACACACATTTTGCAGACAAATAAACTGAAACATAGATAGTAACTAAGATTACAGAACCAATAAGCGTTGGAGCCAGAATCTGAACCCCAGCTGGAACTCTGTATAGTACCCCACAGGTTCTGTGTACATCCTGTTAATATATGATTAATGGAAAGTGACTTAGTCCCATCAATACCTTCTCTTTTTAAAAATCACAACACTTTCCTCTCTCCCCTTGTATCAGTATCTCATTGCAAAACAGGCAGACCTACTGTCATTTAAGTGGATGGACCCAACCAAACCACTTACTCCTGTTTTTCCAAATGGTAACGTTTTGTAACTGCATTTACTTAAACACAGTCAGATAATTGCCTCTATAGATAAACAAAAACAATTTAATATTTTCCTTCCATGTAATTACATTTTAATCAATTGATTGAAGCAAACCCTTATCATCAGTTGCTACCCGACAGCCTATGTTGACTGTCTTTAAAAGGCCAGGTTTGGAAAGAATGGGAAGTTGATATTTTTCTTATATCAGCATGTTTGCATCCACAGACACTGGGACTTTTTTTGAATAACATAATTACATAAATGTCTGACACACATTGTATATACACTCAAGTAGTAATTTCAAAATACATCACAATTTTTAGAACAGATGCTACAAAACTGCCAGAAGAATCTAAACAAACCATTGTTTGGTGCCATGAGAACACTTCTCTTAATTTACTTTTTCTCTTTTTTCTTACCTAGGTGTTAAATGACTGTAATTATTTGTGTCATCTCCTGTGCCTAATCAAGCTAATTCACATCACCAAATATTTTTCTACAATAGGACCTAACTTTTATTATTTTCCCCAGCTCAGTAAAAAGCTTAGATACATAGAATATTGAAGCAGAAGGGGCCCTGACAGACCATCTAGCTTATATCACTCTAATTTTACAGGTAGGGAAATTACTGGTACTTAGAATGGTTCACAGTGCGGAGTAGAGGCAGGGATCTGGAATGGGAGAGGGGTAATATTTCTTTTTCCACTTCTTTTTCTCAATTTCCCTGTCAACTCTGGTGACCCAGTTTCTTCAGAATTCTTTTTTCTCCTGTCTGTGGTTTCTTTTATTTCTGTCCCTTTCTTCCAGTTCTGATGTCAACTGAAACACAGGACACAGATCTTTCTCCCCTATAAGCCCAAAGTTCCACTCAGTTGATGCCACCATGGGGAGTAGACTTTCCCTAGAGATAAGCCAGAGGTACGGCATGGGAGTGACGGCAGAGGAGTGACGGCAGGGGAGATTGTGCCCCATGACCATACGGGAGATGAATTTCTCTCTTTGTAAAAGTCAGTCAATTCTGGCAACTTCCCCCTTCTGGCAATTTCCACCATGTTCCCTTTATGTCTTCAGTGCATTTCCCAACCTCTCCCATCTCTGTTCTTTTCTCCTGGCTCCATACTGCCTTTTGGGGGACGCAGTTCTTTAATCTGTCTCTATGTGGTTCCTGCTAACTCATCGCCTGGAGGCCTTCCTTGAGGCTAACAAGCTTCTTCTTTTCACTGTATTTTCCTAAATAAAAAACAGTCCTTCTCCTAACAGGATCTCTGGTGCCAACAACAAAATAATATATATTTTTCACTAGATTATATCATAACTGAAATATATTAAAGGGGCCTTTTGTACAACTGGTAAAAGTGCTTAATTCTACCAGGGAAAATCAGTGTCTTAGTCAATTTGGGATCCTATAACAGAAACACCATAAACTGGGTGGTTTAAACAACAGGCATTTATTTCTCAGTTCTGGAGGCTGGAACGCCCAACATGAGGTGCCAGCAGGTCCTGTGTCTGGCTCTTTTCCTGGTTTGCAGATGGCCACGTTCTCACTGTACCCTGTATTTTCCTATAAGGAATTATCCCATTCATGAGGGCTCCATTCCCACAACATTACTACCCCCCAAAGGTCCCACCTCCAAATACTTCCACACTGGGTGTTAGGTTGCAACATGTGAATTTGGAGGGATGAGGCACAAACACTCCATCCATAGGAGTCAGGTGAAGCAACATTTTCTCTGGGCAATGAAGGAGGCAAGGCTAGGGAGAAAAGCACATCAGGTAAATGGAGTCCTGGGAGCGGATTGTAGAGCAAGTGGAAAACTGCAGGGAGTAGAAAGTGCCTGAAGTTTATGGCTCCTCCTGCTGGCGGGAGAAGACAATAGGCAGATGGATACCGGAGAAGATGGCAAAGGATCTTTTCATGTCATGGTAAAGGGTAGACATGGGAGCCCAGGGCACCAGAGTCTGTTACTGTGGTTCCCTAACCCCTCTCCAAGTCAGACCTACTCTCCCTCCACTCTGGTGCTACCTTAGTTGAGTCTGCCACATCTTTTTTATTCTTTTTTTTTTGACTGTTACATTGTTTTAAGGTACAGAGATGAGTAAGAACATGCCACAGGAGAAAAATAGATTGTTAACTCAGAATGGTTAGAGTAAAATGCGTGCATGAGTGGTAAGACAAGCAGGAGCCAAGACTCTCTCGGAGGCTGACTTTGCCACCCACTCAACTCTCTTTCAGACCCCAGCTAACTAAAGATTTACCCAAACGTACTTATGCAAGCTCTAGGAGGATGCACGCTCACCATAAAAGCTTTTATTCTGACTCTTCTCTGAAAGAAACACAAGCAATTTACAGTTCCAGCCAATTTCCAGTGTAGTATAAAGTTTATTACAAAAATGAATATCAGAATAACAATATTTTATTGATAGAGATCAAAGTAACTAGCAGAGAAGCATCACATGTACGAGAATTGGTTATAATAACGTTTAGTTATTTCAGACCATCTGTGCGAACATGGAAATAGCCTCATTATATGTAAACACATAATAATAGTAGTTATTAAAATTTGATTCTCTTTGTATTGTACTCAAACAAAAGGAAAAATCAGAGAAGCTAAGGTTTGTTTTCTATGAATGTGGAATCAGGGAAACAACTAGATATGAAAAGAAACTGTAGAGTCTGAAAATTCTTTCTGGAATATCTAAAATTTTTCTTAGAAAATCCAAGATGCCCCACAGATAAATCCAGCTGTTGGCTTAGCCTTAATCACCCAGAGCTGCCAATGCCCTGTAGGAGGAAGTCCACAGTGATCAAACTCACCAGCTGCTTTTGGAAGTGTTCTCTGCCATATTTCGCCACATAGTTGCACAGATTGAATGAGATTATGTCTGTAACAACCCTTGAAATCTACTAAGCCTTTAATAAATGATAGTGTTCTGCCTTGATTGGAGGGGTAAAGGGCTCTACTCTCACCACTGGATTTTTGCTTTTACAAGTTCTGTTCTGATTTTCTCTTGCTCTTATTCTATCTAAAATATAACAGCAGTTTGTTGAGTCCCGAGTATCTGCCAGGCATTATGCCTAATATTTTTCCTATGTATACAGACAAGTATGCATATTTTTTTCTCATACACAAAACTGTTGTTTTCTGATGTTGCAAAGTGGGTATTACCGTCTTTATTTTACAGATGAGGCAAAAGCCTCAGGTATTGAATGAGTGCTCAAGACTAAAATCAACAAATCAATATTTAGTGCAGGTTCTTGGTTCTTGGTTCTCCAAAGCTAGCCCTTTTCTCTTTGCATTTTCCTGTTCTCATGGCATCAACTTTTCCCTGTGGGACCTGCGAGATAGCTAAATAGCCTTAAAGCCTTTTCCTTGACATAGGTTGCAAAAAGATAGCAACATTTTGTGTCATCTAAATGTGAGTTTCATAGTTGAAGCACATTTACTACTCGTTAGTTTTTGAGATTTAGGTTTTGAGATTATGTAATCTGAAACTATGCAAAATGGTTTTAATAATCAATGAGAAAAATTATGATTGCTCTGTAACCTTTAACAATTTTTGTCAAAACATTAACTACTCTTGTCAGTTTTAAGTGTATAGGGAAATGGTGAAAATAGTAAAACTAATATATATATAATTATATATACTGTAATTGGAAACATTGAGAAAGAGTTTTATTTATTTGTAGAAAATGTATTGAGTAGTTTAGACAGAGCCTACATTCTTTTCATCATGAAACTTACAACGTGGAGACAGCATCTTTCTGATGTCTTGTGGAATTCTCATACTCCTTTCTAAACTTGGATCAGCTTACAACATTGTATTCTTGGTGCCTTCAATCAATGCCCTGCAATGTGTCTGAGAATTCCTTCAATGTGAAGTTGTTTTTGCCAGCTTCCCTTCCTCTGGGGCAGCTCCATCCTTCTCTTCACAACCACTTTCCTCACTGACGTTTGTAAGTTCACCTTCACTAAGTGCCTCTGGCTGCGTATGGAGTCTCTCAACATCAGCAGCATCAACTTCCCATAGCCAGCTCTTGCATCTACACCTTCATTAATGTTTGATTGGAATTTCACATCCAATTTTTCACTTCTTTGTTGGACAGTTTTATTGGCCAGTTCCCTCTCTTGATTACCTATTTTTGTAAAATGGCATGTGGGTTTATCACTGGGAAACAAAGAAGCAACAAAACTACATACTTTGTTGCCTGTGTAGAAACTGAGCAAATAGCAAGTACACAACCACCAGTACACTAAGAAAGAAGTGATTAGGTTGGTTACTGATCATTTTGCACATCTGCTAGTCACAAAGTGATTTATGGAATGAAGAGCTTGCAGCAAAGTTTGTACTTCATGTAATTATTCACAGCTAATGTGCCATAGGAACTAAAATTTAAACTAAGTTACTGGGAAACTGGCATTATTTAAACCATGATGACTGAAAATCTTGCATGTTGAAATCATGCACAGTGAGGGCTACCAATATACACATGATCAATCGCTTAAGAAAAAGTAATTGAGGTATTCTGAGATGGACTCCACCTTTTTTGGTCATATTGATTACTTTTCTTGGTTGTATCTCTGTCTTCAAAGGCAGTCGACGGTGATGGTTTACCTGTTCCTGGAGTTATATTGCTTTGGTTCACAGACTGGTTTTACCGTTTTGTATCTGTGACTTGTGGCATGTCTGTTTTTCTCTGTTCCTCCAGTTTCTCAGCTGGTAAAACCGTGATAACCATCCCTATCTTGTAGAGTTTTGTGAGCACTGTATAAAGACTCATGGAAAGCACTCAGAATGTACCACTCACAGCGTAGGAACCCAGTTAACCCTTTCTATTTTAATGATCTTATTACTCATAGTAGGGAGTTCTGAAAAGTTATTTATTTGACAAATATTTATTGATTTTCTGCTATGCATCAGGTGCTGAAAATATAGTGGTGAAAGCTTTTTTCCCCACAGAGCTTATACTTTAGTGAGACAAACAAGATAGAAACCTAATTATGATTTGTGTATTAAAAAACAATACTAATAAAAAAGATAAAAAATAAAATATCAAAAAAGAAAAATATACAGCTAATAAAAATAATAATTTCAGATAAGTCATGTGAAATCTTTTTAAAAGTGAAGTTGTATGACTGCTAAGTGCAGCAAAGGAAAAGTGAATTTCCTGGAGAGCCTAAGAGCTCTGTCCCTGCTTTAGGCAGCATGTGAAATAGTCATCTTTAGTCTTTCCCAACACAAATCTTTAAATCTGCTCTTTAGAGAATTATTTCCATGATTATGTATTTGCTCAGCTCTTGAAGCCAAAGGAAAAAAAATGCTTTCACCAATATTTACTTACCGCTGTTAACAGATCTAAATGTTGAATGGTAGTTGGCCACCTCCATACCCATTGCGAGTTTTTATCTTCTTTTAGAGATGCATTTGTTTGACTATGTCATCCCAGACTTTCTTTACGATAAGTCAAGGTATTTGCTCATCTAAATATTTCAGGAAGCAATATAAGGAGCCTCAGAAAGAATACTTGGAGAGGAGATAGATTTATGTCCAGATCCTCCTCCTACAACACTTAACATTCGTTCTTCCTGTTCTTTAAACAGAATAAAAGAAAAAGAAAAAAAAAAAGCACAGCTCTAAAAAGACTTCAGTGCATTCTTTCCAGATTTGAAGTGTCTCCTAGAGAGAGCCAAAAAGGGCCCAAGCAGGAGCCGACAGAACTGCCCCGTCTTTAGAATGCCGCACGGGAGGGGCCCCTGGGGCGCACTGTAGCGCACTGCTGCGGGATGGAACGTGGGAGGAAGCATTCAGAACGAATACCTTGGTATTTTGAAGAACCTTAATTACGATAAAAGTGGTATTTTGACAATTCTTCCAACAACGTGGAGGAAAGGAGGCTTGGTGCTCAGATGACTAATTTCCTTGATTATTCTAAAGGTTCTCTGCATGGGGAGCCGGTCTTCTCCCAGCGTGAGGCAGGACGCCGGGGCAATCAGGGAGAAGGGGGCGGTTCTGAGTTCCACCAGGCAGATCAGCCACAGTGATGTGTGTTAACTAAAGGAACAATGGGAGCCAACCCATACAGTTGTGCTTGTAAACTTTACGTCTCCAAGTTCTCCCAAGCTTTGGACTAGATGAAGAGCAGGGCGTGCTGCCTGCAGAACAAACAGCGATGGTTCCAACCGTGCCCTCTCCTACACCGCCCACTCATTCCTTCAAAGAACCAAGAATAGAAGGAGTCAGATTTCAAATAAAAAGCACATGTCACTTTTGGTGGATCAGGTGGGCATCTAGTGAGGAAGGGTGGAGTGTGTGCCTTTAGAAGTCAAGTTATACTGCAAGCCTCAATGTCTTTGTTTGAAAAATGGTAGTGCCAGTATCTTCCGAAAAATGAATTTATGAAGAATGCTATAAACCACTAAAAAGAAAATTCAAAAAGGAAAAGAGGATCAGTCATAAAGCTATTAGGAAGTAAATTAAAATGTCAAATATACATTGAATTATTTAATTAAATTAATTCAACACATATTTAATGAGAAAATACTTGTGTCACGCTGGGCTGCTGTCTGATTGTGCAGTGAGTAGACTGCACAAAAGCACCTGACTACTCACGAAGAAACCATATGGGCAAGTGGAGGCCCTAGAGTCGGACAAGTTTTTTGGTCTGGGGATAAAATGGTGAACCAAATAGACAAAGTCCCCCTGCCAGCAGAGCTTACCTCTCAGTAGAGGATGACTACTGAGCAGTCACATCGAGGCATGTTTATGAGTATGTCAGATGTCATGTATGTGGGGTGCCACACGTGCATGAAAGAGGCCTCTGGTAGAGGAGGTGCAGCTGGCCCCTTAGTGTCTAGGCTGACACCACAGGAGTCGGTAGGATTCAGGCAGGTCCCAGACAGAATGTGGGCAATGGGAAAGAGACTGGCAAAAGCTCAAAAATGCTACTGAGTTTGATATAACACTTCCGAGGCTCTGGGGAATTCAGTTTTATTTGGAACATCAAGAGTAAGGCTGGAGAAGGAGGCTGAAGAACTAGGCATGGGCTTGCTCATGCAGAGCCCAGTTGGCTGTGCTCAGGCCTTGGGAGCCCTGAGTAAATGTTTGCAGGACAGGAAGCGGGGCAGGGGGACAGGATCTTATTTTGAAAAGACCATAATGAATGCGAGGTCCAGACTGATTTGAGGGGAATGAGAGGAGATGGAGAACACTTACCACACACCATAGATTTCCCTTTGAAACCCTGTAAAATAGTTTATTTAAACAACATTTAAATATACTAAAAATTAATTATTTAGAATTGAAAGTAAAATCAAATCAATGACTTTAACTGTGTATTCATTTGGTGATAAACCAAACAGAGAAGAGTTATTCCAAATGACCTTAAAGAGCAATAAATAAATTGTCTAACCCTAGTGGCATATACCTTAAGGAAAAAAAAAATCACTGCCAAATTAAAAAACAAAAAGATTCTTAAACTGTTTTCACTAACCACATTGTTGGAGGAAATGTTAATATAATTATTCTGAGATTTTTTTTTCGTCTAATATATGTAAAGCCATGAAAACGATTTGCAATTTTAAAGGTTCCTCTGTTCTTGTATTACAAATTGTAGAGAATTTAAGTAAAAGATTTTTTTTAAGAAAACACGTTAATGGCCCTTTGGTGATAACAGGTGCAGCCCAGAGGTAGTCTGCAGTGGGGTGATAGCGACAAAAAGAGCAAAATTAAGATTAAATAATAGGAATTTTTGTTTTCTCATAGCATCTCAAGAAGGAAAGAGATTTGAGGAAAGCCAAACTCAGAGAACAGAGGTGGCAAAGTAGAGATAACTGTCTCTGGAGTAATGAGCAACGTGGTAGCCAGTTGGGACCTGCAGAGGAAGAAGATTAGTATGACATTCCCTGCAGCAGGAAGCAGCAAAAGAACTGTCAGACCAGTGAGGTGTGAGACCCAATTAAAAGTTGTCCAACATATACACAATGTCTTTCCATCATACACTAATTCAATAACACATTTTTATTGAATTTCTGCTTTTGTGCCAAGCACTGTTGCAAGCACTGCCATTATGCTAAAGCCTTCAGAAAACATTTGGTGCCTTCGTGGCCTGCTGTGTGTTTGCAGTCAGAGTTTGGAGGAATGAGGGGGAAGCAGAGCTGTGTGTTTTCCCATTTCAGTGCACAACAGTCCCCAGACACGCTGAGGAAGCATGGTGAGCTAGGAACAAGACAGCCAGAAGGCGTAGGTGAGCAGCTCGAAACAGAAGTTGAGGGGGGAGTGGCCAGGCTGGAAATCTTGATTTAAGATTAAGACAAAAAGTGTGGTTTGGCAAAATGTGGCAACAAGACATTGTCACTCCGAGGTGGAGAGGAGAGTCAGTCTTCATGTCATGACATGTTAGATACTCACAGTAGCTGTGGAGTCATGCCTATGGACTTAACCCCAGCTGTGCTCCTACCAGCTGTGAGAATTGTAGGCAGGTTAGTCAATGTTCCAGAGCCTCCGCAATTTCCTACTCTATAAATTTCTACTTTGCTCTTATTTGCTCCATGGCACTGCTTGGCCCCATCTGCTTCCGGGCCACATACAGCCCACGGATCTACAGCACACAACTGCACATGCCCACAGGTGTCGAGCTTCCCTCTCAATCACTGGTTTCCAAACAAAGTTGGAAAAATAAGGTGACGAAGGAAACTAGGTGAACTCATGACAGGTCCTAAGAATTCACTTTGCTCTAATGCTTAGACAGATTTTGAACTTCCCTGTCCCCAATATCCTCCTGGCAGCGTTTGTCATGCAAGAGGTTATCTTGGGCAGATAGTATTACTCCAAATCTTTCATTTGCCTGGCCAGCCTAAGAGAGTATCGTTGATGTGTTGTTCCTGCTTGCCCTGCTCAGCTTGGTGTTGCCCAGTGATGGTCACTATACTGCGCACCCGCTAGGTTCCCTAAAGACAGGTTCAGTGCAAGGCTGTGGGCTGAGTCACCACTGAGTGGTGCACTAAGACCCTGGGGGAACCTGGGAAAGTTGAGAATCACTGACCAAATGACCAAGAGTCCTTGGAGAATTTAGACATATCTGAAATCTTAGAGCAATACAGTGAATCCCTGGAAACAGGGTTAGACTTCAAACTTGAGCAGTGTAACACACGTCTATGGGAGTTCTGTTTTGCAATTCATAAAAATCCCATCGACACTATGGGGCTTAGCAAAAACCCATTATTACTTACAGCAATAGGTCTCACTCACCAAGGCCATGTTACCTTTCTCATCCTAAATGGAAGTAAAGCTGTCTTTGGGCTGCTACCACAAAGATTCTAAGGAACATTCATCACATAAATGAGATTCCCTAATCATTTAAGCATAAGGATTTTCCAGCGTGCCAAATAAATTGATTCCTCTCAGTTTAAATAAGAAAATACATCTTTCTTTTAAGATATAAACAGTGACAGCTAAAAAGGACTATATCAAGCACAAAAAAAATCTTTTCCATTAAGTAATTTCCAGAGATTGTCATTTTGTTAAAACCACACATACACAAACACACATATACACAGACACACACGCACATGCACACACACACAGAGAACTAACACAAATTTTAGCTGATTGGTTAAAAGCTCAGGCTTTGCTAATTTATGTCATTGTTGTTTTTTTCCACTAATAATGGCATCAAACATAAATAAAATTGTGAAGCTCTAAAAAGTAAAATAAGGCTACCATGGAGAAACATGAAGAGACTTGTTTAATCCCATGCATTTAGTTGGTTAATTGATTATTTTTATTATATTTTTAAATGTAAGAAGAGTGATATCAAGTTGAGGATACTATAAGATGTTAACTTTAAATAGGAATAGTTTTCGTTTCTTTGAACTTACTTTTTATAGCCATACATTTAATAATAACGCATTTAACAGTAATGAGAAAAATTTTCAGTGCATGGTTTGGATGGTAAATCTAAGATGTGAGCCAATTTGTATCCAGGCATCTTCTATTAGCCTTTGCTCTCTCTGGTTTGAGAGAGATAGCTACTTGCAACTTAAACAGAAAATAGACATCAACTTGCATTCTCCATGATCTTAATTAGTGTTTCCTACAAATTGATAACGAAAAGGAAAGAAATGGAAAATATGCACAAGGGATGTGAACATGCACTTCACAGAAGAGGAAAGTTGGTGGCTGGTAAGCGCATGAGCGTATGTTCCACATCATTTAGAAAAAGAGGAAGGAAGCTTCAAACAGCAGTATGATGTCATTTCACACCTGCCCAAAATTAGAATAGAAACCTGACCACCTGAGACTGCATGAGGAACCCCACTCACTGCTTGAGGGATTACAGATCAGTATGTGTATTTTGAAGGAATGTTTGGCATCAGCTGATTATTTTTTTTGATTGTGAAATACTTTGAATATATAAAAAAGGTAGAGAAGATATAATGAATCTCTATATATCTGTCATCTAGCATGAAAAATGCACATGGTAAATGCCCTGTATCTCTTTCCTCATTCCCTTTGACCCCTTCTCAGATGAAACCACAGTTTTGAACTTGGTGTTTGTCATTCTAATGCTTATTTCACTACTTAAGTATGCATCTAGACACCATGTCTTTGACCTTTACATAAATGGTATTATATTGTATATTCCTTCCTGCAACTTGGTTTTTTTTTTTTTTTTTGGTGAGGTGGGGGGCTCAACATGATCTTTCTGGAATTTATCCATATGTTCATTTATCTATATAGCCATGATATATGTAGCTGTAGCTTATTAATTTTAACTTCTTGTAGTTAAAATACACTATAAATATTTGATGAACACACTTTGGTAAATATACTGTAGCTTTATTTTTTAATCCTCTCCTCCTCTACAGATGATCAATTAGTTTTATTTTTCTAGGTTTTTTTTTTTTTTTTTTTTGCTATCATAAACAGTGCTGCAATAAGCATTTTTGTGTGGGTATTTCCTGTGAAAATGCAGGTGAGTTTTTCTGGGTGTGTATTGCACTCTATGGAGTAGTATGGAGTCAACTAGACCAAAACTTCTCAACCTTTAATATGCATGTGAATCTCCTTAAAATACAGATTCTGATTCAGCAGGTCTGGGGTGGGAGTAAACATTTTGCATTTCTAACAGGCTCCAAGGGGATGCCAATGTTGCTGGGCCAGGGACCATGAAGAAGAGGGTTCTTGAGATCTTACAGTGGGTGGTTTCCAGGCAGCTTCTCAGCACACCGGGTGCGCACCCCTCGCATGCAGTCGCCTCATCTGCACCACAGATGGAATTCGTCCGGTCTGCTCTTTAAAATTGCATGGACCACCTTTCACAATATCCCCTTCTCAGTCGACTGAATATACAATAACAGGGTTTTTAAGAGATAAAATAGAGTTTCTTTACAACATCTTAAAATTGTCATAAAACACTCCTCAAATTTTACATATAAGTGAAGTTATTATATATAAGTCTTGGCCAGGCGCTGGCTCTGAGCACATGTAGTGCTGAAGTCAGAAGGTTACAATGGTATTTGCTGAGGGGACGAAATGCTATGTCCTTCAGCTTATATTTTATTTTCTTAACTGATTAGTCAAATTTTATATGCTCTTTTTGGTTTATTTTGTTGTTTTGTTTCTGATGTGTGTTTTATTTTTAATAAAGAAGTAATAAATACACTTAGCAAAAAAAAAATTAAAGTGTGAAAAAGAATGAAAGTAAGTCTCCACCCACTCTGTGCCCTGGCCCCTCTCTGTAGGGGCAGGTGCTGTCACCAGGTTTTAGAGACTGTGGCAGGCAGACCTTTAGGGTGGCCCTTAGGTGATTCTGACTTCCTGGTTTCCCACCTTTGAATCCTCCCATCCCTTCAGGTGGGCAGGACCTGGGATTTGCTTCTGACCACATAGAATGTGGCAGAGGGGTTGGGATGGACGTGCAGATGTGAACGGGATCGTGTGATTCACTTATGTAGGACTGCAGTGCTCGCCTCGCTTGAGTTTCGAGCTTTCTTGCTTGACTTTGAGGAAGCAAATGATCATGCTGGGATGCACATGTGACAAGGAACTGCAGGCAGCCTGCAGGAGGTGGGAGTGGCCTCCCACCCACAGACAGTGGTGAGAAAGCAAAGCCCTCAGTCCTACAGCCACAAGTACTGAATTCTGCCAACAACCACCTGAGTTTCAAAGCAGCTCCTTCTTCAGATCTCCGAATGAGAGCGAGGTTCCAGCCCCTGCCTGGCTCCTAGCCTTGCAGAGAGTCCGACTAAGCCATATGGGGACTCCTGACCCACAGAAACTGTGAGATAATAAGCAGGTTGTTCTAAGTGCTAACTGCATGGTGACATTATCACACAATAGAAAATTAATATGGCACCTTTCCAAAAATAGTATAACCCCCCTTAAAATTTCAAATAAAATGAAAAAAGAGGAAATCCCCAAAATTACAGATGATTTCCTCCAATTTCAGCCAACAGAAAAAGAGAGAGTAATGCCTGTACCTGGCCTTTGCTGGTAGCAGAGTCTGCTCAACTCAGCTTGGGGTTCCCTTTGAGGCCTCTGCTAAAAGTAAATATGCAAGTGTTTTTATCTAATGCAAGAATGAAAGGAAGACTTTGAGTTTTCAGAACAATAATCTGCCTTTTTTGTTTAACCAAAAGGATAAAGCACTCAACCTAAAAGAATAGTTATCCACATAAGGCTTGGATTATCACCCCATAAAGCAGCAGGGCTCTTCTGTTATCACCTAAGTAAAGCTGCCATTGAGCTGGAAGAGGCCAGGCAGAGAGAGTCGCTGAGAAACAAGAGGCTGTGAGTTATAAAGGCTTCAGAAATGTGCTGCAGACTGGACAAGGCCGGTGTTTGAATCAGGGTGGGCAGAGGCCTTGAGCAAGTTATTTCATGTCTGAGTCTCAGTTTTCTCATCTGTGGGGCATGATGCATGGTGTGGGTTTAATAAATGTGGGTTCCACCCCCTCCCACTCCTAGGAGAGGACAAGTAGGTCGTGTTGGAGGGACAAAGGTGGGCGTGCATTCCAAGAGGACTAGACAAGCAAATTCCAACTTGATGTTGCCCAAAATGCTAAGCGCTCTTGAAAAGGAGCCTTGAGAGGAACCCGGAGAGAGTGTGTGGCCTGCTTCCTGCAATCAGAAAGGTCAAGAACGAAGCCCACTGAGCACACAGGGACTATACCCAGAGACAGAGATCCTGGCAGAGCCACTCGGGGCACATCTGAGTGTTTCCACAAGGCATCATGGTTAGGAGAAGCTTTCTCATGCCAGTGGAAAGATCTCCTGCTTTAAGTTTACTACTTCATATTTCACTGTAGGCATTAAAAGCTTTCGTTCTTCTTTGGAGGAAAAAAAAAAAAACACATACACTTTCATATACTTGAAGACTGTAAATTAAAGCACCTTTTAGCCTTCTCTTTCTGGGCTCAAAAAACCCAATTCACATACCATTTCCTCGGGAACAGCAAATGTGTTTGTGCAGCAGCTTTGGGCCCTCCAAGCACAGCTGTCATTACAGTGCTCAGAGACTCTGCGAGAAAGCTGTTACCTGCACTTGCCAGTTCAGTAGTCAGGCTAAGTGGAATAACAAGGGGCCCCAGGCAACGGGCATCCTCCTTTCACTTGTGATACCTCTAAATAGAGACACAGACGCCTATGTGCTTGCTACGTTCATTTGTGAGTGTCCTGTCGGCAGAAGGGCATTTAAAAAATATCTACTGGGAAAGGAAATCGAAATAATCAAATGAGAGTAATAAGATGTAATGCTGATTACAGAAGGCCATTAACGAGTTTTAGAAGCAACAGGAATCTGGAGTCTTACCTGTTTCACATCAAAAGGTGCTCTTTGAAAGAGAGCTATGGTCAGACCACTGTGGCTAGGTCATGGGGACGGGGAGGAGCAGCAGATGGCCTTCCCTGGGGGTACACACAGTGCAAAGAAACAAAAGGAGGTGGTGGCCCACTCAGCTTCCTCTCTGCATTTTGTCCTTTTACCTCCTCATTCCCCACCCCCACACACCACTCTACCTCTGAGGCATTTTGAAAATCAGCCTTCTGACCCTCCAACCTATAATTTATACAGCCATTTTAGGAAAGAAACTAGGATTGCATCTCTGAAAGTGTCACTCAATCATTTTGCAGGAATCATTTTGGTCTCCTTGGTAACTTCAACCGAGATGAGGTCTGCATCTTTCACAGGTACAGGCTGAGAGGGGGCAGTTGAGAACACCAAGCTTCAGGAAACAGGATGTAGATTACCTGCATTCAACAGCAACAGCAGTAGAAAAGGTAAATTTATATATGGGATAAGGAACTCAATAATGATGCATATTTTCACTGTGAATTTCTCACCATCCTATGTCATTCATTCATTTACCGGACATTTATTCAGCCCTAGCCATCACCCCCTGCATGTTCTCATTTTCTTTGCAAACACCTCTAATTCCTTGCTCCCCTGTACCTGGTCAACACCAACACTGGACAAACCAAATATCCACTTACACCTTTCCTGCAGCTGAGCGGCCACACATTGGCTTCGCAAAGTGCACAATTTTATGTATTTGTCTCACTTTAATGCATGTTCCTACATTTCAAATGGACATACAGTACTGTGTGCTAATCTTACTATATGTTCCTAATAGAGTCTCTTTTTCATTCTCTAAGTGTCTTTTTAACATTGTCCTCTTTACCCAAACATTTTGTTTCCCTTTTGCTTCCCTCACTCTCAACAGATGATCTTGCCTTCAGGTTCTAAGAGGAATGAGAAGCAGGCAAGTGGGAATCCCTTCCCCTTGCCTCCAGTAAACCGACCAACATACAAAACGTGAATCTAAACCCTTCACCTTCCCTTCAACTACAATGAATGAATTATTTCTGCTGCTAGTAACCATCCTCTCCCTCCTTCCCAAGGACTTCACGCATGTGAGTATCCCTTCTCTCTCTTGCATCCTTAGTTTCTTCTTTGTACAAGATAAGTCTAATGCAAAACACACATGCTCCCAATCTTTACTATTAATATCATACACAACAGAACCTCAACAGACTGTCTTTGATCCATCTGCCTGTGGCTACAGATCCATTATTCCACCTTACCCTCCCCAAACAAATGTCATCAAAAGAATTTTCTAGAGTTTCTGTCTTGCCTACATGCTTTCCACTAAAACTGCTCATTAAAGTTTCCAATGACCTTCACTTTGCCAAATAAGGCAAAATATTTTTGTCCTACTTGATTTCTCTGCAGTATTTGATGCAGTTGGACAGTTCTTCTTTCTTCAAAGACTTTTCCCCCATTGGCTTCTGTGATATCACACTGTCCTGAGCTTTCTGTTACTTCCTTGTGGCCACTCATTCATAGCCATTCATGCTCAGTCTCCTTTGTTGACTCTTGCCCTTCTGCTGACCCTTAAATGTTGGAATGTCCACAGGGATATGTCCTCGGACCCCTTCTTTTCCCAATCTATAGTCTTCCTAGGTAGTTCCACATGTCCCATTTAAATATCACTTATAGGAAAATAAGTCTCACATTTGTGTATATCTAGATTTTTTAAATGTCAGACTCATACATATAACTGATTATCAGATATCTTTACTTAGTTAGCAAAATATCTCCCAGTCTTTCCCATATCAGTAAGTGACCCTTGCAACTGATGGTCAAGAACAAGATGAAGTCCTTTTTGTTTTCTTTCTTTTCTTTATCACTCACATCTAATCAATTAGAAGGTTCTGAGAATGCTTCCTCTAGAAAACATCTTGAATTGATCTGCTTCTCTCCCTTTCTAATGCCATTACCTGAATCCAAGCACCATCATTAACTATCTAGATTATTCCACTAGTCCCTCACTGGTCTCTCTGTTTCCACACAGATATTATCCTTATTTCACACCTGAGGAAACTAAATCTCAAAGGGGTCAAATGACTTCATTCATTCAAAAACAGTTTTGAGAACCTGCTTTGTGTTTCCGGAACTTGCCTAAGTCATATGGCAAATAAATGGCAATGCCTGGTCTTACTGACATTAACACCCTATTCTCAGTCTCATGCATCAAACTGTTTTCAGAAATGTTTCAGAACATTCCTTCTAATGCAGAGACAAATACACAGAAAATAATCCCAGTATGTATGTATGTAAATATATATAAATATATCTTATGCTTCTCAAAAACAAAAACAGGCTAACACAGCCTGAAGGCTTTGGGAAGTATTCTCAACAAAGTCAAACTGAGCTATGGAAATTTCTGTCAAGGAGC
>CM052445.1:52475777-52576013 GCA_028533085.1 Varecia variegata | reverse complement strand
CTCCATCATCAGGGAAATGCAAATCAAAATCACAATGAGATATTTCTTAAATCCAGTGAGAATGGCCTTTATCAAAAAGCCCCCCCAAAATAAATGTTGGCATGGATGCGGAGAGACAGGAACACTCATACACTGCTGGTGGGACTGCAAACTAGTATAACCTCTGTGGAAAGTAATATGGAGATACCTCAAAGAGCTACAAGTATAACTACCATTTGATCCAGCAATCCCATTATTGGGCATATACCCAAAAGAACAAAAGACATTCTATAAAAAAGACATCTGCTCTTGAATGTTTATAGCAGCACAATTCACAATTGCAAAGATGTGGAAACAACTCAAGTGCTCATCAATACATGAGTACATTAATAAAATGTGGTATATGTATACGATGGAGTTCTACTCAGCCACAAAAAACAATGGTGATCTAGCACCTCTTGTATTATCCTGGGTAGAGCTGGGGCCCATTCTACTAAGTGAAGAATCACAAGAACAAAAAAACAAGCACCACATGTACTCACCATCAAATTGATATTAACTGATCAACACTTATGTGCACATATAGTAGTAACATTCATCAGGTGTCAGCCAGGTAGGAGAGGGGAGGAGGGGATGGGTATATACACACCTAATGGGAGCAGTGCACACCATCTGGAGGATGGACATGCTTGAAGCTCTGACTCAGGTGGGGCAAAGGCAATATATGTAACCTAAACATTTGTACCCCTGTAATATGCTGAAATAAAAATAATTAAAATTACAAAAATAATATTTATAATGATGTTATTAATTTTTAAAAATATTTTGAAATATTAGCTTTATTGAAAAATTTTTGATATACATTAATTATAATTCTATTTTGTCTGTCACTTTTAATAGATAAATTTTGAATATTTCAAAGGGAAAATAACTGAAAAGATACTAAGATGATCAGCTTTAAATTGCTTATATCTATTTCATTTACATTATCAATGAAAATATATTAAAATTTTAAATATTTTAATGCAATTACATTTATATTTTAATTACTTAGAAAATTACTGTCAAAATAGAATATTATGTGAACATATTAATTATATAACACAATAAATTTTGCTGAAATAAAGACAAGGGAAATACATTTCATGGAATAATAAATTATGAGTTACTTTAGCTTATTACTAATCTAAATATTGCTAGTCTATTCACAGAACATGCTGGCTTACACAATAATAATAGAATTCAGTAACTTTGATAGTTTGCTGATTTCCAGTAACACATCTACTTTAGCTTCATATATGTTTTGTTCATATAAAGAAATATATATATTCAGATAGGATGACAAAATGTGTTTTATTTAATAGATTTTTAGCATAATTTATAACTTCTAAATACTAAAAGTTTTAAGTGGTATGTGGGCCATTTGGACCCTCGCCTGGGATCCCGTGACGTTTGTTGTTGCCAGCTGGTATTCCCGGCTTGAGCAAGCAGTGGTGATGACGAGGAGTAGGAGTCCTTCAGAGAGGGGCAAAGTTGGGGACGGTTTAAATGGCAGCAACCACATGTACAAAGGCGAGCGGCATTACGAAAAAAGAACTCTCTGAAAACTAGAATTGTTCCCAGATAAGTCTAAGAGGTGCAGCTGGAAAGACAGTTGGGGTTGAAGCTCCGAAGTCCTTCCGACTCCACTCTTGGATTTCACCTGAAGGCAGAAAGGGCAGTCACCCCATGAAGGGTTTTAGTCATACAGCAACACGGGCAACCTAACTGCTTCTGAAAAACCTCTTGGACCAAAGCAGGAAGGTGACTTGGAGGGGATTAAAGCTGGAGGCATGGAGAGTGGGCAGGAAATTATTGTAATTCAGGAGAGAGGGAATGAGAACCCCAACTAAAATAAGCAAGGAAGCAGGGGCCATGGGACAGAGGATTTAAGCAGCGCTTCTACACAGCTTAGAAATACCTGAATGACCAGTTCCTACCTTGGTGCACCAGGACTGCAGCCGTGGGGATGTTAATACCCCTTTTCTTTTGAAATTTTAACTTGGCTTTTTCATTACTGCATAGAATTCATGTATCTCATTATGGTGGACAGTGGTTGGGGATTGGGGTGACTTTCTACAGGGCAAAACATAAATCTGATACAACTTTCCTCCCTTCCAGGAAGTAGAGACCCTGTCATTATGTTTCTGATGACTGACCATTCTAGCCCCAAGGCAAGTGGGAATCAGTGCTTTGTTTCCATGTACACATGCACTCAGAGTGTCCTGGGTCTTAGTTTTTATGGCTGTGGAGGCTCTTCGTTCAAGGCTCTTCAGCAGAAATGCACCCGTATTCCAACAGAGTTGATTTAATGATGCTCCCTTCAGCAACAGAGACCACACACTACGGGGAACCATGGGCCTTCTCAGGAAGGTTGTTAAGAGGGCTTTATTATAGGATTCGAGCTTATGCAAGGTGCTTTTGGGGAGAGTCCAAGGAAGCAGGGATAAGGCATTGTCAGAAAGCAGGGGTAATCTATGATGCGTATCTCAATGAATTTTACCTAGAAACAGAAAAACTGGAGTGAAATTAAAGCTTTAATTGATAAAGAAGAGGCAGTCACTCAAGTTCCCTGGAAGAGGGGAGTGTTGGCCATTTTGGTTTATGCAGTGGCCCTGTCTTTGTCTGTGTTCTGGCATGATCACAGACTGGCGTTGGCTTCATCTCACTTCACCACTTTGCAGTACAATGTGGTCTGTGAGATTGATTATGCTTAAAAAGAGAATGCTGAGGATGCCTGTGAGGGTCACCCCAGCTTGTGGCCATCAGGAGCTGCTTTCTCTCTCTCTTTCTGGCCCCCTTTATGAAATGCGTTAAGGGAGATAAGGCCTTTAATAGTGGATGGCAAAGGTGGGGGGATGGGAAGCCTAAAGTGAGAAGGAGAGATCAGAAGCTTGCACTCCAGATAAAAGAGAGGTCCACATTTGGGATTGTTGGGGCCTTGCCCAAGTTCCCGGCAGCACCTGGGTCCATCCTCGCCAGCGATTCACCCAGTGGTCGCCTGAGTAAGCACTGCATACCGTACACTCAGGGAAGGCAGGAACCAGCTGGCTTGGCAGGAGGGTGACAGGCTACAAATGCCCCCTGCCTTTGGTCCACTGCAGACTCTGGAGCCAGATGACCTGGGTTTGAATCCTGTCTCTACCACTCACTTCCCAGTTTTGGCCACCTGTGCTTGGCTTCCTCCTCTAACAATAGTGTATACCTTGTAGGGTTATTGTAAGGATTAAAGGAGTCCATCCATTGGGAAGTTCCTAGAACAGTGCCCAGAGCATTGATATCTGTGTTAACTACTACTGCAGTTATTATCTTCTCCCTTGGAGCACCCCAAACACGCAACCACACAGAAACATTTTCAGAATCCCTTGTACCCCTGCACGGTGGCGAGGAGGGATCCCTTCCACACTTGAACTAAGTGGTTAGACAAGCCAGTTAGAGCTCCTAGGGCGGTCCGTGGTGAGTGGGCAGGTCTGCTGCATGGTAGTTGTAGAGGAAGGACAGAACAGTCTGAATTGGCCCTTCCAGTTCCACAGACCCTGCCTGTGGCCACCTGTAAGGCAGAGGTCATGGGGCCATATGCAGAGAGACACCCTGCTGAGCACAGTGGGTTGGAAATGCCATTTTCCCAGGCTTCTTTCTTTCAAAGGCACACTTTCATACACAATAGATCCCAAAAAAAGCCTATAAAACTACTGCAATTTTCCCATTTTAAGAAGGGCCAGCTTCCAATTATAGGGAGGGGCTGTACGCAACAGGCATTAATGCTGTAAATCACAAGGATGAGCTCTGCATGCAGCAGCTCGCTTGCTTATGAGCTTCTAATGTCTTCTTCCGTCACCACAGAATATGTTATTTACTCTCTGCTGGAGCTTTGGCGTCTGCCCTTCTACTGGCCATAAAAGTAATAGCCAATGTTTGCGTAAAACGACAAATCTGACAAGGCAAATACTATACACATGGAGTACAAATCCACCTGAATTCCTTTGGTCCCTTATCACAAGGTTATTTGGATGTGTCAGAGTAAGAAGATTTAGTTCTGTTTCCTTATCAGTGCAAATCTTACAAGCAAGCAGAAGAAATAGGTAAATACCAAGTTTGATTTGAAGGGTACAAGGAAGGGTCTCTGTTCAAATCCTCAAGCTTCACAAAATCTATCTCCTCATTGGTATATTGCATTATAGCAAATGCTATCCTTTTGGGGTATTTGCATTTCAAGGTGTGGCAACTTAAGGTAAAGTAATACATTTTCTCTAGTTGCATAATTCAACATCAGTTAGTCTATAGAAGTTTTTGCTTCAGCATGGCAGGTGGAGTTCCAAGGGTACTGGGCTACAATTTGCTAGTCATGTGAAAGTATTAATAGGTAAGGGCCCACTTGGATGCTAATGATGTAGACAATTCCTCTTAGACCAAGTGTCTCACTGTGGCCACTGCACTCTGCTTTGGCTCAGTTGCCTGCTTATGATTCTATATCATGAAGGAAAAGTCACCAACATGGATCATGATGAAAAGAATTTAATTAGCAGCTTAATGAAAGGTCAGCAATTCTAACATCCCACCTTCTAAGAACATATGCTAGTTCCTAGGAGTAAATTACCAATTGTGTAAAATATGTAGGAGCTTGAAGATGGCTTTTCTAGGACTGTGTTCTAAGGGAGGCCATGCTCTAACCTTGGGAAAAGAAGCCAAGGTCAACTAGTAACCACTGCCCAACCATCATGGAAACAAAAGAATGGAACAAGACACAACCTGGAAAAATGGAGTTAAGGAGACTTGACTGAAGGTCAGGAGATTCTACCTTGTCATGAAGTCTAAAATACGTCTTAAGTACTTCATTTTAGATAGTGAAAGTTTATGAATGCTCTAGTAAAGTACAGCTTTAACTTTACATGCAATTTATTGCTTTACTCAAGAGTACATAAGTCCAGAAAAGTCAGATTGTCATTACATTGGAAAACGACACATTTCAGAAGCGGCTACTGCATACATTTCTGGCAGCCAAATCACCATCAACCCACACTGTGTTAATTTGTATACAGAATGTGGAATGTCAGAAATGAGTTTTTATTGGTGAAAAATACTGATTTGTTGACTAATACAAGGGCTATTAGAAATGGGATCTCACTGGAAAAATTCATGGTTTCCAAGATATGTAGGTGAGCTGAAATACTTTAGAGACATCTTCCCAACTTCCCAACCCTCTCAGCTTGCATGATCACAGTATAAAAATCCAGCAAGGTCTGTAGCCTCCACACTTAGGCATGACACCTGAAATCCCTAAATGGTCCTTTGTCCAGTCATTAGCTTGGAGGATTTCTGGTTGTCTGATGCTAACTACAGGATCCAGATTACTATCTCTGAAAAGTTGTTATGTTGGGTTCAAGAGAACCTTTTATGAAAAGCAGGCCTAGAACACTTAAAAGGTCTGAGAGCTGAAACTTCGTTGAATGAACAGATCACTTTGCGCAAATTATTTTTGCCTCTTGGAATAATGTTATTTAATAAATGTCTTTCGTGGGGGTCAGCATTTGTGACATACTCTTTTTACAACCTAGAAGTGAGACTGTGCATGAGTAGCTACCCCTCATCTACCTCAATCATTTTTGGTAGCTATTATTCTCAACCAAACAAACAAACAAAACCTTCTTTTCACCTCTTCAGAATATAATTTGAAATAATTTTTTAGAAGGATAATTACATTATGTGATATGTAAATATTTTTTCCAAGTATAAAGTTTTGTGGGAACATTTTTCTGGAGATCTGAGTCGAGAGATACTAGCGCAGGTTAAGAGAAAGCTTTGAGGTCTTAAAGTGGAGATGATATTGAAAAAGAGCATGGGAGGGAGTGGGAGAAACAGATTTTTGCTTTGGTTCTGTCACTAAACAGTTATCTTGTCTGTGATTGGGTTTTCATCTTGGGCTTCATGATCCTCAGCTATAAAATAAGGAAGATGAATAGTAGGGCCTCAAAGGTTCCTCTGGTTCTCAAGTTCAATGGCTTTCACATCCAAAGTTCACAGAGGGAAGTAGTAAATAGTCCTCCCCACTTCTGTGGCAAGTCACCAAGAAGACCATTCCAAGCCAATGGACTGACACCCCCTGCCTGAAAGTTGGATAACTGGAGCTTCACTTAGATGGGCAATTTTACTTTTTAATACAGTATTACTGGGGGAACATGGAAATTTATTTTTGCCCTCATATCTTAGTAAATACAGTGATTTTTAAATTTTATTTTAAATTGACAAATAATAATTGCATATATTTATGTGGACCAATGTGATATTTAATATTTTGATATGTAGTATTTATATACATTGTGGAGTGATTAAATTAAGCTAGTTAATATATCCATCACCTAACATACTTATCTTTTTTTGTGTGGTAAGAACATTTAAAACCTACTTTTTAAGAAATTGTGAAATATACAATACATTATTATTGAATTTCCAGTTCCAAAATGGTGGTGTAGAAGCAAGATGGCTTCACCCTCCCCCACAGAACACCAAAAACAAATATATACCCCGAGATTATCACCAGCAATATCCCAGAACTCAAATGTGAGGATGAAACAGTTCCCAGGGCCAGGGAGAAGTGAATAAACTTCATACAGATAGTAAGAGAATTGGGCTTTTATATCCACAACACCCCTCCCCTCACTCTGCCTAGCACCAAGCTCATGGAAAATTTCCCCACTACTTACAGTTTCTCCACTTGAAAAAGTGAGATTGAATTTGACAACCAGCTTCTGTACCATCTTGGGTTCCCTGGAAGGAGACCTGTCCCTACTTCAACCCACAGAAGGCATCATGAGTGCCCCAAGGGAGAAATATCCCTGAGGACAGCCAGAGATAATGGGAGGAGGTTAGACTACCATCCCCAGTTACAGAGAAACTCTCCATCAAAGGAGACATCAAATCAGAGTGGCTGTTCAGGAGCACATGCTATAGGTGGTATGTTCCACAGGTACCCTGGGCATAACCTCCTCCCTAACCTTCCCACATGCCAGAATATCTCTGCTGTGATCTCTCCCATTTGGGACAGGCAACATTCTGATCATGTACTAGAGCTGAGGCAAACCTGGGCTTAAGTTTCCATCTAGTGCTGAAAAAGACCAGTGACCTAGTGGAGAAAAGAAAGAAATTCAACAGAAAAATTATAAAGACTCTCTAAGCAAACATATACAATAAAAATCAAGACAAGCCAGATAGAAAAGGCTGGAATAAATAAGGCATCCTTCAGTACAAAGAAATAGATGCACATCCACAAGAAACAACAGAGAACAGGGAAGCATGGTCTCTCCAAAATGGACCAAGCAAGGAATCATGCCTGACCCTAACAAGATGGTAATATGTAAGTACTCTGAGCAAAAATTCACTTTAGCAGGTTTTAGAAAACTCAGTGGTGTCCAAGATAACACAGAAAATCAATTCAGAAATTTATCAAAGAAATTTAACAAAAAGATAGAATTAATACCAAAAAAAAAAACAAAAAACCCAAATCTTAGAACTGAAAAATACATTTGCTGAACTGAAAAATTTATTAGAAGCTCTCAACAGCAGAATGCATCAAGCAGAAGAAAGAATCATTGAGCTTGAAGACAGGTTATTTGAAAATACATAGAGGAGAAAAAAGAAAAAAAGAGTGAGAAGGAACAGAGATCACCTACAAGATATAGAAAATTACCCCAAAAGACCAAATCTAAGAATTACTGGTGTTCAAGAAGGAATTCAGCAAGAGCAAGCTTTTTCAAAAAAATAAAAATAGAAAACTTTCCAAAACTTGAGAACAATATAAATATCTGGGTACAAGAAGATCAGAGAACACCAAACAGATTTGACCCAAATAAGACTACCCCAAAGCATATAATATCAAGCTCTCAAAGGTCAGGAACAAAGAGAGGATTCTAAAAGCAGCAAGAGAAAAGAAGCAAATAACATATAAATGAACTCTATTTATCCGGCAACACACTTCTTAACAGAAACCATACTAGCCTGGAAGGAGTGGAACCACATTTTCAAAGTGCTGAAAGAAAAAAACTGCCAAATAAATAAACATGAAACATTACACTAACAGAAGCAAAAAGAAAAACCATATGATCATTTTAAGAGATGCTGAAAAAGCATTTGATAAAATTCAATATCCCTTTATGATAAAACCCTCAACAAACTGGATATAGAAGGAACATATCTCAAAATAATGAAGGTCATACATGACAAACCCACAGCTAACATCATGCTGAATGGGGAAAAATTCAAAGACTTTCCTCTAAGATCTGGAACAAGACAAGGATGCTCACTTTCACCACCTTTATTTAAAATAAATCTGAAAGTCCTGGCAGTAGCAGTTAGCCAAGAAAAAGAAATAAAGGGCATTCAAATTGGAAAGAAAGAAGTTAAATTAGCCTTACTCACAAACTAGATGGTCTTCTATTTAGAAAAACCTAAAGACTCCTCCAAAATACTGTTAAACAAATTCGGTAAATTTCAGGATATAAAATCAACACACAAAAATCAGTAGTATTTACATATACCAATAGTGGACAATCTGAAAAAGAAATCAAGAAAGCAATGCTATTTACAATAGCTACAAAACACATGAAATACCTAGGAATCAATTTGACCAAAGATGTGAAGGATCTCTACAAGGAAAACTATAAAACACTGATGAAAGAAATTGAAGAGGGCATTAAAAAATGGAAAGATATCCCATGCTCATGAATTAGAAGAATTAATATTTTTAAAATTACAAGACTTAAGTTATTAAGTGTGAAATGTCTGATTTTCTTAAGTACTAAGTTTAACAGTTGATATCTCTGACATTCAGTTTGACACTTCTTGTTTTATTTTTAATGTGAAAGTACATCTTCAGTCTTTCAAACACACCTTGTGGCTTGTAATTACCTTTCAATTTTTTAGATCAATTTTTATAAAACCATGGCTAAGTAAAAAGTTCATGTCATTTTCGAATATGAGTTCCATTGTGGAACCAATGCAGTGTAGACAGCTCAAGATAACAGCGAAGTGTTTGGGAAGGATGTGGCTAATGAACGCACAGTACATCGATGGTTTGAGAAGTTCCATTCTGGTGATTTTAATCTTGAAAATGAGCCACGTGGATGACCTGAGACCAAGGTGGATAACGATGAGCTGAAAGTTGTAGTGAAAGCAAAGCCATCTCAACCTATGTGTGAATTAGCAGCAAGTTTTCACGTTACTATTTCAACAATATTGAACCATTTGAAACAAATACACAAGGCAAAGAAGCTGGATAGATGGGTTCCACATGACTTAAATGAGTGTCAGAAGAGAAATCATATGGAAGCTTGCCTTTCTTTGTTGTAACAACATAAAGGAGAACCATTTCTGGACCATATTGTTATGTGTGATGAAAAATAGATTCTTTTTGACCATCCGTGAATTCAGCACAAAGGTTGGATAAACATGAAGTGCCGAAATACAGTCCAAAACCAAATATTCATCGAAGAAAGCTAACGATGTCTGTTTGGTAGTCCAGCACTGATATTATCCACTACAGCTTCATGAAACCTGGTCAATCATTGACAGCCAATGTTTGCTGCAACCAATTTATGAAACAATGAGGATGCTTGCAATTAACCAGCCAAGATTGGTCAATAGAGACAGGCCAATCCTCTTGCAAGGTATCACTTGACCACATGTTGCACAAACAATGCTGCTTAAAACTACAGAAGCTGGACTTGGAGATTCTTTGTCATCCACCATATTCACCAGACCTTGCACCAACTGACTACCACTTCTTCCAGGCTTTGAACCATCGTTTTGCAAGGAAAAATATGCAATTCTCAACAAGCTGTGGAAAACACTTTTTGCAATTTCATTGCCACTCACTCTCCAGGCTTCTTTGCTGCTGGCATAAACAAGCTACCATTAAGATGACAAAACTGTGTTGATAGTTTAGGAACATACTTTGATTAATCGTACTGCTTCTTGGGATATAATGAACTACATTTTGGATTTGAAATCAGACATTTCATATTGAATGACCTAAATGCCTAAAGCAATTTACAGATTCAATACAACCTTTATCAAAATACCAATGACATTCTTCACAGAAACAGAAAAAAATAATCCTAAAATTTATATGGATCCACAAATAGACCCTGAATAGTCAAAATGATCCTGAGCAAAAAGAACAAAGCGAGAGGCATCATACTACCTGACTTAAAAATGTATTCCAAAGCTATAGTAATCAAATCAGCACCATACTGGCATAACAAACACATAGACCAAAGGAACAGAATAGAGAACTCAGATACAAATCCATGCATTTATAACCAACTGATTTTCGACAAAGATGCCATGAACATACAATAGGGAAAAGATGATAATCTCATAAATAAATAGCACTGAGAAAACTTAATAATAATATGCAGAAGGATGAACCTAAACTCTTATCTCTCCTCATACACAAAAATCAAATCAAAATGAATTAAAGACTTAAACCTAAGACCTGAAACTATAAAACTACTTGAGGAAAACATTAGGGAAATGCTTCAGGACATAGATCATGGCAGAGATTTCTTGTGTAAAAACTCAAAAGCACAGACAACAAAAGTAATAATAGACAAATGGAATTAAATCAAGCTGAAAAGCTTCCGCACAGCAAAAGAAACAATCAACGAAGTGAAGAGACAACCCACACTATGGGGAAAAATATTTGCAAACTATCCATCTGACAAGGGATTAATAACTATAATATATACAGAACTAAAACAACTCAGCCAAAAAATAAGTAATATGTTTAAAAAATGGGCAAATGGTCTGAACAGACGTTTCTCAAAAGAAGACACATAAATGGTCAACATGTTTATGAAAAAATGTTCAACATCACTAATTATCAGAGAAATGCAAATAAAACCACCATGAGATATCATCTGATCCCAGTTAAAATGACTTTTATCAAAATGACAGGGAATAACAGATGCTGATAAGGATGTTGAGAAAGGAGAACCCTTGTACACTTTTGTTGGCAATGTAAATTAAGACAGTCACTATAGAGAACAGTGTGGAGGCTCCTCAGAAAACTAGAACTATCATATGATCCAGCAATTCCCCTACTGGGTATATATCCAAATTAAAGGAAATCAGGATATCAAAGAGATATCTGCACTTCCATGTTTATTGCAGCACTATTAGCAATAACCAAAAATATGGAATCAACCTTAGTGCCCATTAGTGGATGAATGGATAAAGAAAATGTAGCATATGTCACAATGGAATATTATTCAGCCTTGAAAAAGAATAAGATCCTGTCATTCGCAGCAACATGGATAGAACTAGAGGTCATTATGTTAAGTGAAATAAGCCAGGCACAGAAAGACAAATATTGAATATTCTCACTTGTAAGTGGGAGCTAAAAAAGTGAATCTTGTGAAGACAGAAAGTAGATTGGTGGTTACCAAAGGCTGGGAATGGTAGCACGGAGGAGGGTATGAAGAGAGGTTGATTAATGGATACAACTATACAGTTATAGAGAAGAAATAAGACCTAGTGTTTAATCGATCAGTAGGGCAACTGTATAGTTAACAATAGTTTATTCTACATTTCAAAATAGCTAGAGGAGAATAATTCATATCTTCCTAGTATAAAGAAATGATAGTTTTTAAGGTGATGGATCCAATCATTTACCATGATTGGATCTTTGCACATTATATGAATGTATCAAAATATCACATGTACCCTGAGAATATGTACATCTATTATGAATCAATAAAAAGTAAAATCTGCAGAGTAAAAAAAAAATATATTGTTAAACAGCTACCATGTTGTGCAATGCATCTCTGAAATTTATGCATCCTGTCTAACTGATACTTTGTCCCCTCTGACCAACATCTCCCCATTTCCCACCCTCTCCCCCTCCCCCAGCTCCTGGTAACCACCATTCTTCTCTTTACTTCTGTGTCTTTGACTTGCTTATATTCCACATGTGAATGAGATCATGCAGTGTTCATCTTTCTGTCTGGTTTGTTTCACTCACCATGATGCCCTTCAAGTCACTGAGAGTGGGACATTTCAAATATTCACAACTTAGTGGGGATGAATCCAGTTGAATTGCTTTCTTTCTGATAACTGATATTTTCTGTTCATGAAGCAGAATGTTGATTATTTTTTCCTGGGGAGAAAGGCAGGTGAGAATAAGAAATGAGAGGTCTTTTTGATCTGAGGATAGGACTGGGGGAGGGGTACGTGTTGAGGGGTGTGTAGGGCACGTGTGTGCCTAGTGGTCAAAGTTTGGACATCTGAAATTCACAGAGTGTCTGGGGAGTGAGAAGGGGAACTCAGAAATGGAGGGACAACAAAGGCATATGGGTTTGCTTAGCAAATTTGCTTAGGGGTCACTCACTCCTCTTTCCACAAACCCAGTACCATTACAAAAGCCACTGATGGAGCTTGGACCTTGACTTCTTAGATTTGAGAGCAGAGAGCACTATCTATAAGAGGAAAAGGCTCCTCTGATCTCCAGATCCCATCCCTTCAGCTATCTGCGACCTTTCCTCCAAGAACTGCTGCTCCTTTCTGCTACACCCAACTAACAGAACATGGGCATAAATTCATCTCTGGTTGAGACCAGCTTCCCCCATATGCAGTTCAGAAGGAACCTCCCTGTCTCATCTGGGCACCCCCAACAGAATCAGATATGGCATCAATCTTCTAATGCTTGTGGTAGCACAGCAACATTCCAAATACACTTCACAAATCGTGCTCAGAGGAGGAGCAAGGCAGTACTACCCCCTGGATACAAGCTGGGGGCTAATGCTGCCTGGGAAGCCTAAGTTATTGGAGAATCTTACAGTCCAAAGAGGGCAGCAGCCTTCTTATTTTTCTTAGTGATCATCGTCTGGTCACCTACCTCCTCCACTGAGGACGTCTTCCAGCAACTTTCCAAAAACAAAAACAAAAATAGCTGCATGAGATGGAAATTAGAACTTCTGCAGGTCTGAGCTTGCTTTTATGGTTGCTATCTACTGTCATACTTTTGGTGGGTATAGAATTCTGGATTAAAAATAAGTTTCCATCAGAATTTTGGAGGTGCTGCTCCACTATCTGGTAGTATGTAATGGCAGTGTTGAGAAACAGAAAGCCATTTTGATATCTCATCGTTTGCTTTTTGTCCATGGTGGATTGAAGGTTTTTTTTTTTTTTATTATTCTGTAGCGTTTTTAAGTTTGGAAAAGATATATCTCGGCGTGGGTGTCCCTGTTTTAATTATCCTGGGCACTCATGTTCTTTATTTCTTGGAAATTTATGATATTTTGTTGATAACTTCTCCTCCATTTTCTCCGTTTTCCTTTTCTAGAGGGCTTTTTAAATGAATGTTGTATGTGCTAGTTTGATTATATAATTTGCTTATATTTTCTCTTCCATTTTTCCAACTTCATTTTATTGTTGTTCTATTTGGTGTTTTGCAAAGCACCTGTATTCAACAATTTTTAAAGTTATATTTTTATTATCCTCAAAATAATCTCTTCAAAGTTTATTACTCACTTTTCTACCTCAGTCTATGTATTTCTTTTCTTTTTAGTAGCATCATTTCAGTCCAAAGATTCTCTAGAAGGATAAATAAACAAATCAAGAAGATAAAACCCACAAGACTACAAGAGTGTCTTAAAACTCTTGGAATGACCATGATCAATACTCTTCTACTTAAATAACCCCTCATGGCCACATAGCTCTAGTGGCCCATGTTCAAGTTTTTATACTGCCTCTAAAATTCTGATTCCACTAGAAGTTTCAGGAAAGAACCAACTTGTCACCAAATTCTTAAATGGAGGGAGTATGAGATCACTGCAGCAAAATCAGTGGACAAAGGCTGAACTACCAGCTCCTTCAACACTTTGATTGAGACTATAGAAAATCAGCATTGCAGAGTAGGGGAAGTGTGGAGTCACTCATGTTCCTTCTGCTCAGTTTCAGAATGATGAGATAGTATCCTCTAAAAGATCAGAAAGGCCACTTGGAATTATCATTGCTATTGCAAACTTTCTCACTGGCAATAGAGAGACATCTTCAAGCTTAAAGTTTGAGTGTGCGCATATCCATGTACCTATACTCTGTTAAGATTGAATTTTCAGAAGGAAATATAGTTTTTTTCTGGTTTGGGATCTTCTCTTGGTATTAAGATCTAAAATTCAACAGCTACAGAGTTGAGAATGCTAAAGATTTTTCAGCCACAAATAGTTCCCTGTTTAAAAGATATATTCCAGATTGGCATCTATCTCCAGTTCCTGAGTTGGGGAGTGGGCAGTCTCGTGGAAGTGCCTCTGTGCCAGAAACAAATGGCTCCTGGCAGCAAGAAGCCCAGGACAAAGCAAGGACAGAGGTTGGCAGGCTGTCTGAGAATCACAGAGATCCAAATTTCTGTCCCTATAGACTCAGTAGTTAAAGAAAAAGAATTGGAAAGGCCCTATTCTCTCTGAGTGTAAGGACTCTCTGTATTTTGGGTCTGTCCACTGGGAAATCTGGTTTCAGCAGGTAAATCATGTAGGAGGTGGCTTGACAACTCTCGAAAATCTTATCCATTTCTTAACTTCAGTCTAGAGATACAAACTTATTAATTCCATCAAGACAAAATATTTCCATCAGCTTAATGATGTTCATTCCTATAACTGGGCTATCATTCTTTTGGGAATTTATTATAAGAAAATAATTCTAGAAAGAAAATATAATTTTACCTCTTCTTTGCAGCAAAATTATTTGTAATTACAGACGCATTGGGATTGACCTTAGAGTTACACCAAGGGGAATGGTATATAAACTATGATACATCCTTGAGGGATTATTAAAAATAATAATTATTAAAACCATGGAATATTAAGAAAAGAGGTTTATAGTTAAATGTTAGTGAGAAAACAAGAACACAAGCTATCACCTATATTTTGATTACAAATTTAAAAATGCATTTATATGGACCAGGACAAGAAAAGAATGCAAAACAAACAAACAAAAAAAAACCTGTCAGCAGTTGCTGGTGGAAGTTGGTTGATCTTTCTTTGCTTTTATTTTTCCTGTTGTGTTTTATGGTGTATTCTAATTTTGAAACAGCTGTTCTGCAGAGAAGCAATTGGGACTTTCTGGTCTCTGCCAGTATTTCCTAAGTGTGTTTCGTAGTACACTAGTTAGGTCTAGAATGTTAAGGCATTCAGTGAAAACAAAAAAACATTTTTGACCAAATGAATGTTATATTCATGTGATCTCAAAATCGTCACTGTAGGGTTTCTTAGAGCCTTCAATATGCTAATACAGAGCATTTTTCTCCCAGAAGGGAAATAAATATGCAGCCTTTTTAAGACATATCAGGCCACAGAATCACTTCCCAGCATCCCCCTAGAACACACACACACACACACACACACACACACACACACACACAGACATTCACGGGCATTCTGTATGACCAGTGTCCTATTGAGCAAGCTGTAGGTAATTTCTGGCCCTGACTCATGCAGTCACCTTGCTCTGCCAGAACTAAACAAACACTTCTCTCCAGCATTCAGAGAGGAACGTGATGGCTTAGCCATTTCTTTTCATCTTTCAAGGTCTCCAGTGTTGTATTCTTTGTGAAAACCTTCCCAACCCCAGGCAGAGCAAATCTTTACTTGCACTTTGTTCCCATTCCACTTTGCCTTTTGTTACAGCACATTGAATTCTTTGACAATTATTTGTGTCTGTCCATCAGCTAGAACAGCGATGTTCCGTCCTCATAGTGCTTCAGAATCAACTGGAAATCCAACGACAATATAGATGTCCAGCACTAGAAGTTCGGTTTCATTCGATCTGGGATGAGACTTCAGCACAGTCCGATTGAGGACCAGAGAACGAGAGCATCACCTTCTCAAAGCCAGAAACATGTTTTATTCATCTTTGTATTACTAGTGCCTGCCACTAGTGGGAGGGCACACATTTTGCTTTAAAAAAGTGCCATAGCAAGAAAAAAGAAATATTTGCTTAGAAACTCATTGCCTAATTTCTTAGTGAAAGAACCCATTTTGGTTCTCTAAATTCTTTAATTCGCTATTTTGGTTATGGAAAGCTAGCTAGCAAAGTATGCATGGGATGAGGGGAGGAAGAACACACACTATCAGCAATAAGCGTGCGATCACGGAGAACGAGAGGTCTTCTAGCGCAAACCAAGATGTCCACTGCTCAATGCTAAGTTTTTTGTTTTGCTTCGTGGTTTTACAATGCCTTGCTGTTGTCCTCAAGCCTTAAGGACTGAACACTCTCTCATAATGCCTTGCAGCTCAACTAGCCAGGCCATGAGCTGTGCTGGCCCTCGAGTTGTCACCCAGAAGGAAGACAGATCAGAGCCCAGATGAGGACAAAGTGAGTGTGGTACCAACCTTGGTGCCAAAAACCTCAGGAATCAAGATAAATAACATTTGATGCCATATTTTTAAGAATCAAAATTAAAGCAAAAAATCATCCTTAACAAAATATCAACATTTTTAGTAAAGATAGGATCAGTCACAGGGGTGTGCCTAGTCATACCAGAGCCTGCAGGAAAAAGAAGAATCAGTTCTATTGATTCTGTCTTTATTTGAAATTTTGATATTATGTTCATCATGTTTTCTTGCATTAATTTTGATTGTTCAATATATTGTATTAAATAGTATTTTTGCAAAACCTTGTTTATCTTGATTACTGTAGTATTTGGGGCTGACTTCAATGTCGCTTCTGAAGAAAGTGTCTCATTTGTCTCAGCCTTGTCTCAATCCTGAGATGGACACTTGGAAACTTCTGTGAAATTGGTTTTCCAACTTTGCAGCAAATGCTCTGTTTGAGAACACACACAGCCCAATTAAATTCCAAGGAAGGAAGCTAACCAGCAAATCCCTCTGTGTCAACATCCATAGACTCAGAATTTCTTAAAGAAGAAAAAAGATTATTTTTTGAAAATAGAAGGTTTCAGACTGATCTGGAATAGGATCCCCAGTGGACTAGCCCATGTGATACAGGCTTCATACATCCCCAAACTGGGAGTTGTCTTGCGAGTGGCAGATATTGGAGAAGAGGATATTGAAACATGGCGAGAAATAATACACCAGGCATCTGTGACAACACTGGAACATCTCTGAGACAGCAAAGCAAGGAGCCCCTGTTCTGAGAATCCATGTCTTGGGCATAGAGCTTCAAATGCCTCAGTGCCATGAGACTTCTGCCTCACAGCTCACCAATGTTTGTTAGGGTGCAATATAGTCAGGACTTCTAAGTACAAATTTTGACTATACGAACAAAAGTCAGGAAAAAAACCACTGATGTATTATACATGTAAGAGTGATTATTGCAAAGGAAAGTATAGATGTGCCACCAAATATAGAAGCAGCACAAAGGATTTCTGAGACTGTTTTATTGTGAAACCCTTTGGAATAAAATGACGGGGATGGCACAAGAGATTTACAGACATTCCTGAAGTACTCTTGCCAGGTAAGTTAAATTAGGATGGGAGAGTTTAGGAGGCAGAATTGACTGCTCTCAGGAAAAATGCAGGACAGCAGAGTCAGTTCTGAAAGCCCAAAGCAGACATAGGAAGTAGAAGTTGTTGCAGGTAAAGCTCAGAGACAGGAGATGGTGTCCCTGACACTGAGGTGTTGTGCCAACCTTTGCCTTCAGTCAGAATTCTGTCCAACCTCTGCTACAGCTTTGAGGCAAATGGCTATAAACAGATAGCTGGAACTCACTGGGCAATCCTCCTCTTGCGCTTAGGAGCCCGCAGTCTGTTTGGAGTAGAAAAAGGCTCCCAGGGCCCCCAGAGCTTGGGAACTCAGCATCATCCCAGAGCTGGCTGGGGCTCCAGGCATGGAAAGAACGTGCAGAGCTCTGAATGAGGACGGCTGCCTGCACAGCGCTCCCAAAGTAGGAGCATTTTCCTGCTCTGAGTCCGGATGCTGGCGGGATAGCTGTGAGTACAGAAAAGCCTGCCAGGTTCTGAGCACGGAGTGCTCTTGGCTCTGAGCCCTGCTACCACAGGGATGCTGAACACCTCTCCTTCCCTCACAGAAAACCTGCAAGTAACTCCAACTCACTAGGAAGCTAGGCTCCCCAAGAAAGAGAAAATAAGAGCTGTAACAGTAGAAATCTTATAGGGGAGTGTGAGAAATTCACTTCATAGCTATACCCACATGCACTGCTCATAGAGGACAAAACATGGGTGACGTACATGCATTGTAAACCATTCCATGTCTGTAAACCGTTTTTTTTTTGGGGGGATCAACTTGAACCATTATTCAAATTCCCCAAACAAATGATGTGTTTCTTTCCTATGCCCCCACACATCACTTGAGGTGAAAATTTAAGAAGTAGATGCCCTTGCAGGGGATGCAAAGGTTTTGCTGTAGTAGAATGTAGTAGGAAAAAAACCTCCCAAAACAATTATAGTTGATGCTTGAAAAATACTGGGGTTAAGGATGCTGATCCCTGTGCTGCTGAAAATCCGTATATAACTTTTGATTTCCCTAAAACTTAACTACCAATAGCCTGCTATTGACTAGAAGCCTACTGATAACATAAACAGTTGATTAACATATATTTTGTATGTTATATATATATAGTATACTGTATTCTTACAATAAAATAAACTAAGGAAAAGAAAATGTTATTAAGAAAATCATAAGAAAGAGAAAATACATCATTAAGTGGAAGTGGATCATCATGAAGGTCTTCATCCTCATCATCTTCACGCTGAGTAGGCTGAGGAGGAGGAGGAAAGGGAAGAGGGTTGGTCTTGCTGTCTCAGGGGTGGCAGAGGAGGAAGGAAATCCACATACACGTGGACCCGCACAGTTTAAACTCATATTGCTCAAGGGTCAACTGTATTGATGATATGTCAATGGGTAGCAAAATTCCTTCCTACCAAGATGAGGAATGTTTCTGTGTGTGCAGCGGAACATCTTGGTGAGTCATGTTGGTCTGGGTCAATGAGCACCCCAGCGTGGCCTAGGTAGGCAGGGCAGACCGGAGGAGCCACACTGCTGTGCTTTGCAAAGTGGGAGCCACTGCAGAACTTCAGGAGGTCGCCACGGTGGAGGCGTGGATACGATGCTCCGCTAGAGAGTAGGGATGAGAGGAGACACCACAGGGAAGGGTGACGGCCTTTGGGTCTCAGGGAGAGAAATCTACCAGGCAGACCCTCACTTCAGAACAGGGCTGTCCAATGTTCTCACTCAGGTTACCTGCTACACTTGGCTGTGCTATCACCTCTAGCCTCACTTGACCGCCAGGTTAGCCACTAAGAATCTCTCTAAACACAAGTGGCTTTTGTGAATGGTGCTTTGAAGGAAAAGCAAAACAAAACCAAAACGGGTCAGTATTCAGTGGGTTGATGGTGGGGTGAAGTGAAGCGAATAGTCATAAAATGTGAGCTTCAGGGGACATTAAGAATAAAATCAAAACAAAACGTGGGACCGAAAAGAGACAAGAAGAAACAAAAGCCCTTGAAAATCCTTGGCCCTGTGGCAAGTGAGGAATGGGTAAACTGGGAGTGGGGTTTCCTTGTCGTGTGGGATTGGAGCTCCAGCCATTTCACTGCACTATCACAGTAAAAGGTGACCCCATAAGGCTGGCAGAGATGAGGACTTCCAGGTGACTGACATAGAAATGAGAGCTTAAATGCCATCACGTGCCACATAATGGCATAATAGAGTTTCTTTTCCCAGAGTAATAATAACGCACTTGAGAGTAGGCTTTTACATGAGTAAAGAGAATATTACTTCTGAATATTTAATGCAAATTGCCATGGAATAAAATGATCATTAAATATGTAAATGCTATTTACATGTGCTTATTACTCCAATAAGTCATCTCTTATATAATACGATCTCTGTGCCCTAATTTGTCACTGGTCATGGGCTCCACAAATCAAAATCTGGGGCAGCTTCTTACAAAGAAGCAAGTTGATGAAATGCACACACACACACAAATCTGTCACTGCTAACAGTAGGTTTGTGCATTTATTTGGCCTTGTTGCTCTTGATCAAGGCAGGAAAGATGGGAATGAGCACCCCACAGAGCATTGATGTAATGCCAGGTGGTGACGGGCCATCTGGATCAAAGTCCAAATGCCTAGTCTCAAGGAGGGACAAGTGGTTGCCATAGACTCCTTTAATGTAGAACTAAGCAAAAGATTAAGAAATTTTAAGAAATTGCCCTTTGTTCATCACAAATGAGCCAATCTTCTACTTTCTCATGAAGGTTGCTTAGGTGGTATTTACATTTTAAAAAGAAAATAAAATGAAGCTGTCAAGAGCTTCCCCCTTGCTCTGATGCTCATCAGTGTGCTTTTTTTCACTTTCATCAGAGGGACCATGTCCTGCCACCCAAAGTGCAGTCTGCAGACTGGCAGAACTTGCACTCCCAGGGCTTGTTAGAAATGCAGACTCTCCGGCCCCACTCACAGCTACCGAATCAGACTCTGCATTGGAACAGACCTCCAGGTGGGTTGTGTCCACATCTCTGGTGGGTTTTATGACTCAACTTGGGAAGCTGGAACTACATTTCCCAGAATCCCTTGCCTGTGGAGCCCCAAATCACAATTGGCCAAAAGAGAAATCTGCATGAGATTTACAAGCTATACGTGATGCAGCACCCCTTGCTCTCCAAGGGCCCTCATAGCTGCAGTGAGACATAAAAACCCGTGCCCCTGGGTTCCAGCTTTTCATAGCTCTCTCCCGTTCCAAGCTCAGCCATTCTCTTTGACTGACAGCCCTTCTTCTATCACAATAAGTCCCCGCCCACTGCCAGACACAGAGGCAGCAGCCTATCAGGAACTTCTCCATTGCCATCCCCTCTCCTTCCCACTGGCTTCTGAGATTTCCCTGAAAGCTCCAACCCGTCCACGCCCAAAGGACAATATATGCCAATGCTTCAGGAAGGTTCATCAGTGACTTTTCTCTAATTCTCCAACTCCACTTTCCAGTTCATCCCATAGTTGTAATAGGCGCTATTCGTATAATAAACAAACGTAATAAGTCGTTAGCAAAACAGGTTTGTTGTTTGTTTTTGTTTCTGTTGTTGCAGGGAGGAGTCAATCTAGTTTCAAGTGTGAATGGATCCAGGGATTTAAGTGATGTCATGGGGACTGATTCTCTCCCCATCCCTCTGCTTTTTATCTTTCCCTGTTGGCCTCGATTTTGGAAGGGTTTGTTTCAATGGTTGCTAGAGACAGTTAACAGCTCTAAGTCCAATGGAACAAAAAAGAGAACACCTTCTTTCTTGTCACCCAAGTAAAAGTTCTGAAATTAGTCCAATGAGCCCTAATGAGCTGGCTTGTGACTGTTGACCTATCCATGACACCTGGCCAGGAGAAGGTATGTTCTGATGAATGGTCCAGGCTGAGATCATAGGCCCAGGTCCATACTAGCAGCTGCAATTTGAATAGTCTCTACCTGAAGTACCCTGTAGTGCAGGGGACCAGCTATAGGCAGGCCCAAATGACCACCACCACAATGAAACAGAGAGATGATCACTTCAGGCTCTGACTACACTTAGAATTTCGCTGCACTAGGTTTCTAGAAAGCAAATACAAAAGGACATCATGGTTTATAAATTTTAAATGCATTAAATGTTCATTGTTGACATTTTAGAAAGCATAAAAAAGAAAAAAAATCACAGTAATCTCACCACTAAGAGAAAATCATTGCAATCATGGAGGTGCATAAACTTTTTTCAAGTAATTTACAAGGAGTATTTTCTGTATCATTAAATATACTTCTACACCATGCTTTTCAATAGTTGCATGGTTTTCCATTGTTATATTGTACTATCCAACCAGTCCTATATTGATAGACCTTTTTATCATTTCTAAATTTTGAGCATTGTATTCAAAATACTTACACATAAATCTTTGTGTTCATCTATAATAGTTTGCACAGGATAAATGCCAAGCAGTAAGCCTGCTGGGTTAAAAGGCATGAACATTTTCCAAATTTCCAACATATTGCCATCCATAAATACAGTATCAATATATACTTCTATCAGATGTGCATTTTGCTATTCCTTAACAATGATTATTAAAAGTATATTTATGCTTGTCAATTTGATAAGAAAATTAATGTCATTGTTGTTTTCCTTTGTGTTACTTTGTGAAGTTAAAACACTTGTTCATGTGAATATTTGTACTTTTATATCTTTTATTGTGAGCTACCTCTTTAGGTCATTTGCCCATTTTAAAAATTGAGGTGTTTATCTTTTCCTGATTATTTTGTTAGGCTCTTTGCATACTAGAGAATGCAAATATTTTCCCAGTTTAACAGATACTTTTAAATTAGTTTTTAAATTGAAATTCACATTTCGATTTTTTATAGACCAGTCTTTCCATTTATGTAACTTGCCTTTAATATCATTCTTAAAAATGCCTCCTTTACTTCACTAAAGAGAAAAAGTAGGAAAAAAAAAGAAATTCCAGGCTCTTCCAGACATTCTGTGCTATTAAAGGAGTAATTATAGGTATTAGTTACCGACTGATTTGCATTATCCCAGTCACACTGCTGGCCCCCTATGTCACCATATCCAAGAAGGCAAAACTTGATAGTAATTTCTGATTTAAAATAATGTTATTTGAATTTTATTTCTCATATGAGTTTGGGTCTCTTTTTATTTAGAATTGTTCATTTCTGGTGATGTGTGTGTCTAGTCTCAGAAACACATTATTTAACAACTATTGCTTGGTAGTATATTTTCTGCAAGAGCAAGTCATGTCTTATTATTTTGATTATTCAAATTCTGCTATTTTATCCTACATTTTTGGATACACTGTAGAATAATTTTGTCAAGCTAAACAAGCCCTTCTGAGATTTTTATTGAAATTACTTTAGGTGTAGAAGTTAATTTATAAGCCAAAGTATTTCTTGCCATCCAGTAGAATTTTGTATCCCTCCTTTTCTCCCCCAAAGAACACCATCCCCTCAATTAAATCTGTTTCAAGCCCTGTGAAACCAGGACACCCTCCTCCACATTTAGAAATCCCAGGCTTGGGGCTTTACATACAGCAGTCAAAAGGCTCATCTTTCTTCTTCAGCATCAATCTACTGAGCTCTCCTGGCATCGCCAGTGAGCGCCGAGGAGCTCTCTGTGCAACTCTTCCCAGTCAAGTGAGATCTGACCTTGGAACTCCACCCTACCATGAGAGGGACAGTGACATGCCCTCTTCCATGGTCTCTTAAAGAAAAGAAGACAATTTGCAGGCACTCAGGCTAAAGTATTGCTCCTTGAGGAAAACTGGCCAGAACTCACAGTAGCAGAACTGGTCATTTTCTTCTACCTCAAAGCAAATTCTCTTAGAGCAGCAGGAAATGAAGTGGTATTCACACTATCAATTACGCCAGCTGTTTACCTAATGAACTCAGCTGCAGAGACAGCAGAGTTGAAGACCAAAAGAATATAATAAGCCCACGGTAAACCCTGCAATAACAAGCACCTCGGCAAATTCAAGGTCTGAATTCACGTGATTACAGTCTAGCTGCCAGGAAGGTGCCATCCCATTATTGACTTATAATGCCATGTTATTTATTGGGATAATTATGCTTTTCAACCCCTCAGGGGCTCAGAAACAGAGAAAGTAAGCAATGTATTCTTATTCATTCAGCATGTGAGCAAATCTCAAGTCAGAATAGATCTCTCCAAGATCTATTATACTGTGTGGGGGCGCCCTGCGGGCTTTGGTGCCTACCCCTGAAGATTACAGGGGCTTATAGGGCATTGTATGAATCAGTGGGGAGTTGGTTCTTCTAAGTTCAGTGAAACACATTTCTGTTTTGTCAGAGCAATTTTGCCTGGAACTCTCACTCACCGCCCCCAAATGTTAGCATCAAGCTCCTGCTCTCAGAGTTTCTTTATAATATTGTATGTATTGAAATGAAATTTTTACATATTCAAAATTTCACAATTCTTTTATAATAATTCGAATATATTCCACATTGCATATATTCTAAATAACCCTACAAAGAAGTTATTATTGCCGATGAGGAAACAGAGGCTTGGAATAGCTAAATAAATTCTTTGGTGGACAAGTTAATAATTCTCTTTTCACTGAACATCATCCACCTGTTTACCTATCTGATTTTTCGCCAGGTTACCAAATCCTTGCAATCAGACACCTTCTAGTTGGATCTCTAATGCCCCAGCCTCTAGTGTGGGTCCTGGGATATAGTGGAATTTGATGATTATCTGTTGAATAGTAGAAAACTACTGGACTAGAAGTCAGTAAATGTTGGGATCCAATCTACTCCTAATAATTATAAGCCTTGTGAACTTGAGCCTACCACTTTTCTCTGACCTTCATTTTCTTCATCTCTAAAATGGAAATAATAATACCAAACTTCTCTTTCTCACAGGTTCATTGTAAGGATTAAATGTGATTCAGTATAGGAAAGGGTTTCAAAATAAATTATGAAGTATAGACAAAATGAAATATATCTTCTCAAGTACTTGCTAATGGATATTAACTAGATTAGAAGAGACCTATTATACAAGGTCTGCTACAAGATCAGAACTCTATAGTTTTTTACAGCATCAGAGTTTACTGAGTCTATTCCTGGTGTCTTTCTTGCTGATAGCTCAGCTCTAGGCTCTGGACCATTTTGCATGGTGCAGTAGAAAGGTCTTTGAATACAGAATCAAAATATGCAGGTTCAGTATTACTTTTGCCAGCAATAAGCCATGTATTAAGTTATTTAAATCTTGGGTTCAAGTTTTTATTTTCTTTTCTATAAAATGATGATGGTAATAGTGGTAGTGATGATGTATATGGAGGGAGGGGTGGGATGGGAGAGGATGGATTAGATTACCTCTCCAATAGCACTGCAGCTTCATTATTCTTTGATTCCACACATACATTACAGATCTCATCATTATGATCAAACTAGAGTTTGGAAAGAGTGGTGTGAATAAGATAGATGCTCGGAGTTATAGGTGTATGCATAAACGTACAGGGTCACCGATAAAGAATGAGAATCTGAAAAACCATCTCCCCCCTCCCTCTAAAAGAAAGCATTTTACATGTGGCAGTTGCAAGTCAATCTTGCTGCAGGCTTGGACCTACTGCCACTGGGGTTGGGGTGAGTTAGACTCCAAATCCACCATTAAGTACCTTTTAATTGGATGGCTTCCTCCCTAATGAGCTGACGAGGCTGTGGGCAGCCAGGGCCCAAGGTGCTCACTTTTTTGGTGGCAGATGCATACTCATGGGGGTGTTGTCAGAGGCATCTCACGTGACCATCTGAGCCCAGCACAGACCATCAGCCACTGCTCTTTTGTCTTCCTCTGACCATTCCTCCTGCTTATTGCATCCCTGGAGGTGTCTCAGACTGCTCCCATCTTTTCCTCCGTTTCCCTAACAAACATTGCCCAGCAGTGTTTGTTAGGGAACAAACACTGCAAATATTGCAATTCTCCTGCAATATCTCTGAAAAATTCAACACCTTTTTGGTGGACTTTGAACTTTGCTGCTTATTCAGAGGATAGGATCTAAAAATAAAACTGGCTTACTTAGCAGTGGGAATAATACAAATTTCATACACCTCCAGGTCCCATTTTCTCTGTTGTATTTCACATAAGTTTCATGTGATTCGAATCAGTTGCCATTTTACCTTAAGAAATTGATGCTTTGTGCAGAAAAAAAAAATGTACTCTTGCAAGGTTTTCAATGGAAAGTTTTCCTACATCAGCCATGTTACTGTATTTCCTTAGGACTGGTTAGTTACAGACCCTGCTGAGGCTTGATTCATATTCATGGTAAGAGAAAACAAGCCTCTTAAGACATCCTTGAACTTAAGGATGAAGAAAAATGCCTTGAGGAGACATCAGCACCAGAGTACAGCTCAGAGCCACCAAATCTGTGGGAAAGCTGATGATGAAAGACAAAAACATTTTTTAGTCATGGATTTTATAAGCTAACCCCCAGGGATTAGTTCTTCGTGGTGGAAGAATGCGAGAGGCACACTGGCAAACAGCCTGCTGGATAATTTTAATGGCCTTTCCTATGAATAAAATAGTTTTATTACTTTGTACCTTTGCTCAGGACTAGGGTCTAGGAAAAGGCAGGCAGGGCAGGAAAAGATAGTTGGCTTTGACTTCAATGGTGGAAAATATATTCCCAAAGTAAACAATCATACTGGGCTACAGAGTGCCACTGGAAGGACTCTTTAAAAAGCAAAACAAAAACCCCCAAACACACCCACACACACAGAAAATTACTGAGATCCAAACTCAATGGGAGCCTCAGTACTGCCCAGCAACCTTGTATTTCTTTTTAGACTGCTACCTTCCATTGTTCAGAATGGTTACTTGTAGTCTTCTCCACTTATCTTCACGTGTCCCATATCACCTTCCCCACTGACTCCACAAAGATAACAGTGGGTTCAAGGTCATAGGAAAAGTAGCACCATCAGGTCAGAACTCCCTTGACTTCCTGGCCTTCAACATGCAAGCTTACCTCCGCTGGTACTCTATTACTTTACTGGGGCTGCTGTAACAAAGTGCCACAGACTGAGTGGCTTAAGCAACAATGACTCATTGTCACACAGTGCTGGAGGCTAGAAGTACCAGATCAAGAGCTGGTTCCTTCTGAAGGTACTCGTGAAATACCTGTTCCATGTCACTCTCGTAGCTTCTGGTGGTTTTCTGGCAATCTTTGGTGTTCCTTGCCTGCTGCATCACCTGATCTCTGCCTTCAACACATGGCTTCTACCTATGTGTGCATGTTTGTGTCCCGATTTTCCCTTTATACAAAGACACTAGACATATTGGAGTAGGACTCACCCTATTCCATATGACCTCATCTTAACCAACTACATCTGAGATGATCTTATCTCCAAACAAGTTCACATGGTGAGGTACTAGGAATTAGGATTTCAATATATGAATTTTGGGAGACACAACTGAATCCATAACAGGTATCCGTCTTTAACCCAGGCCTGATCTTTTCAGAAGTACTTTTCCTCTTTGTGTGGCTATTCCCCCCACAGATGCTTTGGAATCCAACCATTCCTGCTGCCTCAGAAACACTGTTCAATCAGGCACCACCTCTCTTTTCAGTAACTCCAATTGCTCCTTCTCTATGACCCTTCCTAATCAGCATTTAAACAAGTGCATCTCTGTGCCATCTCAGGAAACCACTGCGACAGCAAAAGCTTTGCACAGACCTCACATCCCACGTTAGCTTTGGTGCTATGCTCTCTCTTCCTTAGGAATCTACATCAGCTCTCTCTATTTGCGTATCTCTTGTTCTACAGTCTGGCCTCCGCCCTCATTACTTCATTGAAACTACTCTGCTAAGAAGAAGGGATGGCTTTGTTTCGGCCCAATGCGACAGCCTCTACACGCTCCATCTGACCTGAATCTGCGTCATGGTTGAACACAGTTGACCTACCTGGAGTTCTGGAAATCCTTACCTATTTCAGATTCTGCAGCTCCTCATTCCCCTCACACCACGTTGCCTTGGTTTTCTTTCTACCTCACTGGCTGCTACATCACCATCTTCTTTGCCAGCTACTCTTTCTTTGTCAATCCCTTTAAATGTCAGCATTCCTCAGAGGCCCATGCTCAGTCCTCCAGACGTATCCTTCTGTAATCTCTTCTACCCTCAAAGCTCCAATGACCATCTATATTCTCTGATTCTCTACCATATTTCTAGCTAGGATGGCTCTCCTGAGCTCCAGACCTACATGAATAATACTGATGGACATCACCAGATGGATATCCACAGATAGCTGAAACTCAATTTGTTCCAAACTGAATTTATCACAGGTCATCCAAAGCTATTTCTCTATCTGTGCCTGACATCTCAATCAATGGTACTGTTATTTCACCCTGTGTCTCAGGTAGAAGACTTGGACTTTTCTTTACCTTTTCCTTTCCTACAAAGCACATACACTCACACCTATTCTTTGGATTCTCTTTTATTATCTTTTGAAATTCTCCAATTCTGCTTCTGGCAGTAGCTTATTTCAGGCTATTAGCATCATTCTCCTAGGCTACTGCAGCAACTCACTAGCAGGTCTCCTTGTCTCTGATCTTGCCGTCCTCAGATCCATTCTCCACACTGTAGCCAGAGTGACCTTTCTCAGTGCAATACCACCTTCCCGCTAAAAGAGATTTTCAATGGTTCCCATTGGTCTACAATTAAAATGCAAACCCCTTATGGTGGAGTCTGGTAATCTGTCCTGTGCTTGACTTAGTCATAGCTCCATATTCTAATGGAAAGCCCCACCCATTCTGAACTACGTGCAGGTCCCCAGTGCATTGTGATTTCTCTTACCCTACAGCCTTTATGCACATTGCTGCCACTGCGAATTTCCTGTCTTTACTCCTTTCTCCCTGCACCACCAACCTGTCAGCTGAGAAACTCACATCCCCAAAGCTGGCATAAAAAGTCCTCCTAAAGTTTCCCATACCAGCAGGTTCCTTTCCTAACTTTTATCACATTATAAATTATATATTCCATATGTATTATTATCCCTTGAGGAGCAGGACTTTGCAATCTATGGGTAAGAAATAGCTTACCTCTGACCATATACCACAGGGCCTGGCATACAGTAACTCTTCAATAAATGTCTATTTAATAAATGACTAAGTGAAAAGAATGGATCAAGCCATCAGAGAGATGGTTGAAGCAAGCCATATGTTACATATATAGCAAAACCAGAGGCAGTACATTTTAAAATGCCAACCAAATATGCTCAAACACAGATAAGCTAAAAAAAAATCAGAAATGTCCCCAAATGCTTAAGTATATGAATGACTTTTAAGAACTCATTTTGTTGACAGTTTTAAAATACCACCTAGGTGTTTGTAACAAATACTCAAGGTCAAATTTGGAAGAAAATATAAACTCCTTTTCATTTGCACATTGATTTAAAAAAAAAACAGTCTTCCTACTGTTTCAGGTAGTCAAAAGCACTGCAAAACAGACTTATTGGGATCTGTGTGTAATAAGAATGAGGCCAATGGCAGATTTATACTCCCAGGAGAAGCGCATTAAAGGCTGCTTCTGTCACTGTCTCCGAAGGAAGCCTCTAGACTCTCCCGCAGGGTTCAGCCAGCATAATAAAATAGCATGAAGAATATGAACTTCTAATTCTTCTATCTGTAGTATTACAAGGTAATATTGAGCCCTAATTGAGAGGCGGAAGGAGGATTGCTTGGGTCAAAAACCTAATAATAGCAAATTCTGTCAACCATCAGAATATATCCGAAATCTATCTGCATTCCTCAGACACTATCTCTCCTGCTACCCCTTTTGGCTCTAATCACCATCATTTCTTGCCTGAATTATTTCAAAGGCCTCCAAACATCTGTCCTTGCCCTTGCACTTTCTGTTCTCAACACAGTAGCTAAGGGGATCCTGCTAAAACAAAAGTAGGAACATTTCACGCCTCTGTATAATTCAGAATAAAAACTGAAATGCTTATAATGAGCTTCAAGACTGTACAAGATCAGCCTCTCTACCCTAAGCCATGACAAATCTGTCCTGATCTCCCATGGCCCCTTCTTCAACCATTCCACTCTAGCCACAGTGGCCTCTTTAAACACTTCCAGCGTATTCCTGTCTTGAGGCTTGTGTACTTCCTCTTCCCCCAAACTGAAGCATTTTTTCTCAAACATCCCCATGCCTCGCTCATTCACCTCCTCCAGGCCTTTGCAGTCATGATTTCTTTTCTGTGGCATCTTCCCCTTAAATTACAGTCCCCTCTCACCAGCAGCACTCGCTGTTTACCTTTCTTGCCTTAATTTGCTTCTTAGCAGACAATTCCATCTGACACCCCACTTATTTATTTGTTTCTTCATTGCTTGATTGCCCACGTTGTACACACTTTGGGATTATTATCTGCTCTTGTTTACTAATGCATTCCCTGCATTTAAAACAGTGCCTGGCACTTAGTAGTCACTCAATAAATAGGAGTCAAATGAAAATATAAAATCAAATTTAAACACTTTCACTTTGGCCAGAATGAAGTAAGAAGGCCAGATTAACCTCCCCACTATAAACAAGTTAAAAATGAACAAAATACATGAAAGAGTGTTTTCCAGACTTTGGACAATGGGCAACACAGTACAGTTACCTTGAGAAAAGGGCAGGAAACTCAATGAAGCCCCAAATTGTCCCAGCTTAGTGCCTCGAGGGGATTCATAAGGTGCAATGCAGGAATGGCTCAGCAATATCCCTAAATTGAGAAGACAGCGTTGGGGAGTCCAAGGTGGCTAAAACTCAAAGGGAAGAGTAAGGGAGAGGGGAGAACAACACAGAGAGACCTCTGGGAGTGTATAGAAAGCTCCCTTTGAGTTTTCAGCTGAGCACTGATCAGTGCCTGCATATGAGGAAACTACATGAGGCCAGGAAACGATACCAGGAGGGATATGATAGAACAGTCCTCAATGATCACACCAGCGAGAGTGGAAATACCTCCTAACACCTGGAGCACTAAGTATGATCCTCGGATATTGTCACAGTTGTGGGGGTAAACAAGAACCAGACAAAAAGTCGCTGGACCCACCTAATAAAGCCTTCAACCAAACCCAAAAAAGATTAAATTATTTCTAAGTAATTTAAGTGTGTCTCTGAACAAAGATGAAAAATATTAATATCTAAATGAATACAAAATTCTCCTGCAAACCATAATGTAAATTTCACAGCATCTGACATCCAATCAAAAATTAACAGGCACTTGAATAACCAGAAAATTCAATGCATATTGAGCAGGGAAAAACTCCATAGAAAAGACACAGAAATTTTATTATATGGATTGAATTGTGTCCTCTCCCAAATACTAACCCCCAATACTGAGAATGTAATCTTGTTTGGAAATAGGGTAATTGCAAAAGTAATTAGATAAGTTAAGACGAGGTTACTAGGGTGGCTTCTAAACCATTATTACTGGTGTCCTTTTAAAAGGAGTAAATTTGGACACAGAGAAAGATATGCATAAGAGAAGATTATGTGAAGAGACATGGGGAGAAGCTTACCACAAACAAGCCAAGGAGAGAAGCTTGGAACAGATCCTTCTCCATAGTCCTCAAAAGGAATCCACTCTGCCAACACCTTGATTCTAGACTTCTGGTCTCCAAAACTGTAAAATAATAAGTTTCTTTTGTCTTGGCCACTCATTTTGTGGTTCTTTGCTATGGTGGCCCTAGAAAACTAATATAGGCATCACTGATACCATTAGTAAAGAATGATATGATAAACATACAGAATATGTTCAAGAAGGTAGAGGAAAACATGCACATGATAAATAGACTCTTGGAAAATATATTTTAAAAATCCAAATTGAAGTTCTATTGATGAAAATAACAATATCCGAGATGAAAAATACACAGAGGGAATTAATAACACATTCTACCTACAGAAGAAAAGATTAGTGAAACACTGCAATATAAACAATCTGAAATCAAATACACAGAGGGAAAAAAAAGACAAAATAACCAAAACCCCAAACCCAAAAAGAATAGTACTCATGAGGTTTGGAACATTTTTAAGTAGCCTAACATAAGAAATTGGAGTCCTAGAAGGAGAAGCAGTTGGGAGAAAAATAAATATTTGAAGAAATAATGGCCCCAAATGTTCCATGAAGCTCAATAAATCTCAAGCAAAAGAAACATATGAAGAAAATTACACCACGACACATCATAATCAAATTTTTTAAGACCAGGATTGATGAGAAAAAGAATTTTTTTAAGTAGTCAGAGGAGGAAAAAAAGCAAACACATATACACAGAAACAAAGTCAAGAGTGGCAGTAGTGTCAGAAATAATTCAAGCAAAAAGTAGCAGACTGACATCTTTAAAGTATTCAAAAATGAAAATTATCAACATAGAATTTTATACCTAGCAAAAATATTTTACAAAAAACTAAAGCAAAATAATAACAATGTGGAATGGCTCAGTTGGAAGCTGTGAACACAGTGAGTTTGTGTTGCAGCTGAATAATCCCAAGCTTAGAAAATTCCAATCTTTTTTTTTTGTTTGTTTGTTTTTATTTCAGCTTATTATGGGGGTACAAAAGTTCTGGTTAGATATATTGCCCATGTCCCTCCCATTCCCTTGAGTCTGAGCTTCAAGCGTGTCCATTCCCCAGGCAGTGCACATCGCTAAAGGTTCTGCAAGAAATATGCCCAATTTTGCCTCGGAGGCAGACATTATCTTTATTATCTTAGTCAGGAAACAAATTTGCCCTCTCCTCTGGAGGGAGGCAATATTTTTATCTTCCAAGAATGTTTGCTTGGAAACCATACATGATAACTTGGTTAAAAAAAACTGTTAATGCCTTGGCTCTGCTCAGAAAATGTGCTGAAAGGCAAGCAACCCATGAACAATTGTCTCCCAATAATAAACTAAAATCTTTATGCACTTAACAACAAAACTTCAAAATATATGAAGCAAAACAGAACTGAAAGGAGAAATAGACACATCTAGAATTATATAGAAAATTTGAATAATCTTCTCCCAAGAACTGATAGAAAATGTACAAGAGAGTCAGTAGGGATATAGGACCTGAATTTATAAAACACTCTACCTAGCAGCAGCACAAACATTTATAGTAAGTACACATGGAACATTTACCAAGGTAGGCCATTGCTAGTCTATAAGTGACGCTAAAGTAAATTTTAAAAAATCATAAGATCCCAACATTATAAAATATGTTCTCTGAGCACAATAGAATTAAATTATAAATCAATAACAGAAATATATGTGGAAATTCACCGAATATTTGGGAAATAAACTTTAAATTTTTTTAAGAGACAGGGTCTCATTCTGTCACCCAGGTTGGAGTGCAGAGGCTCAGTCATAGCTCATTGCGATGTGAAACTCCTGGGCTCAAGTGATCCTTTAGGCCTCCCAAAGTGCTGGGATCACAGGCATGAGCCATCACACTGGCCTCATTTTTATTTTTAATTGACAAATAATAATTGTGTATGTTTATGGGGTACAATGTGATGTTCTGTTCTATGTATACATTGTAGAAAGAGTTGATCAAGCTAATTAACATACCCATCACCTCACCAACTGTCTTGGTCCATTTTGTGCTGCTATAACTGAATACCTGAGGTGGGGTAATTTATAATGAACAGAAATTTATTGACTCACGGTTCTGGAGGCTGGAAAGTCCAAGATCAAAGCTCCAGCATCTGATGAGGGCCTTCTTGCTACATCATCCCATGGTAGAGGGGCAATAAGAGGGCTAGAGAGAGCAAGAGGTTGAGCTCACAGCCTCAAGCTCTTATATAATTGGCATTTATCTATTCATGAGAGTGGAGCCCTCATGACCTAAAAACCTCCCTTTAGGCCCCACCTCCTAACATAGTTGCACTGGAGATTGAGTTTCCAACACATGCTTTTTGGGAGACACATTCAAATCATAGCACCAATTTAACTTTCTGTGTGTGTGTGGTGAGAACATTAAAATTTATTCTTTTAACAGCTTTTAAATATACATTATTATTAACTATGATCACCATGCAGTGTAGTATTTCATTAAAATTTATTCTTTTAGTCTAACTGAAACATTGAACTCTTTGATCAACATTTTCCCTTTCCTTAAACCTCTCCTCCCACCCCAGTCTCTGGTAACCACCTTTCTACTCTTTGTTTCTATGAGATCAACTTCTTAAGATACACACACACACACACACACACACACACCACAATTTCTTTATCCATTCATCCTTTGATGGACATTTAGGTTGATTCTATATCTTAGCTATTGTGAATAGTGCTGAAATGAACATGGTAGTGCCAATGTCTCTTTGATATACAAATTTCAATTCCTCTGGCTATATACCCAGATGTAGAGTTGCTGGATCTTATGGTAATTCTAATTTTAGTTTTGTGAGGAACCTCCATACTATTTTCCAAAATGGCTGTACTAATTTACATTCCTACCAACAGTGTACATGTGTTCCGTTTTCTCCATATCCTCACCAATACTTGTTATTATACTATACTTCTATATAATCTGTGAATCAGTGAAGAAATCACATGAAGAATTATAAAAAATTTTGAACCAAGTGGAAACAAAAATATCAAAATATGTGTAATGAAACTAAAGCAGTGTTTAGAGGGAAAGTTATAGCACTAAACACTGATATTAGAAAAGGTAAAAGTTAAGTTTCCACCCCAGAACCTAGGAGAAGAGGAGCAAATTAAAACCAAGCAAAAAAAAAAAAAATAACATAACATAAGAAGAAAATCTAATAAAATAGAAGACAAAAGAACAATTAAAACAACAACAAAAACCAAAAGCTGGGTCTTGGGGAAGATTAATAAAACTGATAAACCTCTAGCCAGACTGATCAGACAAAAAGGAGAAAAAACGCAAATTACCAATATCAGGAATTAGAGTGGGGGCATCACTACTGATAATACATTCATTAAAAGGATAATAAAGAAATAATATGAATAATTTTATGGCGATAAATTTGGCAAATTTTATGAAATGAACACATTTCTTAGAAGTCACAAATGACCAAAGTTCATTCAAGAATCTAGCTAAATTTCTATGACTTTGTGTCTATTACAGAAATTGAATAGAGTTAACAACATACTCAATGACAACTTATTGGGTACAAGGAAAGGACATCTGCTCCCAACACTTCTATTCAATATTGAACTAGAATTTGTAGTGAATTTAATACATCAAGACAAAGAAACAAAGCATAAATATTGGAAAGGAAGAACCAGAACTGTCTTTATTTACAGGCGATATGACCACGTGCATAGCAAATCTCAAGGGCTATAGAAAGTATCTACTAAAACTAGCAAATGAATTCAGCAAATTTGCAGGACACAAAATTCAAATATATCCATATATTTTAGGTGATATTCTATATATGTTCTATATATACGATATTCTATTACTATATTCCTACATAAGCAGTAAATAATTGGAAAGTAATATTTTAAAGATAAGATTTATTAAAAATTTATAGATATAAATACTCAGGGATAAAGTTTTTAAAAGGTGAAAAATCTGTATACTGAAAACTAAAAATATTGCAAAGAAATATCAAAGAATAGCTAAAGATATAGAGAGATAAACCCATTCATATACATTTGTCAAAAAAAATATGACTAAGATGTCATCTTCCCAACTTAATTCAATGCAATCGCTAAGTTTCCATAAGCATTTTTGTAGAAATTGATAAGATTCTAAAATATATATAAAAAATACAAAGGCCATACAATAGCCAAAACAATTTTGACAAAGAAATAAAACAAAGTTAGAGATGTACACTGCCTCATTCCAAGACTTACTATAACATGTATTAATCAAGATAGCATGGTATTGGTACAAGGATAGAAACAGATTCAGTGGAACAGAATAGAGAATAAAGAAATAGATGTACATAAATAAGGTTAATTGTTTTCCAGCAAAGTTACCAAGGTAATTTAATGGGAAAAGGAAAGTCTTTTCAACAGGTTTACTTGGAATAATCCCATTATTTATGGATAAAATAAAAGAACCTCAATCACTGCGTTACGGCATTCACAAGAATGAATTTAAGATCTGCAATAAATCTTAATGTATAAAGATTCTAGGAGAGAAATAAAGAAAAAAGAGAGAAAGAAAGAAAGGAAGGAAGGAAGGAAGGAAGGAACTCTCTTCATAACTTACAATTAGGTAAATATCTCTTGGACAGAACACAGAAAACAACTACAAAGAAAAGAAATTGATGAATTGGAATTCCTAAAAATGTAAATAAAATTACTAATAATTGTGTAAAAAAAGGCACAATTAAGAAAATAGAAAAGTACAATATATATTGGGAGAAAATATTTACAATAGAAATATTTGACAAAAGACTTTTATCCAGAATATGTTAGGGAACACTTACGACTCAGTAATAAAAACACAACAACCCAACTTTGAAAAACGTGCAAGAGACTTGAATAGACAATTCAAAAGAAGATATATGAATGACCAATAGGCAAATAAAGAAGTGTTCAACACTTTAATAATTAAGAAAATGCAAATTAATATCAAAATAAGATACTTCTTCATACTCACTAGAATGGTTAAAATTAAAGATGACAATACCAACTGTTGGTCAAGACATGGAGCACCTTGGACATTCACCTATTGCTAATTGCAAAATAGTACAACCACTTGGGAAAACAGTTCAGTAGTTTTATTCATTTTTTTAATGACATAACTTAAGGTGTACGAATTGCACTACTAGATATTTACTCAAAAGAAACAAAATGAATTGAAGGAATTGTTTGCATATTCTGCATATGCGTCCTTTGTAGCATTGCAACTATCTTCTCCCATTCTGCAGCCTGCATTTCTCTCTCTTAATGTACTTTTTGATAAAAAGGAATTCTTAACTTTAGTCCTACTTGTCAGTCTTTCCTTTTAATGGTCAATGATTTTTATGCCCTCTTGAAAACATATGCTCATAAAATTACATAAAAAGCAAAAACTGGAAACAACCAAAATATCGATTGATAATTTACTGGCTAAACAAATTGTCATATTTTCACACAAATACCACTAAACAATAGTAATGAAATGCGGATACACATAACAACATAGATTAAATCTCAAAGCATTGTATTGAGTGGAAGAAACCAGATTCAAAAGTATTCATATCATGTGATTCTGTTTATATGAAGTTCTAGAACAACCAAAACTAAAATATAGTTATAGAAATAGGGTGGCAGGGATTAAGATGGATTGACTAGAAAGGTCATGAGGAAACTTTCTGAGGGGATGGAAATAGCCTAGATCTTCATTGGGGTGGTGGTTACACAGATATATGTATTTGTCAAAACTCTTCCAACTACATTTAAAGTGTATGAATTTTACAGTAAGTAAATTATGTATCTCTAACAATGTAGAAATAGGCTTTAACCACCCCCCGCCCCACCACGCTGCATGACACACCTATGAGAACATTCAGTGATAGGATAAAGAACCAGAAGCCATGACAGAAAAGTAGCTTCTTAGGGCGTGTGAGCATATTCCCTCTGGAACATGTAAGGACATGCACACAAGTGGTGAAGATTACTCTTTATTGCCCTGTAGCAATCATCTGCCTTTTTAAAGTTCCCAGAGGTTTGTGTCTAGGTTCTGCATCTCGTATCCAAGAAAGAAGGGCTTGGGCCTGGCAGACATTTGCCCAGCTGCGGAGTTGATAAGAAATCAAGTGTCAAGCATTATTTAGTATGAGCTATATGTTCTGTAGCCGTTTAGCAAACAGTTCCAGGATAAATGACGACTCCCCTGTCTCGGGAGAAAGGGGAAGATATCCCTGAAGCCAAAGAGAGACAGGTGGGATTTCAGTACCCCTCGCAGCATGACAGTTACATGGCTCTGCGATTAGCCTTACACATGTTCAGCCTTGAGTGCGAACAGGAACACTGGTCACACGGTTTCAAGACTTCCCTGGAGGTTAATGCACTGGCTTTCAGCAAAATGTGACACAGCACAGAACAAAATGCTGTGTTATTAACTACTGGAGAATTACAAATAGGTTTATGGTCTGGCAGATCTGATTTGGAAACTACATAAAATGGAATTATCTGTAACTTGCATATGGCACTCTAGCCAGCGTGACAAAGTGGGACTCTGCATTAAAAAAAAAAAAAACAGATATTAAGAAAATATTAGACTTGCCTACAGCTTTTGTCTTAAAGTTCAAATGTATTGAATTCTAGATATTCCAGCTTTACCTCAAAGGCTGTGGCCTGCTATGGTCAATGAGAGTCTCCTAACTCAGTCAAACACGAGCAGGGCTAAGGTGAAGCCATGAGCTGAGATGCAGAACAGAGGGGATCCTTGGTACCTCCCTGCTGAGAGGTGACAGTCAGCCCTTCTGGTGAAGACTTTGCAAATCACCTAAAATTGCTTTGCTGCTAGAAGGTGTTATCTGAAACTCTACCTGTGCTTACAGCTATTTTCCTTACTTTTTCAGATGGCTAGTAGCATTTTTTGCAACCTACTGTTCTTAGCCACCCACAAAAGACAAGCTCCCAACAATTGCCATCTTCTCAAGTATTAGAACTATATCACCATAGGCCACAGATATAGAAAGCAATATGAATAAACACTATTTATATAAAGAGCTCTTGCAAATAAAAAATATAATGCAAACAAACATTCTAGAGAAACTAAGCAAAGAGCATAAAGAGATAACTTACAAAAGAAGAAATACAAATCTCCAATCTACATTAAATAGGTCCAGGTGTCACTAGTGTGAAATTTAAAGTAAAAATGAGCTAGAGATTTTCAAATATCAGGTTGTTGATGATTTGCAAAATATGAGTGCATGATAAGACAAGTACTCTTATGTACTGCTAATGAAACTATAAATGGCATAATCATAAGCAAATTAGCAATATGCACTAAATGACATAAAATGTTTCATGTCCTTCGAATCAATGATTCTTCCAAGACATGGTACAAAAGAAATAATCACACATGTACACAAGGATTTCTGTACAGGGATGTTTATCAGTAGTTGGCAAAAATTGTACACCACTTAAAGGTCTAATAAAAGAGCTATGAATAAAAATATATGGTATATTATGAAATATTATAAACCCATTATAACTATTGTTCATGAATAATATGAGAAAATATTCAAGATGTAATGCTAAGTATAAAAATAGGATAAATGGGTGAATCTATGAGTCTACATTCTACAGAAGGAGAAGCCTCCGAGGTATGGAATTCTACAAAAAGAATTCAAAACCCCATAGCAATCAGACAAATATGAATAAGAAGAACAATGAGATACTGATTTAAAGGCATCCTAATGGCAAAAATTAGAACATATGATACAAAGTATCTATAAGAATGTGGGGAGATGGAGACTTGAATGATCCTGGAAAGCAATGTAGTGTTACATAGAGAGGTTGAGTTCTCATGACTAATTCCACTCTTAGATATACATCACAGAGACACTCTTACACAGGCCCTTATGGGAACATGTCAGAGACATTTGTCATATTGACTGTGGCAAGGAGATGTTAGAGTAATCCACTTGTTCAACTCTGGAAGAAAAAATAAGAAAAATGTAATAAAATGTAGTAAATGCATACTATGTAATGACAAAACTGTGTGTGCGCTTTGATATATCTGAAAAACATAGTGTCGAGTGAAAATAAGGACAGAATGATATTTTCGGAAAGATACATATTAAAGAATGCATTCATGAAGAAATGCAACATGTTGCATATATCAAAAACAGTTCGTATGCAAGGCAACATATTTCATATATCAAATATATTAGGGAAGTATTTTCATCAGAAAGGAATAACAATAATTATTATTATTGTTACATTTATAATTGTAACAGAAAAGGGCCTTTCTTAGATTGATGATCAATGATGAAGTATTCTACAACTGAAAGGCATGATACCTTCAACACTCTGTATCTAAGATTTTTTTTAGAAGACCTCTATATTAAATTCATATACCACATATTCCCAACTTTGTAATAAACATGCAATGAAACACCAGAAAGAAAGGAAAACCTTAAAATGTTAACTGTGGACATCTCTAAATTTGATTTAATGACATGTCGACTACTTCCTTTGTATTTGTAGCAAGGGGCTAAGCTCTAGCCTGTATTTTGCTCACTCCGGGAATTTGAAGGTGTTTGTGCATAGCAGGGTTGATTGGTGTGGCATAGGATGGTGTCTTAGTCTATTCAAGCTGCTATGATAAAATGCCATAAACTGGGTAGCTTATAAACAATAGAAATTTATCTCTCACAGTCCTAAAGTCTGGGAGTCCAAGATTAAGGTGCTGGCAGATTCAAAGTCTGGTGAAGGCCTGCTTTCTGTTTTGTAGATGGTGCCTTCTTGCTGTGTCTTTCCATGGTAGAAAGGGCAAGACAGCTCTCTGAGGCCTCTTTTATAAGGACACTAATCCCATCCATGAGGGCTCTGCTCTTTCCACCTCCTAATTCCATCACATCCGTGATTAGGTTTTAACATATGAATCTGGGGGCAACACTAGCATTCAGATGACGGCAGGTGATTAATACAGACTTTCAATACAGCCTAAAAATAAGGAGGGTAGGAGGGGACACTAACTGTCCAGGCATTTAAGGACTTGGATTAGGAAGGAGGAGAAATAATCATTGAAGTATGAGTTATTATTAATATTAATAGACTTTCAGCTTACATGATTGGGAGAAATACGTTACATACTTTCCCTCTTTTTCAAGCATTCTATATGTAAATAAAATGTATTACTTTAAAATGAGAAAAATGTTATAATAAATTTGAAAATAAAAGTCTCAAATATAAAAAAAAATGCAGAGGCAGGGCATTTCCACCAAAAGTCCTGCTCACAAATCTTTCTTTTCTTTCTAGGCTTATATTATCCACGTTGGTCTGCTCCATCCCTGCTTTGTGCTGGAGTCTGGGAAGAGAGAGATGGAAAACATTATCCTGTTTTCAAACGGCTCTCAGACTATTCTGGAAGGGTACCTAAAAATGTTTATTTTGACATAAGATATTTTAACTCTATAGTTCAAGTGAAAGGACTATTTCTAGTACTATAGATGTCACATCTCATGGAAGGCTATACTCTCACACAATGACTCTGAACAATTAAAAAATTATACCACAGTGTTCTTTTTCTTCTGCAGTTGGAAAGGAAGAGGTTAGAAGTATTGTGGGGTATTGTCTTCCAGAGAAGCATCTTGTGGCTAATTCCTTGAGTCTTGTTGGAAACTATCCCATAGTCCTTCCCCCACAGGCCTTGCATCCGTCTTTCTTCTCCCTGGCTGATTCTAGAGCCAGTGTCAGGCTTAGGTAATACTGACTAGCTTCAGCACTTTGCCTCCCTTTCTCTGCCTTTTTTGCTTCCCTAGTCTTCCTCTCCCCATCCTCAGGGTGGTACCCAGTCCTCTCCCAATGCTCCAGAACTCCCATTCTAGTAACCTTAACTTTCCACCATAGCACCACACACTCCAGTATTTTCTCTCCCTCCACTGCTTTGCCGTAATATTCCCTTTCAACGTTATATTTGGATTATTAAAGCCCATATTTATTACCACCAATGGATCTATTAGGCATGCTATATATTTTACTTGTTTATTTGTTTATTTTCTGCTTTTCCACACACTCTCTCCCACTCCCAAACTACAGTGTAAACTGCACAAGATCAGTGATTTTTGTTCTGCTGTAGTCCAGGGTCTAAAATCAGTGCCTGGCTCACAGAAAAGATGCTTAAAAAACATTTGTTGTGAGGATGAATGCATGGGTGGAAGAATGGATAGATTTCAGGGACATAATATGGGTAAAGGAAACTTCCAAGCAGCCCTTACATAAGGAGTGGTAGGTGATTGTCTATTCCATCCCTTCCTTCATCAGATATTTACCGAACACCCGCTAAGTGGTAAATAAAACACACTTTTCGCCCTGGAGGAGCTTGCAGTCTAGAAGGGCAGACAGGCCAAAGGCAGCAAAAATATAGTAGTGTGAAAAGCTATTGGGTGAGCATGGAGGAGGAGCACCCAATCTAGTTTCGGGGGATTCCATAAGGGCTTCAAATGTCTACCCAGCTGAGACTGGGAAGTGAGCAGGAATACCAGATGAATAGGAGGCAGCAGGATTTGAAACAGAGTGCTCCTGGCAGAGGGAAAAATTGTGCCAAAGCTTGGAAGTGAGAGAGAAGGTAGCATGTCTGCCCTTGGTGCTGCACGACTCATTCATGTCATGTTTTAAGTGAACAGCTCTCCTAGGCTCTGTTGTGCAAATAGTGTTGATGGTTGCACAACATTGTGAATGTACTTAATGCTACTGAACTGGACACCTAAAGATGGTTAAAATGGGAAATTTAATGATATATATATTTTACCACACTAAATAAATGTGTTAAGTATATAGCCAAAATATGTACAGAAAGGTGTTTATAAAGATGTTTCAGGCTGTTAATATAAATGTTGTTTTTTCCCCTTGTATTTTGTAAGGTTTAAGGTAACTTTTAGCCTTTATCATTTGTAATTTGTTGTGATTGCTTTTCTAATTATGAGTAAATTATCATGATAAAAAATAGAGTGAATGGGCAATTGGTATAGTTGTTATACAAATGATGTACTTGAAGAATAGCTAACTGGTAGACCTCCGGCTGTCCTCTTTAATACTACACCATCACAGGGCTGTGTGTACAAGGTATCCTCTTTTCAGGGGTGAGGGTATCTTTAGCTCAGGAGGTAAAGGACTTGCCCGTGGGCATCTAATCAGGAGGTCCCTCTAATTTTGAAGCCTGACCTTGTACTCACTGCATGACACCATCTCCCATTTGAAAACTCCTACCTTAGATTGTAACATGGTTGAAGAAAATAAGCACTGTGCATCTTTTATAATTCCTCTCTAAGTAAATATATGCAAATAACTGAAATTTTCAGACTGAAAACAGTGAGCTTTACCTCTGAAAGAAAAAGCTGCCATCCCATCCTGGCTCAGCCGCTAACAAGTTGCGGACTGCTGGAGAAGCCGTTTAGTTGCTTTGGGCCTCAGTTACAACATCTGTAAAAACCAAGCCAATTATATTTCTGAGTGGCCACAAGGCACAAGACCCTGAGCACAGCCCTGAGGATATTTAGGCAAAGTCAAAAGCTTTGTTCTCCGTGAACTCAGGATCTAGCTGAGAACAGAGAGACCCATGAAAGACAGCAGGAGCCTGAAGACAGGTGAGCTGGCTGGGTGAACCCCTGCATGGCTCTTCAGTTCTCCTTGTCTACACTAAATACTCGAGAGTGTCTGTAGGTGATACATAGGGGCTGGAGAGGTGATCTATTCTCCATCCTTTGCACAGTACATGGGCACACTACACACACACACACACACATGCACGCACACACACACATGCACGCATGCACTCTAGAGAAAATGAAGTGCTTTGCCTGTCGTTCTCAGTAGTAAAATGCCAGTGTACAGGACAGGGTGAGGCTGGGAGGCTGGCAGGGAGCCTCTCATGCCCACTCACTTCTGTGTATGTCCAAGCCAGGGTCTCACTGCCCTCCTCACCTTGGGGTGTCCTCCTCGCTTTTGTGGCCCCACCCCAAACTCTACTTTCTTTACCCCTTCCCATTCCTTGGAGGCTTGGTCTCTACCACTCCCTTGCCGGAACCGCTTCACAGCTTCTCCTTGGTCTCAGAAACCTTAGGTGTCAGGCGTGAGTCACTCGATTCCTTTCCCCCTTTGTTTCTGCAGTAGGGTTGGTGAAGGTGAGTGTGAGGGAACTTTGAGTCTTAAGATGGTTAAAATGGCAACTTTTATGACATATATTTTTACCATGATAAAAATATTTTTAAAGTATGTAGCCAACATATGCAGAAAAAGGTATTATAGAGGTGTTTCAGGGTGTTAGTATAAATATTTGGTTTTTTTCCTGGATTTTATAAAGTTTGAGGTAATTTTTAGCTTTTATAATTTGTGGTTATTTACTTTAAGAATGGAGGAAGCAAGAAAGGTAATTTTTAAAGATGAAGATTTGGAATGGCACCTTTTTCTTGCCTCTTCCTAACATTTAATGATACTCCAAAGTCTCATTATGTTAACTTTGTTCTTAATTCCTAAATTTTTAAAATTTGACCGCTCACAGGACCATAGACAAAGGACCATACCGTCTCAGATACAAAGGAGACAAGGGTATTTCTGGCAGAGAGATCAGAGAAGCAAAGAAAAGGAGATAGGAATATTTATGACACATTAAAGACATGGAAATACCTTAATCTGTCCAAAAAGTAGGGTGCTGGAAGGTAGCAGTAGGAAATGAGTCCTCAGAAGTAAATCAGGACCATTCTGTGAAAGTTCTTGAGTTTACAATCAGATGTAATGGTCCTTACTCTGTGGTAAATGGGAGGGGATCATTCAAAGGTTCAGCACAAATGATGTTATGATCATGTATTTATTTTAGTTAATTCTAATAGTTGTGTAGAATGAATTAAAGGGGGAGAGAATCTGGGATATAATTTGTCCATTTATTTAACAATTATTTATAAGTTCTCTACAATGTGCCAGGTATTGTGCTGAGTGCCAGAAGTAGGTCGTGAACGAAATGGACAAAACTTCCTGCCCTTCATGAAGCTTGTAGGCTAAGGGTCAGAAGACCATTAGATTGTTGTGCCCTTACCCAGAGCAATGACAGTAGGCATAGACAGGCAGTATGTGAAAGTATTCTGGACGTGCAATTAATAGGATGTTTAAACTTTGGGTAGGAGTGAAGGCGGTAATAGAGTTGGTGACTTTTAACCAAGGTAAGATACAGAGAGTAAGAATGTTTTCTATAGAGTTCAGAAAGCTATGTTACAGGTATACCTACATGAATATTTTACAGGGAACTCCTGTGGAAGTGTGCAGAAGGTAGGTGTAAATGTGCCTGCAGTTTGGGAGACAGGTGAAAACTACATATTTGAGAGGCACCAGGACGTGGGTGATAACTAAAGCCATGACAGAGATGGGCTCACCCAGAAAGAATACATAGGATGAGAAGAAAAGAAGGTGAAGTTCAGAACTTTGGAGAAAATATACTTTCAGGGTCAAAAGACAAGAAACTAGTGAAGGATTGAGAAAGAGCAGTCAAAGAAGTAGAAGGGGAAGCAGAAGAGATTGATGCTTGGGAACCCAAAGGAGGCAAGTGTTTTAGGAATGAACAGGTGGGAGGTAGGGCTGGGAAGCTCAAGATGACTCAAGAAGGCCAAGCCAGGATGGAAGGTTTGAGAGAGTTAGAGCAGAAGGGTACAGTGGGATAGCCTAATTCTATAAAAGACTGAGATAGAAGGCAGGTAAAGAAGTACTATAAGACACTCTCCAACTCTGTATTTCTTTACTTGAGTCTGGACACAGTACGTTAGAAACAGTAGTTTGGGTGTGCTGTGACTTCCCCTGTGACACTTATTTGGCAAAGTTTCTTCTCTATAATTTGTCCTTTGAATCCCAAGAGGCTAAATGTAGGGAGTGCAAAATAATCAAACTCCTTCCCAAGGCTAACAGGAAATGTCTGATTTGAGAGAGGACATCACACTCCTCACAGAGTTGGGTGCCTTGAACTCCTTCTGCTTATCCGCAGCAAGAATTCAAGAACTGCAGTAACCAAGTGCTGTCCCAGCATCTTAGGACATGGCATGGACATGTTTCTCTCTTCTGTAGCAGTGGAAGGAAGTGGTTTCAAATTAAAGACAAAATTCTAACGAATGCCCCTTTGTGATCAAGACATCTCGAGGCTTTCTGACTGCAAAGCTCTTAAATATCCTGCAGAAAACAGAGTTCCTTGGGCATTCCAACATCAGTTTTTCTGAGGCATCGTAAATCAGTAAGTAATCTTCTTTGGATCAGGATAAATGGAGTAGACCTCAACTGAGATCTCTTAACTGGACAAGGCCTGCAGGAGATTTAAGGGATTAATAACTCAAACTTCCGTCAGTCCACATGATGACACAGCTTGACACTGTCACAGGAGCACCCAGGACCCCTCTGTGTTTATCGGAGTTGAATTGCCTCTTCTTGCCTCCCATGGTAGTTTTCAGTGGGCTTCCTGGCCAGCTCACACTAATTTATTTGTTCAAGTCTGCCCCGTCCAGCTTTCCACAAAGGTTGCAAAATTAAAAATTGTCAGTCCCCATAACTGCCTGACCTTTTCAATTGGAAAAGTTCAGAGACTGGCCCACTGGGGCCGCACAGTAATTCTGCCAGGAGCAGCTGTGGCCTCAAAGAGTCAATGTAAATATTTCAACAGGTAAATAATCAGTCAGAGAGCTCTGGCCAAAAAACTGCAAATGTGGAGCAAGATACGGGATGGTGCAGGTGGAGTCAATTGAGAAGGAAGCTACAGACATGGCATTTCATATGAATAAAACTTTTTTATTCTTATAAAACAAGAAGAGGAGCTTTAAGGTAAAATAATCTCCGTTTCAATAAATGGCTTATTTTCAAGGAAACTCAAGAGAACAAAGGGAAGAATGTGTGAGAGCCTCCATGTCAGTGCAGTATGGCTGTATCATCACAATAGCCAAATTTATTATTTAAAAATTATTCAAAAATGTTTTTTTTTTCAGTCCTCAAGAGTTCCTGGATTACTGGGTAGCACCAGCAGAAAAGAGGCCCAGAAATGCTTCAGTGAATGAGGGAAGAAAAATAAAGGTGAAATTACATGTTCTGAAAATCCCTCTAAAGTCTAGTAATCAAGAGAAATGAACAAAATGGAATTTATTGTGGCTAAAATCTGCATCATGACAGTTTAATAAAAATAGAGAGGTGTGAGAATTAAGAGCATAGAAATAAACCCATACGTTTATGGCCAGTGTTTTTTGGCAAGCGTGCCATGGCAATTCAATGGAGAAAGAATAGTCTCATCAACAAATGGTGCTGGGACAACTGAATATCCACATGCAAATGAATTCCTACTTCACACCACAGTCAAAAATTAATTAAAAATAGATCAACTACCTAAATATAGAGCTAAAATCATAAAACTCCTAGAAGAAAACGCCATAGGGGTAAGTCTTTGGGAACTTGGATCTGGCAATGGATTCTTAGATATAACACCAAAAGCATAAGAAACAAAAGAAAACATAGAAAAATTGGGCTTCATCAAAATTAAAAACTTTTTCACATTAAAGGACATTATGAAGAAAGTGAAAAGACAACCTACACAATGGGGTAAAATATTTGCCAATCATATATTTGCTAAGGGTCTAGTATATAAAATAATATGAAAGGAACTCTTACAACTCACCAACAAAAAGATAAACAACCCAATTAAAAAATGGGCAAAGGACTTGAATAGACATTTCTCCAAAGAAGATATTCAAATGGTCAACAAGCCCATGAAAAGATGCTGAGCATAATTTGTCATTAGGGAAATGCAAATTAAAACCACAGTGAGCTAATACTTCACATCCATTAGGATGGCTATAATGAAAAAATCACAGAAAATAGTAAGTGTTGGAGAGGATGTGGAGACATTGGGACTCTTGTACGTTGCTAATGGGAATGTAAAATGGTGCACCTGCTGAGGGAAACAGTTTGGTGGCTTCTCAAAAAGTTAAAGATAGGATTACCCTATGGCCCAGCAATTTCACTACTAGGTACATGTCCAAAACGATTGAAAACAGGAACTCAAACCAATACATGTGCGTGTCTGTTCCTAGCAGCATCATTCACAATAGCCAGAAGGTGGACACAACCCAAATGTTCATCAATAGATGAATAAGCAAGTTGTTGCATATATTCGTAAAAAATATTATTCAGCCATAAAAAGAAGGAAGCATGGATAGATGCTACAGCATGGATAAACCTCGAAAACACTATGCTAAGTGAAGGAAGTCAGACACGAGAGGCCACATATTGTATAATTCCATTTATAAAAATATTCAGGGTAGATAAATCCACAGAGACAGAAAATAGTTAGTTGCCTGTGAGTTAGGGGAGAGGGAAGATTAAGAAGCAACTATTTCATGGGTATAGGGTTTCTTTTTGGGTGACAAAAATATTTTGGAACTAGATAGAGGTGATGGTTGCACCACATTGTGAATGTACGAAATGCAGCTGAATTGTTTAACACAGTTCATTTTATTTTACATGACTTTCACTTAGAAAAAAATTTTTAGAAATAGAGGTGTGGTTCACAAATTCAGATGTGGTCCTAAATTCTAAACAGAATAAACTGCTCCTTTGGGAAGCATTCAAGCCTATAATATTTAAAAACACACACACACGCACACACATTTCCAAGGGGTCAGTTTAAAGAAATATGTGAAGTAGCTTTTGAGACCTTTCCCTTCATATTCCATCCCATAGAGATTATAGGTGGGATAGGAGAAGTCTCTCTCTCTCTCTCTCTCACCTACATACTTACTCTCACTACCTACCCCATATCCTCAGAAGAACCCCAGGCTATCACCCTGACCTCTCCATCTCATCCCCCAAGAAAATCTCACTCATCTTGCATGCCTTTAAATTGTCACTGTGTCAAGTGATAATGGATCAATCAGACTCATTATTCAAGGCTCAGCTCAACTATTACCCCCTCTGGGAAGCCTTCCCAGTGCTCGTGGGCAGAATTCCCCCTTCTCAATGCTAGCTCAGATTGTTAATGCTATTTTTCTCACTTCTCGATGCCACTTGTCAAAGCTCAGTGCCTAGTCATGTGCCTGGTATATAAGAAGCACCAGTGCAATGTACTTAGATAGAAATAGCTTTGCCAGGTAATGTCATGTCTCAAATGGGTAAAAGAGTCCCATTCCTTAGCAATACATCTATCAGTATGTGTGTGTGTGTGTGTGTGGGTGTGGGTGTGTGTGTTGAGCAGAATATATTTGTTTGTGGAAGGCACTTCGTGAACATTGGCCAAATCGTCTCACCAGATGACCACCTGTCAATGCCTGTGGGTACATCTGTCCTGCTGCCACAGAATCTCTGTCCTTTAAAGAATAAATTTAACATTCAGAAACCAACTAATGTAAGCTAATTCTGTCTTCAAAATGAGCAGGGAGCTGCTTTATCTGAGGCCAGCTCCCTGAGACGCAGGTAGGGAGGAGCTGGTGCAAAGTGCTGCGCAAACAGTCAGCCACTGGTTGCTGGAGAGCTGAGACGACCAGGAGGTTGCAACAGGGGCGGACAAGGGAAGCCCCTGCCACTCTGCACCTGGCTGTGATTCTGTCGCCCCAGAGAGGCTACTGAGGAGCTTGTAAGCCATGAGCCCCTGGCAGCATCCTCTTGAGAGGGGGAACAGGAAAACAAAAAAAGGTACTGGGGGCAAAGAAAGAAGGAAATACAATCTGTAAAGCAAAACTGTTTTTTTTTTTCCTCCCTAAACCTAGAGTCAACCCAATTCCTTCAATTTCCTCATAAAACTCTGAAAAATGTCTGTTGGCTCTGAAAAGTGAATTCAGAACCTTGTGTGGAATGTTGCTGGTGACACTGGGAGAATAAGAGGGTGTGGAAGCCCAGGGGGACCCAGGCTGAGACAGGTGAAGAGAGCAGTCACCGTGAGCACCCAGCCCTGGCACCGTAGAGCTCGGCAAAGACCAATTTGTTTAAATTAAAATTTGAGATTTGAGACAGTCCCATGTCTCCTAACATTGCTGCTGCCACTGCCCACAGCACACTTTGGTTCTAAGAACTTCAAAAGACCATGTAGCTGGCCGGGCGCGGTGGCTCACGCCTGTAATCCTAGCACTCTGGGAGGCCAAGGCGGGTGGATCGCTCAAGGTCAGGGGTTCGAGACCAGCCTGAGCAAGAGTGAGACCCCGTCTCTACTAAAAATACAAAGAAATTATCTGGCCAACTAAAAATATAGAAAAAATTAGCTGAGCATGGTGGCACATGCCTGTAGTCCCAGCTACTCGGGAGGCTGAGGCAGTAGGATCCCTTAAGCCCAGGAGTTTGAGGTCGCTGTGAGCTAGGCTGACGCCACAGCTCTCACTCTAGTCCGGGCAACAGAGCAAGACTCTGTCTCAAAAAAAAAAAAAAAGACCATGTAGCTGATCTCTTCTAATAACCCTCTAGGGAAGAGCCATTTTATGTGTGTGTTTTGCTAATACGTTCTGGAATTGTATTCACTGATTACTTGTATTGGGCCTCACCTGCCCAGACCACTGAAAACCATTTCATTATGTGGCTTCCTCTTACCTCATCTAGTTGACTGTTCTTAAGAAAGTCACTGTGGAAAAAAAAACTTAATAAAGTTTATGATGTTTAATAAGAGAAGAAGCCGGAGTCATTTGGGTGGGGGATTACCAGGCATTTGTGAGCTGCCACTAAGTAGGTGCATTGTCAGTACACAATTTTAAAGCAAAAGTAAAGGCGACATAAAGCCAGTCATTTAATTATCACCATGTAGTTGCAATTGTAAATCATATCAGTACTAAAATACTCTTCCCTGCCAGGGCAGGTCATCTCCTCCTCCTACCCTCAATCTCTTTGGTAAACCACTGGCTTGAGTATATGCACACATCTACTATGTTCCTAAATTACTCATTGTGATATATTTTTGAATGTAGAAATGTACAATATTAAGGACAAAAAGGAACTTAGATAACATTGAACAACATCTCTTTCATTTTTCCTTCATTCTTCTTTTCATGAAACAAAAATCTGAGAGACCTCTGCTGGAGGTCATGTTTAACAAGACATGCCCCTGCCCTTGAGAAATTTATGTCGGAGGAGAAAGAGTGGTTAATGACTCTCCCAAGGTTATGTAAATGCTGAGAGGCTGAGTCAGAGCAGAATCCATGATATCCTCAAATGACCTTCCTTCCCTGAGGGGTTTAGGGTAGCTAGAGCCCATGAACTCTATGACAGGTTCTGGAAACACCTGCAAAGCAAAAAAAACCAAAACAAAACAAATCTTAATATATACATATATATTTCCTGGAACTTTGCAATGGCTTCTTCCACCCTCCACCACTTCGTTTAGAGATTTCTTTCTAGCAGCACAATTGCATTTTGAAATCGTGCTTCAAAGTTCATACTAACAGTTGCCTCACCAGGTGCCGGAGCTAAGGCAACTCCCTCAACACCACCTCAAGTAACTTTTAATTAAATCGAACTCATTCAGTCATGACTTATACTTTGTGCTTCTATTTTCTACATCTAGAATTCTATTTATAAACTGTTTAGTCATATGGGCTACTGGATTTGAAACCTCATTAGAGCTGTGTAATACGATATGGTTGCCCTCAACATTTGCATTGCTCTCACATGAGAAAGGCTAATTAACTGCTTGGGAAGGACCAATTACACTTTCCTCACCATGTTTGTCTGTTGATTCCATCTCATGATGCATTTCCTCTAAATGCCTTCGACCACACGGTACTCCTTGGCCATTTCGTTTGGCATACTGGTCGAGGAGTGTGTTGCAATTGAGGTGGGCTACCACAGCTGCCATACACAAGCCAGTGGCCACCAGTGACTCCAGACATCCCAAGTCAACACGGTGGGCTACAACCTTACAGTCTGCTGGTGCTATCAGTTTTTAAAGGTTTAGGCGCATTTCTCCTTCCATTTTAAATGGAAGCCGGAATTTAAATAAAAGAAAGAAAGAATAAGAAATAGAAATCAAGTAGAAATTCAACCACTAGAGTCAAGGGCAAGCAAAATTGATTTTAAAGGGCTGGCTTCAAGCCACATAAACAAGGACAGTTGAAATGGAAACTGTGCTTGAAGCTCTTGGTAAAATCACAGCAAGTGCTATAGGAGTGGGATATAATGGAAAAATGGACCTAAATGCTTCATTTTTAGCATGCTTAGTGTACTGGAAACTGAGATAGTGACACACTCTTTAAAATTAAAGACAAATTGCTTGCGGAGTAGTTCTATCTGCCTGAAAGGTAAGCAGAGGTACTAAAATCAGGGCAAAATCAGAGGCAAAATGAGATTGGTGGGAAGAAAAATATACTTATATCCTGCAGCTACACTTTTTTTTATTATTTGATTTTTCTAAAGTCATATAATTTTCACTGTGTAAATAAGTTGTCTAAATTTAGCATCGTAAGCCCACTTATATAATGGGTCACAAACAGTGTAAGCTTTATTGAGAGGTGACATTGCCTTGTGGTGAGGAACACTAGTCCCAGGTTCATAATGCCTAAGTTAGGTGTTGGCTTTGCCACTTACTAGTTGTGTGACCCTAGACAAATTTCTTGACCTCCATGAGCCTTAGTTTTTTAATATGTAAAATGGAAATCCTAATAATGGTATCTAAGTCACAGCACATAACATGAGTTACATATACAAAATGTGTAGGGCAGTATTTGTACATAGTAAGTTCTATATAAAGTGTTTGCTATTTTTATTATTAAATATTAATAATCCTTCCTGGTTATCTATTTAATTTCTCTCAAAAATAATCCACACAAAATATTCATGTAGGGAAAAAATGACTTTTAATTCATGGTAATGTTATATGCAAAAATTAATTTCTGATATATTATAGATGTAAATACTAAAGTTTACACAATAAATCTTCTAGAGGAAAATGAATAAATATATCTTTAGGACTGTGGTAAGGCAAAAAAATTTTAAGCAGGACATAAAAAGTGTTAATTATAAAAATAGAACACTGAAAAATTGGGCTACTATACTTTAAAGTTAAGTATTTATGTTGTTGATCAAGACATATTGAGAGAGGAAATTCGAAGTTGCAGAGTGAGAAAGACAGTTGTAATACTACAGAGGATTACTATTCAGAATCTAGAAAGAACTCCTGTAACTCAGCAAGAAAATGTCAGAGGATACAGTAGAAACTGGACAAAAGATTTGAAGAGGCACCATACAAAATATCCAAATGCCCAATATAAAAATTCTCTGTAGTCACCAGAGAAATTTATATGTTAACCACATGAAAATTCTTTGTGTGCCCAACCAGAATGGCAAACAAAATAAAAAGATGCAAAACGCCAGTATTGGTGAGGATGTAGAGCAAATGGAACTCTCATACACAGCTGGTGTAAAAGACAACCACCATTCCGGAAAACTGATTGGTGGCATCCACTGAAACAGAACGTGTACATACCCTACAACACAGCAACTGCACGTCTAGATTTTTATTCAACAAGTATATGCCCCAAACTGCAGGTATAAGAACATTCATATCAACATTATTATTAATAATGTTTCTCAACCCAGAAATAATTCAAATGCCAATAGTAGGATGAATGAATGATGATAAATTATGACATAACCTTGCAACAAAAATGAACAAACCACTGTTACACACAACAACATGGAGAAATCTCAAAAAAAGATGGAATGAAATAAGCCAGATACCTTCAAAAAGAAGAACTTATTGTAAGACTCCATATGTATAAAGTTAAGAACAGACTCATTGACAGTGATTGAAGTTAGAATGATGGTTACCTGTGGGGGAAAGGGGTTAATTACTAGCCAGGGGTGGGGGGAAGGAGGTTTTATGGGAGGCTGGTAATGCTTTATTTATCAATATGGAAGATGACTACAGTGATGTATTCTTCTTTTGAAAATTCATTGAACTGTACACTTAGGATTTGTGCACTTCTCCATAAATATGTTACACTTCACTAGTGATATTCTATTTCACATTATTAAGGCTATGGAAGTTAAGAAATAAATGTGCTAAATAACCAAGGTAACCTCTAAAGTGTTAGCACTTGGTGTGTGTGTGTGTGAGGGCAGGTGCATGCACGCACTCACACACAAACACTCACACACACACAAGCCACTAGAAGGTAAGTGCTATGAAGACACGGAGTTTTTAGTTTGATTTGCTATGCCTACCTCTGGCCATGTCAACAGTGTCTGATACGTAGTAGGCACTCAATAAATATTTATTGAATGCATGAATGAATAAATGCCTTGTGTTTGATAAATTAAAAGAAAGTTAATTCAGTATTGTATTTGTGGACCAGGAAAATGGAATGGGTTTCTTCCCAGGAGGTATAAATATTATGATTGATCTACTTTTATGTTTCCTCCAGCCAGTTTTTCTCAAGCAGAGTTCATAATTGGAGAGAGTGATATATGAGTAACAATCAACAGTAGGAACCAGTGTGCAAGGCCATGAAACGTAAAGGAAATTAATTTCTGAGCCCACCAAGATATCTCAGTATCTATCACTTAACAGAACACATGCACTCCAGCAAAGACAATTCTAAGGCAATTTCTTTGGTAAAAAGAAATCTATTTTCTATGGAAACTCTCAAAAGAAGTTGAATGGGAGTTTTCAGAGGAAAAAATCTCACAATAAATGAGAAGTATTAACAAAAAATAACACAAAGAAATATCTCTGTAAGGAAAAAGAGGGTGGTCAATTTCATGACATACAGTACTAGATATTAGAGCATCTCAAACAAGTATAGGGAGCTTTCCGGCCACTGGCATTTTCATCTCGTTTATGATTTATTTGAGTAAGTTTCCCAACTTTAGCATTTTCTATATCCAGACATGAAACAAATTTCTGTGAAATTCTTGCTTCTTAGACTTAGTTATTTTCTGTATATAATGAAGCCAAGGTGTACTACCTGTATTCATAATTACATCAAACTCTAGCTTGAAAATTCTTCTAAATTTGAAATCTAAGACTGTGTGAGACAAATTTTTAATCTGGTAAATTCAAAATTGGGTAAATTTACCTTGATTTTTCTAATGGGTGAATGTGTATAATTTGCACGTATCACAGATCCTAAAGCAATTTAGTCAGGGTGCCCAGGGGAACCACACATTCAGATGTTAGCATCTTACAGTGTGTCAGTCACAACAGAGTCTGATTCCATGGGCCTCAGTTTCCTTATTTGTAACACAGAAATGAAAACACTCGGCTTGGCAGATATAATAAGCTAGTGTGTGTGCTTCACAGGATAGAAGCTCAATAAGTGGTATCATCATCATCACCACCATGATCACCATGTATGTCCAGACAGCTGGAACATAGCTCAGTGCCCTGAGCCCAACAAACCAGCAATTATTGCTGGTTATTGTAGAACTTTGATTTAGTTCAGCTCTGACTGAGTTAGCTGGTCAGCCTGACCTGATGCATTAATCAGCTGCGTGATCAGCTGTTGTAGATTCTATTTCTGGCTTTCATTGAAGAGCAACTCATCACCACATTTCATATTTCCATCTGCAAAATGGGGCTGAACACCTACAGCCCACTCACACCAGCAATTATTTCAGTACAGATGGTCCCCAACTTACAGTAGTTCTACTTAACGAATTTTTTACTTCATTATGGTGTGAAACTGTTGCAATTTTGACATAATACTTTGAATTTTGCTCTTGTCCCAAGCTAGTGATATGAGTATGTGAGATATTCAACACTTCATTATAAAGTAGGCTTTGTATTAGATGATTTTGCCCAACTGTAGACTAATATGAGTATTCTGAGAATGTTTAAGGTAGGACAGGCCAAGTTATTGATGTTTCGTAGGTTAGGTGTACAGTTGACTCTTGAACAACATGGCAGTTAGGGGTGTCGACCCCCCCACTTAGGCTAAAATCCACATATATAACTTTTGACTCCCCAAAAACCTAAATACTGATAGCCTACTGTTGACCTTACCAATAACATAAATAGTTAATTAATACATATTTTGTATATGTAATATATATTGTTTTCTTATAATAAATTAAGCTAGAGAAAAGAAAATGTTACCAAGAAAATCAGAAGGAAGAGAAAATACATTTACTATTCATTAAGTGGAAGTAGATAATCATAAAGGTCTTCATTCTCATCATCTTCACATTGAGTAGTCTGAGGAGGACGAAGAGGATGGGTTGGTCTTGCTGTCTCAGGGGTGGCAGAGGCAGAAGAGGTAGAGAAGGTAGAAGGAGAGGCAGCAGAGGCAGGCACACTCCACGTAACTTTCATTAAAAAAAATTGTGTGTAAGTGGACATGGGCAGTTCAAACTCATCTTGCTCAAGGGTCACCGTATTAAATGCATTTTTGACTTCTGATAGTTTCAAATTATGATGGGTTTATCAAGACGTAACCCAGTCATAAGCTGAAGAACATTTGTGTAGCCCATCTTGGAAACTGGTTGTGAAAAGTAATCAGAATTAGCAAGGCAGCAAGGAGGTAGGGAGGCTGCTGGGTTGCTGGTTGGAAGCTGGGAGCTGGAAACAGTTCTCTCTGATCTATTGCCTGGAGAACTCCATGAGCCAGCTGGCCTGAGAAGATAAGGGAATTGTTCTTCTCCAGGCTGGGTGGTGCCATTCCTATTAAGGAGATGGGCAAGATGCTTAGCAAGCGAGACTTTTACTGTGTGCCAAAGCCGGCACACATTTCATTTGGATTCCAATTTTTATCCTTTGCCACACTTTAAAAATTGTTTTATCTCCTCCTTAGAAAAAGTAACCACAATTTCTCCAGCTCTTCTTAGACAATTTGTTCTAAGTGTAAAGAATTGAAGATGAGGGTAGGAGTGACATTGAATTAACCAAATTTGAGGGTTTGAAAAAATGCTTATATTTTTAAAAGTGACTTGGATTCCCCTTAGAAATAAAAGTACCTTTGCATATATTGTTGCATTGCCACTCCCCAGTGCCTTCCCCTGTTGGTCAGTACGCCTGCCCTTCCCCTCACACTCTGCCTTCGCAGAAAAGCAGAGCATGGAAAACTGAGAGGAGGAAGGGGAAACAACTGATGTTTTTCCCTGCAGGGTGGAAGCAGCATAGAAGCAGAATTGAACATCGTGATGGGGAACTTTATGTGTCACCTTGTCTGGGGTATGATGCACAGTTGTATGGTCAACAACTAATCTAGAGGTTGCAACTTTGTAGATTTGATGAACATTCACATCAGTAGACTTTGAGGAAAGCAGATTACCTTCCCATAATGTGGGTGGGTCTCATCCAATCAGCTGGAGGCCTTAAGAGGAAAGACTTGAGACTTTTATTCTCTCCAATATGGCAACCTAGAAACCCTGCTTGAGTTTCTAGCCTGCTGCCCTTCAGATTTCAGACTCAAAACTGCAATACTCACTCTTACCTGAGTCTCCAGCGTGCCGGCCTACCCTACAGATTTCAGACTTGCCAGCCAACCCCCACAATCGTTATGAGCAAATTCCTTAAAATCAATCTCTCTCTTTCTCTCTCTCTCTCCCCTCCACCTCCTTCTCTTGTTGGTTTGGTTTCTCTAGGGAACCCTGACTAATAATATAATACAAACATCGCACTCTTATGGCACAGGGGAGATATGCTGCTCCCTGGGAGGAGACGTTGGAGGACTGAGGACTGTCACAAGGTGGCCCATCCCCAAACCTTCCTCTTCTCCTCTTCATCCCGCAGTCTGCCAGTTAGCCTGCACACCACTTAGAGGGACACCGTCACCTATAGAAGTCCATAGAAGTGTCCTTACCCATTTGGCAAATTTCTCTAACCAGTTAGCTGGGCCCTGGATCCTGAAAAGAGAGACATAAATAATGACAACTCCTGAAAATGGAGTTTTATTTTGGTACTTATGAGATCTGAGGGATAGGAGCAGATCAGGGTGTCTAAAAGGAGCAGGAGCTGGGAAGGATGCCTAGAGGCAAGGTGGAAAGATACAAGGAGGACATTATAATATTGATAAACCCCAACCTAGACATCTAGTCACTGGGGGACAAATCCCAACTCAAGCACATCGCACATGCAGCAGAGGTAAGCTGGATGCCAAAATACCAAGGTGGGAGCCCCACGTCCCTGACCACGTCTAACCGCCCACTGCTTACGTAAGCATCTAGCCCACATAACCCCACCTGGGAGCTTTGCTTTCCTGACACAGGAAGAGACACCTTAGAGCCTTTCACCTTTGAAAGGCATTCTCCATTTCTCCTCCCTGAAATCTCACATCCTGGGAACCTACACTCTGTACTGCTTTGGATTCTTGGCTTGGCAGTAAAATTGTTCTTCTTGGTACTCAATCTTTGGTCTCTTAACATTTCTTTTCTCTTTAAAAATAATTTCCATTTGTTTATTTCTATTCTCTTATTCTCACTATAGCCCTTTGGAGCAAACATTGTTCCATTTTGCAAATGAGGCAGCAGAGGCCAGGCTTGCTCAAGTGTCAGAGGGCAGATTGGAGCTCAGCTTGGCTAAGGGCTGGTGTCGTGCTAACCTGCAAGAGATTCCAGAAAAGACAGATTAAGAAATGCCACCTTGGCCTAGGAGGGACTCCATGGCAGGGTCCCAGTGAACAAGAGGATGTGAAAGCGATTTAAAATGAAAACCCAGGGGCGCTTTAATCTATGAATTTAAATGCAGGCATGGCATTAACGGCATGATAACCCAGGAATACTAACTCGTTGCTCTTAATTAGACCTTGCACGTCTTTACTCTTTGACAGATGCAAAGAATTTCAAAATATAATTAAACTTTCCAATACCCTTGTGAGGAGGTGGCACCATATTCATTTTACAGATGGGTGAACTGAGGCCAACAGAAGACACGTCTCTAAAAGTTAACTTGTGAATCTGTGAGAAAACCTTACGGAAACCCTGCGGTTCTTCACTGCTCTGTGCTCCAGCTCCAACCGGCTCAGAGCAGCACTCTAGAGTTTGTGAGGAAGGAGCCAAGACTGAAAACCTTTGACCCATATTAGCCATCGAGATATTTAAAGTAAATATGTGAGGCAACAGTTATTATACACACCAAGCTCCTGCATTAGTTGCAGTGGGTTTATCCATGGTTTCCCCAAATTTCTTAGGTCATAAGATTCCCCTGTGGCATTTGTTAATCTTTTCTGGATTCTCCCCTGGAAATTCTGATTTATTAAGTCTGGAGCAGATCCGAGGAATCTGTGTGGTATTTTTGTTGTTGTCATCTTTTTTTTTTTTTTTTTTTTTACAAGTTTCTGGTTTCTGGGTAACGTTTTATAACCAGGCCAGTTTGGGAAACACTGAATTAATCATTCTGCAAGTACTTCTGGCACTTATTATTTATTTCCCTAGCACTGTGTTGGGTTCTATCAGATATTCTCAGAGTGTAAGAAACAACCTCCCAAATTATTTTCTTCTCCTTACTCCATGTAATAGAGAATGCAACAAATGTTTATTGCATTCTATATTGCAATTTACCTAATATACTGATATCCTTTAGCTCTTTGGCTGGGTATCACAGCAGACGCAAAGATGAAGACAGGAGGGTCAGACAGCTAAACAATAACGGTAATGACATTAGTAATATCATACTAGAGGCTTGTACAAAGCATTCTGATGAGGGAGATAAGGGAGCAAGTAACTGTGGCTGAAAGAAAGAGGCAGTGGTGGGGGGAATTGCAGCAAGATGACCTATAAGCTGGGTTTTGGAGGATGAAGAGGAGTTTTCTCCACTGGAGCACATTACAGGGAAAATAAATTAACATGAACAAAGGACTATATATGTACATGTATGTGCACTCTATACTTAACCACGACTCTTTGGAGGAAAGGCAGATGATAAAGCATGACAATAAAAAACCCTCCTGTGATGAGGAGGGTTAAGAGCTGATGTGCCAAGGGAGGTTTAAGTGTCCTCATATGTCTTATTCATTCATTTAACAAATAGATATGGAGTACCGGTTGGGAACTAGACAGTGTTTTAGGGTCTGGAGGTTTATCAGTTGTAAACTAATTTTTAAAAATGCCTTTCCTTGTGAGTTTATATTGTATGGAGTGAGAAAATCAATAAGACAAATAAAATATACATGATGTCAGATGATAACAAATGCCAAGGAAAAAAATAACACAGAGGAGAGGAACAGAGAATGCCTGTGGGAGTGGGTGCTGGCACAAGGCCTTGCTAAGGAGGTGATATTTGATATTTGTCCTGAAGGAGGTGAGGGAGGGGGCCATCTGGGGGAAGAATGCTCCAGACAGAGAGAAAAGCAAATGTAAAGGCCTTGAGCATGGCGTGTACCTGGTGTGCGTGAGGAACAGAGAGGAGGGCAGTGGAGCCGGAGGGCAGTGGGCTTGGGGTGGGGGGAGAGTGGCAGGTGATGAGGTTAGCAAGGGCACCATGGGAAGAGAGGAGGAGGCACTGACTGTGGTGGGCTTCCTGGCCCATTTTATGGATTTTGGGTTTTTATTCTGAGTGAGAAGGGAAACCACTAGAGACTTTTAAGTAGAGGAGTGACGTGACCTGATTTTTGTTTTAAAATGCATCACTCTGTCTGCTATGATAAGGACATCCTATAAGGGCCAGGGATGAATGACATGAAAGCAGAAGAGACTACTGCAATGATCCAAGCATAAGATGATGATGGCTTGAGACAGGGCGAAGGAAGCGGAGGTGGTGCAAAATGGTAGATTTCTTGATATATTTCAGGATTTTTTTTAAAGGTTGGATAGGGGTATGAGAAAAAGAGAGAAAGACCTTGGTTCTTATTCTGAAAACCATTGCGATGGCATAACCTGATCTGTGGTTTTGTGAAATCCCTCTGGTTTCAAAGCAGAGAGTGGAGGGCAGGTAGAAGGTTATTATAACAAGTTAGGAAAGGGACACGAAGGTTGGCCAAAGCTAGATCTGTGGGTTCCAAAGAAAGAATCATGGTGGAAGAAGCTTCTGAAGAACAGCAGAATTTGGTGACTAATTAAATGTGTTTGATGTGATCATTACATGATGGAAAGACAGAAGATGGCAGATCCATGGTAGGCAAAATGATGGGTGTGGCTTTGGTTTGTTGAGCTTGAGATGTCTGTGGTCTTTAGATGAGAAATCATTTTTAAAAAATGAGCAATTTAACTCTGCCACGTGGGAAATCGGATGTAGCTGGGAAGTCATAGTGACAGCTAGGGATTTTGGATATCGCATGCTAATTTTAAAATGAGGTTTCTAGATCTTGCCAAAGATAATGATTTCTGCAATTTATAGTCCTCATATCTGCACATTTCAGCACCAGGAGAGTTTAATAATGCTCAGAGATAAAACAGTCCAGCAAGAATGACCATGAATATCAAAGATGGGTGGGGGGAAGTAGTGTGGGATGGGAGAAGTTGCCTGGCTTCCCTGAAATGGCCATATGCTAGAAGCAGACTGTATTATCTATGTGTTTTGTCTTTGCCTCAATATGTGTGATAAACACATTCATAAATTGTCTTTGCATTTTTAAAACATGTTATGGGGATCCTCAGGAAAATCCCCAAATGGACCTCGAACATCCTAGCAGAGCCATAGGCATTTTCCCCCATTATGCTTATAGGATCAAAGGTTATTATAATAATATTATAAACGGTTTCTTTTGATCAAGGTAGTCCAAAGTCAATACCCTTTTTTCTATAAGATGCCTATGGGTGTGCACTGGAGAAAAATGAATAATACATACAGATTCTTCCTTTGAAGTTCCTTTGTTTAGGAAGTTTGTTTCCTTGATTTGTATACAGAGATTTGTTCCTTGTTTTCCAAATGAATTGGAAGAAACATCTAATGGAAATTTGCCATGAGCCTTACAGGATTAAAGCATGGGGAAGTTATTAATAGATTTCACTGTGGGCAGAAATCTTTGCCCTGGGGAAGGTTATTAAAAAAGATCAGGACATCCCCTCAGCTTGTGGGAAGAATTCCCCACTGTCACTCACAGTGGTGTAATTGTTGCCTGGAGGCAAAATCCTTTTGTGTCCACCCCATCATTTAGCTACACCAGCTCTGGAGTCCAGATCCGTTTGGAATATCCAAGAATGTTACCCATGTTAGAGAGTTGAAAACTGTATGTCATATTTAAATATTAAAATTTCCAAATTTCCATCTTAGTGCAAGCAAAAGAATCTTAGTGCATTTTTAAATTAGCATGCAGTATACACTCCAGCCCAGAAAAGGGAGGCATCCTTGGTGTTGGCAACCTGAAAACAATCCTCATCAGCTTTTGGGGGAGCTTTCTCATCTATTGACATGTATGGTCCTTCCAGTAGCATAAAGCAGGATTTGGGGCAGAACTGCAATGTGTATGGAGTTCACTGAAGAAAGAAACGGACCCCGAGTGCGGCCCGCCCTGGCTCTGTGGCCAGTGGCCTCAGGCAAAACAATCTCCCTGGAGTCTATAAACACTAATGACTATTCTATCTCACACACAGGATTATGGTAAAGAGAAAGTGAGAAAGTAGATCTAAAATAATCTGGAAAAGAATAGAGACTTTTGATGTTTGTTTACTCAAAGGGGAAAAGAAGAAGATTTTGCTGATAATTTTGGGGAGATGAGAGAGGCAGGGCCCAGCTCAAGAACAAGGAGGAGTTTTGTGCACAGAGAGAAGCACAGGCTTAGAGAGTGTGAAGGCCAGGTACTCCCTGGCTAGCCGTGGTGCAGCGGTGTTCGAAATTGGCTCCCAACAATTCTGCCTCCCGATCTTCAACTCTCGTGTAATACTCTTCCCTCTGTTGTTGGCTGGATTTGATGACCTGCTTCTAATGAGCAGAATATGGCCAAAGTAATGAGATGTTACTACTAAGATTAGATCACAAAAGACGGGGACTTCTGTCTGGCTGACACTTTCTCATTCTAATGCCCACTTTGGTGAAGCCAGCTGCCGTGTTGCAAGCTGCCCTATAGCTCACGTAGCAAGGAACCAGGGGCAGCCTGGGGCCAGCAGCCCAGGAGAAACTGAGGCCCTGAGTCCAAAAGCCTACGAGAAAATGAAACCCACCAACTACTGAATGAGCTTGGAAGCAGACTCTGCCCCAGTTGAGCCCTGAGATAACTGTAGTCCATGGAGAGACCTTGATTGCAGCCCTTAGAGAGATTGGGGACAGAGAACTCAGCTCAGCTGTGCCCAGATTCCTAACTCACATACATTGTAAAATAATAAATGGGTATTGTATTAGGCTGCTGAGATTTGGGGTAATTTCTTTCACAATAGACAATTAATGTACCAGTTAGCCTAGGATAACCTGGGATGATTTTGGAGGAAAAGAAACGAATGGTCTTCCCTAATGAACCTAGGAAGTGATTAAACATGCGATCCTGGTGTGGAAGAAAAGAAAAGGAAAAAAAAAAAAAAAACTCCAAGAAGCACAGGGACAGAGGGTAGAGAGAGAAGTACAAAAATAAACAACTATCAACAAAATAAGAAAAGTCAAGGCTAGTCACTCAGAGCTTGCTATACCAAGGGAGTCAGCCATCGTCACTTGTGTTTGGCAGAGACTCAAAGGCAGGCAAGGGAGTGGGAGAGCTTCATAGCGGACACAAGGAACAGCTTCGGGTGTGTCCTCGTTGGCGGCTGTTGGCCTGGGGCAGCCAGGGGTGGCTCCCAAAGACAGGGTAGCCCATGTGATTGGTTACGGGGCATAGTTGGCTTTCTCTGGTTGGTCCTGAATTGGAAGCAGGGACAAAAATGAGGGAAGCTGTCAATTGTTACTCATGTCCTGGCCATTTGAAGCTGATCATCAGAGGGGTTATTGTTTGACTTCCTGGATCATTAGTGGAGGTGGTGGTCTGACTTTCACATGATCCACTTACAGATAGTAGGTTGGGTTCCTGGGTAGCACAGAGAATAGGTTGGGGTTTTCTGGGCTGGTTGTTGTGGCTCAGAGTTCTAATTTAATATATGGTCTGGCCATTGTCTGTTTGCTTAGTCAGTCTCTCAGAAGGAAGAGTAGCCATGAAGAAATGGGGTACCTGAACTAAGTCAAGGATATTCCCACAGATGGAGTTAAGACTCTCCAGTCACAGAAGGATCAGGAGAACCTGCTGCTTTTTCCACAGATGGATCCACCACGAACACCACACAGAATGCTTTGGCCACACCATGCTTCAGAAATCTGGAACCATGACAGTCATTGGTCCCATTCACATTGCTTATTTCAGCCACACCTGTTTTTCCTGCCAACGCCTGGATCTGAAAGCAGTTTTGTGAAGCCATTTCTACAGCCCACTTTATAAAGTCTTTCAGATAGTTTGCTTTGCTTTCCGTTGCATTTATCTCCACAGAGGCAGCATTTAAATGAACTCGCACCACTATAGCTTTTTTTTCTAGAAACAGTCCCGGGAGAGTCTTTATCTCCCCAATCCTGAGTCACAGTATAGCTTTCTTTACTGGACTCTTTTTAACATAAGCTTTTCCACAGTCAGACTTTGGAGAGGTTTTTTTCCCCACCTTTGCTTTTTACCTGCCACTTAACTAGAAAATTACCCTCCACATAAGAAGGTAAATGCTATCTCATCCCGTTCCCGGAATAAAAAATTATCTTTTACCTTTGCTCTGTAGGTCAAACATCTACATCAGATCAACACTCCCTCTTAGCAAGCAGTGACTTTCTGAAGGGGTACTGGGGCCTGGATAATAGCAGCGGGGCTTGTAATCTTCCCAGTGCTAATGAGGGTCGCATCCTACCTGACGTGTAGGCCTTCTGCAGGGAGAGTTAAAGCTTCTCACGCTTTAATTAGCAACGGCTGATGGAGGGGAAAGCCTGCACCTTGAAAAGTATCCATCCACTGGTCTGAACAATGCAGAGAACAATTACTTGCAGGCCCAATGGCAAAGATGGTTAATTAAAATAGTGATGATGCGATAAGAGGGATGACAAACGGGGGTCCCTCACTAATGAGAATGGTCTCATTCTCTGCTCCCTTCTCTCCTTGCTCATCAGGAAATAGCAGAGAGGAGTCCTCAAGAGACTCCTGCTCAATTAGGCCCCGCAGGCAATGGAAGCTGCCAAAGGCCCATGTGAAGAGAAAATTTAACCACCTAATTTGGGAGGGAAGAGAGAGGGCATGAGCTTTAATGGAATATGCCACCGGCACTGCCAGGTCCACAAGTGACGGGGAGCACCAATCAAAACAGTCCTCAGAAAGGCAGGAGTGGGACTGGCTGGGGAGAGGCAGGCTCTGAACTCACACAGGCCTGGCTCCTCCAGCTCTCAGAGCCTCTGGTTCTCCTTGAAAAACATAAAGAAAATGACAATGACCTCATCAATGGCCATACGAGACTGTGCGTGTGTGTGTGTGTGTGTGTGTGATCAGACACTGGCACCTTTCTACCTCTTTGTGGCCCAATACACCTGCCCTGATGGACTTTATCCCTCTTCGCCACCTCTATGCAACCTGTTCCTCATGGTTGATAGTGGTCCACACTTTGTCCCCACCCAGTGTTACATTGAAAGTGTCCTGACAACCTTTTTTGAGAATTTTGTGTCATTTCTTCTAGGGGCCAGGCCCGTGAGGACAGGGGCCATTTCCTCTCCTTCTTTGTCATCTTCCTATCATCATCCTCAGCCGATTCACAGTTGTCACACCTGAGCTGGACATCACCCGCCTCCACTGCTCATAACAAAGGAGGGACTTGGGAGCTAAAGAACCCTAAGTCTTGCTCTTTGAGGTTTGGAGAAACCCTCACTGGGGCTAACAACTATATTTCTAAAGCAGAAGCACCTTGTTATCTTGTCTTGTTTGATGATGCTGTGAGATTGATAGGCTGGGCAGAGACTCCCAAAGTTTAAATCACTTGGCTAATACCGCACTTGGAGGCAAAGGCAGAATGAAAAGCCAGGTATTCTCAGGCAAAGCTGGAGTGTACTTTCCATTCTTCTGGAAATAACTAATGTTGGACTTTGTATCGTACAAAATAGGTCATGGAAATCTCAGTGGCTTAACACAACACAGGTTTATTTTCCCCTCATGCTGCATGTCTAATGCAGCTCAGCAAGGGCTCCCCTCACTAAGACAGCCCCTGTAAGCAGCTGCATTCGGATGGCCAGGCTGGTGGAGTGGCTGCTCCTTGAGCAATGCCAGCTGCCGGGCAGAGGGGAAGTCAAGCTCACTCAAGCACATGCTTGCTCTTAAACATGACCCGGAAGTGATGCACTTCACTCCAGTCCCATTCCATTGACCTTGCCTGCGTCCAACAGGGCAGGACATGGTAACTCAGAACACTCCCAGAGGGAGGCATGGGGCACCAGTGAACAGTTACACAGTCTACCATCTACCCCATTGCTCTTTGATGCAACTCCTCGGTACTGTGGACATGAGTGGAGTCTGGTCGTGATGTCTTCAGCCTGGATTGTAGTGATTGTACAGAGAGAAGGAAGATTGTGGACTCCACTTCTTGCCCAACATTGGAAACAGAAACAAAGGAAGGTAATTCACAATAGTGTTTGCTTTGGAGGAGTCTACTTAGAAGGTGATGTTTGAGCTTGACCATCAATAGCATATGTTTAAATCCCATTTATTTATTTTTCTTGTTGCTGTGATTGCCATTGGGGTTTTAGTCATAAACTCTTTGCCTAGGCTGATACCTAGAAGAGTTTTTCCTACATTTTCCTCTAGAATTATTATGGTTTCATGCCTTATGTTTAAGTCTTTTATTAATCTTGAGTTAATTTTTGTGAGTGGTAAGAGATAGGGGTCCTGTTTCATCCTTCAGCATGTGGCTATCCAGTTTTTCCAGCACCATTTATTAAATATGGCTTATTTTCCCCAGCATGTGCTGTTGTCAGCTTTGTAGAAGATCAGTTGGCTGTAGGTGGATGGTTTTATGTCTGAGTTCTCTATTCTGTTCCACTGGTAAATGTCTCTCTTTTTGTACCAGTACCACGCTGTTTTGGTTACTATAGCCTCATAGTATAGTTTAAAGTGTAGTAGTAATGTGATGCCTCCAGATTTGTTCTTTTTGCTTAATTTTGCTTGGGATCTTTTCTGGTTCCAAAAAAAGAGTAGAATTATTTTTTCTAGATCTGTGAAATATGATGTTGGGATTTTGAAGGGGATTTCAGTGAATCTGTAAATCACTTTGGGTAGTATGGACATTTTAACAATTTTGATGACACCAATCCATAAGCATGATATGTTTTTCCATTTGTTTGTGTCATCTGCAATTTCTTTCCTCAATGTTTTGTAGTTCTCTTTGTAGAGATCTTTCACATTCTTAGATAAGTATATTCCTAGGTATTTTATTTTCTTCTATGCTTTGTTTGGAACCAGAAAAGAGTCCAAATAGCCAAAGCAATCATAAGTGAAAAGAACAAATCTGAAGGCAGCACATTACCATATTTCAAACTATACTACAAGGCTATTGTAACCAAAACAGCATGATATTGGCACAAAAATAGAGACATAGAGGAATGGAACAGAATAGAGAACCCAGATATAAAACCATACACCTACAGCCAACTGATCTTTGACAAAGCAGACAACAATATACACTGGGGAAATGAATCCCTATTCAACAAAAAGTACTGGGAAAATTGGATAACCACATGCAGAAGAATGAAACCAGATCTTTATCTCTCACAACTCACAAAAATTAATTGAAGATGAATAAAAGATTTAAATGTAAGGCATGAAATCATAACAATTCTAGAAGAAAATGTAGGAAAAACTCTTTTAGGTATCAGCCTAGGCAAAGAATTTATGACTCAGACCCCAATAGCAATTACAGCAAAAACAATAAATAAGTAGGACTTGATTAAATTAAAAAGCTTCTGCACAGCTAAGGAAATGATCAACAGAGCACATAGAAAATCTACAGAATGGAAGAAAATATTCACAAGCTATACAGCTAATAAAAGGCTAATATCCAGAATCTACAAAGAACTTAAGAAAATCAGAAAGAAAAAAAAAACAAATAAACCCATTAAAAATTGGGCAAAAGACATGAACAGAAGCTTTTAAAAAGAAGATAGACAAATGACCAACAAACATATGAAAAAATGATCAACATCACTAATCATCAGGGAAATGCAAATTAAAACCACAACGAGATATCATCACCTTACCCTGTTAGAATGACTTTTATTAAAAAGTCAAAAAACAACAGATGTTGGTGTGGATGCAGAGAAAAAGGAATACTTATACACTGTTGGTGGGACTCAAATGAATACAACCTCCATAGAAACAGTGTGGAGATTCATCAAAGAACTAAAAGTAGACATACCATTCAATCCAGCAATCCCACTACTGCGTATCCAGAGGAAAAAAAGACATTCTATAATAAAGACACCTGTACTCGAATGTTTATAACAGCACAATTCACAATTGCAAAGATGTGTAATCAACCCAAGTGCCCATCAATTCATGAGTGGATTAACACAATGTGGTCTATGTATACTATGGAGTACTACTCAGCCATAAAAAGATGAATTAATGCCTTTTGCAACAATTTGGATGGAATTGGAAACCCTTATCTTATGTGAAGTATCACAAGAAATAGAAAAACAAACATCACATTTATTTGATATTAAACTGGAACTAACCGATGAGCACACATGTGCACAGAGGAATGTAAAACTTACTGGAAATCAAGCAGGGGAAGGGAGGAGGTGGGGAGGGGAAAAAACCTACCTAATGGGCACAGAGATAGGCACACTTTTAGCTGTGACTCAAACATTACAAAAGTGACCTGTGTAACCAAAAACATTTGTATCCCCTTAATACTTTGAAATAAAAAAAATATCTAGATCCTGCACTGTAATTTAAAGTATTAGAAAAAAGAGAAAGTAGACGGACTGTGCTTCTACCTCTGGCCTCTTACTGCAGATTGTAAACCACTGTTCCAGGTGTCAGGATGGCTCAAAGCCACATGAAAAGGCTTATGTTATACAACTGGAAGGCATTAAAATGCCCTGTGTGTGTGTGTGTGTGTGGGTGGGTGCGCGCACATCTGTGTGTGTGTCTGTGTGTGCATCTGTGTGTGTGTGTTTGCTGAAAAAAATAAAATAACTCATTAGTGACAAAGGGCCCTATTTCCCCCTAAGAACGGCTGAAATACTATACCTAGGGTGACAACAAGAAGTGTTCAGGGCCCTCAAATAAAGGACCTGATGACTAAGTTCTGAGACTGGACCTCTCCTAGGACGGGCCACATGACTTCTCCATTTATATTTACAATGCACTTTGCATCTGCAACCTAGAAAACCAGCTTGTTGACAAAACCCAACAGCAATAATCCAAAGCCTCTCCTTCTGGTTCAGGCAGCTTGTCCAATACAAATAAACATCAGGTATTTACTTATCTACATAGACTTCATACTCCACCCACTGCCAGGAGGATTTGAGGCAGGTTACGCTTCGAATTTACTGTGAAATAGGATGGCTAGAACTGAAACCAGAGCAGAGATTTCATGGTGGGAGCAGAGCAAGTAGATATTTCCATATCCCTGAAAATAGCTAGTGACTTGTGTTGAGCACTGACTTGCCTACAGAGTGTCTGGAAGGCACAAAGGGAATGTGCTGGCCTCTTTGGAAGTGTCACGTCTCTGACTGCCCAGGTGATTGTGCAGGTGAAGTAGTACCCTGCAGGCTGTCCTCTCTTGCTTTTCCAAAGCCATCTGGCCACCATCCAGAAGCTTAGAAAAGGCTGATTTATTACTAGGGTATGTGTGCAATGATGTCTGTAGCGGCAACCTACTCCCTAGCAGTGCAGCACTCCTCTCCCTTCTGGCCCTTCCTTCCCACCTGGCCAACCCTCATGGGAGAAGAGAATTTGTTCAGATGTTAGCTAAGAAGACTCTCAGATATGACCTGATCTTGGAATTTTTGCTCAATTACATCATCTAACATTTATTTATAGACTACATTTTCAGAGCCTTGAAATTCAGAGATGAAGATAACAGAGGTCCTGAGCATTCGTGTTTTAATGGAATTCTTAGAGATTCCCCATATTTGAATAACCGAAGGAATGAACTCTTGGGAAAATATCAGGCACCTCCTATGACTGGCTAAGGAGATTGTCACAACTAGACAGCCACCTACCTTTCTCCTTTCTCAAGGAGTCGCCTTCACTAGCACTTGCCTGTGAGATCCAGGCCGGCCACACTGTTAGTTACCTGCACTGAGGCCAAGAGGGGCCGAGTGTGAAGAGCAGTTCGCAGACCACCCTTAGACACAGGCAACCAGGGCCCTGGCTTTCCTCCAGATGTACCCCTCCCCATGGGAAAGAATTCTGTGGGGCCAGGATTGAAGCCTGTGACTTCCCCCCTTCTTCTCCATGTTCCAGGTGCCCAGGACCCCAGAATTCTCTGCCCAAAACAACCCTGCATAGCATCCAGGACCTGTGCAAACCTCTTCCCAAGATCTGTCCTGGCCTGAGGGTGGGGAGTCCATCCAAAGCATGAGTGCTTAGAGGGAGGGCTGGCCACAGCTGGGACCTTAGGCCTGAGGTGTCCAAGGACGAGACACCATCGCCCCTACAGCATGGGAGGGAGTCAGGTGTGGAAGGAGGCGTGGAATGGGCAGGAGGCCAGGCCCTCGCCTGGAATGCTCAAAGGCTCACTCTCAGTTCTGGACATGTGAGGATGCCTCGTGATTTGGCGCTCTGGGAGGTGATGGCAGAGCTGAGGTGAGAGCTGGGTGGATCCCAAGTCTCAAATGGATTTCTTTTGGCCAGCAAGGGGTTAATCTATTTCTGTTGCCTATTTCTGATTGTTTACGGGAAAATTCGATCATGAAAGACCAATGAGAGTGCTCCAGAGTCTGATTCTTCTTGTCTATCTAAATTACCATCTCAGGAGGTAAAGCAAACCAATTTACTTTGAGGCTTTCATCAAAGAAATCCATAGACAGTCCAGGAACCACATGCTAACAAGATAGTGAATCCTAAGGTTGGAAAACAAACTAAGAAGCCCAACTCCACTATAATAATATGCATTGCTTCATGATAAGCTTCCACTTATTCAGGAAAAAGAATCCAGGGTAGTCACATCAGTGGGAAATACAAACATCTGTTTAACTAAATGTCAGGTTAGGATTACCTGTCCTCACAGAATTAAATATGAAAATATTAAATTTATACTAGACATAATCATATCCTTTCTTCTTTGTCACCAACCTGAGCAATTTTGTCAGATTGCTTTTTTTTTAAAAAAAATTCAGTTGCCAGTATGTCCTTGGGTTCTCTCTCCAAAGACTGGTTAAGTAGAAGTAGGACAAAATTTCCCCAGTGAACCCCTCCTTGTTATAACCAAAGACAGGTACGCAAAAACTTTTCATTAGAAGATTCAGGAATGTCCTTCCAAGTACAGTCCTGCCTGTAGTGCGTGACTTCAATGTTGTGATGGTACCTGAATATCAGATTGGATTCTTATCAGCAGTTATCATTCTAGAGTACATAGCTCACTAAAGAATTCTCTTCCAGTCTCTTCCTCCTCTCTCCTCTCTTTCTGCATTGCAGTAGAACAATAGTTGCCTACTCAGCCAAAGTGGTTATTTTGCTACTAGAGACCATCCCTGCTGACTTTGCCCAGGTCTCTGCTGTCCTTTAACTTCTTCCCTTATATTCTTAATCAACTCCACCCTCACCCACCCTAGGATCCCCTTAAGCATTTTTCCCCAGACCATTTGGGAGAATTCTGCAGAAATTCTGTGTAACTAGAACATAGGACAGATTTAGCAGAGAGCAAGAAGACATGGTGGTACAACCACTATGGAAAACAGTATAGAGGTTCCTCATAAAACTGAAAATAGAACTACCACATGAACCTGCAATCTCACTGCTGGGTATATATCCAAAGGAGAGGAATTCAGTATATAGAAAAGATATCTGCACCCCCATGTTTATTGCAGCCCTATTCACAATAGCCAAGATATGGAATCAATATAAGTGCCCATCAGTGGATGAATGGATAAAGCAATTGTGGTACATATACACAATGGAATACTATATAGCCACAAAGAGAATGAAATCCTGCCATTTGCAACAACATGAATAGAACTGGAGAACCGTATGTTACAAGAAATAAGCCAAGCACAGAAAGACAAATCTCTCATGTTCTCACTGATATGGGGGAGCTAAATATTAAAAATTATAGATCTGATGGAGACAGAGAGTAGAGTGACAGTTACCAGAGCCTGGGAAGGGAAGGGTAGTGGGGAAGAAGGGATGAAGTAGAGATGGTTAATAGGTTCAAAAAATAGTTATGTGGACAGAATGAACAATATTTGATAGCACAATGAAGTGACTGTAGTCAACAGTAAGTTAGAGTGTACTTTAAAATAACTAAAAGAGTGGAATTGGAATGTTCCTAACACAAAGAAGTGTTAAACGCCTGAGGTGATGGATACCCCAATTACCCTGATTTGATGCATTTGCACGGTATCCTGTATCAAAACATCACACATACCCTATAAAGATATACAACTCTTATGTACCCAAAATAATTTAAGATTAAAAAAATAGATGACATGGTGGGTATGGGTTGACAGGTCCTAAATGCCACACTACAGAGTGTTTACTTGATCCTCAGGTCAATGGTCACCATTAAGAAGGTTAAGCAGGGAAGTGACATACATGACAAGGTCCTTGAAAGGGTGGAGCTGGGCTGAGAGGAAATGTTTGAAGGGCTGGGGGAAAAATTACGGCAGAGTAGAATTTGGGCTCTAGGTTGAAGCAAAACTGACTTCAAATCTTAGCAAATCCCAAGTCCAATACTTACCAAATGTGGAGCCATTAGGTGGTTATTATTTACTTCCTCTGATACTAAGTTATAACTTTATAGTGCCTTATGGTGTTTCTATGAAGATTAAAATAGGTATAAAAACTCCTACTGGCAAACAGGATGAGATAGGATGAAATTCTAAACCAGGCTGGTGGCTGTGGGAACAGAAAGCAGGGGATGGGCTTTGGAGACAGTGTCGTGAGGATGGGGAAGCAGAATTAGGGTGACTGGGGTTCTACCTTCTGTGACCCCATGAGCTGTACAGGTCATAATTCAATTGGGGGTTAAGGGAATACAGGAGGAACAGATTTTTTTTCAGGTGGTAAAAGAACAGATAATGAGTTTCATTTTGTGTCAGTCAAGTTTATTTGAGGAGTTGAGTGGAAGGTACTTAGGTGCAGGTGTTCACTAGCTCACTAAAAATAGGGACCTGGAGAGCGATGTCTATTTGGGACTCATCAGAAGATAGGTCATTGTGAACACTATGGGATTTGTTCAGCTTGCCCAAGAAGATGTGTTAGATTCATTCTCTCACTGATTCTTTCACCTACTAATGCATTCATCAAATATATACTGAGCATTTTCTATGTGCCAGGCTCAGTGCAAATGAACAATATGAACAGGTAGAAGTTGTCCCTGACCTTGAGGATCTTGAGCTCAGAACACAGGATGAAAGAAGGAAAGGATGCACCTGACCTTCAACCCTGAGCCATCAGGAACCCAGGTGTGTGTATGAGCTGGACGGCTGGGTGCTGAGCTAGGCATGGAGCGAGGCACAGCTGGTCTGTGGTAGTGGGTCACAGCACAAGGAGAAGGGAAGACTGTTCAGGCTCAGAACATCTGAGCACAGAGCAAAATGCAGATACAGAATAAATTGTGCACAACAAAGGACAAGAAAGATAGGGTGTGCAGGTTCAGATGGTTGAGGGTGGAGACTTTCCCTAAGGTTATTGTGGGGGGCAAGGAAAGTGTCTTTTCTAGAATACCTGTCACTTGACTTGTGAGTATGCAAGGAATTACTAAAATTATTAAAGTGTTTGGGTCAGAAGGATCCTATTCTTTTAAATTCAATACCTAGTATTGTGCCTGGCTCATAAAAAATGCTTAGTGAATGTTTTTAGGATGGACAGAAAAAGCATCATAAAAAGAGAGGAAGGAAGGAGACAGTGAAAACATTAAAATATCATCATTCTGGGTTATGGAGTTAGAAGGTGGTGATGATATTGTAGAATCTCTACTGATACTCTACTGAATCGTAGAAATTATCATGAGAAGAAAAATCTTGATAATCTGAGTTTGGGACTGTTGAGAATTAATGAAATCTATGACTTTTAGTAAAACTGGTAATTAACACCACCAATACGTGCAACATCATGGTGTGATGCTGAATGTATCGTGTACCTTTTCTAAATTTCAGAATCTCACCTAGGGATGGCTTTCTCTCCTAGACAGCATAGAAAATGAGGATATTAGCAGAGATGTGTGGTTCTTCCAGTGGCGACTGAGCTCAAAGCTTGTGAGCAAGAGCGGGGTGGCAGGGGATGCCTGAAGGTGATTTGCATTTGCACACGTGATGCAGCCGTGGCTTCTTAGAAGAACAGTAATGTATATGCTTCTGCTTAAAACTTAACTGGCAGGCTTCCTGGCAGGGCTCCTGGGAGTGATGCCCTGATTTGCAAGGATTTAATGACTTCTTGTAGTCTAACACCTGTAGGTATGGAGACAAGCAGGGGAGAACATTAGCACCTGGCTTTGCCCCAGATACAGTGAGCACCATGGATTTGTGAAGACATTATCTTTCCTTTTCAGAAAAAAATTCTTTATGTTATATTTATTCAAGAACTATTACCTTAATATTAAAATTGCCTATGCTCTTACATGGAAATATCTTGAAATTATACTCTTTTTATTCTTTCTTCCTTTAGGTCTTTTTTTTTTTTTTTAAATTTTGGAGTATTAAGGGGATACAAACATTTTGGTTGCATAAATTACGTTTGCACCGTTTGAGTCAAAGTTGTAAGTGTGCCCATCACCTAGATAGTGTGCCTTGTGCCCATTAGGTGTGAATTTACCCCTTCCTATTCTTAAATTAAGAAAGAAATCATACTATCTACTACAGAAAGTCACTTCTTTCCTCCCCTCCCTTGTATATATTTTGATGGACTTAGCTGGCCATAAACTAAACCTGAAAACAGTTGCATTTCTATAGTTCTGATAAAATTTTCACTCTTATTTTTTTTCCCACTGAACAAACATTATTCACAGGAACTGATGACAGTGTGAAAGCAAGCCATCCTCATAGTTTCCAAACACTAATTTGTGAGGTCCTAATTTCCTCTTTATCTTCATGTCTTCTTATTTCACATGCAACAACTCTTTGAATAATTTAAATGATCAGATACATGCACGCATCACCCGGAACTGTGAGGACTTGACTTTGAAAGCAACTCAATGTTTTCAGATGGGGATGAGAGATTTCAGCCTGCAGAATTTTTGCTATCCCACCTCATTTTGATATAGTTATAATGCTAACCATGAGAATAGTATAGCAACAACAAAAATATAAATCTAAAGCCCCAGCTTATTTCCCATCCAGAATTGTTACTCCAGATAATTAAAACAAGCAATTGGAAGTAGGAGGAGGGAAGCGTATAAATGTGAACATCTTCAAATTACATAAAAGGAAGTCAAGTAAATGTGGTTGCTTCTTAACATTGATTACAAAGAAATCATAGCCTCTTATGACAGAAAAAAAAGCATAAATAGTAGAAATCATAAAACAAGAAAACAACAGAAAGCAGTAAACTATAAATTATAACAATTCTGAAACTAAAAGACAAAGAATTAAACTACATGTTAATCATAACTTATAAAACGTTAAAAGGAATACAAAAAGTGAGAGAAAAATTTAAAGCAAAAGATATTAAAGGACACAAAAGGTTATTTTTTGTTGAGAATGGAAGCCTAATCAGTGAAGAATATGGAAGTCATGAACACTAAGTAACAAATCACCAAAATATGTAAGCTAGAAACTGTTATGAATGGCTAATACAATTGTAGTGAGAGATTTTTGTACATACTTTATCTCTAATAAATTAAGTATGCTTTATATACATGTATATGTACACATATGTACATATATGTGTGTATATACATATACAATTTAAATGATTATATACACGAATGTATATATAATATATAATTATATGCATACTTTATTTATATTAGCTATCTCTATATTATATATGTAATTTAATAAGGCAATACATATTATTTTCAGGTATCCATGAAATTTTTATAAGAACTGATCACATGCAAAGCCCCAAAGGAACTTCAATGTAGTTCAAAAAGTAAAAATTGTGTAGGTGTAATTATCTGAGAACAATATATTGCTTAAAAATAATAGAAATAAAATAAGTTTGCTTCAACATAAAGGAAAAGGAGAACTACAATGAGAAATTGAAATAAATTTTGGTAGAAAAATGAGTACAAAGATAAACTGTGAAAAAAATTAAAGGTCAAACATTAAGAGATAGATGAAATTGATGAGGTTTAAAATAAAAGATGAAAAACTAAACTAATTAAGTTAAGGTTTGAAAACAATAAATAAAAAAAGAAAATCAAGAAGAAAAATCTAACCATAGATGTAAGATTAAAAATTGAGAACTAAAATTAAGGCAAAGTAAAATATATAAAATATAAGCATAAGTAGAAACTGAAAAATATTATCAAAGGGAATGAATACAAACAAGAAGGTTTATGAAAGAGATGAACAGAGAGCAAAGTCCTCCAAAGTAGAAAAAGAGTGAAAGTTATTCATGAAAGTCTAGAGCCTTGAAATGGAAAGAATGTGATAAAGTCTCAAAAAATGCAAAAGCAATATAAATATGGACTCGAAGGAAATTTTTAAATTTAAGAACAGACTCATTTCAGGCAAATTGACCAACTGAGCTAACACAGATTCCTCTTGCAGCTATGAGCTAGTAGAAATGTTGGACAAAATATGCCAAAATAACTCTGAAAAACATAGCTAAGCTCAAAAGAGAGGAAGGCAAATCTCTAGGTGCTAGAACAAAGAAGAGACTCAGGCAGAAGGCTTGAAGGCTAGAATTCAGGGTTCTTTTGCAAGTCTACATTCTAGTTTCCTGGAAAGCAGTCTATGAAGGAGATGTGTGTGCAGGAAGTCGACTGGGATCTCCTGGGGGGGAAGCAGAAGAAGGACGTGAACTGGGATGCTTGGCAACAAAGTCCTCAGCTGAGCCCACATGATGCTTTGGAGCTGAGATGATCCTTCAGAGTTGGTGCTAGTCAAAAGACCTGGCCTTTATCTCCACAGAAGCATCATTAGATGTGACCTGGCCTCAAAAGGTAGAATGACCTTAGGACAAGGCCTTGAGAGAGACTCAGCTGACAGACATCAGTCAGCAGACAACACTTCCAACATCTTGAAGAATGAGCACTTCAGTCCTGGGCCAGGGAGGGATGGGGGGTTTGCTTCTAGAGAGACACATATAATTTTTTTTTATTATATGGATGACTTATTTCTCAATTTTTTCACAGTTCATTTAGCTGCAGCTATGTAATTTTGATAGTCTTGAATGTTTTTTCTTTCTGAATTGTTGGGAAGATACATCAGTGGTCTATGGTCCTATCTCTAACAGGTGTACAAAGACACTTACATAGATGTTACTTATTTATAAACATATTAATTTCAGTGTTATTTATATTAGCAGAAAAACTGAAAATGACCATAATGACCACAGACATGGGAATAGTTAAATTACATGCAGCTATTAAGATTATGTTTTCAAAGAATGGTAACTAAGATGTTAATATGTGTATTTCCACTGCATAGATTGTAGGATTCCAATTTCCTAAAACATTGGCTATTTAAAATTTTACTCTGATTGCTAATGCACAAAAATATGGAAGAAAATAGATCAAACTAATCTCAGAGTTTAGCTCTATAATGTATGGATTTTTAAGTACCTCATTATTTTCCAAATTATCTAATATCATACATTGCTTTGTAATCATTAAAAAATTGATAATGTTTATAAAATAAATAATTATGTTGGATTATTTTATACTCTATTGATTTGCAAGTTTAGATTTTATATGAAAACTGATCTGTGGGGGTAAAACAGTATTATACTGAGAGTAGATTTTTAATAATATTGTCAACATTTTTTCAGTCTTATTTTCAAAGTGAGTAGGGGAAAGAAGTGCACCTTGGGATTCCTAGGCCCTTCTCTTATCTGAGGTTTTTCTTGGAAGACAAAAGCCCCCGAACTGTTTCACTCTGGGTGTGTGTGCGTGCACCTGCTGTGTGTTGTGCGTGCTTAACTTTCACCATCTTTTGGAGCCTTTCCTGTGGCTACATATGTTGTTCTAAAGTTCCCTTTGCTTATGATTCCCATTAGATAGAAGGACATGGTCAAAGGACATTTTTCTAAGGTCACATATCTCACCCATAAGCAAGGGAGGAATCTACAGTTCACACCACCATAGAAAAAGAAAAAAATGATAAATTGCATAGTTCAAGGGATATTTGAATGAACGAACTTTTTCTGTACTAGAATTTTCTCCTTCTTTGCTTAAATCTATGGAATAATATAGGAATTAGTTATTTTTTATTTTACTTTTATTATTTCAGAATCTTACGGGGGTACACATGTTTTGGCTACATGATTTGCTTTTGCACAGTTTGAGTCAAAGTTACAAGTGTGTCCATCCCCCAGTTACTGTGCATCGTACCCGTTAGGTGTGAATTTACCCATCCCCTCCTCCCCGCTCCCACCTGCTTGATTTCTGTTGAGCTTTACTTCCATATGTGCACATAAGTGTTGCTCGATTGAGGAACTAGTTATTTTAAAAAGTTCTCACATAGAAGCATTACACATTGAAACTGTGGAGAGGCCCATATTAGTGTTCATTACTGTTTGTGTTTTTCTTCTTCTGTTCTCTCTTTCTATTCCCTTTCCTCCCTCCTTTCCTTCTTCTTTTTCTTTCTTTTAGATTGAATTTCTGGATCCCTTGCTCCAATCCCTGCATCTCTCCCACCACTCTTGCTCAAAGATTCACCTCATCCTTTCATCCCCAAGAGGCTCTTCTGCATTTCACAGTGGGTTTCAACGTGCTGGGGTGAGCACTGAGGGGGAGAATCGCTGATAACTGTGGTTTTAGAAGCTTATGTGCTTGAGAGTCTATGAAATCATCCCTGGCCCCAGAGACTCTAAATTGTTTCAATCCATATTTTCTTTGTCTTTTATGGCTTTTAAAGTTTCACATCCAATAACCACATTTGTATCCAAAGCATGGATTTTCAGAGTTTGACAAAGCTGATCCCGCGGATTCAATTTCCATAAATCCCTTAAAGTGTTTAACCAACTCTTCTCACTTTGCAAAAATGTCTCTGACAAAAACACAGGGGAAAACAATTGTTCTTGACATCACAACAGTTTAATATGTTAACTTATTCATTAAATTGTGCTTCACATCAATGGAAATCCTCAGTTCTACAAACTATCATTTTTCAATAGCAATAAAGGTTGATAATGCCACAATACAATTTCCTAGTAACTGAGTTCATACATCTTATTGTACAGGAAACAAAAGGAAATATCTCTTAGGAGAAATAATTTACTATCTATTGAATATCTACCTTTACATCTAAAATGGGGCACCAGAGAAAAGTCCAGATTTTTCTTTACAACACTGAGTTGATACATTAAAAGAAAAATAATACAATCAAAACACAGAAAGTTGTTCCAGAAAAAAAAAAGAAGAAAGAAAAGATGACCACATGATTAAAAAAAAATGACAAAAAGGCGGAAGACAAATGTGACAATGACCAAATCACACAAAACTCTGCTCCTCAGAACGCTTTTCCCTGCCAAGAACTGAGGTTTTTCAATCTGGCCCTTCGATGAGTTCCTATCGTGCTGCAGAACGTGTAGCTCACAGAGGTTCCACTGGGTGTGCCAACAGATGATAGTTGCAGTCTTTTCCATAGACAACTTAGAACACAGGCTCAAGAAACATCTGGGCATCCGCTTTCTGAGATCTGGAGTACTATTAGGTTACCTTGAGTCCTTGCCTGGAAGTTCAGGGACTCTTGTCTTGCAGGTGTTGCTGGTGTTTATAGCTAGGCCAGTCCTCTGGAAACGTCAGCACCTCTGCAAGGCAAGTCGCTTCTGTCAACATGCTGTGAAGATGGGTCCATGTGCATTCTGTCCACTAGGCTACAAAACATATGGGTCTCAGAACCCGCCCACTGGCCCAGAAGGGCTAATTCAAAGTCTCAGGGAATTAGTTCAGATGTGTCCAGGTGAATGTGGTGAGAGAAGAGCAGGCATTGGCTTATGTCCAGTGGAGATGGAGGGAGAGGATAAGGAAGAAAACCAAGAGTTCCTTGGAGAAAGAACCATTGCATGTTCCCCAGAGGACACAAACTGGGCAGAATCCTCAGACTTGGCCAGCCCTGCTACCCAGCCTGGAGAGATCAGTTGGAGTTCTGGTGACCAGTGGAAGCACAAGAACTATGGGAAAGGAAAACCTTAGAGTCACAGCTGTGATCAGATCAGGGTATTCTTGCCAAGTTCAACCCGGCTTTCTCTTTGATCCAGCTCCTCCAGCTCAATCAGTCTTCAGTCTCTAAAACCATCCCAATGCTCTGATCCTGTCTCAACATCTTCATTCATTTATTTCTTTTAAATGCCTATAAGAATTACAGTCCACACGTTTCCAGCCTGCCCTTGTTCTCGAGGACAAAAACTGGATCTTAGTTATTTTTCTATTTTTCAGTATTGCCTGGCATGTATTTAATTCATCATCTTTCCATCTTGGAAAGATCTATTTCCCTTTAAGGAGGCCCACTTTCCTCTATAATTACCCTTACTCTCCCAAACCCCCCCATCTCTAAGTGATCCCATTATAGAGGACTCTCTTCTCAGCTAGAGGTCACAGTTGGAAAGGAATCAGATAAACTCTCTGCATGAAGATGCTAGCTTATGACAGCTTAAAGCATTTCCTCTCTCCAGCGAATGTGCAAAGGGACTCATTTAACATGAAATTAAACCTTTATGAACTAAAGCAATACATTACTGATGAAATGCCAGGAAGGAAGAAGTAGAGAAAGGGAGACTTTTTTTAATAGGGGTTGTATTGATCACCCCTTAAACTTTGCTAATCAGGCAGCGACTGATTCTGAATATTTCTAACACTGAGCTTCCCTAAGAAATGCTGAGCACGTTCCCTCAGCCTTCATCTTGAATAGGTTTGGGGTCAGATGGGGTGGACACCCAGCTAGAAGTGTTTCAGTGTCTCCCCTGAGTCTGAGTGCTTCTTGGTCTCCCCTGCAACATTGCCCATTTCTTGGGCATTTCATTCCTAATAAGAGACCCCTCACTGCAGGCAGGAAGCTGAGAGTTAACTTGACCAGTCTTTGGCATTTTCTAAGTCACTGCAGTTCCACACAAAGGGAAGGGAAGATATAAATCAGTAAAGATTTAGATTTCATATTTTTGCAATTCCCAGTCCCATACTGATGCTGAGCAGCATAAAGTAGCAGGAAACGCTACAAAGTCAAAAGACTGGGGCTCTGAGCAACTTTCTTGCTAATAAATTAGAATCTTTGAGACATCTCTCAGCATGTCTGAATCTCCATTCCAAACTATCAAATGGAATAATGAATAGAGGTCCTATTTAACACACAAGATTTTAAGGAAGATCAAATGAGCTACTAAATGTAAAAATGCTTTAAAAACCATTAAATGCTATACAAAATGACAAATTGTAATTCTATCCTTCGCAAAATATATGATGAAGTAAATGACATTGAAAAGACTTGAAATATTTTTTGATTCCCTTTTGTGTTGGATAATGATAGTTTTTAATGAGCATTTTCACATTGTTTCTTTAATAATAGGACTCCCACACTTATCAAGGCACATGGCAACCAATAGTAAAGACACTTCCTTCTTTGTAGCTAGATGCGGCTGATGTCTAGGGTCTAGCCCATGACATCTGATTGGAAGCAATGGCAGGAGCTATGGCAGCCATCTTGGTCCAGGAAACAGAGGCTGCACATTAAGATGAAAGAGTAACAAGAGGGCCTGGGCTTCTGCAATGTCACACACCAGGGCTATCAAACCAGTTTGTCTTTCAATCACAGAGAAATAGCTTCGATCTTAAATTACTATTATTTTGAGTTTCTCTCTGGGAATCCTACCCAATATATTCATATGTTTAATTTTAATGACCTATTCTAACCTCCTTGCTAGGTCTATCTTGGCAACTTTCTTCCCAATATTATTACTATCTCCACTCAGACTTTTGAAAAAGTTACTTTAAAGGCATGACCAAATGCATCTTCGTATTTCAAACCTCTGATCAAACTGTTCATGACAAAGTTACCTCCTTTAAATGAGAAGAAACAAGACTGTATAATTTTTAATAAAACACATGATATCCCTCACTGTTTCTGACACTGATTGTTAATATTATCAATTACTGGGGCAAGTATCCAGATAATTCTCAGGGTAGTTTTCTCCAGGTCCCTAAAGCTAGAAGGAGACAGAATAGTATATATCTTAGTCCTTAATAAAATTTAAACACACACACATGCACACACACACATGTACACAAAGACACTGCCATTGCCAAGAAAAGGGAAGGCGTGTCTACCTGGGAAATATAGGAGTTGATAAGATGTAGGAACCCCTGGGGATTATTTTTTCTTTTTTTGCCTCTCCTTGGGCTTTTGACACTAATGTATGTAGAGCTGATTTGGTTTGGGACTTGAGGCTGCTGACTTCCATGGATCCGCAGGCCCAGATGCCTTCTGCTGGCATCACTTCCCTGGCATCACTCCGCGTGTAGGTGGGCAGTCAATTTGCAGAGAACAAACTGCTTCCCTACCTCTCCATTTCTACCAACATAGGACCCCAGGGATATGACAAGCTTGCTGCTTTAGAATGAAATGATATGAAGGAGGAAGCTCATGTCAGTCTTTTTAATTTGCTCCACTTGGGCCAACACAAAGAGCTGGTTTCTCCTCTGAACATCCCGATACCTGGTCTCCAGTGGAGCACCACACATCACACCTTCAGCAGAAGGCAGTGGAAAGCCTTTGATATAAATCCCGAGGTGCCTAAGGAACAGTGTGGAGTTAGCAGGAGCTGCCTCCAAGTCTCTGCTATGCGTGAATTCCCTGCCAAAAATGTAAAGTGAGTTAAAAAGAAACAATTCGAGTGCTTTCTAACTTGTTTTGATTTTCCACATGACAAAACACTGGGTTGTTATTGTGTGTGCATGCGTGTGTGTGTCACAGTGGCAGACAGAAGGATAATTTGCAGCCCTGCTATTCTAGGCAGAACATTAGATCCTAAGAACAAAATGTGAAGGTAGAGAGAGAGAGGGCTGCTCATTAATCCCAGCCACAATCCCCCTTCCCTCCCTACTTTAGGAACAAATCATCGGAAAGGGAGACACAAATACTTTGTGAGCCTAATCTCTACCAACTAACAGGTGATATTTACTTGGCCCCTTTTAAAACTCAGCCTTGTGTATGGCTTAACAAGCACAGCTGCCTGAAAAGTCATCACTCTTTCAGCTCATTGATGGGTCAGTGATGTGGCGGGGGGTAGGACTGACCCGAGGCAGCACAGTGATGGGTCACTGTTAGCTTGTTGCTGTCACAGTTGTGCCACCCACAGGGATTACAGACAAACACTTCTGGGCAATCACAGATGGCTTCTTGCATGCTTGGCAGGAAGCTTTAGGCAGCATAAGCCCTAAACCCATAGGGACAACATGAAGGACTACAAAGAGCTTGTGCCTTGTGATCAGCTAGACTTAGCTTACAATCTGCGAGGAAGCCACCTACTATCTGCGGGCTTCACCTTTCTCATCTAAGAAATTGGGACTAACTCTACCTACCTTGTTGTGCAGAATATATTTAAGGTAAGAAAAGGGCCACCCTTGGTTCTTGGCACAAGGGAGCCACCCAATAATGTCTTCCCTTGCAGCACAGATGAGCCAAGGGCAGTGAGGGAAGTCCCTCCAGATCTCTGTTTGATGGAGATACTTCTCCTCCCCACACCCCCCACCGTGCAGGTAGACAATCCATGAATGCTTGTGGGTTGACTGACTCAATCCCAGAGAGAGGATTCCGGAGGCTGAGAAGTGGCTTATGTAAAGCTGGCTTAAACATCAAACATGTGGGATATCAATGAAATAGGCTTTGCAATCTGATTGAGGAGTTTCACTCATTTTGCCTTCAGCTCCTTGAAGGGATTGGTCAGATCAATCTGTTGTGAAACTTTCCACCTGCTCTGATCCGCCTAACAAACGCTCGGCAAAGGCTTTCTCCTCCCCCTTCCATATTTCTTCCTTATTATTCAATTAATTTCTTGTGATCGTAGTTGTGATTGGGAAGGGGTGACACTAAGGGGCACTTGGCAGTGTAGCACATTTTTGGGTCCAGTTTTAAACACCCTAGGCTGATTTGTTGGCGGCAGCCACAGTCTAACAACACATAAAGATCATGTAGAAAGACAAAATGTTATCAGGCTGGAGATATTCAAGATGTTGGAGGTAGAGTCTGTCTCAATTCCCGGGCTAACTGTCCCAATAACGGTGTTCCATGTCTCCTGGCCTATAGCAGAGTTATTATTCATTTAATGACCTCAAATATATTTTGTATACATGCTAGCTAAGCTCCTATTCTTCAGGTCAAGTTCTTTTTAAACACCTTTTCCTCTGTGGTAGCAGAATTTCAAGTCTGGCAGGACCATATCAGAGAAGAAGACTGCTCTAAAGAGGTTAAACTCTGGAATACTCCTTTAAAAACTCAGGTTCTGCAGCCAGTTTGGAAATGTTAGACATCTATTGATCCTCCTGATAATTTTTCTCTCTCTTAATTTGTCAGTCATTACTCACATTGAAAATAAAAATCGGTAAAGTGTGATTTCCTTAGGCATGAGCAAATCAGCAAGTTTTGCCCTAAATGCCCCCACCAATGTTCATTTCTTAGGGGCCACAACCTCCCCTGTCCTTTATCCACTCCCTGTTCCTTAAAAGATTAGGGGGCGGGGGCAGCATGGCTTAGGATGTGGGTCTCTAGCAATGGTCAATAGTAGGGTCATTTTGTTTAAAAACAACAGCAACAACAAAACACATTACTTTTGTTTTAAATCACAATCAAATAGAGTTCAAAGATGAGAGCCGACGGCCAATAAGGATTGCCATAAAAACGTCATCCAAGGGCTGAAATGTTCTTCCCTTTCTCTCTCTTTAAATATTCTCACGACGGGACGGAGACAGTAGATAACGGACCAGTCTCAGCAGGACATCCAGGCCGTAATTTGGGTTTTCATGTGTGCCTCTGTGGGTCCCAGTTACCCAAACTATGACCTCTGCTGCTGCAGAGATCACATGGAATGTGTCCTTTTTGATGCTTCTCTCCTTGACCTTCCAAAGTGGTCTGTATTGAATGTATTCCTACACTATTAAATATCACTGATTGAAAAAATGTCGAGAAAAACAAAAGAACAAGACAGATACTCTCCAGCTGGATAAAAATGAAGACAAAGAGGAAGCAGGTGTCAAATCAAGCACACGCAGTCAGATGTCCTCAGAATGGCCCAAGCGCTCCAAGGTAATGCAACAGAAGGTCAGCGTGCCCGCTCATCCTCCCCTTCCCGAGGGAGAGAGAGGAGAGGGCAGGGGGTCACCATCTCACCACCTGGCTGTTGTAGTCCTCAGTGACAGTCCCCTCTGTGGCCCCATCCTGTTTCGGCCACCGGCGGCCCCTGTGCTCCCGCTGCAGCCTCCGCTCCTCCCGCCTCTTCTGGCGGTCCCTCTGGTGCTCTAGCTGCTTGGTGTGGTGGTAGCGCTGCTGGAACAGATCTTTTGCATACTCGTAAAGCTGCACGTCCAGGAAGTTTAGCTCCTCGATGCGTTGGCGGGCCCCCTCGTTGATCTCCACGTTGGAAGCCCGCGTGATGTTGAACTGCGTGAAGGGGGAGATGAACTTGAGGTTGAATGTCCTCTCAAAGAGAAACTGTGTCTTCCTCTGGAACTCGGTGAGCCCGAAGAAGGCCATGTTCTTCAGGTTGTTCTTCGCGCTCTGCAACAGGATGGTGTTTCTTTCGCTCTCGTTCATGAAAGTCAAGTTGTAGCAGCCCACCAGGCTGAGGTCGGCCAGCATGCGTACCTGGCGGTTGTTAGCCAAGTTGTAGCTGCAATCCATGAACTCCCGCAAGCTGACTCCAGACCAGTCGTCCCCAGGGTAGCAGGTGGGCAGCTCATCGGGGGTGGGGCTTCTTCCGTCACACATATGGAGAGAGGTTTTCCACGTGGCCCCTCTCTGGACGTGTTTCCACTCACTCAGGTAACGCGACACTGGATCCCGCAACATTGTGATGTAATAGAAATTCCTGCAAGAAATTAGAGGAGCGGTGTCAGTAGTCGAAAACTCTCACAGGGGGATTCTGAATTTCTATAATTTTGTATCAGCATTGAGTCAATGCACTCTTCTGCTAAATGTTCGTGTGGGATTGTTTGCCTGGACTTGTGACTGTCAGGTGCATGTTTTTCCACGGTGATGTATGGACTGGTTTTCAATACTAAGTTTGTTGGCCTTTTCCTCCCTGATGCAGTGAGGGGAAGGTTGGGGTAGCTGGAGTAGATTATTCATTCATGCAACAATTATTCACTGATAAATTACTACTGGCAGTAACACCATTTTACATTTAGGGAAAACATCATGATTTTAAAATTTATTACCCATCTGCCACTATTTTATTTGATCCTTACAATAAACCTTTGTAGTAGATGGGATACTATTTGGTAGGGAAACATGCAAAGAGGTTAAGTGATTTATCCAAGTCATGAAATTAGAATTGGCAAGACTGAAACCCAATTTTCCTTAATCTTATCTCATTATACTGCTATTCTGGATTATGACATGGGTGGGGCTGGGGAAAGATGGGTTGGGTTTGGAGACTAAGCTTAACTGAGCACCTGCTATATGCTAGGAACGGTGCTACATGCTCTGTGGATGCTAGCACAGATAGTCCTTAACACAACTTTGTCAAGTGGGTTTTATCATTATTTCCTTTTTTGTTTGTTTGTTTTTACAAAATCTGAGGACACAGAGGATCAGAAGAGTGAAAAATATAGCCCAACATCCTAGAGTCCTAGAGCAAGTTAATACTTGACCTGCAATCTACTCTAGGCCTATTTGATTACAAAACTCTTTTCCTTTCCTGAGCACCACGTGGGTATTTACAGAACTAAATTGTAACTTATATTTATTGAGTGCCTATTAATTGTCAGGTGCTGTGGCTATTATAATCATAGATCTTATCTCATGACATCTAATGGAATATTGAAAAGAAATATGTTTTTAAGTTGTTATCTTCTGAATGACTACAGAGATCAGGAAACCTCTGGTTTAAGAGGGCAAGAGAAGCATAAAGAGGTAGAAAGAAAGTTGAAGATGTTGAGAGATGGGCAGAATAAACAGGAGGCACTGGAGGAAAGTAAATATTGGTTCAAAATAAGGGAAATTCTCAGAATTTGAGCAGCCTACCAATGGCATGGGCTGGCCGCCCCAACCCTGTCACCAGGAGTGTTTGGGCAGAGACTGGAGATCCACTTGCCACAGAACCAGACTTCATAGCTTAGCCTAGCCTACCTTAAATGTGCTCAGAACACTTACATTAGCCTAGAATTGGGCAAAATCATCTAACACAAAGCCTATTGTATACTAGAGTGTTTAATGTCTTGTATAATTTACTGAATGCTCTACTGAAAGTGAGAAACAGAATGGCTGCATCGGCACAGTTTCTACTGAATGTGGATCGCTTTTCCACCATCATAAAGTTGAAAGATCATACGTTGAACCTTCCTAAGTAGGGGACCTTCTGCAAATTTAAATTGAAGTATGTTGTAAATTTGCATAAAGAACTGAAAAAAGAAAGTTGTAGGGGGTGGAAAATCTCTCTGGTCCCTTTATCCTCACACTACTCATCTTCACTTCTTAAAGTTGAGGCTGCCACATCATGACAAGTTCTAAGTTGAAGAGAGCTGCTTTGTCACCCCACTCCCCAAATGGCTTTGGTAAGGAAATTTTATTGTTGCTTTAAAAGGAATGGTGAGGAAAGAAGAGGGGACAGAAAATTATGTCACATTTTGAGTGTGTGTGAGAACTAAGTGTCAATGGAGACAAGAAGAAGCACAATAGAGGCAAAATCAATGGAAAAGAACACTTTCCTAATTCCCAAGGAAGAGAACCTAGCCTGTAGAGGAGCTTGAGAAATATACTAGGAAAGAATAAATTGTTGAAGGCTCAAATTAGATTTAAAGGAGATACTTCATTCTTTCAAGTCTAACTAATCACTGACTATCCCATTTAGGGAAAATACTTTTTTAAATATTTGGGGGCAAAAGTTTTTAAGTTTTTTAAAAAATTGTGACAATACAAATTTTATTTAGATAAACTTACTGAAACACTTGGATGCCAATACTTTCGTATAGCCTAGTGCCCTTGATGTTGCAAACTTACTAGATGCCAGGCTTGGTGCTAAGGGTATAGCGCATTTCAAAATCCTGTGAGGTGAGTGTATGTTACAATTTCTTTTTCTCACTTAGTGTTGAATAAGCTAGGATTTGGGGAGATGAGATAAGCTACTTAAGGTCACACTGGTAGTAAATTATAGAACTTGGATTTAATCAGGTTTGACTTACTTAAAAAAATAGTCACTATGTTATAAAGAGAAAAATCTCGTATTTCATAGGAATAATTCAACCTAGCATTTGTTCAACTTGGCCAAGCTAATCTGTATAGCAAAAATACAAACCTAGTAAAAGCAATGAAAAAAACAAGGAAATTATGGGTGCAACATTTTTTATTCTGCTTTTTAAAAGGAATTGATGAACTATAATATTTAAAACTATGCATTTTCTATATTCTGTTATTTTGACTGTCTAGCCTTACCACTAGGTAACCAGACAGTTTTGAAATGTACTAAAGAAACCTTAAAATCTTATGTAATACTCACTCCCCTTTCAATCAGGAGGAAGAATTTATTGAAACTGTTGCCAAGGACAGATGAGCCCGATCTCTTGCTTTTGACAATCACCATCTTACACGACTCTGTTGTCTTCCACTGTGATGGAATGACAATTCCATCAGTGGAAGAAAATTTCCCAAAAGGTCAGTTGGGAAAGCAGAAAATGACTGACAGTGCTTCTGGGCTCCATAAGGAAATATTGACGATAAAGTTTTTCTCAGAGTGGATGTTACTATTGTTGAGTATTATATGACATGTCATTATTAATCCTGCTTTAGTCCTATGCTGGGATTTATTCACATTTCAATTCTACCAGCAGAGACTGACTTTGTTTCACAGAACAATTGCATAATAAATATATAAATATAATAATGATAGTATGATTTAGTGGGTTAAGGATGCCAAATGATTTAAGAATTTAAATCAGAAAGATCTTTGAATTGGGTCAAATAAGACCACAAATGGAAAATTTCTAATTTCCCTGTTAATTGGACAAAACAAAAAAACACAAAAGGATTTAAACAAGTAAACAAACAAACAAAAAAGCCAATGGCAATTAACTGGTAAGTCGCAATCTTAGTTATGTGTCTCAAATTTGACATGATCCAGATTTTTAAAATAATCATAGGATTGGAGGATTTGGGGGCTGTGAATTACAAACGTTGGTGACATAAAGATTTAGCTGGAAACTGCTGGAATATGAAGGAGAGGCTTTTGCCTCACTTGGGAAAATTTGCCACAGAGCTTCTGGTATCTCCATTCCACTGGAACTCTACATAATCTCAAAGCTGACTGAAACTGGCTTAAGTTTAAAATGGTCCTGATTTCAAATTGAACTTTATTCAATTTAGCATTACATTAAACAATGGCAGCTACATTGAGGGTGATATTTACATGAGCAAAATTAAGTCGCAAATGTCTTCAAGTTCTACTGGCTAAAGGGGCCCACTTGAAACTAACACTGACGTCAAAACATAGAAATGTACTAGTGGAACATTTATGATGATGAAGTACAAAGTTGTCCCATCTTATGGCTGGGGACCCAAGTGGCTAAAAGCATTTGGGAATTGCATTGGTCAGGCGTATTCTCATGTGTGTTTTGTTTGTTTAGATCCTGCAAAGCAGCCAAAATAGAAAGTTAGAAAAATAGTAAAAATAAACCAATAGGATTGAAGAACACCCAACTATTGAAGAAAAATCAACTGAAAATGTGATTAATTAAATCATTTTCTCGTTCTCTATTTTCTTCCCTCTACTTTCATTTGCGTCTCTACTTTTGGGCAGAAAACTACAAAAATGATGTCTGGAGAAATGATGTCCAACTATATTTTTGCACCCATTTACCATCTCCACTTTATCCCTCCTGTCCCTGCTACCCTTCCTACCCTCTTGTAACCATCATTCTACTCCCTGTCTCTATGAGATCTACTGTTTTTAATATTTAGCTCCCACATACAAGTGAGAATGTGTGAGATTTATCTTTCTGTGCTTGACTTTGATAAATATGCCTTTCTTTTCTCTCACTTAACATGTGGTTCTCCAGTCCCATTCATGTTGTTGCAACGGTAGGATTTCATTCTTTTTTGTGGCTATATAATATTCTATTATGTATATGAACCACCATTTCTTTATCCATTCATCCATTGATGGGCACTTAGTTTGATTCTATATCTTGGCTATTGTGATAGTGCTACAGTAAACTTGGGGGTGCAGATATATTTTCTATATACTGATTTCCCTCCTTTGGATATATACCCAGCAGTGGGATTGCTGGGTCATATGATAGCTCTATTTTTAGTTTTTTGAAGAACCTCCATACTGTTCTCCATAGTGGTTTTCCTAATTTACATTCCTACCAACAGTGTATGAGGGTACCTCTGTCTCCATATCTTTGCTGGCATTCGTTACTGCCTGTCTTTTTGATAAAAGCCATTTTAACTGAGGTGAGATGATTTGCATTTCTCTAATGACTAATGATGTTGAGCATTTTTTTATACCAGCCGTCATTGTTAACAAGCTTTGCTTCAGTTTCACGAATCTTCTCCCAACCACAAAACAATGAAAACTCATCATCTTCTGCTCCTGTAACTCCCAATCCAGTCTCTAATGGATTCAAAGGATTCAGTACTCTAAGGATTAAGTACTACTGAAATCTGCAACTTTATTTTTTAGGTCTTATTTGTTCAACAGCACAATGGAGAGGGAAAATCATTTTTAAATGGCTAAAACAAAGAATAGAGAGGAAGGACTAGCAGCACCCAAGGGATACTGTGGCCAAGACAGAGGACCTTCTGTTCCTTTTGACTCAATCTGCTAAGCCTAGACAGAGCATCACTTGTTCATATGTTTGTCCTTATAGTTAACCTAAACTCTCCCCAGATATAGAGAAAATGAAGAACTAAACTATTATCCCCTTTTTCACCTATCCATTCATTCATTTATTAATTCTCCAAACTTTAACTGAGCCCATCTATTTACCAAGCACTGGGGCTCTAGGCAATGGGACTCAACATTTAATAACAATGCCCCCAGGAAGATCTTGGGCAACCAGCTATTTTGGTAACGTGAAAGAAATGAGAACTACTAAGTAGGGAAATGTTCTTCTTGCCTCCCTGGACCAGAACAATCCCAAAGACAGATGACTTTGTTCACCTTGGAAACAGATTTTCCATTTACCACCTCCTTCATCTAGAGCTTGGGTGAATCCATTTAAAAACGTGTGTGAAGTGCTTGCTGCGCTTTAGGATTGTCCTTCTTACGGCCACAGTGTGATGACAGCAAATACTTGTGTATTCAGAAAAATGAAGGAACGAGGTGCCTGAGTTAGTCCAATAATCACTTTATCTGATAATTATCACATGGGCCATCAAGGCTCACTAAAGTTCCATTTGTTTAGATGGAACACACACTTTTCCATGGCTGGTTTAGAACCCCTTTTAGTATCTTGCTCTGCTGGAAAGTTGTCATATTAAAAATTTCTAAATACAACACAAGAGCATTCTGGAGGCCTTTCCATTTCCTGCACCCACTGGTGTCCTGCTCATGCTTCCTGGCCCAGGGCAAGGCTCACATCCATCTTCCCTGACTTTCCAGCTTAGAGGGCTTACCGCTTCACTTACCATACTTCTAACTTACAGGTGAAAACCCTGGTCTCATCCATCCCCTAAGTACCTTCTTGATAACTGTACCTTAGGCCTTGTGTCCCAAAGCACCTCCTGAAAAGTCCTGCTCACAGCAGATGTCCAATAAATGATTGCTATGTAAAAGAAAATTATCACTTATTTCTTAAGTGTGTTTTATAACATTATAAATAAGGCTGATATTGCCTTTGATAAATATGCCTTTCTTTTCTCTCTTAAAACTAATCTGTTTTTTAATGTCTAAAATGTATGCAAAGAGTAAAAAAAATATGTAATCTTCTAAGGCACCTGTCATTTGATGGCTGATGATACGTAGAGAGAGACAGGCAACACAGACTTAGGGCAAAAAGTGGAATATTTCCGATAACAGGCAATTAGTTGCAATGAGGTTTATTTATTTATTTTTAAGATTAAACTTACTGGTTTTTTTTCCCTACTGTTTCAAGAACCTATGTTTCACTGAGCAGTTTATTGTATAATTTGTTCCCTTCTTTAATTAGCAAGTCATTTAATTAACACATGCTTGCTGAGGGTTTGCTATGTGTAAGGAACCGCTTTAGGAAATACAGAGAACATAAGAAAAAAAAAAAAGAATAAAATGCCCTCAAGTATTGTCAGCACAGGTGTGCTAGGGTAGAAAAAGACATTAATTAGGAAGTTACAGAGGTAAGGAGGGGACAGAGAATAGTTAAGGGAGCTCTCTGTTCCCGTAAGAATGCACAAGAGTGGAGAGTGGAGAAGCCTGACTAGACCAGGAAGTTCACCTTGTGTATTTCACCAAACGTTTGTTTAATAAGTGAATGAATGGAAAGGATGGCATAAACTGGAACAGGATGTGGAGACCAAGTTGTCACTGGCTCTAAATGCAACTGTGAGCTGCTAAAATAGGCAGTGTTGATTTAGGAAGATTCATTCAGCCAGAGTATTAAAGATGGACCAAAGTAGGAAGAGACCAAGAGTGATTCAGCAGCCATAGTAAGAGACCAGCAAGGGAAAAACCCAGAATTGGGGGTGCTGATGAGACAGAATCAGGGACCAATTCAAGAAATATCTTACACCCATCTGTTATTGCTCCCTCCTCCTCCGTGACTGTCAGCTTTCTCTACACTACTTTTTCCACCTGTCTACTTCCTTCTATTGAATCCTCCCCTTGCAATACTGTGGTCAATAAGATGCAGGACTAGTATCCTCATCAAATGGTGGAATGAGGAGTGTGAGCCAACAGAATCACTTTGCCAGTGGTGATGAAGAAAATATTCACTTTTATAAGGCTATGACTTGCCTACCCAATGAGAACACATAATGAAAGAATTTACAAAATGCTAGGTTCACAGAAGTTTAATAAATATATTCCTTCCACCACCAGCTTAACCCTCATAAAAGGAAGCAACAAAATTAATAGCTCCATACTCCACAGTTTTATGCATTCATAAAAACCAGAACGAGTAGGAACTCCTCCTTCCAGCCTCCTCTGACGTCCTCAAGGGAAGAGATTTCTCCCCCTGCCCTGAAACCTGAGTTCTCCTCATACTTTATCTTCATTCTGGTGGCCAGTAAAATGTCTTACCACATGAACAGGCTTTATGCAACCAGAGAGAGGGAATCCTGCTTCACTCACATGTGATTCCCCACGGCATAAAATACATGACCTTATACATCATGGATGTTCAGTTGTTCCATGTTTGTGGAATGAATAAATATATAACATTTATGAGCCACTCTTTCAGGGAGTCTGAGATCTTGTGAAATGCATGGGAAAGAATAAATTTCTCCTAATTCCTCTTGCCCTAAAGACTTTGAAATGAGTTTGCCCTATATAACCAAGTTTTGCTAAAGCTCAGTGTCTCACGAAGAACTTCGTGAGCTATCGTAGGGCCTAGACTCGGGGCATCTGAAGGAGAGTGTGGGTCCTCACCATAGAGGATGCATAGGTTTAAGACCAGTACATCTTAAACCTAAACTGATGCGTGCATTTTTAAAAAGTGAAACTTAGCTTCTTCTGCCCTGCTGCGCCGTGTGCTGGAGTCATTCTCCAAACGTTCAGAATGGAATTAATTTCTTGACTCTTTTTAGGGCCGCACGCTCGTCGTTATCTCAATAGAGTATTGTCTGCATTACACTGTATCTGATGGGGTGGGGGATTGCAGCAGCAAGAGCTTCGCAATCAGACTGCCCTTTGACACAGTGATGAAAAGACCTTTTATTCAAGCCTTAGAAATAAATTAAGGAATTTAAGAATGATGTCCTAAACAAAAGGGAAACTGGAGACTATGATTGCTAAGTAGCATAACAAAGCAATTGAGGACGCCGAGAGTGGTGTGTGTCAGGGAAATTGGTTCCAAGGATGTCCAATATTGTGAGGAGAAAGTGGAGACACTGGCATGTTGTTCTCTTACCTCACACAGAGGCCATGCATTGCATCACACCAAGCTGCTGTGACCTCCCCCCTCAACGTGACTTAGGAAGCAGCCAGACCCCTGTTGCTGAAGCATTTTTATTTTACCTACTACCCAGAGATATTGACTCTTTCCCATTGGTAAGACAGAGGGAGAAGATTCCTACAGGAGAAGACACTGTGGCAGCTCTTTCCTTACTTGTGCACCTGATAACTTTAAAGGAAGGAGAATAATTTGGATTTAGCTGGTCTTGCTTTTTTTTTTTTTTTAATTATTGACTGCCTTTCCCCCAGTTAGAAATGCAGTACCTTGTCATTATGAGAAATGTGGGAAATGCAGAACAGTAAACATGAAGAAAATAAAAATTACTTATAATCACTTCACTCAGGTATAACTGCAGTGAAATATATATATATATAAATATATATAAACAGATCTGAGATCATCATGTATGTTATTTTTTAAACTGTGTTTTTAACTTAAAAATATGTTCCCATTTTATTTAATATTCTTCCATAAGAGCATGTTATTCCATAAGAGCATCATATTTCCATTATGGATGTGCCATAGCTTATGTGACCAATCTTCCAGTTTTGGACGAGGAGGCACATTCTATTTCGGGGAGGTGATTACAAACAAGAATCTGATGAACATCCTAAGCCATGGATATTTATACACAAAATTCCTGAGTCAAGAGAATCGCTCTGATTTCATTGTCAAAATGCCTAAATATAGTTCCTGCCAATGTATTCGACCACAATCAGAGCAGGAGATGATGTGGCCACTCCACGAGGCCTGACATTCTTGGGCACAGGGGACCTGGAAGCCATCTGGAAGCTGAGGGAGGGCTGTGTGACAGTCTCTGCTCCCCCTAGCTGGACCAGGAGGGTGCCCTGCAGGGAACACAGGCCTGAGAGGGACATTCCAGGGCAGCCGGGTTGGGGTTTGTGACATGATGGTGGGGAAACATTTTCCAAAGAGATTTGTTTATTTTTCATTTAATGAACAGCTGGAATATCAAATTAGACACTAAACATTTGTGGAATCAAATCCCACTCATCAGCACTGCAGCTATGTTAAAGCCAACATCTGGATCAGAAAGATGGAGGTCCCTCACCCCATCATATTCAGTGCCAGTCCTCGAAGAAACAGCCTCTTGAGATGCAGTCTGTCTGCAACGTCTCGGTCGGTGTCAGCTAACTTTAATTATGGAAAGCCACACATGATGCTGAACCAACCAAACAAAAGCATGAAATAAGAAGCTTCTAGAGGATACAGGTCATTTCTCAGTGCTGATCAGTTGACCCCCTATTTCCTAGAGGAAGAGATGGTATTTATCAATAAGATGAAATTTTAAATCTTGTCACGTCCCTGCCTTATAGTGACAGGAAACCTATGAGCATCAGACTCACTAAAATGCCACGATTTTCGGGTGGTTGTCACATTTGCTTTCGCTTTTCCCCAAGTGGCTGCCGCAAGAATAAATTTCAGGGAATGCATGTTCCAGGGGCTTGTTTTTGCTATCTTGCGGAGTACAGTTCCTCCCAGTACAGTTTCAGATGTGCCAGAGAGGGTCCTGCTCTCATGCATTATTCAGGCACTTCCGTGATTATTTGGTTCAGAGGTGCCCTGCTTTGCGCTGCATCACTGGGATTTGGGTACCAGGACGTCTCAAGGCGCTCTGCGAAGCTGTGGTTTATGCATGCGGGCATCCACCTGATGCCTGGAGCCGCCCTGGAGTGAGATAAGGCCCAATTCAGTTTCACTCGCGGCTCTAATCCCAGCCGGGCAAAGCAGAACACCAGATAGTACACTCAGATTGCGTTATCAGGCTCTCCGTGTTCAGCCATGCTCTCTTCCCAGCTAATTTCTCAGGCGCTGCTTTTAGGGAGTGTGAGAATGACACAAGGTAGAAATGCTGGGGTGTCTCCATTATAATTGTTTAGTGCTGGCCAATTTGGACAGGAAGTAAATCAGGATATTTAAGAGCAAGGCATGTGTTCCGATATTTAGATCTGTCTTTGACATCGTTGTCTCACATTTTCGTAAACCATCCAAGAATGTAAAAATAAAAATCAAGTCTGTCTAGAATAGTCTGTTTTTGGATTTTCCTACATTGTGCTATCAGAACTGGGCAATCACATTTAGCATATTAAACAAAATACCTAAGCGATCTTAACCTGATTCTACTTCTTTCCAACTCTCAAACAAAGAGTGCCTCAGAGGTCATCTCCTAGACGATGGCTAAGAACAAAGCTAACTGGGAAAAGTTCCATGTGAAAGAAAAATTGATATCAATAACTAATAATAATAATGTACTCAATAATTTATTCAGTACATACTATGTCCCAGTACCATTCTAAGTGCTGTGCTTGCATTAACCGATGTGGTCATCAAAACAACCCTTTGAGTTACGTAGGCTTTTAGATGGTGGCTGTAATTTCACAACATGATGACAGTTTTGACAGTTTCCTCCATCTTCTTGTAAAAGTCAGGCTATCTTGGAGATGCACTTGGTGACTTAATGGTGCAGTATCCCAGGCTTTGTTGAACTCAAAGCTCCAGAGACAATATGAGCATCTCAGGGTGAGGGGTTTGTGTTTACCCATGGGAGGGAGGCAACAGGGATGAGAGTGGGAGGGACAGGGCATTGCAGGGCCAGGGCTCAGTCCTGTCTTAGCACAGGAGCACATGAGTCCAGAAGATGCTCTGGATATTTATAGCTTGAAGAAGCTGTAGAAACAATTTTTCTGAGCACAGCACACCCACAAAACTGCATAACAAATTTACATGTGAGGAAAGGGTATTGGAGACAAGGGCGAACAGCTGCAATTGCATTAGTTTTGAACTCTCCCAAGGAATCCAGCTGCCAAACACTGTAGTAATCTCAGAACAATAAAAGTAGGAAATAGCTGTGCCAGAGAATTCAGGTAAAGCCAAAGCCTGTGCAATGTCACGGTTCTCTTTCTGGCTTTCAAGTAGATCTTGTTTTGAATACAATGCTCTAAAGACTAGAAGGTTGCTGGATCCTGAAGTTGGCTGTTCCAAAGCCTTCATTCAGGAAGCGAAGATTCAAGGAAAGTACCGAACTCTACTCATTTGGACAAAGCATGAGTGCACAATTTCAAGCATGTTGAAAACTCCTTTCAAAATGCAGTGAAAAGAAAATGGATTTGAAGTCAGAAAGGTGGCAGTTCCAACTTCAGACCCGCCTCCCTTCTGGTGTGACCTGGTTAGCTTATATATATGACCTGTGGGAGCCTTAGTGTCCCCATCTAAATAGCCAATGTATAAGCGCTTATTCCATAGGGTGTGGGAATTATTAAGACAATGAGCACAAGGGTCCAGCGGTAGCTGGTGCACAGCAGATCCTCGACATACGTGCAGATGCTCCACGCTTCACCATTCTCCCTCTCTCCACGATTACCAGAGCCTCAGAAACCATCCACGTATGGTGAAATTCTAAATGTTAAACAAGCTGTGTTGATGAACATTGAAAAACAGCCTATAGTGCTTTTTTATTTGGATAACATTTTTTTTTTAAGTTTTCAAAATACTTTCCTCACCCATTATGTCATTTTATCCTCACTACAAGATTGTGTCAGAGGCAGCAAAGGAGGGATTCTCATTCCAATTCGCAGATGAGAAAACGAATGCCCGGAGATATAAAAGGATTTTCTGAAGGTCAACAAGTAAGGAGTAGCAGAGCTGAGACGTCTCTTTTCTTCTTCAGCTCCTGTGCTTGTTTAGCTTATTTATTTAAACATATGTGTTGATTATGAACCTCATGCGAAGCACTATGCTAGGGACTGTTGTGCGATCACACAAGGCAGCCTGACCGCAAGGAGCTGAGTCATCTGTTGGCTGCCCTACATGGTCTCATTTTGCTCTGATATAGTTGAGAGTTAGAAAGAAAAGGTGAAATTAGCACTTTATTCTACAAGTTTGGAGGTTTCACTGATATGTATATTAGCTCATGTTCTCTTTGAAATTGACTGAGAAAGAGGACCCCCTGAGAATGAGCCAGAAAGGCCAGAATATTTCTGGTATTCTTCCAAATTGTAGAAGAATCTTTGTAAAACAATAAACTCTTATTTTTACGTAGGCAGTGTGGTGGACTTCAGTCTGGAGGCACACAATGTCTGGTGGTCTCTCTGTGATGCCAGTAACCACTGATGATCATTCATCACAGGCTTGCAAAATGGTGATATTCTAATGCCATCATTTCGTTTTTCATTTATTACCCGCGTGCTTCTGCAAAGAGAAACTTTCCCTTATCAGCTATTTAGTACTCTGAGGTATAGTTCATATAGGAATGGCAGATGAATGTTTGACTCGTTTTATTTACTGGTTTTCAGAGTAATGGGTTGCTTTCCTAGAATCCTCCGAAGAGGATTCTTGTTGTCGTTTGTTTTTGTTTTAATAGCATTATAAGCTCCTGACTCTAAATATGTTTAATAAGTTTCAAAACACTGTAGTCATTATCCTTATTGACGGTCAAATTACCTAGTTTGTGGCCAGTGGGAGCTTATTGAAGATGGATCCTGAGTCCTTTTCATACAATCTTTGTAGCCTTTTATGCATATTCTTAAAGGATCTTGCAAAATCATTATATCAAAATAAGACCAAGAAGGATGGTGTTAGAGTTTGAAATTTTCTGCAGTTCCTAAACAGCAAAGGGATGGTTGCTTAGAATCCCACCTTGGTTGGCATTACCTGAGCACCCATCTCCTCCCTTACTCGCAACCAGGTGGTGTAACTGATGTTTGTGCTAATTGCACCTGTGCATTGAAGGCAACGTGGAATGGACGTCAACTTTCACCTTCACGTGTTCTATCTAGGCCCAAGCATCAGGGGTTTCCCCTCTCATTTTTTCTTCTCTTTTTCTTCTTCAGCTCCCATCTGTAATGTTTCTTCCATGCTAGGAACAACAGGCAGGGCTAGCAATTCATTTGTGACTAGATGCCAGTTGTCACTCTACAAATTCATCTAGAGGAAACCAAATTATGCTGGAAATAATGCAGAGCCCTAATCGGGTTCTCTCCAAAATCCACTTACTCATGATAATTAGCAAGAGTTCCTTCCAGGAGCCCAGCTGACCACATTGGGCCCTTGAATGGGATCTTTCAGCTGCAGTGGGCTCCAAATGCTGCAATTTTGCCTAATTAATAAAGCAATGGCAGAAATTTAGAAAAATATATGTGGAATAATTTAAATCTCTCAGAAAAAAAATCAATTTGTTCTGTCTAAACTTTGCCTTGGGTGCTCCCTTCATCAATTCAAGTGTGGAGCACAGTGACCTTAAATTGCAAATATTTTTCTTCAGGCATGATTGAAGCATCAGAGAGGTAATAGCTTTCAACATTCATTTCTTAGAGATTTTCTAAACAGGCAAACGAGGACACTTATTTTCCCACTTTTTGTTACTATATGTAAATCTGAGAAAATAATCTTAAAGATCCTCAAAGTAAATGTAGCTTGGGGCAGCTAGAGGTAGCTTTTCCATTTGTGTAATCAATAAACGGTTAAAAACAGAGGGGGCATCCCTTAAGAAACAGAATAATGCAACTGTAATTCTCTTCCTTGGTGAACTTCCCTAAACATGCCCCTCTGCACTGATTATTTCTCTCGGTGATAATCAGAAAAAAGTCAACTATTCTTTTAAAATTTGGTACCTGCTACCATCTCTGCATCCTCCGTGGAAATGGTGTGTATTATGTTGATGCTAATCTAAATTAAAAAAAAATTCAAAGCATGAAGCAAGCAAATAGATATAACTAAAAGGAAAGAAAGGTGGGTGGATGGGGGAAAACCCATCAGCAAAAAAACAATGAAAAGCCGGCTAAAAGCTTTTCATCGATTTTCAGTTTAGGAAGATTATAGCCACAAGGGGGCTCTCGAATCTTCCCAAACACTAGGTAAGTGCTGAGAGCTGTTTTTCTAGTAATTATAATAATTTCCACAAATCAATATTACCTATTAATGTACGTTACAGAGACAAGCTACAGACTTCTGACACTTTACACTCAAGTTAAAGAGAGAATTTCATATAAAAATTCAAGGGGCCCTCAGTGATTGTAAGTCAAAGCCGAAATTAGTTGCACCTGTGATTTCCTGTGTCTGCTCTAGCATAAAAAATCCCAACACTGCAAATTTCATCAAAGGTTAAAACTGAATTTGAAGCACTGGGTATATAATGGAATACATTGACCTCCAGTGGATTTTAAAGGCTGTCCGCCTCCTTCTGCCGTGTCGTGCATCCCCCAAACAGCCATGGAGGGTGACGCAGCAGTTGAAAGGCAATGACCCTTTCCTGGGGCAGTGGGAAGTTGCCGCAGCCATTAGTTCTGGAGGTGTTCAGCACCTGCTGGGAGCCTGATGGTGCTGAGGGTGTTTATAGCCCACACCACGAAAGACGCCACATGGAATGCAAGAGGGTGTTTTAATTTTCTGTTCAAGCCAGTAGGTAGGGCAGAATCTAGTGCCACACTTAGGCAGATATAGGAGGGTTCAGCAAATAAGGACAGACTGGAAATGCAGCCCCAGCGGAAGAGAGAGAATCCTGCCTGTCTCCCCTACCACAGGGAAAATGTAGGAACCAAACAAAGGTGCCCCCCAAACATTCTATCAGAGTGGTTAAAACACCAAAATTGCCTTTGCACAAACTCAGAAAGCCCCTCTGTGCTTTGATATGAAATGGCTCTTTGATGATATTTTTTTCTCCAATCTAATGGTAAAATAGTCCCAAAGAGAGGCAAGGGTGGGTAACAGTTTTCTCCCACAGGGCAGGAGCGCGTCTGTGGCATTTCAGGGATGAGATCC
>CM052445.1:52432744-52475677 GCA_028533085.1 Varecia variegata | reverse complement strand
TCCCAGTTTAAATAGCAATAGCCCTTCTTAATTTGTCTCAACCATTTCTCTTTAGAATTTCAAAGGTGCCTTCTAGGATTCGAGGAACAAGTCTAGTCTGGTCCGGACTTCCATCTAAATCCTTCCTCTTAATCACTTTATGAGTCACTTTTGTGCCTTCCAGCGTCTGACCCAGAGTATTTCTCTCATTCAAGCACCAACAAATGGTGACCTTCTAAGGGGCCTCCCCTGTTAGAGCACACCAGCCACGCCATGGGGGGTTAGGTTTAGTCCAGGGCTTACGTGGACAGACAAGGACCCTCTGCTTGTCCTGACTCAGAGTCCTGCCCCTGCAGAAGGGTGGCTAGGACTGACCCTTGGAGGAGAGGGGCAGGCAGACAACAGGCATAAACACCCCAATGCTTCACAGGTCACGGGGCATTTTGTTTTTGGACAAAGCACATATGGTCAAGTTTAAGCATATTTCTTTAAAATACATTTTGACCTTTAAAAAACTTATGTAACTTAAGATTATAAAGAGGAGGAATTTCTGACCTCTAAGCAGAACAGAAAAGTTGGTGTTATAAAGAAATTAAGTGGACCTTTCCTGTACCATCCTCCCTCTTCCAAATGCATCTGGTTACAAAAGTATTTGACCAGGCGAAAACCAACGAGCTGCTCTCTGGAGAAATTAAATGATTAAATGATCTACTGTAATGAGGTGGGGTTAGGAGTGAGGCTTCAGAGGACTAGGCTTTCTCAATTAAGAATGGACCAGCCTCGCTGCTGGTCTTCTTTGCTAATCCACACAAGCCTCATCATTGATATCCCACTGAGAGGTGTTATGGGGTGAGTTGTGCACCCCACAACCCTGCCAAAAAAAGATGTCTTAAACTCATGTACCTATGAATGTGACCTTATTTGGAAATAGGGTCTTTGCAGATAATCATGTGAAGATGGGGTCATTAGGGTAGGCCCTAATCCAATATCACAGGTGCCTTTATAAAGAGGAAATTTAGACACAGAGACAGGTACGTCTGCAGGGACGATGACAATGTGGAAACAGGGAGAGAACACCGGCTAGGAGGCAAGGAACACCCAAGGCTACCAGAGCTAGGGGAGTGGCCTGGAACAGACTCTCCCTCACAACCTCAGAAGGAACCAACCTTGCTGAAACCTTGACCTTGGTCTTCTAGATTCCAGAACTGTGAGAGAATAAATCTTGGCTGTTTAAGCTACACAGTTTGTGGTACTTTTATTACAGCAGCCATAGGAAACCAATGCAAAGGATGTATTTATTGGAGCAACAGATGAATATATGGCAAAGGAGACCCGTATTAGCTACTCACATTAATGAACCTAGCCTTGACCTATAAATATGAATGGACCATCAAGGATTACTAAATATTTGAAGGAAAAAATGAATAAACAGAATAACTGCCTGGAAGCAACAGGGAATTTAGGAAACAGAAGACTGCTTTTAAAATACTATTATGACTGTCCCAAGACATTATTGCATCGATTAAACAAAAACAGGATAGTAGGAAAAAGAACAAGGAGTACTTAGAAATTAATTTACCTTCACATATATGATGATCCTGAAAAAAACAAGATGAGATAAATGGGGGAGGGAAACACATAAAGGATGAGAAATTAATTTAAGAGGCAAAGAAATGGATTCTGTAGGTCCAATACCTATCTAGAAAACAATTCCCAGTGGAGACTAAAGAGAAAAAAAGCAACAGAGAAGAAATAATAAAAGTAAAAATAGAATATTTCCTAAGTCTGATAAAAAGTGTGTTTAAGTTGAAAAACTCTGTGGACCTTAAGGAGTTGAAATAAAATTTTAGAACCCCAAAGATAAAGAGAAGATCCAAAAGCTTTGAGAGAGGAGGAACCTAAAAAGAGATTAGCCACATGGAATAAAAATCAAATAGCCAACAATTTTCTCATCAGAACTCTTAAGTCTGGAAATAATGGATCAGTGGCTTTAAATTTTCAAGGAAAAATGAATGTAAATGTTGAGTGTTATGCCTAGCCAAATTATCAATTGTGCACAAGTAAAATGAAAAATATTGATGTGCTCAGAAAACTTGCTTCTTCTATACTCTGTGGAAAAAGAAAATTGTATTTTTAAAAAACATCCCAGCATAAGTAAGAAGGAATCCATGAAATAAAGGGTGGGGCTCTAAGACAATGAAATTAACACAGTCTGCAAGGAGAGGATTTACATGGATGACAACTCAGATAGATTTAAGAAAACATATGTGAGAGGAAATTGTTTCCCTTTCAACAAATACCAAAAATCATAGATTGAATATTCTAGGCAATTAATAATGAAAGAGGCATATGATTCTTCTCTCCATAAGGTAAAAGAAATACGATTAATAACTCCAAGAAAAACAAAAGGCTGAAAGAGAAAGTTACAACCAGATGTGAAGCAAACTAAAACGTGGCATTATTTTAAGGACTAGATGAAGCAGAAGAAAGTAGAATCCATTTGACCCTGGCATGGGTTAGGGGAACCGATGGATGTTCCATTTTTTTGTGAGTCCAGTCACACCACTTTTGAACATTTACCTGGGCTCATTATGCATGTTGTTTATTGGCTTTTTAATTTTTCATTTTTAGAATCATCCTAGAGAACATGTCCAGAAGTCTATGCTGCATGGAAGGCCAGATGTCAATGTTCAAAAGCCTCCCAGAGAGAATGTCAGGTCAACAGACACTGGGGGTAGAGTGAATGGAGGGGGTTGCTGAGGGAACCAAGTGTGCACTAACGTCCTCATTTTCCATGGTGGAGAGTTGAGGCTTTTTTGGGCGATAGAGAAGGAAATAAAGCATTTAGTCCTTGAGTAGCAGATCCTTGTTGGGCCCCAACAGAACAGAGGCAGGAGTGGAAGCGGCACAGCAGTGAAGGGGCTGTGGTCCGGGGGCCGCACCCCTTGTCGTGCAGTGACAGTGGCAATATCAGTGATGGGTGCCTGCACGGAGCACGTCCTTCTCAAGAAGGGGTGTCGCATGTTGCTGCCTTTTGACACCCTTCCATTCGGTCCAAATGGCATTTCGTGGGACAGATTCTCCTACAGTTGGATGTAGAGTTTATACCAGACCCTTTTTTCTGTGTTTTTAATATCTTTGTTCCAATTTTTGCTTTTATTCCTTTTTGTCAGATCCTAAGGTAGCTGTTCGGTTAGTGAACCTGCACTCTGCTACTATCTTTCTGAAGGTAAATTGCAAAATTGATCTTGATACCCAACTGTCTCTGAAGCAAGGGCTTTAAATATAGTTGCTCTGCCAGCCCAGAAATATGATGAGAGAGCAGGCAGAGCTGACCTCCCAGGGGCTGTGACCAGAGCATCAGAGGGAAGCGGGCCCTGCCATCACCTGAGTCTCTGGCCCTCAGAGACGCTAATGATAGGAAGCTGATAACCCTATACCGGATTCCTACAGGTTCAAATCATCAAGAGTCAGTGAGAACATGGAACTTTCCAGCAAACCCTAAATTAGATGTCAAAGATATATCCCCATTGTCCAACACCAATGCCAGGGGCTGTGTGTGTGTGTGTGTGTGTGTGTGTTCACTTTTAAATACAAAGAAAATTCCTCATATCAGGAAGAGGAAACGACACTATAGTTGGTGGACAACTTTGTAATGAGCATCGTTGCACTTAAGAGTTGAAGTAACAAGTATCCCAAAGCTGGAAGAATAGAAAGTAACTGTTGGCAAGCTAACAACTGACAGCAGACCGACTGCCCTTCTGTGTAGATCACCATTGTCTTCATGTGCTAGTGAGGAGGGAAGAAAGATCGAAAGGTTATTTTAAGAGTCAACTTCATAATTCCTTTCAGGAGAGCTGGTTTGCTCAGGAACGTATCTACATCAGTGTGTGTTTTTATCTGGAAGAAGCTCCATGCTTAGAGTGGAAGAGCTGGGACCAGATTAAAGCAAGGACTCAAAAAATTTCTAGAAGGAGCTTAACTTCCATTTGGAGGCAGGAGAAGTAGAAGGGAAAGAAAGGCTGCAAGAAAGAGAAAGGTGAAAGCATGTGGGGAAATATTGGCCAGCAAGAAATCTCTGGTGACAGAGCAGTTGAGAGATTCGGAGAACAGAGATGACCAGTTTTAACTGTTAATAAACTGATTTCTGTGTGATTATATCAGGTAAGTTCTGCCAAGTCATCAGTAAGGTCTGCTATACAAACAAATACCTTGTGCAGGTGGTAGATTGGGGCAATAGAGGGAAAGAGATTAAGTTCTTTAGCTGGGCCAGGATTGAGATGTCACTGAATTCAGGATGTCAGTGTCCAAGGTGACCTTGAACAGAAATGAAGTCCACACAGTTCATAGAAAATTAGGGGAAGGTAATGTGCCCCCCACCAGTCTCCAGGCCTTGATTCTAACTCCAGCACCCCAGCCCACCTAGTAGACTCCAGCCTCACCCCCGCCCCCAGCACATCTACTCTTTGGCCAAGAATCCCTCATTACCTAAGTCTGTTTTGACCTTATGCTTTCCGATCTAATACAAATTGAGTTTGGTGGCTTAGCTGTGACTTGGGCATGAGACCAGATATTCCTGATTCTTCCATCTTCCATCTTTGATTTCAAGCCTCCCTATATTAAACAATGCTTTCTTTTGGTGGTAAAAGACTAAATTACAATGGTAGGTACAAATGGCTATTTGTTATATGCACGCTACTTTCTAATTTGTTTTTAATGAGGTCTCCTATTCATGTTTTTTTATTCATTAATTCACTCAACAGATACTTAAATACCTACTATGTTGCAGCCACTGGATGTTCTATTCTACATAATAGTTCCACCTTCTTGTACTTTGTAATAAATGCATTTGCTTCCCAATATAGCAAAAGTTGAATAACATTAAGCTCTTCTTTGATACTCTTTTCACAAATAACGGTGCTTTTCCTATTTACATAGAGCTCAAGGCATTCACTGAACATTTTCCAAAGATTCTTTAACACTCCAGCCAAGTGGGTGAAAAAGAATTGCTATTCTGATTCAAAGATGATTTAGGAACCGGGCCCAAATCACATCAGAAGTAGAAAAGCCCTTTAAAAATAGGACCATTTCTTCTTGGTCCTCCTGCCAAAGCAGTGCAGGGCACAGTCTCCTGATGTTGCCTTATCACTTCCCAGCTCACATGCTAAATGGAGAATTCCTTTGCAGCTCCGAGGTAAGTACCAAGAATGGCTTCTCATTTCTGATGTTGGTTTTACACCAGTACAAATGTTCATTTCACTTCATTAATGAGAAAAAGATTCACGGTGTCAAGGGGCCTTCTACTCCTGCTACAGAACACGGTTTCCTTATCACTCGTCCTAAACAGACCCGTTGGAGTTGGGAGGTCTCTAGCGAGCTTGTTTGTGAAGGGCTCCTATTATTGGGACTTAGCATATTGTTCACAGCACAGAGGCCTGGAATTAAGACCACAGGAAAACTTGAATTATAATTTCTTATTTTTTTTTCCTAACATAAGTTAAAGAAAAATCGCCTAAGCTGTTAGGCTACATTTGTTGTTGTTGTCATTTGTTTTGTGTTTTGTGGGCAGTTTCCCATCAGGTAAAAGCAAAGCAGATCTCCTCACCCCTTAACACACACCCGAGCTCCAAGTCAGCGGCAAAGACCCCACAATTAGGGCAATTCATACTTTCCCTCTATTTTCAGCTCATCTAGAAATCCATTCTTAACACCGCCCTAAGATTTGCTCATTAGATAGCTGCAAAGCTTTGACACCATTTACTTGAACAAAATATTTAACCTTTTTGGAACTTTCCTTATGTATAAATGGTGATAAAAATAGTGCCAACCTCAAATGGTTTCACCTGGGAGGATTCACTAAGACACAAATTGGAAAGTTTAGCACAGAGCCGATCACGCAGGAAGCACTAAGTAAAGGTCAGCTATTCTCACCATTCACCAAATTTTAGGGTAATAGTAATATTAATACCTAATAACAACCTAAACAAGTGCCTTTTATGGAGCACTTGTGATGCACCTGGTGAGGGGAGGAGCTAGGTCTGCTTCCTCCTCTCTTCTATGCCTTTGTCTTCCTCCCATACTGAAGGAAGCAGAAGGGATCTCTACTAATGTTGGTTGAAGCCCAGGACAAAATGGAGCCATGGTTTTCTGATACAATGGGCTACTAAACCTTCAAAACAAGTCACCACGGAGGGGCTCCCCTGAACTTGCTTCTCTCATGCTGGGGATGCAGGGAGCCTCACTGTGCCCTCCAGGTCTAAACAACATTCTCCAAATCCCTTTTTACCTGATTTCAGCCTTGGAGGGTATTGGATTCTGTCTCAGCCCCTAATCAAGTGGAACTTCAATTCCTGTTTGGCACTTGTATTCCCGTGGTCAAGGAATTGTAGTGCTAGCATTCTTGTGTACTGGCTATAACACCATCATAGCAGTACCAAAATCTCACTCCAAATCCCTGGCCTCGGGCCCCGTGCCAAGCTGTGTGGAAATATAACCTCAGGTAAGCCTCATAAGCCTCAGGGAGGAAAGTGTCATTATCTCCACCTTTCAAGAGACCAAAGAGGTTACAGCTCTTGTCACAGAGCTGGTAAGTGTTACAGCCAGCATGGAAATCCAGGCCTGTCTAACTGCAAAGCCGGTGTTCTCAAGTCTTAGATAGCTCTGCCTCATATAGGGAGGAATTATAAGCACCAGGGAAACCAAGATAAATAAAACACAGCCCTGCCCACACAGAGCTCACAGGCAAGTCCCGTGTCCCTCCCAGTGGGACTTGCTCATCACCTGCATGTCCTGAGCTGCTCCTTAATGTGTGGGCTCCTCACCCTCCTCCACCAGACTTGCTGAATCAGAACCCCTCGGCCGTGGACCTGAGGATTCTGCACTGGTCAATGTGTCGCCTGGCCATTTTTAAAGAAATTAAAAGTTGAAAACTACCAGTTCCAATTTTTAAAGTAAAAAAAACAAGACAAGATGCAAAATAGCATACTTTTTGTTAGGAAATCCTCCTAAAATATTTATCCGTAAGAGTGTTCTTTTTGCCAAACTTATCTTTCTAATTTCTCAGCCTGAATCTTTTCTGAGGTTGCTTAAATCCACCAGACATAATTCTTAGTTAGGGAGAGTCATGTTAGCATTGGATTACAACAAAGATTTTATTACTAGGCGCCACTTTAAAAAGAAGAATACATTATTACAGGGCTAACAAGAACCGTAACTCAAACATGATGAACGTGAAATCTAAGGTCCAAGCGCCCTTCCTGTGAGTCTAAGATATTGGAGGCGAGTCTGTGAATTCTCTCCAGAGTGACATCTATTTTGTTTTGCTCTGTTTTGGTTTGAAGGAGGGCAATGCCTTCATTTTAGGGAAACTTCCTGTCTCATCACATCCCATCTGCACCATGCAGTAGCCTGACTGGGCTCTTTTCATTCCTGTCCCTTCTTTCATTCCCATGGAGCATTTCTTTCCTATTCATCAACCAGTTAACTTCTTCCACCTGCCCTCTACTCAAAACCAATCACAGGCTCCTGAAAGAAGTTGCTACTTCTTCTAAGACTGACACGTGAAATTCACCGCAATCTGGGCTGCCTGGCGTCTCTTTTTTAGAATCTACTTCTTTTCAAAATTAAGCTTTTCAAAGAAATGACCTACTTGTGACTCCTACATTCCCAAATCCATCCTTTCACTTTGGCCTTTTCTCCTACAAGTGCTGAATCAGTCAGAATAGGCTGAGTTACCTGTGGTGACTATACAGCCCCGCACGCTCAGTGACAACACAACCAAGGCTTATTTTGTGCGGGTCCCATGTCTATCCCAAGTGAGCCTGGGGCTAGCTCCGTCTCACGTACTACAGTCAGCCGATGGCAAGGCCACTTCCAACGCTGCGGGCCACTGTGCCAGAGAGCAGAGTGAGCTCTGGAGAGACTCACACAGGCAGTTACAGGCTCCGACCTGGAAGTGACACATGCCACTTTCACTCTCTTTCGTAGGAAGTAGTCACATGGTCCCACCCAACCACAGTGGAGTCAGGACTACAATCCCACCCGGGGCTTACAGTCATGACTAACAAAAGCACTTTTTCAAATCCTATTGATACCGAAGGCTGAGCTCAAATGCCCGCTCTATTGCTTTTCCAGCAGAGGCCCAGCTGGATAGCAGGGGTCTCTTTTTTCCTTCATTCTTACAACTCTTACTTTCGGTTCCATTTCTTCAGCACTGTCTAATCGAAACATATTCTAAGTTATTATGTCATGTATATATGTCTTATGTCCCCCGAGGCCAGAAAGTGAGTCTTTTTGGAAGTCATCCACCTGATCTACCACAGTTAAGAGCACATAATAGATATTTAATAGCGTATCTAGGCATTGATTGCCTTTCTAAATTACAGCTAAAATATGGCATCTATAACACTACACTTTTATTCTGCACCAAGGATCTATATGCTCACTGCACATTAGAGTTTTGAACTTCTTGTTTAGTCCGTTAAAATTCTTAACATGATCATCTCAAATACTATTTCCTCAGTTGTTTTATAAAGCATTTACAATTTATCAAACACTTGTTGGATATTTTTTAAGTGTTTTACATGTATCCCAAATGCATAGGATGGTGCCTGACAAAAAAATAAGCCTCTGATACATATCTTCTGCATAACTCATTCTATGTCCAAAAATGACCCTAGATAAAGTAAATTCATTTTACAGATGAAGAAATTGATTGTGGCTTAGGGAAGTCTGGCAAAATCCGGCAAACAATGGAACCTAATATTCTTATACAAAAGAAAGCTTCTTGGATCAAAACGATTAAAAGGATATTGTTTTGATTTAAGGTAGAATTTATATTTTAGAAACTTTTAAGCTGTTATTCCTGCTGGGTTTGTCTTAGCAATCAAGAAAAGCCAACTCTAGCTGGCTTAAGCAAAGAAAGGACATTTTTGGGGAGGGAAGAGGGAGCAGGTAGAGAATTTGTAGAATTGATGAACGGACTAAAGAATTAGGTTTGGAAGGGAAAATCAGGATCTAGGGAGCAAGGTGTAGGTGCAGTCCCATGGCAGGAAGCCCGCGGAGGAAGCCATCCCTGGGCTTCCTCCCTGCTGGTCCCGTGGCTGCTGGGCCTACACCTGTTGCAACTCTCTGGCCACCCTGACTCTCCCTTGACCTGTGAGTCGTTGCCTCAGGAACATGTGGCTGCTACAAGCCTAGCCAAGCCTTCTCACGTTTTGTGTCACAGATGCCTAATTGTATGAGATGGGGCCCCACCTCCCCCATGCTGGGAACCCTTAAAATATTCATAAGAAGAGCAGTCAATGAAGCAAATTTCCAATGCAATTATGTGGAGTTGATCAGACTGTATGAGCTGGACTGATATTCCTGACCTCAAGTCAATAACATATGATCAACACTTGTATCAGACCTGGAGTGTAGAAGGTGCTGCCACATAAATTATCCCTCAGTGTGTGGGTATAACTGCCATCCTCATTTCACAATGAGAAAACTGAGTCTTGGGGAGATTGCCTGACTGGACAATAACACAGAGTAAGTTACTAGAGGAGGAACCTAAACTGAAACCTTTCTCTCTCCAGGCTCTGTTCATTTTATCACATTATATTGCATTTCAATCCGTATTGGAATTCAGGAAAGGTAAAAAATGTATTCATAGATGGGAGCAAGTTTTCTTTATTTAGAATGCTGCTTCCTAACTCCTTCTTATGAAATGGTGTAGACAAGGATCATTCTTGTATATCCCATGGGGATAAAGGAATGGGGCTGCTCAGGGCCAGTGTTCCAGTTAAAACCAGGCTCTTTCAGGCTCTACGGAAGGCTGAGGGCATCTGTATTTCAGGTCACACTGTTGGGAAGCTCTGATTTATAAAATAGCTACATAAAAACAATTATTATAAAAAGCAGTTTCTGTGAGTATATTACTAACCAACATAGCCTGTAAGCAGGGATAATCCCCCAAACACTAATGTCACAACCACTATGGTCCAGACTGAGTGGTCAGGGCAGAGAAAGACATGTCAGCACTCATGAAAAGCTCAGATTTTCACAGGAGGGATGGCCACGTCAGCAGGCAGTCACTGTGCAGTGTGATGCAGCCACAAGTCAAGAGATGCCGGCAGCCACCAGATGCTGGAAGAACCAGGGAACAGACTCTCCCCAGAGCCTCTGGAGGGAGCACTGCCCTGCCAACACCTGGATTTGGGCCCAGTGATACTGATTTCAGACTTCTGCCCTTCAGATCTATGAAAGAATAAATTTCTGTTGTTTTAAGCCACTGAGTTTGTGGAATTTTGTACTGCTTGAGGCATAGTGTTTTATTGTCAAATTGGGAGCAAGGAAAAAAAATTGGGAGTGGAGCAAATCTCAGAATCCCCTTCTCAGTATAGTTTCAGGTTAGAATTGTCTCAACATGAAGTTATTCGAGACGTGGGAGGTGGACAGAGGCAGCGGCAGTTACCCTCTGAAGTCATCATCGGTTAGGTGCAGAGGTACAGGCCCTGGGTCCGAGTTTGTGCTCCCTCTTACCCACTCTGCACCCAGAGCCTCTCGCCAACAGCTGGCCCTGCTGAATGAAGCACAGTGCCTCTGGACACACTAGATCCTGCGCCAGGAATCTACAGAGCCAATGCTTAATGCATGAGTGGGCAGCAGCCTTCCCTAGGCTTCTACTCCAACCACTGTCAGGGCCCCCATGTCAGCAGCACCTACCTGGCTTATTCCTACATTAAATTCCTTAATATGCACAGTGGTTTTGCTTCTCTGATTGGATCTTGACTGACCGATATGCATGAGCTGAGCTAGGCCTTAGCCAAATGCACAGGGTCTCAGCTAAGGTGCAAGAGAGGCAGGGATGGCTAAGTGCAGGGTCTGCATGTGGGAAACGAGGGGTGAAGGAGAGGTCTAGGAGGACTCCCAGGTTTCTGGCTTGGGGTGGGGGTGTGGGGGTGAGGCACATCAGCTTCCTAGGGCTGCCATGACAAGGTACCACAAATTGAGTAGCTCAACAACAGAAATTTATCATCTCACAGTTCTGAAGGCCGGAAGTGGAGATCAACGCTTCAGCAGGGCCATGCTCCCTCTGAAGGTGCACAGGAGGGGTCTGTTCTGGGCCTCCCTTCTGGCTTCTGGTGTTTTGCTGGCAATCTTTGGTGTTTCTTGGATTCTAGTTGAATCACCCCAATCTCTGACTTCAGTTCCCATGGGGGTTTTCCCTGTGTGCATGTCTGTGTCCAAATTTCCTCTTTTTATAAGGGGCCCACCCTGCTCTAGTATGACCTTCTCCCAACTAATTACCTCCAACAGCCCTGTTTCCATAGAAGACCACATTCTGAGATACTGGAGGTTGGGACTTCAACATATGAATTTTTAGGGGACACAATTTAACCCATAACAGGGGGACAGTGATTCAGTGAGGAATTCGGGAGGACAGATGGGGAAGATAAGAGTTCAGTTTGTGACATAATTGGAACAACAGCTGCCATTGTCTTTTCGGATGCTTGTACCAGGAACTGTGTTCATCACCTTGGGGCTCTGGCTCCCTTATTCTTCATAAATGATTCTTACCAGGTGATTAAAATTGACATTTCCACTTTCCAGAGGCTCAGAAATTAAGTCAGAGAATTTAAGTCACTTGGCCAAGGTCCCACAGCCAATGAGGAGCAGAGGTAGACTTTGAACCTGGAACATTTCTGATCCAGAACCCTCATTCTTATCCTCTATGACCTTCTTCCCGTGAGGAAGCCCAGGAAAGAGGGGATCTGACAGAAGTTGTACCAGATGAGGATACAGATTTGGCAGATATCAGCTTAGATAAAGGTTGGACATGTTAGAATCTGTCCAAATCTAAGAATATATGAATCTCACTCACGATTGAATAGTCAACACTAAGCTGATTCATAGTTCATTTATCCAATATGAACATCAACCCTTTCAGTTACCACAGGCTACACATGACAAACTGATCACCAAGAATACTGAAGGTTCAGTGGCTGCTTTACTGGTGGTGATTTTTTTTTACTGACCCAGGTAAATATTTTGTAATATTTTCTTTAATATGTTTTTTCCAAACAGATGATTGTGGCCATAGCCTGACTAAATCCTAATATTCTTTCTAATTTGTACTTCAATGACATTTCCTCAGAAAAGTCTTCTCTCACTGGTTCCCATGAGGAAGGAGATATACTTCCACACACGCCCAGTGTCCACCAGTCTATCCTATCACGGTTCTACTGTGCTTTATTTTAATCACTTACTTAATTATCAGTATCTCTTACTAGATCATATGCTCAGGGATGATAGAGGCCAGGCTATTTTGTTTCCATTATGCCTTTAATACATGGCCCATGGTCAATACAATTTCTATGAGTGCATGAATATATAAATTAACTGAACTTTGACTACACATTATTCTAGGAGTTGGAAACAATTCAGAATTGTTTTATGAGGAATGTTTTGGATCAGCCCATGGATATTCTCTGAGTGACGTTACCTGTTTTCTTATTTGTCCTTGTTAATTTCTACCATGTTTATGAGATGGAATCAATCCCACCTCTAGCAGTGGACTACACTTGACAAATGATACAGACACCCCCAAGTCCAGGTATTTGTTAGGGAGCACACATACTACTAAAAGCCCTGAAATAGAATCTGACGAACATTGCTTTGAGGATGGAACTACTCATGCCTCTAGATACCCTAAAATATATCTTTGGGTTAAGCCCGAACATCAGAGTTCTACATACCCGGAACAAAATTGTGTAGCTTCTTACAGAATTTTTTTTAACTGAACTTCACTTAGAAATAAATGTAAAGAAAAAACTTTATGTTTTTCTAATGCTAATTCAATTTGTTTCACCATAAAGATATTTTGGGGATATTGGTCACTACATTGCAGTATGAACTCTTGTTGGTGATTCACAGAGAATTATCAAGTCCCATATTCTATTTCCTCTGTAAAATCTGTCTATCATTTGCTCAGGTCTTGGTTTCCTTACTTGAAAGATGGGGGTAATAAGGTATTTACCTCGTAGGGTTTAAGAGAGGATGTAATAGGTTAATGCCAACAAAATGCCTACTTAGCACTGTGCTTGGCATATGCTGAACAACTAATAAGTATTGGCTCTTTTTCCTGTCATGATTGTCATTTTCATCATCATTATATTCATCATCATCATCATCATCATCTTCCTCTTTTGGTAATTATGACCAGACAGCTCCAAGATACATTCATAGCCATCTCCACCAATTGAAATTACTTTTTGTCCAAAATAACTTTAGCTTCCTTTTATTTTTTCCTACCCTAATTTTTCCCTTAAGCCAGTTTTCTCATTTACATATTTCTAAGTTCATTTTTGTGCATACTTTTAGACACTGGCTTACAACCTTTGTGAAACAAGGTGAGCTATTAATACATACATACGTACATTAGTTTTCCAAGGGGAAGATGGATCACAGAGAGGTGAAATGACTTGTACTAAAAGTAGCAAAGGAGGAATGATTCCTATGTTCTAACTCTTAGCTCTTGGCCTTTTCTTGTCTAGAAGACCGCTGAAGCTTCTCTTTCGCTGAACTTTTACACAGTCTCATCAAAGAGTTTGATGTGGTTTCTATCGTATTTTGTGCTGCTTATTGTTGAAATGAAAGCTTCCCTTCTTATTTGGCACAGAACTGCATTAAAGGAAGGAAGGACCCTGAGAGAACAGATCACAATAGCTGGGGGTTGGGGGAGATCGCTGGAGTGCTGTGTAATGCCTAGGTAACCTAAATATCACACAGTGAATTGATATAAGCCGGGATTTTAATATTACTTTTAAGGAAAGAAAAAGTTGATTTCTCTTTTTTCCCAATAGTTGCTGTGATTAATCTACAGGGGTAAGAAAAGGCAGCAGCCAGAGACAGAGCCCTGGAGGATTTATGGCTCTGTATATGTAATAAGCATAAGTTTATAAATACATTAGTAAGCCCCAGGCTTCACCCTTAAATACTCAAGGCACCTTCCTCCTCCCTCTTTATACCACATGGCCTCAGAAGCCATATAAAGGACATCTGGGGCTGCCACCTGCACCAACATTTCCCTACAGAGATTGGCTTTTCTCTTTTCCAGTAAGTTTCGGTGTGTATCTTTCCATCACTACCACTACCACCCCAACCTCTGGCCTTACCGGATTTGGTAACTCCAAATCATTTGTCTTGGCACAACAGAACTCGGAACCCCACGTGGAATGCTGATACAGGCAATTGTTCCACTGCTCTAGCATACAAGTTTGTAGACTCTTAGCCCACATTTTAGCGGCTACCTCCAGATCCCTGCCAGATTCAACTAGAGTCAGAAGGAGAGATGGGTCCTAACTACTTTTCCTTCCGATGAGCTGCAGGCTGTTGCGGGCAGGACCCACCTTATTCCCACAGTGTGTCTGGTTCTGCAGAGCACGAATTGTGTTAGAAATGTCTTTTTTGCACAATCCCTCCCCTCCCTAACACACATACCATCTAGAGGTATATTCCACACGATTTACTAAGCGCTACTTAAGCACATTATGGGATGGAAATAGAATCCCAGTTTTCCTTCCCTGCTGTTGAAGACTTCAGATGCTAGAAGTATCCATGCCCCAGCACAAAACTCCTTGCCTCCCACTCTCAGTATTGGGTCTAAAACTATAAACAAACAAACAAACAAATTCTGGAAAGATTTCAAATTTGAACACAGGGATTTTTGCCAAGAAATACTGAGTTCCAAACTTGGCTTTAACTCAGAGTCTCTTTTTTGGTTTTAAAAGAGAAAAACAAAACAAAACCCATTTTCTCTCAATTTGTGCAAAGTCATTCTCACCTGCCCCTCTGGGTACTGTGAGGATTAATGGCTTCTATTTCCTAATAATACCCCAGTTCCTCCCCGGTAGTAAGTTAGGTATATGGGCCTATTAGCTGCAAATGTTGCTCCAGTGGCCTTAAAGGATTAATATACCTCCCAAAGCCCTGAACTTACTGGCACAAATCTGGCTCAATGACTTAATGGGCTAATTAGTTAATTGTCAACTCTGCAAAGATGAGAAATGTTATTATTTTGCAGTTTATTAAATTTTCAAGAATTAACAACTATAGGGAGTAGATGCTGAGAGGGTTTAAAAGAGGCTAGAAGATTTTGATGCAAAACTGGCATCAAAAACTCTTGTCCAGCCCCCACTGGGGGATTGAGGTGATGGCACTATGAATTGTATCCCATGGGTAACTCTGACAACCACAGCAGTTGGGAAGAGATTGGAATCCCTTCTTTAAAAGTCCTTTTGATGTGAGAGTGCCTGTCATAAAGTAAAATGAAAAGTCATGGTAGTAGAATAATTGTTTGTTTCATTGTTACCGGGCATGAGAGAGATTAGGTACTGATGTGTGAACTAGGGCAAGACTTGATCTGCAGCATAACTGAATACGCAGAATTGTTAGGTACTTTATAGTGAGGCTTTATAACGTCACTTGAAAATGTGGTTTATGTTAGAGCCACAGGAAATGTATTTGAAAATCTGAATAGTCTACAAATAAGAGTAAAGTGAGACCATCACAGGGCATCTGAGTCACAGATACTATTCACAAGCAAAATTCACTGAAAGATGTTCAACTCGTTGGTTATGATCAGAGGTTATATAGCTCAGACAACTTGTTTCTAAGAAGAAAACTTTAAAATTGCATGAACGTCTGGATGATTTGGGAACGTGTTCAGTGCCGGAGCATACCAGCACATTTGGAAGAATTGAAAGTTTTACACAGAACAGTCACAGACCAAATGATGGATAATTAAGCATTCGTGGTACCACAGGAAGCATGTTTAATTTAAGGCTCTTGCCAACACAGTAGCTAATGAGACTTTCGGGAAAAAAGTATGTGTAAAGAACAGCTGAAAAGTTTTTCCTCCCAGAGTGAGTTTTTGTTAAAAGAGAAAAAAAAAAAAAGCTTCAAAATGGAACACACAAACAGAAATGTATAGACATGTTCATTGGGCCTGAATTAATCTTTGAGAAATGAAGTAGACCATCTCGGGGCTGTCAACACAATAGTCACTCTTCCTACTTTCATTCTGCCCAAGCTCTGATTTTTTTCTGGTTTCCACTTTTCCAGGAATCAGGTAAATCCTGGTAGATCTAAGCCATTAACGATGGATCCACTGCTGCAAACGACTGGCTTACAGGTGGGTACAGAGCCAGTCTTGTCATGAGATGGGAGAATGTCTACTGGGGGCTTCTGAAAGTTTTCCTTCCTGATAAATTGAAATAAGTCAGAACTGCTTCCTCTTCTGTCGCTGGATAATGTGATTTGGAGTCCTTCTGCAACTACGCCAACCATCTGGCAAGGATAAGGAGAAACAGCCTTTCGATGAAGTCAGCACAGAGGACAGCAAAACAGAGCCTGAGTCCTTAATGACATTCCCCAGCCAGTGATGTTACTGTGACCAACCTCTGGACTTCTGTCCATGCGAGATGACAAATTCTGTTATTATTTATTCCAGTTCTCTGTTGTTTGCTGCCTAGACATTCTCACGAATCCAAAAGAAATGGCCATGTGCTTCCCCAATCCCTGTTTCTGTTACATGTATGACTGCATGTTTATTCCAAGCGCTAGCAAGAAGGACAGGCATGGGGTTGGGTCCTGTATCTACTATTGACTATATGAATTTGAATATGTCACTTAAACTCTTCAAGCCTCAAGTTTTCTTGCCCCAAAAGGGCCAATAACCACTATCTCGTAAGGCAGTTTATGAGATCAGGTAAGAGAATGCTTGCAACGTGTGGACTCTCAATAAGGATATCTAAAATACAAACAAACACTCACCGTTTCAAGGCAACTCTGACAGCTGTTATCAAATAGGAAAACAAATCAAGTGAGAAAATAAACACCATTCAAGCAGCAGGATAAATAAACCTAGAAAGACATATGGTATATTGGGCAGCATCTGTGTATGGGACTTAAAGCCGATGTTTTTTACACCGAATCTAGAATTAAGTGTAAAAATATCAGCATTTTTTTCTCAGCTCTTTTAGGAACATGGAATCTGAGGGGAAGATCCTTTAGGAACCTGGACTCTGAGAGGAACTCAATGTTCTGCATCCCTGAGATTCTCAGAGAAGCATCAAACAAGCAGACTGAGATGGTGCCGCTCAAGATGTAGGTAGGAAAAGGACAAACTGAATGTGCTAACGCAGAAATCAGGAGAAGAAGTGTTCCTGAGGGATGGAGTGCACAACAGTGTCGCACGCTGCTGAACAACCAAATAGCCTGAGAACAAGGAAGCGAACATACGGATTTCTGTGGAGGTGCGAGATGAAAACATGATTGGATTGGGTTGAGGAGTAAACAAGGGCTGAGAAATCGGGGAATGGCTATATCCATCTTCTATACTAGAATAGGATAAAAAGAAACAGGCAGTCACTAGAGGGCCACCAAAGGTGTTTTTTCTTTCTGTTAAGAAGGAGATGACAGAACATATCTATATACTGATGGGAATAGGGCACAAAAAAGGCAGCAATTGATGGATCAGAGAGAAGGGAGATGATGGCAGGACTCCAGTTCTCGAGAAGGGGAGATGGTGATGAACTATTTGGCCTTTGGTAGGATCTGGGAAACATTATTCTTTAAAACAAGATGAGCAGTGAGGAGGGGCAGACAGACGCAGCTACGTTGGTGGATTTGATAATGGGATGATTTCTTTCCGTTGGCTTCCAACCTGGACAATATGATATAAAAACCAAAAGATAAAGAATTTCCAAGCAATGGAAAAGTCTTATACATTTAACTTGCTCCAGATTTCAAAGTGTTGACCTTGGGATAAAAGCAGAGAATTCTGAGAAAGAAGAGTAGAATTTGTCTCTAATTAGAGAACCCTCTAATTGTTCAGACACTGCACTGCTTAGATGAATAATAGCTCCTTTAGAACAGAGGTAGTATAAATGCTTTGGGATGGGATAGTCATGAAGTTAACAGGAAAATCAATTCTATTCTCTGCTCATTGTCTAAAATACTTGGTGGCAGCACAATGTGATAGAAAGAAAACAACTTGGGGTCAGAAGAAATGAGTGGAACTCCTGGATTTATAACAGACACACACCACATAATATTTAGCAAGCATTTTACCTTTTATGTACTTCACTTTTCCTACCTATACATAAAATTATTAGAATAATAATTTGCATCTTATATGTGTGATATGAAAATAAAATTATATGAGAATAATAATAATAATGATGATGCCCTGAGAATGATAAGGGCTATTACTTGTTGGATGTCTACTATGGGGTAGTAATTCTAAACTATTCTCTCTCTCTCTACATATATATATGTATGTGTGTATATATACACACATACACACACATATATGCAGATATATATATATATACATGTGTATATATACAGAGAGAGATTTTATACACACATACACACACACATATATACACACACATACAGTTATGAGCTGAATTGTCTCCCCCCACACTATTATTCTTTTTTTTTTTTTTTTTTTTTTTTGTGGTAGAGGCACTTGCTATGTTGCCCGGGCTGCTCTCAAACAGCTGGACTCAAGTGATCTTCCTACTTTGGCCTCCCAAAATGCAAGGATTATAAACATAAGCCACCATGCCTGGCCCCAAAATTCAAGTGTTAAAGCTCTAATGCCCAGTACTTCAAAATGTGACTGTATTTGGAGTTGGAGATAGGGTGGTTAAGTTAAAATGAAGCCTGTTAGGGTGGGCCCTAATCTAATCTGACTGTGTTCTTATAAGAGGGACAATTTGAACACATAAAGAAAGAGTAGGGGCAAGAATGCACAGAGAAAAGACTATTTGAGGACACAGTGAGAAGGTGGCCATTTGCAAGCCAAGGAGAGAGCCCTCAGAAGAAACCAACCCTACCAACACCTTGATCTTGGAATTTCAGCCTCCAGAACTCTAAGAAAATAAATTTCTGTTGTTTAAGCCATCTAGTCTGTGGTGTTTTGTTACGGCTGACCTAGCAGATTGCATATGTATACACACACACACACACAGACACACCCCTCTCTTGTCCTTACCCTAACCCTACCAGGTGGGCACTGCTATCTTTGACTTACAGATGAGGGCACTGAGGCTCAGAGAAATTGAGTGACTTCCTTAAGGTCACATATGACCAGTAAATGCTGACAAAATGCAAAGTAATTACAGGATCCCTGTGATAATGCGAAATATATATTTGGTCTTCGTCCCAGTCTCCTGGCATACAAATCCTAAAATCCTTGGACTCTTCAAAGTGACAAGTGTCTTTCTGAATGCCACCAAGTGGACTGTTGGCTGGCAGCCCCCAGGTAGCTTCAGGATGGGGCTGGACACTGGAAAGACCAAGGCAGGATTAGAGGTTGTGCCCAGCCCAACCCCCAGTGTCGGAGGGGTGAAGAGGGGCTGAAGGTTGAGTTATTTGGTTTATTCAATCATGCCTACATAATGAAGCCTCCATAAAAACCCAAGGGTTCAGGGAGCTTCTGGATAGCCGGACACAAGAAGCTTCCTGGAGAATGGCCCACCGGGGGAGGTCATGGAAGCTCTGCCATCCTTCCCACATCCCTTGCCCTGTGCACCTCTTCGTCTGTATCCTTTGTAATATCTGTTATACTAAACCAGCGAGATGTTTCCCTGAGTTCTGTGAACCACTCTAACAAATAAACTGAACCCAAGAAGGGAGTTGTGGGAACCCCAATTAATAGGTGGTCGATCAGAAGCACACATAAAACAACCTGGGGCTTGTGACTGGCATCAGGTGTGGTGGGGGACAGACAGTCTTGGGGACTGAGCCCTCAACCTGTGGGGTCTGATGCTATCTCCAGGTAGATTGTGTCAAAACTGAATTGAATTAGAGGACACCAGCTGGTTTCTGCTACAGAATTGATCACCTGCTTGCTAGTGGGGGGACATACCCACACACTTCCTGGTGACCAGAGGTCACAGAAGTCCTCTGTGTTGACCGCAGTGGGGTTACAGTAGAGGAAAAACAGTTTGTTTTTTTCTACATAATCCCCTTTAAAGGTAATTTTGAAGTATTGAAGTCATAGAAACAGAAATTTTTAAAAAATCTTTTAATTTATTTCCCATACCACATTCTTAAGCAGATTCCTAGTTAATGTGCTATAATTTCATAGCTTTGCTGTTGTTGTTGTTGTTTTCAGAGCTCCAAGACCACTATCTCTTCAAGGTTTATTAGAATTTTTAAACATCCTTCTTATTGCACCTTTTATTGGTCCCTTATTGCAATTCTATCATTCAAACTCAATTAACCAAATTGTTTATTCTTTCTGCCTTTGTTTTCATCTCAGCTGGAGTTACTCCAGGGGTTTACAGCTTGCCAGTTTTGCAATGAAGTGCTTAGATCAGAACTCTGAGCAGGACCCCGTTTACTGGGACAGTATTGAGATCAGATGGTGCCTATATCAGTGCAGCCTGGACCTCACAGCTTCGCAAACATCTGTGCTCTCTGCTTTACCCTCCAGCATTTCACTTCCATTAAAAGTGGAGCCTAAAATCTCCCTCGTGCATCTTTGCCTGGGAACTGGGTGACTTCCAGGTGAAGGGTCAATAAATATAATTAAAAGGCTCATCCAACTGGATCTCTTTCTCTGAGTGTCTTCCCTTGGAGGCCCAACCCTCTCCATCTCATAAATGGATTTTTTAAAACATGAGGGCCAGCCTATTGATTTGCATAGTATGATGTCTGGCAAGTTGTAGTCAGAGTCCTCAGACTCATAAGGACACACCCTTATATGCAGAAAATTAATAGATAATGTTCAGTGCATTCTCCTCTGACCAATAGTCCTCTACTAAAGAAATGATCAGACACTCAACTCTCCTCCCAGACACATAGAAATGTCACGAGTCATTATTGCCAAGAGAAAAAGCAGTGGTAGCCAGTTTCTTGAAGAACTGTTATGTAACAGGGTATTTCTTTGTATTCTTGCATATATTAGTCCTATTTTGACAATAAAACTTCAAGCTGCCGGTTGTGACTTCTCTCTTATTATTAAAGAAACCAAAGTCTGGTAAATTTAAGTAATGTATCCAAGGACTCATAATTATATATAAAGTATCTAAGATTGTTTCTCTATCACCAAGGCCCATGTCTCTTCCCTCTATTAAATTTTCTCTCAGCCAATCATCACTGACATTCCAAAAATATGAGTTTTCTTTAAAAAGTTAACCTTTGAAACTTCATTAAGGTGAATGGTGCTTTCTCATCCCAACAGCCAGAGCTGCTCTTTTGCTTTAGAAGTCTAGATGTTCAGTGATCCTTTGAATTATTGGTTTATTGCCATATCATTCAAAAGAAATGACAGTATGGTTCATTTTAAAAATTTCGTTTGCGTCTCAGGTTTTGCCAAGATCTGTTTATCGCTGTCATGTGGAAAAGGAAAATATGATGAGGCTTGAAGTGTTCAAATGTGAAGTTTTCCTTTTCCCATTCAAATAAGGCCCAGCAACAAATCACCAGGCAAGATATCATTTTCAGTGATTGACTTAGACAAACTAAAGGCTGAATAAATGCTGGGTAAATTAGATGTGGTGACTGATGCTTAAAATCTGTGAATCTTAATGCTTCTAAAGGTAACAGACAGATTGGAAACAGATCTTCTATCAATACTAATGATAACATCAAAGACTATGATGATGGTAATTTGGGCTTATGTTGCCTTCTTCCTTCCAGAGTTCTCAAAGCTGTCAACAGATGTATCAGGAAACAAAGAGCATAGCAGGACACGTACAGTGAGCACCACTGTGCTGGACCACTATGCTTCACCTCCAACAAGCAGTGCCTCAAGGAAGTTCAGCCCCTTGCCATTTGGTGGAGATTGCAAAGGAGAATTCAGGCAGATGCTTGTTGCCATGGGGATAAGAGTAGGGAAAAAAGCTCTCCGCTCTCCAATGGAAACTGGTCTCCCAACATAAAACCCTTTCCTTTAGATAGGATTCTCTTTGGGCTCTCTAGGGGCCAGGCTGGAAATAGTTTGCAAAAAGTCAGAAATGTGAGTAAATGAGAACATAATTTTTAAACATACTTTTGTAGTTATATTCCTACTGAATTTTTGTTTGAAAAATATAAGGCAGATTTATTTTTATTTTTATTTATTTATTTTTATTATTTCAGCTTATTATGGGGGTACAAAGGTTCTGGTTAGATATATTGCCCATGTCCCTCCCATTTCCCCAAGTCTGAGCATCAAGTGTGTCCATTCCCCAGACAGTGCACATGGCACTCTTCTTGATAGAATCACCATGTTAATAGAATTTTGGTAGCTTATTTAAGAGAATGATGGTGGGATTCAAAAAGACTAGTTTTCAAATTCTGCTTCTGCCACTTACTAGCTGTGTGGCCTTCGGGAAGTGACTTAACCTCTTTTGTCTTTAGTCTCCTCATCTGTATGATGGACATAATTGTGTTTAACTTACAGAGCTGTTGGAAGAATTAAGAACAATAATAAATATCAAGCATATTTCAAGTACCTGGCCCAGAGACCACATTAAGAATTGTAGGTCTTAATATTAAAATTGATTATTGATATTATTATAGTATTGTGATGATAAGACTGGGTACAAATGTGATCAGACAGTTCCAAAGGCAGGTTTATAACATATACTTTCAAAGACAGCAAAGAGGGTGAAAGACCGTGAAGAGTTTGAGAGATAATAAAAGGGCTTGTGCTGGAATGACTTTGACATAAGCAGATTTTTAGGGGATGAAGTATTTTAGAAAAAAAAACAAAACTAAACTAAGCTGAACATTTTTTAAAACCGACATAGTAGGGTACCAAGGTGGAAGTCACAGATGAAAATCAATATGCTTTGCCAAAAATATAAATAAGAAAACTCATCAGCTGGAAGAAGCATTGCTACAATGTGCATGTTGCTTCCATCTGGAAGAAAAATGCTAGAAAGAAACTTAATATTCATGACTGACACATTTTCTCTGTACTGTCAGTCAGCTGGAACCAAACCACACAGCTGGTTAGAAAGCCCATCTCTGCTTCATGTTTCATCTGATGACCTTATGCATCAAATCAAGAATTGTGGGCTGAAACAACACTCTTTATCCTGGTTTATTATTTTCAGAGGATGGTATAGTGACCAAAATCTGCCACAATGTAACCTGTTTTCCTTTCTTTATCTTTCAAGTTCTTATCAGAAGTCAACACCAGAATTCAGGAATGTAAGTCCAATTATCAACCCCAAAAATAAGGGAGAAAAATCAAATACATCCTGGATCAAATATCTTATTTGCAGGCAAAGTAATTTGTCAAGTAGAAGATTTACCTTTATTTTCAGAGCACTGAAGTTAAATACAGATATTTTTAAATCCATGTTTTAAAAACTTGGCCATAAATATTCAGGAAATGTAAATGTTAAAAAGAATTTTCATTGTTAAAATATGCCTATTTTTTAAAGATTGTAAATTTCTACGGTCAGATCCTACCTTTTATGATGCAGTTTTCTAGAATTCCAGTCTGCATAGAGGAGTATTTATCAGATGTGTTTTGCACATACATATAATTGTAAGTTCAAGGTTTGTGATTTTCACCTAGGAGGTGACTGTCTAAAGTTTTACTGTTTAATCTGTGATCAGGGATTCATAAAAGGAATTGGCGCATGAAGGATGACACTGATGTGTCTGGACTCTTAAGAAAAAAGAAAATCAGTGGCCCTTTGGCATTTGTCTGAGAGCACGAAAGGTCTCATAACTGCAAAATCAGTAGAAACAAAAAGCATGCCTAAATCTTCCTCAATGATTCCCTTCTTCCTTAGCATGTCACAGTATTCAATCAATAAGAAAATATTTGGGTGATGACAAAACTAAAATAAAATGCATCGGGATCTTTAAACAATATTTTACAAGGGAGATAATTCTTAGAATCATATCAATACCCTTATTCCCTCCTGAGGGATTACATAAAACTAGCATGTAAGTCCCAGAGCATTGTAGTAGAAATAAATCTCTAGCTCTTTAGCCTTCTGAGAATTGATTGCAGATTTATACATTTTTGCTTTTTCGTATGGAGCATACTCTAAGTATCCCAGGATGACAGAGTGTGGCTGTGATCCTGCGGTATGAGAGATTTAATTAGACATCAAATGTGCATTGCCTAATGATGGTTGTTTAAATTATCAAGGCGCACACTGCAATCCTCCAGCCCACAAGCCAGAAGGAACCATAAGGTAAAAATACAGTAAATCCCCTTTTGACATATTGGATGCAGGGAAGTATCCTGTTACCGTTGGTGGGCTCACCGCTCACCAACTCTCCTCCTCTAATGGTCTGGACCGTTGTGTATTTCACAGATGACTGCTGCTTCTTCCCCGTCTCCCAACTACCAGGTCTGCCTGCCATCACATTCATCAATTTAATACCTTGGCTAATTTTGCTCCAGAATAATGTTTCTGTTTATAGAAGTCTAGCCTCTGTGGCAAGCGACAAATACACAGGGGTTTCCAGGGAGCAGTGATAATGGATGCTGGGATGGCGAGGAGAGCCTCTCCAATCAAAACGCAGCACCCACTTCCATTGCCTTGTCAGTCCTCGCCCTGGCAAAGTGGTGATTAGAACCCTGCTGTGTGCAGCTGTTCTTCTCACTGCAGCCCGGCAGAGGGAGAGGATGCAGAGAGGGCACCTCATTACCAGGACTTTGAGACTGTAAGGGAAAGAATCACATGAAATGGATCCTCTCAACGAAAGGTCAGGGGCTACCAGGGTATGTCAGCGAGGCACAAGCTCACTCACTGCTCAGGGCTAAGCAATTTGTCTCATTTCCCTTCATCCTTCTAACTTACAAGGCATGGGCCACCCATGACCAAAGAGAAGCCACTCTCAGTCATCTCAACAAATTGGTGTGGTGCCGAGAGGGAAGGAAAACTCGCTGATTAGAGAAAGATTGATGACGGCGAATGTTTCCCAGATATAAACCATCTGGGCAGGTGTCTTTTAACTAAGATTAATAAACATATGTTACCACAAGTTTCTCATTACAAGAGGCATTGACAATGGAGAGTCAAAATTTTCCAGTCATACTGCCAGGCTGCCACGGAGCAAAAATATCTCTCCAGGTAAACAAAGCCCGGCACTAGCTCAGATGGGAAAAGCTGCCCTGACTGCACCTGAAATAATTCCTACCCAAAGTAAACAGTCCTCCTTCTTTCTGCAAAAGCGAACAGGGACCAGAGGCCTCCCTGTCTAGGCCAAAACACAGGTTACAAAATGTCCTTTCAACTGGCCACCTGTACTCATCTGAACCAAAAGCAACATCCTGGCCTTTAAGGTAATGCCTGAAACCAAGTAAGAGACTGTTTTAGAGGCTCTTCTCAAAAATTTTGGTGGCCAGGGGACTAGAGAGATCAGCAATTTCCAAGGGCAAATATACGAAAGTTGAAATCTATGGTGACAAATACAGAACGTGTCCCAAGGAGCACCAGAGGGGCCACGCACGGTTAATTTAAAATTCAGTTTCTCCCAGAATGTCAACATAGGCTAGGGCTGTAGGCTCCCGAGAAGCCATTAGTGCCATTGTTTCAAATTCAGGATCAAAGTATATTTCCATTCTGCAGCTCACGTGTGTAAATCTACCACTGAACATTAGTTTAAATCTTGCTGTGAGACTGCGGGCAATCTCTTTTCACAAAGGCTGCAAAGTGCTCAGAAAACAATCTCCTTGTGCACAAAAGATAATTTTTAATTTTTCCATTTGCTTGAACTTGGGGTGAAGTGACAATTTATTTTTTACTTTAGAGCTAGGGTAATGTGTGTGCATATATGTGTGTTTAAAATACACTTATACATATATATGTACATAAAGGTATATGTATATATGCATGTACATATTCTATATAATGCAATATATGTGTTACCACATATACAGTATATATGTATATACTATTTATATATAAAAATATATAAAGACACCAGAAAATAAGAACCATAATGATTTGCCTCATAAAACCAGTATGTCAATGAAAAGGCAAACCCTTAATGACTTATAGGGAGTCACCATTAATTGAAAACAGTTATCAGGAAGAGAATGTCAAAGAGCTAAAACACATGGCATCACTAGAGGATGGCACAAACTATGAACTCTGAGCAGATAAAAGAGAAAGACATACAAAGAAAAAGGTGGACAGTGTTGCATTGTCAAGGTACAGGTATTCTTTCTTGCTCTACCTGGCCATACTCATAAAAATTTCTCACATGAGAATGACAATAGGTCTTATTTACCCAAATTATGCACATTATTACTTTTTATGGCCTGGCATAGTTATGGCAAATAAGTTTCATCCCATGTGTCAAGTGCGATGGTTTGGTACAGCTGCCTGGACCCTTGTGTCTAGGAAAATTCTGAGGGTACCTCTGGGCTCAGAGAGACCAGGGATAATCAGGAAGATGGAGATGACACAACATGTACTTGCCATGTCTCACCCTGTACCTAACACATACTTATTAAATGTTTATTATTGCTCATGAAGAATGGAAAATTAGAATGCAGGACACCAAATGATCAAAGGTCAGAAGTTAGGGCATGGTAAAAATCAGCACAGCAGAGAGAAGCTTCTTAATGAAACAGGTTCATCAAGGTTCAATAATTTGAAAAAATGATTGCTGCTGCATGAGGGAGTCATCTCTCAATCTAAGCAGAATCGATCACAAGTTGCAGAACTTGAGGCCCTGGTACTAGAAATACCCACGGAAGGCTAAAGGAAAAAGAAGCTTCCTCATAACTGAATCTAGTATCAGCGGAGGTATCAGGGCGGAAAAGACCTCTAATATCACTAGTTTGTGATTAACAGTAAGAAGTGAGGGAATCAAAGTGCATGAGATCTCTTGTAACACTACAGAGATATATGGGGAGTGGTGCATTCAAGGGAAAGGTAGGTAAACATTTGTCAGAATTCTGTGAGGAAATTAATTCATGAGGCAGACAAAGAAACTCTGAATCAAGGCTGGTGTCAGAATCACCTGCAGAGGTGACTGTCTATCAAGCCATATTATGCAAACCTTCGTGCACAGAAGAACTCAAGGATGTGCATTTTATGTTCTTCCCAGAATTCTTATGCATAGACAGTGTTGAAAACCACCAAAGTTGAACAGAATGTCTTCTGAAGTTCAATTCGGACAGATAAGATTTTATAAAAAATAAATAAGTAAATAAATAGAAAATCATGTTTGTCTGAATACTTGGCATAGTACTTAACATGCAGTAGGAACTTAAAAAATACTGGTTGAATCTGAATCTTAAGTTAGAATATTTTCAGACTTTCTGATTTTCAGTTTTCCCCTTATTTCCCACATCATAAATATTGCATACAGCATGTTACTTGACATGCAGAAAGAACTCAGTAAGTATTGGTTGAATTTGAATCTTGGGTTAGGTTTCAAGACTTTCTAATTGTAAGTATTATTCCTGTTGAGTGAGTTCTTGGGAATGCCTAATTTTATGTTTTCACTCATTTCCAACAATGAATATAGAAGTTGCACGTAGTGTAGAAGAGGCGTGTGTGTGTGTGTTTTAGCAGGCAGATTGAGGAAGGAAAGCGGACCTCAACATACCACAAAATCAGTAGAGAGTTTCCCAGTATGTCTTTGCCTCTGGTTTCTCTTGGCCTGCATTGAAAAGCAGCCTGAAACCCCCAGAACTGCACACTGGGCACAAACAGAAACACCTCCAATAGGAGTCCACTTTTTATTGTCTGAGGAGTGGGAGAGGGGGCCCTAGTGGGTAAGAGAGAGTGTGGGGGGTCGACTTTATTTTGCTGTTGTTGTTATTCTCTCCTGCTCACACCTCCAGGAAATACTGTGGTTTAGGCAATAGCCTGAAATGTGAGAAGGGAACCCTTCCCTCTGACCAGAGGAATTGTGGTCCTAAAAGCACAGGAGAGAAACCCCCATTGGTTTTATTTTGCCACTTGGCCCGAGAGGCAGAAGCAGTCACAGGAAGTATGTGACAAAGGAGCAAAATTAACTCCTGGGTTTCTCCCCTAGAAGGCCATGAAGGGGTGCCTGTGGGAGCAAGAGAGTATAAGGGAGACCCCAGAGAGGAAGGAACCAACTAAAGCGATCCCACAAAGTTGTGTATGAACTCTGGGTCTTACCACTGAGCTATGCATGAATGATTTAAATCTAGACAGCATTCCAAAAGCTTTGAGGACTAAACTGTGGTGTAGACAACTGCCCAAGTGCCACACTGGCTATAAGGAGGCCCATGTATGATGCAGATTCAAAGAACATAGCAGATTTTTAAAAATGAACTTGCATTAGAAACACAGCCCACAGAAGGTGGGTGGGAACTTTTGGCCTAACCACAATAAAGTCAATTTCCAGCTAAATAATTTGTTTTAAAAAAATCAAAATTCTTCATATATTCTCCATAGAATCCCATAATATAGTATTCCAAGTGTCTAGAGCCATGTCCCAAATTACTCAACATATGAAGAATCAGAAAAATCTCAACAATTCTCAAGGAAAAAGACAATCAAGAGATGCCAAATCTGAGATAAAACAGATATTTGAAATGTCAGGCAAAGACTTTAAAACAACTCTTATAACCATGTCACAAGGAGGAAGAGTGAATATTATAGAAATGAATGGAATGATACAAAGTCTCAACAGAGGTATAGAAGATAAAAGAAATGACCAAATGAAAAGTTTAGAATTGAAAAATATAAAAGCCTAAAAAAATATAATAAAACTTACTGGGTGGACTCAATAGAAGAGTGGAGATGACAGATAAAAGTCAGTGAACTCGAATATAGATCAATAGTAAGTATGCAATCTAAAAAAACTGGAAAAATTGGAAATTGTGAACAGTGCCTTGTGGACCCATGGGGCAATCAATACCAGAAAGTATTATTAGAAAACTTAGAATCCCAGAATGAACGGAAAATGTGTGGTGCAGAAAAATTACCTGAAGAAATAATGGCTCAAAAAATCTTGAATTTGATAGGAAACAAACATAGAGATTTAAGAGGCTCATAAATCCCAAGCAAGATAAACTGAAAGAAATCCCTACCCAGATGCATCATAATCAAACTGCTAAAAACTAAGGGCAAAGAAAAAATTCTTAAAAGCAAGCATAGGAAAGTGGTGTATTACATACAGAAGAATCATTCAAATGGCTGTGGGTTTCTCATCAGAAAGCATGGAGGTCAGGAGACAGTGCAACAGCATTTTTTAAATGTTGGAAGAAAAGAACTATCAACCTAGAAGTCTATTTCAGCAAAAATATACTTCAGTAATGAAGGTGAAATAAAGACATACTCAGAAGAAGGAAAACTAAGAGAATACATCACCAGCAGACCTGCTGTAGAAGAATAAAGTTCTTCAAAGGAAAGTGAAATGATCTGAGCAGGAAACTTGGAACTTCAGGAATGGAAGAAGAGCAACAGAAATGGTAGAAGTCTGGTTAATATAATAGACTATTTTTCTCATCTTGTTCTTTATGAATGATTGATTCATTAACCAATGGATTTAATAACCATTTTAGTGATAACTGAAAACAAAAATTATAACATTAACTGGGGTTTCAATGTATATAGACATAATATATTTGATGGCTACGACATAAAGGGAGAAAGGCCAAAGGACCTCTATGGTGGTAAAATTTGCATATTCCACTTATGTGTAATTAAGTAATAAAGTATTAATTCTAAGTAGAATATAAAAAGTTAAGTATATATATATTGTATTCGGAGACAAACAGTAAAAATCAATACAAAGAGAAATATTTAAAAATTCAATAGATAAAATGGAATAACAGAAAAAGATTCAAGTTATCTAGAAGAGAGCATATATGGGGAAAGAAAAGATTGAAAAACAAAGGGAACAAGAAAAACAAAAAACAAAGAAACATGGTATATCTAAATCCAAGCATATCAATAATTAAACATAAATAGTCTACACATTAATTAAAACATTAAAAGAGAAAGATTGTCAGAATGGAAGATACAATTATATGTTGTCTATAAAAAAACCTACTTTAAATATAACAGTATAAGTAACTTAAAACTAAAAGGATAAAAAAAAATCCATGCAAACACTAATCAAAAGAAAGCTGGGGTTGTTATATTAATTTCAGAGTTCCAGAACAAGAAAATTACCAGGAATAAAAAAGAAAATTTTACAATAAGAGAGTTAATTCACTAAGAATTCATAATAATCTTCAATGTGTATATACCTAAGAATAGTACTTCAAAAACCATGAAGCAAAACTGATACAACCAAAAGGAAAAATGAGCAATCCACAATTCAACTCATTTTTCTCATTTACCACTGTGACAAGCAAACAGAAAATAATTGGGGATATAGAATTGAAAACACCACCAACCAATAGATCTAAATGACATTTTTAGAATATTCCATAAAAAGCAGCAAAACTACAAAGGCTGATAAAAGAAAGCAAAGAATTAATAATTGACCTGATATACCATGTTCATAGATTAAATGACTCAATCTAGTTAAGATACCAGTTCTCCCCAAATTGATCTATGCATTTAATGCAATTCCATTCAAAATCCCAGGAGGATGTCTTGTAGATACAGGCAAGCTGCCACTAGAATTTAAATGGAAATGAAAAATAGCGTAGCAAAAACAATTCAGAAAAGGTCAATGCTGGAGGACTCCTGCTATCTGAATTTAAGGCTTACCATAAATCTATAGTAGCCAAGACTGTGTGGTTTTGGCAAAGGGATAGACAATGGAACAGAAAATAGAACCCAGAAATAGACCCACACAAGTATGTTCAACTGATTTTTGACAAAGGTGAAAAATCAATTCATTGGAGGAAGGATAGTGTTTTCAAAAAATGGTGCTGGAGTAACTGGACATCTTTAGGCCAAAAACTGAAACTTGACCTAAACCTTTTTATACAAAAATCAACTAAAAATGGATCATCAGCTTAAATATAAAATGTAAAATTAGAAAACGGACAGAAGAAAACAGGTAAAAACCTTCATGACCTTGGGTTAGGTAAAGAGTTCTTAGCTATGACACCAATAGTATGATCCATAAGAATTTTATTGATAAATTGGACCTCATCAAATTGAAAATTTTTTCTGCAAACACTGTCAAGAGGAAGAACAGACAAGCTACAGGCTGAGAGAAATTATCTGCAAATCACACGTCATTCAAAGAAGTTGATTACAAAAGATATAAAGATCTCTTAAAATGCAATAAGACTATTCAATTAAAAATGTGCAAAATATTTGAACAGACACTTCAGTAAAGAAGCTACACAGATGAAAATAAGCCTATAAAATATCTTAACATTATTACCCATTCAGGCAATGCAAATTGAAATCACAATGATATACTAGTACACATCTGTTAAAATGGTTAAAATAAATAAGTACATGCATACATACATGCATACACATATATATATATATACACATACACATTAGAATGGATAAAATAAGTACATACATACATAAATATACACACATACATACATACAATCATACATGCATAAAAGATAATGCCAAATGCTGGTGAAGATGGGGAACAATTGTAATTTTCATATATTGCTGGTGGGAATGCAAACTGGTACAGCCACTCTGAAAAACACTTTGGCAATTTCTTAATAATCTAAACATGAATTTACCAATCCTGTAATAAGAATGACCTGACCCAACCAACTTACTCCTAGGTACCCCAGAGAAATGACAACTTATGTTCACAGAGAAACCTGTTCACAAATATTTATTGCATTCAATCCTTAATTGTCAAAAATTGGAAACAACCCAAATGTCCATCAACAGATGAACCCATAAACTGTGATACACTCATACATTGGATTATTACTCATTCCTAACACAGAACAATTAACACACACAGAAAATTGGATAGACCAGAAGGGAATTATGCTAAGTGGGAAAAAAAAAAAAAAGGTCTGTCTTAAAGGGATCCATATTGTGTGATTCCAGTTCTGTGACATTCTGAAAAAACAAACTATAGTGATGGAGAACAGATTAGTGGTTACCAGGGGCTGGAGTGAGGTAAAGGTTTGGCTAAAAAAGGGGAGCATGAGGGAATGAGGGAGACATTGGGGGTTACAGAGTTATTCTTCCATGTCCTGCTTGTGGCGGTTGTCACCAGAATCCACACATGTGCTAAAATTCATAGAATTGTACATCTAAAATATCAATTTTACTAATATGTAAATTTAACAAACAAAAAAATTTAGGTCTTTTTCAATGATGTATCAAATTATCCTAAATTTGTAATGTTATCCCATGCAAGTGTGGGATTGCATTTGTGTGTGTGTGTCGTAGCTGTGTGGAACTCTGTTTATCTCTGTAACCACCAACGGGAGGTCCTAACAGCCTAATGAAGGAACACATTGCTTTAGGGTCAAACCTGAATTTAAATGCTTGCCCCCAAACGTTATCTATTTATTAGTCAATATTTACTGAATACCTGCAATGTGCTAGGCACGTGCCAGGTTCTGGGAATAGAAGGATAAATAAAACAGATGTTTTGACATTAAGGAACTTACAGTCTTGTGAGGGAAACAGTCACTAGGCAGACAAGCCCTAGTTTAGATAAATAAAGATAATTATAGACTATGGCAAATGCTATCAGGAAAACAAACAGGGCGATAGGCTGGAGCAGAATGGGGCAGGGACTGCTTTAGTTAGAAGGTCTGGGAGGAACAGGACATTTGAGACCTGAAGGACGACAATGACCCATCACACAGAGGCGTGGGGAAAAGGCGTTCCTGCTGGGGGAACAGCAAGGGTAAGGAAGCAGAGTTAAGAGGGGGCCCAGTGTGTTGCAGAAACAAAAAGAGAGGCAGCATGGCTGGAGTGCTGTGAGGGCTGGAAGGGAGAGAGGTAACGTAGCTATGTCCCGTAGAGCCTCATAGGCCATGGCGAAAAACCTGGTTGGTTTTAAGAGCAATGGGAAGCAGCCATTGGTTTTTGTTGTTGTTGTTGTTGTTGTTGTTGTTTTCTAAGCAAGGAAGTGGCCATGATCTGATTTATATTTTCAGTGTGACCTTCAGTGTAACCTTTCAGAGTTAAAAGACCAGAAGTTCTTTTAACTCTCAATTTCAGTTTCTGCATATACTAAGTGGGGATAATACTTACAGAACAGTATTTTTATGAGAGTTTTATATAGAGAGAAGTCTAGAATTGTGTGAGTCACATAGTAGGTGTGCAATACAATATGGGCTTCCTTTCTCCCCTTGTGTTTCTCTCTGCTTATGTGTGTATGAATCTCTTTGTTGCTTTTCTGTTTGTGTGAGTCTGTCTGTTCTGTGTCTGCCTTTTTGTTGGGAGTCCATCCTGTCCTTATTCTGTCTGGTCTTAGAAAGAGAATCTAGGCAGGTCCTTAAGCACACGGCACAAGTATCTTTGCCCACTTGCAGTAGGGGACTGGGACACAGGCAGCTCAGATTCTACTTGGTTGAACCATGTGAAATGCCTATTTTTGGAGATCACAACCAGTAGAATTAGGTTCAACTGGTTTCACGTGATTCAGCTTTGCAGCACAATGAAGTGTGACCTTGACTGATCTGTTTCTTCATTTGTTGAAGATTAGATTATTTTTGAGACCCATTACAGTGCTACAGTCTGTGATTCTAACCAAGCCCATGTTCATCAAAGGCTCACTCTTTCTCACTAGTACAAGTGAGCATCCATCTCTCTTCACACTGTCTCTATCACTAGAAAATTGCTAGAGGTTTTCTCTGAAGTCACACCACCAATATAAAAAAAAAAGAACTTTTCTGAATATTGAATTCTGCATTAAAAACATTCAATCCCTGTTATCTTTTTATTAGGAACATTTTATGGCTTCATTTTATGGAACTCTATTTTTTTTTTTTTTTTATTGCTTGCTAACATTGTCTAAGCACACACACATGGAACACTGTTTCTATCACTTCCTTGAGGATGGGCTGGATAGAAGGTACAAGGGAATTAAGAGAGTCAAATCTAACTAATCCAGCCGGTTGATATGGTTCTAGTTTGCATGTTCAATTTGAGGCACCTAATTTATAGTTCCTTGAGGATAATATATAACATCCATAAAATGAATTTGGAACAATATTTTTAGCTAATTAGTTGTTTGAAATAGAAATTCATTCTCTCTCGACTGCTTTCTAAGCAAAGCCAAACCATTGTATATGTCCACAAACAAGAATGACATTATCATGCTCCAGGTGAACACCATCCTAATACAATCCTACAACATTGTATGTGCACGTGCATAACATATATTAGCATACGCTATTTTATCCACCTGTCTACCGCTCCATTGACAAGAATAAAAAGATAGAAAATAAAAAGGTTTTCAAAAAGTTACAAAAGGCTCATTTCCTGAAAAGCAGGTTGCAATGTCCTCTCTTTCCTCCCTTTGTTGCTACATCTATCTGCTAACCCCACCTCTTAAAGCACCAACTTTCAGCCAGACAGGTCAGGTAGGAGGTAGTATTTATTTCTGAAGGGTTTTCATTACTGTCATTAATCTTTCCCCAGATCCTCATGAGGAGAGGAAGCAGATATCAATACAAATAAACACGCAACTTATTTATTCATATCAAAGCCCCTTTCTTCTCAGCAGGAAGTGAATTTCAGCTTCAATCTCCAATCTCCCAGTGGCGCTCAATCAAAGGGCTACAGCCGGAAGAGCTCAGAAATATTAAGATCAAGAGAGGCCTCCAGGACCTCGTGTCCTCTGCTCTTTCTACTGAGCATTTCTTTCTTCAGGGTATTGTTATTAAACTCGCCGGGAAGCACTGGGGTGCAGCATGGTGAGAGTTTCTGAAGATCAATGACACACCAAATATGATGGTTTTAAGGCACTCTCTTCTCAAACTAATCAATAACAGCTTTCATGTGATCTTGTGATGCCAAGTTCTTACACACATCACTGCCAGGCACTGTTTAATCACATCTTGTCTTCCTATTCAAGAGTTCTCATTACTGAAAATTGCATCAGTCATCCCCCAGGAAAGGAATTGGTTTATAGCATCTCAAATTGCCTGGCAAACCTGCATTGGCTCCATCCTGTCCATGAACTAGCGTATCAATGATTATGCCCTGAAAAGACACTTTTCCTGCTTACACAAGACAGAAAAAAAAAAACCTTTATTTTTCTAATACCCCATCATTGGGGAGGGGGGGGAACACTGGTAATCAGTGGTAAGAATCATAATTTCTTATTAGAAAAATAAAAGACTGTTTTGAATTTGAAACTTCAAGACAATAACAAAAATTAAGACAAAGTAGAGTGTAGCAGAGATTGCTGCCGCAGTGTAATACTAAAATATTGGATGAAAATGAAAAATTCAGCCAGCCTCTTGATGTTTAGTTTGTACAGTGTCAAATGTCCTAATAGAACAAGAGGTAAGGAAGGCAGAGTCATAACCCAATATGGGGACAAATCGGCTCAGTTCCGGAGCACAAAGACTAGCCTTAGCTGTTGGATTCCTAAGAAAGAAATGGTCCTAGCACACAACTCAGTGCACTGAGGCAGCAAGGGACCAGTGAGTCCCATACATTCTGTTTTTATGTGTTTGTGTCCTGTCCATGCATCTGCCTACGATGATTCATTTCCAACAAATATTATGCTTCAAATATATTTGCTCCTTCAACAAATATTATGCTCTATTTTGTCCTCATTTGATCCCATGGCTCGAAATAATGTACTCAATTTCTTTATAAATTATTTCAGGTCTGGTGTCTCTGCCTGTTCTTACAGATCACTTCCTTGAAGGATGGGCTTGAGAGAAGGCACAAGGGGATTAGAGAAAGTCTAACTAATACAGTCCGTTGATACGGTTCTAGTTTGCATGTTTGATTTGAGGCACCTCAAATTGAGCTTGGATTTCTGGCCTCTCAGAGTTCATCTTTCCTGCCACAGAGAGTGTGTGCTCATTTCCTTCCCCTCCCTCTCTAATAGGGACCCAGAATTTCCCACTCGAGGTATTTTGGGGGAGAGGGAGCTTTTCCTTTCTCTACTGAGAATGAGTGCATTTAAGAGAACATCGGTGGAGCCTCATAGAGGGCACGCTGTGTGGGCAGGAAGGTTCTCCTCCACCCAGCCTCTCTCTCTCTGCTTACTGGTGGACTTACAGGCTGCCTAAATTGAACTTTTCCTTATAAAGGCAACTCCTGTTCAGACATTTATATCTCAGTATGGATAAACTAATGGCAAGGACATGCCATGAGAAAGCAGTGCACAAGGAACTTAAGGGCAAAAGAAAGGGTGCACCACTAGGGTCATAAAAGAGCACCAACTTCGCCAGCTCTCCGTGCCAGCTCTGTTTCTGCAGAGGATGAGTTGTCCATTTCTAGGCTAAACCCTTGTTTAATGAAGCCTCCCAACTTCCAAACCTCCCGTCGTACGTTCCCCATCTCAGATCCGGCAAACGGCCGCTGAGCAGCCCACAGCGTCCCACAGCAGCCCACAGCAGCCCTGTGCAGGGAAAGACTCCAGACCTGAAGAGGCACAGAGAAAGTTGATCCTATCTGGCATTCATGGGCTGCATTCACTGCAACCGTTTGGAGAACGTGGAGAAAACTGGCAGGCCTTAACTCCGGGATGATTTTTACTCCCTTCGGTTTCTTAAATAATTCAGCGGCCTTCTTTGCTTGAACATTAACATATATAACCAGAGGAAATTGAGGGCAGCCTTAGGGCTAGATTGGTAAATTGATTATGTTCTCTGAAGAAAACCATCAGACTCTGGGAGAAAGAAAAAAAAAAACAGTTTAGCTGAGACAAGCATGAAAGTTCACAATCAATATGGATGCTAATATATCACAAAATATGCCTTATCATTTCTATTTGTTTTCATAACTGATTTCTAAGTCATCTACAACCATTCCTGTTTTGCATGAGAAGTTTATATTAAGGCTAAGTGGATATTGGACATGAGACAATTTGGGGGGAACGTATTTATGAAAATAAGATTACTTTTTTAGGGTTTCAGTCCCTGATTTTTCCTTCAAGGTTTGACAACTGACTAATAACAGTGCCAATAAACACCAACAATAACATGTTTGTCATTCCATTCCGCTGTAATAGCTAAGTGGAAGCAATTTTAGCTAAACATGATCGTCTCTTGAAAACAAGATTTGGATTTATAAGAAATGAAAAAAAGATTCACGTTTCCCCTAATAATGGGAAAGAGATTATCTTTGAGGCCCAAAGACAACATAAGTTGTTTTGAATTGGGCTTCATCTCATTATTGATATATTTTCATTTGCTGAACTGCTGCAGAGTTATGATCTGCCCTGGTTTCCTGTTGAGAGTTTTATCTTTCCATTTTTATAGTACATGCCTTTTCAAAAGAGTAAACTTCCAGAGCAATTTGTTTAAGGAGATACAGCTACTGAATATCAAGATCATTGAGAAACTGCCATGAATACACTACAGCTTTTCCAGAGAACAAAGCTTTGTTGCTGGCTCCTCAACTCGGATGGCATTTTGGAGGGTTTGGCTCCAGGCTGCTATGTAGAGTTGGGCAGGTTGCTCACTTCACAAGGGCATCTGGCCAAGGGGGAAAGGGGAGCGAGGTCCAGCCCGTGCACTGCTCACAGAGCCATGTGCCCTGGCACAGGGCTGCACCCACCTGGAAGAAGGAGTGCCTCTTTCGAATTCACACGGAGGCACTTTATGGGCTTGTGGCAGCCCTATTTAGCTTGGCAGCTAAAACGGAATAGGAAAACTCTAAAACGGTGAGATTAATTTTTGTTCTGTAAAGGGCAGGAAGAAGAGAGTGTCTCCACAAATAAAATGGGGGCATTGGAGAGAGGGAAGGATGAACTTCTTCATAGTCAGACAGGCACAGCTTCTATGCTCCCGAAGACAGTTTATCAAAATTAACTTCTTCTAGACCAGCAGTCACCAACCTTTTTGGCACCAGGGACTGGTTTCATGGAAGACAAATTTTCCATAGGGTTGGGTTGGGGATGGGGGGAGGCAGAGCTCAGGCGGTGATGCAAGCGACTGGAAGTGGCTTTAAATACAGGAGGAGCTTCACTTGCTCACCCCCCAGTCACCTCCTGCTGTGTGGGCCCCTCCCTTCCTAAGTTTCATGGAAGACCATTTTTCCATGGATGGGGAGCGGTGGAGCTCTGCGGCCCAGTCCCTAACAGGCTGCGGAGTTGGGGACGGAAGTTCTAGACTCAGTTTCCACACCAGTACATTTGGTGTAATAATGTTTACACGTGCAAGTAAAGTGTATAAAATAGTGGTTGGCACTTAATAGACCTGCAATGCTTGGCAGATGTTGTTGTTGTTGCTGCTGCTGCCGCTGCTGCTTTCTTGGGCTGCAATCCCTTCCATCCCCTTCCTTCCCAGTAAGAACATCGCTCTGCCAGAACCAGCTCATCTGCACGTATGTGTGCAGCTAGGAGTACTCAAGAGGGGAGGACACTAGCTCAAATCCACTCTGTCTTCTACCTGCTGTGCATATATAAGTAGGAGGCAGAGCCTTTGACTTTACCTCAAAAGCAGTTAGAATGTGCTGCAGAAGAGCTGACTTATTCTAATCCTGGAAGAGTGTTCTCAGCCAGAGGTCTGAGGGGAGCCTGTGAACCCGCATAACTACAGGAAATATTCGAGAGCTATGAGCCTTTGCAGTTCTCTGGAGAGTGGGTCTCTAGCATTCACTCAGTTCTCAAAGTCCCCCATCCAAAGGTTAAGAACTACAGCTCTAGACCAAGGAAAGAAAGAAGAAAGATTACTTCTGCCTTGTCCCAGGAAATGGAGTTCTTATCTGGAATGAATGTGTCAAGAACTGCCTTGTCCAGCGCTTAGCCTCCTATTTGTCTTCTTTTATAAGACTCAGGCTGTCCAACTAAGGCTGCTGGTTCTTGCTAATACAGGAAAATCCGTCCTAACTTGAGCTGAAGCAAATGCTTGGCATAATATCAAGAGTGTTCACTGTTGCTTTCTACGTGGGCTGTCAGTCTCTCTGCATGGATCCCCGATCCCCACTGTCCATTTTCTCTCCCGGATTCTTAGTGCCTGATACCTGTTTACCTTTTCCTTGGGTAATTCCATTCTCCCCTGTTCTAACTGATTACGGTTTCAGTTCCGAGCCCTGCCTTCGCAATGGAGTTCCAGGCCTGATGCTGAGACCAATCTCCCCACCCAATGTCTCTTCCCGCTCTGCCTTCTGACCTCCTGGTCCTAGGTCTTGGCCCTAGTCTCCTGCCCTACTCTCACTGAAGGACCAAGCCCAGGATTTTGAAAATAGTCATGTCATTCAGCAATACATTCCAATAACAGCATGTGCAGTCTGGGACTGACCAACGGGCCACAGGGTTATGACCCATATTGGCTTTTTTCCAGTTTCTCAACCTGAATCGTGATCTTGGTAAGCTAGACAAGGATTCAAATGCCTCTAAAGAAAAGCATTGTAAGTAATAAAAGTGGTTTTTAAGGAGCAAGTATACCAGCTGAATCTTGGGAAAAAACCCAAAGCCAAAGAGCCATGAATCGTCTCACCTATGTCCATCGATCTGCCCTCGTGTTCACTCTCACACAGTGTGCAGAGCACTCCTCAAGTCTACGTTTTCATCTCTGCTCTTTTTACATACCTGCATTTCCAACAACTATCACATCCATCCTGGCAAGAGTGTTCTGCCAGATCCTCAGACTCAAAATGCCCAAGCTCTCACTTCACTGTCTTTCTCCAAAATGATCTCCAAACTCAGATGCATTTTTTTACATCGTAGTCACAGGGATCTTTTTCAAATTCAGCTATGATGTCATTGTTGACCATCTCAACAAGTTTCAATAGCATCCCTTTTCATAGGACAAATTCCCACAGAGTGAATTCTGTTTTCATTCCCACAGAAGGAATTCTAGCAGAATGAATTCAAACTTCTTCCATTCCAAATTCCAGATTTCTCCAAATAGCATTCTGTACTATAACCTACGTGAGGGGAAAGACCAAGCTCTAGCCAACACTACAATAACTTTCAGGGATGCTCTCCTTGTTGAATGCCCATTATACACCCATTCATAAACACTGTTGTACCTGTATACTCAGGTGAATGTCTTAACATCCCTTAGCCATTGTTTATATGTAATGCTCCTAGCACTACGGTTCATGGAAGATGCTTAATAAATATCAGTTTATTTTCTCATACGTGTGCTCTTAGGATAATTTTTCAGTATATAATTCTAACACAGAATCTTTTATTTCTCCCTATTTATGTCTATTGTAAATATGTTTATATTACAATATTCTGAGAATTCAATCATCATGGCCCAAAAACTACATGGCTTTTCTGTTCTGGGGCTCATCTTCTGCCTCTGTCCAATATATTAATAACTTTGCTCTTCTCTTTGCTCCTCTTTAGCTGAGTTTGTTTAGAGTACAGAAAGCACTGGGATCTATGATCCACATTGCTGGTGTGCAGTGGGATGAGGCATGCCACAAACTGTATTACAATAAGGCAACCCTCTTTGCCTCTACAGGTGAGTCACCAGACAGGATGGGTAGGAGGCCAGAGCCAGCTGGTCCAAGTTGCACCAATTCCGAGAGCCCTGCCCCTGCCAAGTTTCACGCCCCACTCTCACTTTGACTCTCACTTTGACTTCCAGGCCTGCACCAACATCTTGGCTGCCAGAGACATTCTATTTTCCCTAGAAAACTCTGGCCTACTCTCAACCCCATATATCTTCCCTTGCAATCCCTTAGCAAAGGTGAAACACTGTGAAATTAAAAAAAAAAAAAAAAAAAAAGAAAGACAGACTTGATACAAAAGAACAAAAATACAACAAAGAAAGTACAAGAGTTTAGAGGCATAAACTGAGTCACAGTTACGCCACATAGATCTGTGGTATTTCACAGCTAGTATTTCATAGTCCCTGCTCAGCCCTGTTAGAAGTAGAAGTTAAGGAGATGAGAGGAAGATGGCCTCCCCGGCAACACACATTTTATCTTTTTCTTTTGGTACTTTCTGGTAGTCTCTTTTCAGCTCGATGCCTAATCTATCCAGGATTTTTTTCAGTCAGGTTGTGATTATGAGTATCAAAGGCAGTCATGTCAGGATCTGCTAACTGCCTGGGAGAGAATGGGATGCCTGCTGTGTAGCAGGACAAAGCTGCCAAAATCTCGGAAGTCTTGGCACCTTGCGAGAGGAGATAGCGCACTTTGTTTATTACAACATTCCTAAAATGTGCATATGCTTTCTCAATTCTGGGATCAATAGGTTTCTCCTCCCCTACCCCCTCAGCCATTTTTGGTCTGCTTATTTTATAGTTCTGTGAACAATAGGGTGATTGCATCATTAGAATCCTTATCTAGTTTCCCTGAATTCTTTCAAAAAATGCCTCTTGCTTTCCATATATCATCTTATCTGCTGACCAGAGAGAGCCCTTATGCCAGTGGACTGACTGCCTGCTACAGTGATGCTCTCCTTGCAGAGACAATAACTGATTAAACATGCGCAACCTCATCAAGACTACCCTTGATGGGGCACCTGCTCACCTACAGAGAAGACCCACAAAGGGTGACCATAGATCTAATGATAGATTCCAATGCAAGCTGGATAAAAGTGAGTACTGTTTCAAACCTCTTCTATTGAATTCTGATGGTTACTACCCAATAATTAATCAATCTGTAATTCAATATCTATTTATCAGGGGCACACTGTGCCATAGACTCTACTAGCTTTCTTCTACTATCTCCTTCTATTTCAACTCCACTAAGAAAATCAAGCACTCTTTGTTTTGCATTATAGTTTTCTATATATTGCCGCAAACAAAATTTTGCTTTATAAAACCACTATTCATGTCAAGTAAATATAAGATCCAGTTAAGAATCATTTTCCAAAAGGCAAACATGTAAGCAGAACAGGAAAGTGTTAGGTCTGATTTATATTTGTCTAAGTTTCTGGTTATTTAAAACATGAGAACATGCCAGCATTAAAATACACTCAGGAGAAATTGTTTGAGAATTGATAAATGGCAAAAATAAATAAATAAATAAAATAATCAGGATCCATTTTCAATTAACAAGTCCATCCATGGGAGCTCCAGACTAGCTTCTACAAATAACTAGACTGCATTGGGCAGGGAAACCAACATTCAGAGCCTATAGCTGTGCACATGTAGTTCTGGGCGATTTATTATTCTGTACAGTAAATGGCTGGGCCATAATTCACAAGCTGAGAGTTAATGAGAATATCTGTCCCTAATACCCATAAGAAAGATAAGGACTGGTATAATGTGGTTTATCCAGTACTTCTGAGCCTTTCAAGGGCAGGAGTGAAAGCCACTGACAGCAAAATGCAAAAAGAAATATTGCACTGACCTACAGACTTCTTGCTGTCCCATCAAACCAATCCATGTGTAGAGGCATTAAGGAACAATTCATTCTGAATAACCGTTCCCAAATAACTAGATTCTTTGAAATTGCTGGCATAATTAACTTAATGATGTAATTGTGTAGCTCCAAATAAGAAAGGAGTAGAGTAGGGGTATTAATTTACTTCTTCCTCATAGCAAAACTAGCATACGTGCACACACACACAAACACACACACAGAATTAGGAGTGAGAAACAAATTAAACAGGGGAGAAGTCCCCCACAAGACTAATTGTGTATCAGTTTATCTGCTTTTACTACCAACCCTTCGAAAGTAAATATATGCTGGGGGTTTCATCAAAGCGGTAATAAATATTAATAATTACCAATTGATTAGAGGTTTTAAATGGTCCTTCTAAAACAATGTGTCAGCAATAGTCAGTTCCTAGCAGGCACAGAATGGATGTCTGCATTAATGGCTTCTCCTTTGTTCGGAGTTTTAAAGTCAGGGATGTTCTCAACAGTCTACCCTAATGGCTCTCTAACTCTCTCTGCTATTTCCTTAAAGGCAGCTAAGATGTCTTGTAAAGAAGATAAGTGTCACTACTTTGTGCTGAAATGAACCTACCAAATCCCCTGCCTTAAATAAA
>CM052445.1:52418568-52432244 GCA_028533085.1 Varecia variegata | reverse complement strand
CCCTTAATCTGTTGCTTCAAAGGCAGTTAAAAGTGGTGTCTGCATGCTAAGCAAGTGTGACCTACCTTCCAAGCATCAGCGAGGTAAACAAAGACAGGATGAGGTTGGAGCTAGTGATTGGAAAAATAATGAAAGCATTCTTCTTTTCAGGCTCTTGGAAAAGAGCTTGAGTCTTTAAGACTCTACTGTGTCTGCCTGAATGAGAAGAGAGAAAAGAAAACAAGGTGGTGTGACCTCAGGGATGTTTTCCTTTCCAGTCTCTGGCCCCATTCTTCCTGGCTAAAACCAGATAGAAAAAGTATTACGGCTTCCAGTTGGGGCAGAAGAACAAGAAAATTACGTGATTTTAATATTAGCGCCTTTCAAGGACCCAAGACACTCCCGTTTCTAAGCCAGGCTTGGTAGATGGGTATCTCTTCAACAAAGAGACACTTTTCTTTTTCACTTTTAGCTCAGCGTACAATTTCTTACCCACTTAATAATGAATTTGTGGGCTAACGGAGGTTTGGGCTACATGTGAACTTGGCTGGCTTTGTGTCACAGCCTCCATTCCTCAGTTCCCAGTCTGATTTCTTCATCCTGATCCATCTTACGTGGCATCAGCCACCATTTATCACCAAACAACACCCAGACCTTCAATGGGCAGAAATTTTGTCAAAACTGTATTTGCCACAGTATCCACAAACCCAGCATTATTTCAGGGTTGCAATTCAGGAGTTTATCAGACCACCAGTGAAGCTGTGTACAAGATGCATAACAGGTTTCAAACGGGCAAGATTTTTATGTTTTTGAAATTCTCACCCCAGCATACACACGACAAAGCCACAGTTTCATAATTGCTCAATATCACACATTTTTCCAAACCAGTGGGGTAATGAGAACAAAGTGGGCAGAGCTTTGATTGAGACATAGGTGACCTCCATCTGCTTAAACCTGAAGGGTAGACTGCATGTGTGTATGCATGAGTGTGCACACATACGTGCGTGTCAGTGTAAAATTCCACAGTTATTAAGTTAGTCACATTGTATTGCACATAGGAGGCATTTGGCAAATGTCTGTTCAATGAATTATTGAAAACAGCTATTGAATACTTGTTATGTAACTAGCACCATCCTGTCATAGAGATGAAACAAGGAGCCCATGGATAGGATTTTGATGTGGGGCCAAGGATTCCAGGTATAATGAAGTCACCGTAGTCTCACAGTTAGTGGTTATTTATTAACAATAACTTAATAAAGTATCTCAAAGAGTTTGATGAACAGGTGCAAAATATATAGAAAGAAAGTAATAATTATACTCTGCATAAAAATACACTAAAGTTGAACGTGTTTAAGGCAACTTACTCAGAGGTTAGCTTTGCTCAAAAGCAAGCTACCCTTAAAGTGAGCCTGTTTGTTAAGTATATCAGTTCTTTCAGATCAGAAGGATTCTAACAGGACGAAGTTATTACCATGCATAATTTCTTGCATGCAACCAGAAGAGGTCTCAAATAATCTGTCGAAGGGCACACATTGTAGCTGTGGATGGCCTGGTAGCTATAAATTGTATTTTGATGACAAAGGGGGTATTATTTTCATCAGAAAATAAAAAGACTGAAGCTAGTTCAAGGTTGCCTCAGAAATATTTCTCTGTGACACCCCAAAGGAAGCTTATCCTTAGAGAAAACTGCAATTCTTTTGATGGATTACAAGTGAAAGGATTCCCCTTAAAGATGTTAGAGACTTTCCAAGTCCCACAAACAATTAGCTGCAATCATGTAATCAGTCATCTCCAAATGTTATCCCACCTAGGCTCATAAAACTTCTACTTAATGATTTTGTCAGGCAACTTACCCTCAGGGAATTTCTGCCTGAAGAAGGAAGGGGCAAAATAGAAATAGCTAAAAATCTTTCTAGTTAAGGGATTGAAATAACAAGCAAAAGACAATTAGCACATATGATCAGTGCTTTGGAAATTTGCCACATTCAGGATTTTAAAATTTCCCTTTTCAAGATGATTAACACCATACCGTCACATTTACTTTTCAAAGTATAAACAGAATTTCCACATGATATGATTTTTTAAAATCATTTGTTTTATTTTGTAAACTAATGTTTATAAATGTTTCTCATGGGATAATTAATTGCTGCCGTTTCATACATGTAGTGAGAAAGGAGAGGTAATTTCTAGTCTCTACAACTTTAACTTCTATTTTTCTTACAACTTCAGGGCTACCAAAAAAGAATGGATCAGAGATCAACTTAATATCTCTGTTTGATTGACAATAGGTTCTACTGCCCGTTTATGCTCCAATTTGTACACGGAACTTTGGAAGAATTTGCCTCATACGATCAAATAAAAATCAACTGCTATCGTGATTTCATTAACTGTAATAGCATTTATTACAGTGTCATTTCTACATCTCAGATAAAGCTTTTATCTCAAAATAGAATGTGTCCTCATCTCTTTCTAAGACCTGTTTCATAGTAAAACACCTGCCAATACTCATAAAAGGAAAAAAATGCTCTTTAAAACTCTGAGTCTATATTTAGTATACAAAGCTTTTGTTGAATACATTACCATATTCTTTGTCAAGCACTTGGTTCCAACACACAAGGTGAATATAAGAGAGGTATACTATGTTAGATGAGAGAGAGAGAAAAAGAGAGAGAGGACAGAGAGGGGAGAGAGAGAACATGTGTTCTTCCCACAGAAAATTTCAAGGACAAAACCCAAGGTGGTAGTCTAAACGCAAGAAAAGACCTGGGAAAAAATCACAGCATGCTAGTGCCGGAGAAATCTTACATTCATTTAATCTAATTCTTTCCATCTAGAGATGAGAAGGCTAAAGGTGAGAGAGATAATATGTGGCTATTGAGTGCTTGAAATATGGCGAGTGCAGCTGAGGGGCTGAACTTTTAATTTTACTTTCTATTTCAATTACAGTAAGCTCCCAGGGCTAATGTCTATCCTATTGGTCAACTCAAAGTCCCTTCCTGCATATGCTTCTCTTTGACTGGGCTTAAAGACATGGCCAATGGGTTAAACTCAAGAGAATTAAGCAGGCAAAAGTCATTCACAATTAATGAAATCCACAGAACCTTCTGAAACCAACCACAAACACAACAGGCATTCCAGGGCAAAGTGATCAATAAATCAAAGACCAACAGAAAAGCACAAATACTTCGGAGGACTTAAGTTCTTCCCGTGGGAGCTGAAAGGATGAGGGAGAGTTGAAGGGGCACAAAAGAACAGCCAGGGAACAGGAATGTCATTCTGACCTCTCGGGGAGCAAGGATTCTGCCTGAGAGGGAAGTGTGACGGAAAGCTTGTCTAGGTGCAATCAGTGATTGATACAAAGGGACCACTAAGCAGGACGGTGGCGTTGGAAAGACGTCGGCGATCATCCAGCCCATTTACTTTCTGCATCACGCACCGAATCGATGCCAGGAGGATGAGTGGGCAGTGGGCGCTGATCAAGTATATTGGGTTTTTTATTGCTATGTTAGCAAGTTAGCGTGTGACCTTGGGAAAGACACTTAACTCACTATCTCTCTTGCTTCATCTATTTAGAGAAATGATAATGAGACTTGGTTTCAGGTGCTTTGGGAAGCCAGAGATGAAAGTGTAAGATATAATCATCACCTTGTTCCTCTTTTCCTTTTCCATCAGCCCATGCTTCCCTCTCCAGTTAATAAGACTCCATCGCTTTCAAACCACAGCCTAGCTTCTTGTTATAGAATTGTTCTTTGAAAACAGTCCAGCTTAACACTTTTTAAAGCTTCGCTGGAATATAACAATTGGAGCTAAAATTAGCGTTGTTCACATACGCGGTAGAAAAGGCTTTAAAATATCTAAAGGAGGAGCACAATTATGTGAAGAAGTCCTCAGAATTTAAAGAGGTGAATGTGAGTAAACGTTAAATTCAGAATACTATGAACCGTTCTTAAGCTACAAATGACTACGATTCTGTAGGTATAATTGCAAAGCCATTGTCAATTTTTTCATTTCTACTATTTTTCTGCACACCACAATGGTTTTTGAAAATCTGCTTAATTTTGTAACTTCAAGCTTACTCAAGAATAAGTATGCCTGAAAAGCATAATGTGTTGCAATCTGACTTGTATCTTTCTTTTTTGTTCAAATTTTTCCTATTTATTTTTTATTATGTCTATCTAGAAAACTCTATATATTGCTTACTATATATCCAGCACTATACTAAGCATATTACAAATATGAGTTCACTTAATCAGCAATGTTATGAGGTAGGTTACCATTATTACCTCCAATTTATATGTATGAGGAAACTAAAGCAAAAGGCAGTTAAGAATCTTGTCCAAGCCACGGAGCTCCTAATGGTGGAGCTGATATTTGAACCCAGGCAATCTGGCTCTCTTAACCATTAGGTTATGCTGCCTTCTTTTATAAATAAATAAATATTTAACATATAAAATATATTAAAGATGTTATGTAAATACATTATATATCATATAAATACTTAATTTATATTAAATATTTATATTAAATATATTTATAGTGTGCTTATACTAATGAATATATTCATATCAGATTCATATTTATTAATATGCATATATTTATATTAAATATTTATATATTTTATGTCAATTTTTTAAATAATCTTTGTAAAATTGATTGGCTTAAAAACCTTTTCAGTAGGCCACATTTTATTCTCAGGGCTGCCTCCCCACACCCTCCAGCTGGCTCAGACCTCCCCTCCAAAGAACCAGAATGGGCAGTGAGCCCATCATCTTGTACATGGGAGCCGTGTCTCTCAAGAAGAGTTAAATCACCCTGTGAACAAGAACCACTCAGGGAAAGCAAGCTGGTTCCAGTCTCTCTTTTTTATTTTACTGTTTCATTCTTCCTGAAATTTAAAGAGCAGAAATGGAGAGCAGACAGACTAAAAGGACGGAAAGGCGAGGAGACCAATGAACAGGATAAAGAACCATGGCGGGGAACAAGGGCGTGTAAGGAAGACCCATCAGCCTTGCAGAGCTTCCTAAAGTGTTCAGTTCTCACAGGGTAAATGCGGTAACTGCATATTATTCAAAGTCAGTGACTTGAGTCGTTGGAGAACAGGCTGGACTTCAAACAAATATACCTTATTCTTCCAGAAAGAAGCAGTCTTGAAAAAGGCCATTGAGCCAACGAATAATCCTTTGTTACTGTTAACTCACAATGTGTCAAGGACATCTGAAGACTGGAGAATAAGGCTCCGTCTGGAGTCTACACAGAACCAGCCCACAAGAGAAATCAGCTCAACTGAAAACCTCACCTTCCATTGCTGGGGAAATGCAATAGGAATGGTTTAGAATTTGTGTCCCAACCAACTCAATATTTAGAACATTTTTAAATAACTCTTCTACTCTGATTTGAGGGTATATATATCTAAATATCTACAGAATTTAATTAAAAGCAATACACTTCTAATCTCATTAGTTTACACACATATATACTTTAAAACATAGAAAATACTTAAATATAGTAAATGTATAGGTAGGTGTGTATATACACGCATACTAAAATACTCATTCACGTTTTATAAATTTTTACTTTTTTATTTATTATTTATTAGGCTAAGAGTTCAAGGTAGAGCATTGAGCAGTATACATCTCTTTCCTCCCAAGGTCACAATGAAATGACAGAAAATGAATGCTCTGTGTGTGTGTATGTGTGTATGCTTGTGATGAACGTAAATAGATCTCAAAAATATGGAACTGAATAAAATCAAGCAATTTGAAAAATTATGTGTGTCCTTTCACAATGTAATGTACATGTAAATGAAAATTCTTAGTACTATATACTGTTTATGAGAACATACAAAATAAAATTATGAAGATATGAACTAGACGGATGCATACCTAATTCACATGAGTGAGTGCCTCTGGAGAGGAAGAAGATTAGATTGGGGAGGGGCACACAGTGGCCTTCAATTCTATTTTTTTTTAAAGTAATAATATCTGAAAAAATTAAACTAGCTGCTAATTCTGGTTGGTAGACACATGGATGTTTATAAATTTCCTTAGTTGAAAATATACGGAATAATATTAATGGATAAAACAAGTAGGATATATACAATCCAGCAACAGAGGTAAGAACTGTCTCACCCAAGGGAGTCCCCCAAACTCAACAGAGAAAAGAACTGTCTTACCTAAGTAAGCCCCCAAAACTCAATGAAATTATAGAATTACAAACCAAAAAAGAATATTAGGAGTTAATGTGGGAGAAAATCATCAAGATAATTAATTATATAACTGCTTTATGAAACAGCTGGACCAGTTGGACCCTGCTATGCTCCTTGATAAAAAATTTCAGCACTTCATATATACAGAGAAAATCCTAAAAGTTTCCAGAGAGAGAGGACTGGGTTCCTTACAATGAAAGAGAAGAAAATTGACATTAGCCTTCTTAGCAAGAGCATCGGATGCTGAAAAGTAATGAAGTTGCGTGCCTTCAAAGGGCAAAGAGAAAATAAATTTTAATATAAAATTATGTACCCATCCAGTCTATAAATGGAGTGTGAGAACAAAGAAAAGGCACACTTCTAGAAGCACAAAAACTCAGTAATTTTATGACCAATGTTTCTCATACTTAAAAGAAAAAAATTCTAGAGAAGATGTGTAAAAATTAAAAATTAAAAATAATAAAGTAATTTAGCAATATGGAATTTAAATTTAATAACAGAGGATCCATTAAACTGAGAAGTTTGAATGATTTTCCTTCTAGCAATTTCATGAGAGATGATGTATGATTTAACGATGTTAAAGTATATGATTATATTATCTTCACTATCCATTAAAATACTCTTCTTGGTTCTACAATGAATAAAATTCCTTTCTGTAAGGCTAATGCTGTAAGCACAGAATTTAAAATAATATTTAAACTTTCAAAATCACCCTTTAGACAAAACATAAAATATTTAACTATTTTTACAGAACAGAGTGTAAATATTATAAAGGTTTAAAATGCAAACATAATCATTTAACTAAATTAGTACGTAGAAGTAAAATGGAGAGACAAATATAAGTAATAAGTTTGTCAACTTTCATGCAGGGAGTCAATAATTCTATATAAAGTCATTAAATCAAAAACTATTAAGTAGAGGTATATAAGGTATATAATTAAAGTCATAATTGTAACCATAAAAAGAGAAAACATTCTGTAAGTGCTTATATCTGAAGATTGAAGAAGAGAGGCTTTTATTTCTAACTTTAGATTCTTACAATTAAAAAATATTTTTTCCATGGTAATGTGTTATGCTAATAAAACCAATTTTTTTTTATTTTACTCTTTTTTTTTTTTCTTTCTTTCTTTTTTTTTCCCAGAGACAGAATCTCACTTTGTCACCCAGGCTGGAGTGCAGTGGCCTGATCATAGCTCACTTTAACCTCAAATTCCTAGGCTCAAACGAGATCCTCCTGCCTCAGCCTCCCAAGTAGCTGGGACTACAAGTGTGCACAACCATTCCTGGCTAATTGTTTGATTTTTATTTTTTGTAGAGATGGTGTCTCTCTGTATTGCAAAATAATTGACAACTTTGATGAAATAAACTTCTTAAAAACAACTTTTCAAAACTGACACAAGAAAAATAGAAAATTTGAATAGCTTCAATATACACTAACTGAATTAAATTCATAGTCAAAAACCTGTCTATAAAGAAAATTCCAGTCTCAGGTAGATGAACTGGCCACAATTTAAGGCAAAAATATCAATTTATACAAAATGTTTTAGAAAATAGAGGAAAAGCGTATACATCTCTATGTATGTTATGAGGCCAGCATAACTTTTGTTACCAAAATGTAACAAAAACATTTCAACAGAAGAAAATTTGAAATCAATATTTTTCAGGAACATCAATACATCATACAAAATACTAGTAAACTGAATCCATGACATATAAAAAAAGATAACACATCATGAACAAGTATGGTTTGTTCAGAGAATGGAACACTGGTTTAACAGTTGAAAATCAATCAATGTAATTCACTATATTCATTAAATAAAGGAGAAAAATTATATGAGCCTCTCAATAGATGCAGGGGAAAAATGACAAAATTTAAAACCCATTATTGTTAAAAACGTCTTAGCTGTCCATATGCTCATGCCTGTAATCCCAGCTCTTTGGGAGGCCAAAGTGGGAGGATTGCTTTAGGCCAGGAGTTCAAAACCAGCCTAAGCAACATAGCAAGACCCCTGTCTCTACAAAAAATAGGAAACTTAGCTGGGCATGGTGCCACACACCTATAGTCCCAGCTACTTGGGAGGCTGAAGCAGGAAGATTGCTTGAGCAGGAGTTTGAGGTTGCAGTGAGCTATGATGATGCCACTGCTCTCTAGCCTGGGCAACAGAGTGAGACCCTGTTCCCGAACACCTCCCACCAAAAAAAAAAAAAAACAAAACTTCTCAACACACTTGGAATAGAAGGGAACTTCAATCAGAGAAAGAGCACCTACAAAAGCTGTATAGCTACCAGCATATTTAATGGTAGAATATTGAAACCTTTCATCCTAAAATTAAGAAAAAACATAGCACTTTTATTTAATATTTTACTAGAGGTTCGAGCCAGTACAACTAATTAGTAAAAGTAAGTCTATGTTTTGTAAAAACCCAGATACTGAAAAGGTAAAAATAAAATCATTTCTATTTGCCTACAATCTTCCCAAGTAATCTATAGATTGCCACTAGAATTAATTTATGACTGGTAGACAGACTTCAGGGGTCCCCATAACTTGCAAGCACCCCAGTAATTTGTGTTTACACCCTCGTGTAATTGGCTCTTCTTATGGGCCAACCCAGTGACTTGCTTCTAACCAATAGAATGCGGCAAAGGTGTTGGGATGCCACTCCCTTGATTACATTACATTAGATGACATGATAGAGCACGATTTCTGTCATTGCATTATGTTATATAAGACTCCATCTTGCCAGCAGACTCGCTGTACAGTCTTTCCTTTCCTGGATTTGAAGAAGCAAGTTTGCACGAGTTCTACAGCCAAAAGAAAATGAATGGAGCCATCAACCATGAGAGCAGAACTAATACAACATGCACATAGCAATGTTGCAGAAGACAGGACAATTTAGAAATTTCAATTAGATAGATATACACTTATACAGGAAACAAGTCAAAAATGAAATTTGCTATTTCACTTATAATAGCATCAAATGACAGAAAATTCTTAGGAATAAGCTTATCAAATTTATGAATTCCATAACAGAAACAAAAAAAAACTATACTGAGACAAAATTTCAAAATGATACACTATGCCTATGCATTGAAAGACTTTATTTTGTTAAGATGCAATATTTTCAAATTGATCCATAGATTAAATAAAATCCCAATCAAAATACCAGCAGGCTTTTTTTTTTTTTGTCAAAATTAACAGGGCTCTAAAATTTATATGGAATATATCAAACTAAGACTATATTGTTTTTAGAAGAAAATGTAGGAGAATATTCCTGGAACCTTAAGCATGCAAAAATTTCTTAGAGTTTGAAGTACACTAAATATAAAAGAAAATCATTAAGTTCAATTTCATCTAAATTAAAAATCTTTTACTCTTCAAAATAGAACATTAAAAATAAAAATGCAAGCTACAGACTGGGTGAAAATATTCAAAATACATATATCTGACAAAGAACATGTATGCAGAATACACAGATAACATTTATAATTCAATACAAAAAAAGAAAACATAGCCCAATTAAAAATGGGGGAAAGACTTAGACACTTCACAAAAGAAGATATTCAATTGGCCAATAAAAATATAAAAGTGTGTTCAACATCACTGAACAACAGGAAAATGCAAACTAAAACTAAAGTTGAGATACCATTTCACACATACTAGAATGGCTAAAATGAAAAACTAATAGCCCTCAGGTTGGTGAGAATGTGAAGCAAGTGGGACTCATATCCTGCAGCTGGGAGTGTCAGATGGTAGAATCACTTTAGAAAACTGTGGTGATTTCTTATCAAGGTGAACATTCACCTACTGTGTGACACTGTAATTCCTCTCCTAGGTATTAACCCATGGGAAATGAAAGTATATGTCATAAAATGACATACATGAATGTTCTGAGCAGCTTTATTCATAACAGAAAAAATGGCAAAACCCCAAGTGTCTAATAATAGGGAAATGGATAAAAAAGGTTGGCTTACACTCATTCAATGGGATGCTCCTCAGCAACATCACGAGTGAACTATTGATATATGCACTTGCCTGGGTGATTCCCTAACACATTATCTTGAGAAAAATAAGGCAGACACAAAAATCTGTCAACTATATAATCTGATTTATATCATGTTCATGAACAGGCAAAAATAATTTATGGTGATCAAAATTAAAATAATGGCTTGTCTACTGGTGGTGGGAATTGACCAGAAATGGGTACAAAAAAAACTTTATGATGTGAAGAAAATGTGTATCTTAAGTTGGGGTTGGTTCACAGATAAATATATATATACATTTATCAAAGATTGACAAATTATATACTTAAGATCTGTACATCTCACAGTCTTAATGTTAGTGTAATTTAAAGAAAAACTAAGAAAGTAAGAAGGAAACATGCCAACATTAGAGAAAATGATCAGGAAAAAACAAATGACAGATTTAGACATAGAGATTGCATATGTTAAAATTATTATTACTATATATAATATATATGTAAATTATACCTGTAATGTAATTTGTAATATTGTAGTATGTAATGAGATAAATAGAAAGAAATCTATATTTAGACATAGTTTAGTGGAACTGAATGGTCCCAAAGAAAAGAAGATATCCAAAAAGAAAAGAATACAGATCATCTACAAGGCAAACCAATTAGAATGACTCCATACTTTAGAGTCACCAATTTTATTAGAAACACAGGAAGCCAGAGATAAAATATTTGCAATATGCTGAGAATTAAAAACTATCAACCTAGCGCTATATACCCATTAAACTTTTATGAACCTTCCTCTCAAATAAAGACATTTTCAGGCAAATAAAAATGGGATAGAAAAGAAGGGAATGTGATCCCATTTCATTCTATGGAGTTACCTTGCCCTTATTACTAGTACATGAATCCTGTGCAAGATAGGATAGTTACAGATCAAGCTCTTCCAATGGTATAGAATATCCTAAACAAAATATCAGTAAAAACAACCAGTTGTGTAAAAAAGATATGACCATCTAGCATTATGTATGCTTAAATTGAGTTTACCCCAAAATTACAAAAGTGATTTGGTAGAAGTCTTTAAATACAATTCACCACATTAATAGGTAAAAGGATGGAAAAAAGAATCATAAATTCTCTCGATAGATGTAGAAAACCCAGTGATAGCATTGATTTATTCATGATGAATATTATTAATAAGCTATAAATAAAAGGGAATGCTTTTTACTCAATAAAGTGACACTCCAAAAGCCTGGGTGAAAAACATCCCTAACAGTAAAATGTTAAAAGTAATCACTTTCACAGGAGCAGGACAAGTATGTCTGCCATTTGCTTCTATCTGTCTTGCTTGTACAGTAACATGAAGAAAAGAAATTTAAGAATACAAAGACTAGAATAGAAAAAAAAAACAAAAAAAGGCATTTTCCACAGATGATATAATTATCTCCACAGAAAATCCAAAATAATTTATAGAAATGTTATTAGAATTAACAAAAGAGCTTAGCAATTTGACTTAAGATCAATGCACTTAATTTTTACACCAGCAACAATAATGGAAAAAATACAGTTTAAAAAATAGATAACACTTAAAATAGCAGCAGAAACATACAGTATCTAAAAACTTAACACCAGGTGTAGAAGACCACTATGGATACAATTGTACAAATGTACTGAATGACACTAAAGAAAGAGAACATATTCAGGGTTAGAGAGGCTCACTATCGTAACAGGTACAATTCTCTTCAAATCCACTTCATCAGATTTGTTTTGGTTTGTTTTTAAGAAACTGGCCCAGATAATTCTAAAATGTATATAAAAAGTCAACAAGGCAAAGACTACTGAAAAAGATTGTTAGGTTGTGACAACTTGCCCTACAATACCAATTTAAAGTTGCGGCAATTAAAATATTGTATTAATAGTATTATTAAACTGGTACATAAAAATACCAGTGAAACTGAATAGAGGCCAGATAGTTGATTTAAAACAGAGATGATGGACACAAATCTCTAGGAAAAGAGATGTATCTTCAAGAACATGCTCTGGGACAATTGGTTAGTGACAGGTAGGAAGAAATGAGATTTGAACATTACCTTACACTGTTTACAATATTCTTAGAGTTTGGAAAGAATTTTTAAAAGACACAAACGAACAAAACATAAAAGAATAGATAAATTTAATTACATTAAAATACAAACTTTAATCATCAAGAAACATAAAGAGTGAAAGACAAGCCCCAAAGTAGGAGAAAATATTTATAACATATATAACTGAAAAAGTATCCAGAATATGTACAGAAATCTTAAATGTTAATAGGAAAAAGATAAATGATTCTGTAGAAAAATGAACGAAAGACATGAATAGGCATTTTACATAGTGAGAAATTCAAATGATATAAAACACATACTTTTAAATGCTCAACTCAGTTATTAGGGAAATGCAAAATAAGATCATAGTCAGACTCTATTATATACTCACTAGACTGGCAAAATAAAACTGTCTTGTACTATCAAATTTTGGAGAGGATGTGGTGCAACAGAAAACTTTCAACACTGTTGGTGGATGTGTTTAAACATTGGGAAACAAATTGACATTACCTTGCACACCTATACATGTGCACACGCTGAGAATGTGAAAGTTTGTTATACAATGGTAGATGTTCAAGCATGTTAGTAAACAGCAAGTCCTAGCAAAATGCTACAAATATCTCCAACATCCACCAACAGAAAAATGGATACACAAATGAATTTAGCACATGAATGAATCTTAGGAACTTTTGTTGAATGGTAAAAGCATATTGAAAATTATTACACCCACTATGATATCATTATATTAATATAATCTCACAAAAGAACAATACAGTATTTAGGGAAACATAAGTATTATTAAAACTTTTAAAAAACAATAAATGATTTTTTAAAAAGTCAGAGAGTAGTTACATCTGAGGAATATTCAGGGGCATGTGGGAAACCATAAACGTGGCTTCATCAGTATTAGTAATAATGCTATTCTTTGGTAGAGAGAGTCTTTGCCTTTAAATTGTTTGTGTAAATTTCATATGAAGATATATAATATATAAAATAATTTTTAAAGAAGGAAGCTGCAGCATGCAATATAAACACAATAGAGCTTTTTCTTTCTTAAATACAATATTGAAGAAAATCATCCCATTAACTATAATTAGTTACATGTCTGCTGTTTTGGAACATATTAGGAATCTAGGATTTACTTAAAAATGTGTCCACTTCTATAAATTTTCATGTGTATATAGTATATTAATTTTCTAGGGTTGCCATAACAAATTACCACAAACTTAGTGGCTTAAAACAACAGAAATTTATTCTCTCACAGTTCTGGAAGCCAGAAGTCTGAAATGAACGCGGTGTTGCATCTGTGCTTCCTCCAAAGGCATAAGTGAAGTTCTGTCCCTTGCCTCTTACAGTTTCTGGGTGTGGTCACCATTCCTGGGCTTGTGGCTGCATCACTCCAATCTCTGCCTCTGTCTTCACCCGCCCTCTCCTCTG
>CM052445.1:52377350-52418468 GCA_028533085.1 Varecia variegata | reverse complement strand
GCAACCTCAAACTCCTGGGCTTAAGCGATCCTACTGCCTCAGCCTCCCGAGTAGCTGGGACTACAGGCATGCGCCACCATGCCCGGCTAATTTTTTCTATATATATTTTTAGTTGGCCAGATCATCTTTTTTTTTCTATTTTTAGTAGAGACGGGGTCTCGCTCTTGCTCAGGCTGGTCTCGAACTCCTGAGCTCAAACGATCCGCCCGCCTCGGCCTCCCAAGTGCTAGGATTACTGCCTTTCTTATATAATGACAAAATTGGATTCATGACCCATCCAGATAGTCTGGGATGTTCTCCTCTGAACATCTTTGACTTAATTATGTCTGCACAGACCCTATTTCTAAGTAAGGTCATAGTCACAAGTTCCAAATAGACATATCTTGGGAGGAGGAGTACCCTTCAATCCATAACAGCAAGCATATGTGTATATATATACATATGTATACATATATCTACATATGCTTTATTTTAAATATTATTTTGATACCTCATAAAACATTCAAAACATATAAGGGGAAAAAAGAGTTACTGTGATTCCTTTAATGCAAATATTTAATATATGGATAGGGCTGGGCGCGGTGGCTCACACCTGTAATCCTAGCACTCTGGGAGGCCAAGGCGGGCAGATTGTTTGAGTGCAGGAGTTCAAGACCAGCCTAAGCAAGACCCCGTCTCTACTAAAAAAAAAAAAAAAAAAATAGAAAGAAATTAGCTGGACAACTAAAAATATATAGAAAAAATTATCCGGGCATGGTGGTGCATGCCTGTAATCCCAGCTACTCAGGAGGCTGAGGCAGCAGGATTGCTTGAGCCCCAGAGTTTGAGGTTGCCATGAGCTAGGCTGAAGCTACGGCACTCTAGCCCAGGCAACAGAGCGAGACTCTGTCTAAAAAAAAAAAAAAAAAATATATATATATATATGGATAAAATAAACAGAGACATATGGAAATGGTATTGACCAGATTATGATTCTCTCTGTGTGGAACAAAATAAGCAATTTTAATTTTATATTTTTCTATATCAGATGAAGGTGTTTTCATGAGACTAATTTTTAAAAGCAAGAAAAAAAGTTAAGCTCTTTCCATTTTGAAATCAAAATGCTATCGACACGTTTCTTTTTTATAGTTTTAAATCTTCACTTACATTTCAGCTTAGGCTGACAGAATTTTAAAGGGAAGCTAATGATTTTTTCACAGTTTGATATGTCATGGCTGGTCTCCTGCCTGTTGGGCAAAGTTTCCAGTCTTTCTTGACTGTCTACATGGTTAATCGCTTCCTCTCAATGGCAGGCATGGGGTCAAACTTGTATCTGAGTCTAAGGACAGTGGAGCATTTCTTTCTTTTTTTGTCAAAGACATAGAAAGTTTTTTGAGGCATGTATCAGCGATCACACTCCTGTTTGTCTAATGAAAGAGTTATTGGGAGGTGTGACATGCGGCTTTATCTTCATTTCACTGTCAAAGACAGACAGGCATATTGAGGATGGGTTGTGGCTTGTCTAGGCTACCTGGAAGAGGAGGTCTGGAAGGGGACCAAAATCCTGGCCACCAATATTGTGTAGCTGGAGGCTGCCACAGTGGAATATCACGTTTCTTATAATCCCTGGTTTTCTCTAGGGCTTATGCAAACCTGAGTGGCCTATCCAAAAGATGGTAGTTTTTTCTTGGGCCGTGTAAGTGTCACCTTGTGACTTTTTTTACCAAACGCCAGCCTGGCATTCCTTGGTAACTGCTACCAGGTCCCTTCAGTGGTACAAGGGTAATTTAAATATGTGAATGAGGGAATTGGGAATTGTTGATTATTTCACTTGTCTTCCTGTTAAACTGATGGCATTGATTAATGGCAAGACATTTGTGGGAGATCTCTGTAGTTACTAAAAACTCTTTAAAAAAAATAATATCTTCTTCAATTTAATTATATAATACTATACTGAGTGCCAAGAATTTTAAGTGTGATGTGTTCTCATACCTATGCATTAGGTAATTGATCAGTTTCCTTATTATGATAACTAAGGGTATTATTAATTAAATGATAAATTATTGTTATTATTATTATCATTTAGAGACAGGGTCTCACTCTGTTACCCAGGCTAGAGTAAAGTGACGCAATCGTAGCTCACTGCAGCCTCAAAGATCTGGGCTTCAAGCAATCTTCCTGCCTCAGACTCTTGATTAGCTGGGACTACAGGCATGTAACATCACACCTGGCTAGTTTTATACAAATTGTTATTATTATTTGTAGAGATGGGATCTTGCTATGCTGCTCAGGCTGGTTGTGAACTCCTGGCCTCAGGCAATCTTCCTGCCTCAGCCTCCCAAAGTGCTGTTATTACAGGCACGAGCCACTGCACCCAGACCAAATGATAAATTAAATGCAGCAAAATAAAGCTAAAGAGTGCAGAGAGGCAAACTTATGAAAGATAAAAGTATAAATTAGTGAAATAGAAAACTAAAAGACAGGAAAGCTGAGTAATTAAAGTGTGAAATATACAAAGTTTTGGCCAATTTAATAAAAAGAGGGAAATATAAATATGAGGAAAGTGGCATTATACAGATAGATGATTTTAAAAATGTGAGAGAATACTATGCACAATTTTATACAAGTACATTTTAAAATATATATGAAAGGGACAATTTTCAATGAAAATACAAATTACCCAGATTGGCTCAAAAAGATTTCAAATACTTCAATGGACAAATGATCGCAAAAGAAATTAAAATTTGGTCAAATATCTATCTCTAATTTAGACTATCAACCCCGATAATTTTATAAGTCAACACCAAAAAAAAACAAGGCAATGAAGAATATTTATCTTAAAATATTCCAGAGTTCAGAAAAAGATGGAAGGTTTCACACTCATTCTACAATGCTTATATAGCATTGACTCCAAAATTGGGCTAGGAGACCACTCATGCACACACACATACAATATAAAAATTAATCTCTTTTATGAATTAAATGCAAAAATCCTAAATAAAATATTAGCAAAATAAATCTATCAGTTTACTGACAAATTGTGTATATATTTATAATGCAAATTATATGTACATATATGTACATATATGCATAATTACATATAAATAACATGACATACTGTATATATTATGTTTTTTTCACTTAAAATGTGAAAAAATATTTTGACTTCTTACCATCTTCAACAACAGTAGTTTATTAGTTGCAAAGTATTTTGTTGAAATCACCAATTTAAGGCAAAATAAGAAAATAATTTACTTGTGCTGAACACAGAGCATATTTGCAATGGTATTTGGGGGAAAAAAAATCCCAAAATCTGACAGTTGTTCATTTTAAGTCAGTTTCAATAACTCCTCAAATAACTGTTGAATCAACTCTTGATTTTCTACTTTAGTAAGAAACAAACACGGCAAAGAAAAAATGCAAAGGGAGAGGCTATGATAGGTAAGTCTGATGAGCCAAAAGGCTTTAACTGTTTGGGCTACTTATTTCCTAAACTAAAGGGTAATAGGGAAGGCAAGAGTTAAGAGACACAAGGAATTTGTAGTGGGTTACCAGGTGCTAGTATAGATGAAGACAATAAAAATGGCAAGAACTTGTACCATTACAGGGTATTTAGTGCCAATCAGACTGTACTGGCTGCTCTACAAAAGGAGGAAAAATCATGAGTATTATTCACTTTTTTAAACATTTTTGAGAAATTACTACAAGCTAGGCAGGACAGTAGGCAAGACACAGTCTCTTAATGAAGCATGAACATTTACACTGCAATGCAGAAGGCCAGGCAAAACATTTATGAAAAAGAAGGCATCCAAGGAGGGAGGGTATGCAAAGATTGCATTTAAGATATTTGCAAACTAACTTAGCTCTGAGTGGCTAAATATTGTACAACTGAATGAGTTAGACTGATCGGTCCTGCATAAGATTAGCCATGGTTAACTAATTAGCCAGGACCAAGAGCTTTTCTCCATATTCATTGAGGACTTTTGCTACTGGGCTTGAGATCTTCAACCCCAGCTGTCTTAAAAGGTTGCCCCCCGATTACTCCCCTTTTCATAACACCCCACATCTTGAAGCATAGGGGTGCAACAGCCTAACCCAAGCCTTGTCTGGCAAGCATGGGATCCCAGTTTTCCCACCACAGTGACTGGTCCAGGGGAGGATACAGGCTCCAAGCAGAGGTATAGACAGTCATGTCCTGGGAGTTGTACGTGGGCTTTGTAAGACACAAGTTCTCTTTATACTCTGCTGCAGTAGGAAGTTGGAAATCTGGGGATGCCCATGGCCATGTTCCATGCCATATGGAGAGTGCTCGTTTGCGATAGCAGAGGATGAAGTAAACACACAAGTGAAAGGGACTGCCTGACATGAGAGATGGATCAAGAAAAATACCCTACACCATATGTAAAGTGAGATTCACCTCCAGCCTTCTCACTTAAATGAGCCAAAGAATTTTATTTTTGTGTTAATTAAAATTCCTGACACTTGCAATCAAATGTCCCCTGACGATATCTCCCTAAAACCTACCCTACTCCTGAGAGACTTCCATATGGGAGTGATTTTTTGATCATACTATCACCAGTTCCCTTGAGCCTTAGTCCACTCCAACCACCCATTCCCACAGCCACAATCAGACCTTTCTCATGACCCAGAAATGCCCCACTATGAAATGCTATCCCCTAATATCCTAAGTTTTATTAACTATAGAGATACACATATTCATTAGTAGCTGGATTATGAAAAATCAACAGCCACAGATTGTATAACATAATTAGATATAAAGTCTATTAATTATCAAGTTATAAAAAACATCATATAAATTACACAAATAAAATTAGTTATGAAGTTTTTAAAAGATTCTTATTTGGGGTAGTAATATTTAAAAAAGCTCAAGTTTTCTATATAATCTCTAGCTAAGCATATGGCATATAAAAGAATAGGTCTTGTAATGATTTTCATTGCACCTATTTTAAAACACATGGTATTCTTATATATTGATCAGTCTTTAACCAAAATAGACTAAAAGGAAAACCGTATCATTCCAATACCTCCAAAAGCTAAATATAATTGATCTTTTTTTTTTCCTTCCTATTTCTTTCAGCCTTATGCTGCATTTTTAGGAAGCATGTAGAATTAATTGAATCTGATGAGCAACTGAAATGTTCTGAAATGGCGTTGGGATAATAGAGAGGTAAAGAGCTGGGCCACTGTTAATCATAACAACATCCCACTTAAAAGCTGGAATGCATCAGCAATCTGCTGTTGCCATATTGATTTCACTTAGCCCTTCTGGATGGAATATCTGGGAGATTTTCCAGTGTAGAATCAAGACAGATGGTAGGGAGGTTGAGAAAAAAAATAGTCTCGCAGTATAATGGAAGTCAAAGCAAAGCTTTTTGAAAAATATTATTATAATTCCCTGACAAACAATTGACATCAAACCAAAAACACCTATTAGTACTATGGCAAGAATCAATGGCATAAGAACCTTGCAGCCTTTAGTGACGTTCACTAGTGGTTTATGTTTTATCAATGAGATTAGATCTTGCAGGACTATTGAGATGATGGCCATATAGGTGTGTTCCTAAAATCACTTTATAAATCACATGATATAATACCACTAATTAGATTAGTGCTTTAGGGGATATCCTGACCTAAAAATGAAATCTTTAAAGTAACATTTAATTACAGAGCAAGTGTTTAAATGCTGTACCTTTAATTTTAAAATGATTATTCACACTCATGAATCAAACATTTACAATGATGTTTCATGATTTCATATGGGATCAATATAGAAGCCAAAATTATGTTATTCTTGAGATGCAAAAAAGATGGAAACCCAATCTCATATGGGAAGCACATACACTTTTCTTTATTCTACCCAAAGCACTGAAGTAACTAGTGTAAACTAGTTAACTATATAGTTACTACATTCTACATTCCTTGTATATGTTTTTCATTTACCATCCTCTTTTGATCCTGGCATCTTTAGAATTTGGGGAGAAACAAAGGTAACTTCTATTTTATGTTCTTGTTGAAAGAGATGGTCTGGTGAAAATAATAGAATTTTGGGGTCAAGAGTTTTAATCCAATTCCACCACGTATTAAGTCTATGACCTTAGATAAGTTACTTAACCTTTTTAAGCCTTCAATTCCTAAATGCAAAATCAGAATTATATTAAAAATGTTAAAGGTTATTAAGAAGGTTACATATTAAATACATAATTATATAAAAGTGCCTGGATTAGTCCCTTACTTTTCCTTAATCTTGACAAGAAAATACACTCTCTTTAAAGTTGGAGCTGGATAATTTTTAAGTGGGGATTTTTGCACTCTCAGTAAGTCTAACGCATTACTTGGGTCTAGTCCTGATTATGACTGATATCACTGGAGTATTGACTGCTTGCTAATCCTATTTTTTTTTTTTTTTTTTTGAGACAGTGTCTCACTCTGTTGCCCGGGCTAGAGTGAGTGCCGTGGCGTCAGCCTAGCTCACAGCAACCTCCAACTCCTGGGCTCAAGCGATCCTCCTGCCTCAGCCTCCCCAGTAGCTGGGACTACAGGCATGCGCCACCATGCCCGGCTAATTTTTCTATATATATTTTAGCTGTCCATATAATTTCTTTCTATTTGTAGTCGAGACGGGGTCTCGCTCTTGCTCAGGCTGGTCTCGAACTCTTGAGCTCAAACAATCTGCCCGCCTCGGCCTCCCAGAGTGCTAGGATTACAGGCGTGAGCCACCGCGCCGGGCCTAATCCTATTTTTTTAACTAGATAATTTATGCCTTCGAGGAAAACCAGTTCAATCAGAAACTGCTTTCTACAACACATTGCCTGGGCTTTGTCCTTCTGCAGCAACGGAAAGTCCTGAAGATGAAAGCGAGGCACCAGGAATAAGGTCAAGCGCGTAGACGTGGGCTCAAGAGGAAGTTTGTTTGCACGTCATGGCCAGCAGCCAGGCAGCTGCAAGAATAATATTGGAGTCAAGGTAGAAATCTTCAGGGGTGTGTTTCCAACCACCTCAAGTGTGAGTCAAGCTAGAGCCCAAACTATAATAATTTAATGCACTGACATGCATTCCGAGGTATTGAATATGCATGAACTTGTAATTGACCCCTAGGGGAAATTCTTTGCCCTCTACAAAGAAGTCTGGTCTTGGCCATTTTCTCCATGCCCAAGCCAGTTTCACTGAGGGCACCAGTGACTCTCTCAAGGTCACTCTCAGGACTGTTGGTGCAGGGCCAAAACAATGCATGGTCTCCAGCTACGCCCTGGCACATAGCTCTTGGAGGCTTGATTCACCTCTTTTAAGTGGTCATGGAGTCATGTATGTCTTTGTGAGATGAGAGGTCATCACTTTTACAGCAACGTGGCTGGGCACTGCCTTAAATCCTAACGCTTTGTCACTACCATTGTTTCACACTTTATTTGTTCTCTTTCGCCTCTTGATTTCCTCCAACGTCCTCCTTTATAGTTTGAGAAGTAGGCTCAGGTTGGATATAGATTAGAATAACCAAGGCTACAATGTTTAAGCTAGAAGGTGCATTCGAAAATATTTATTTAAATTTCCTCATTTTTGCAAATGTCAAGAGGTCAGGTGACTTGCAGTGACCACAGGACTAGTGTTAGAAATTGGGGCAGAATTTAGATATCTTGAGTGGTCCTTTGTCCCTAAGAGGTAATATGTCTTTTCTTGAATATAAGTGGCACAAATTTCTGGGCACTTAGTAGGGCTTTAGAAATAGTTCCTACTTGTCCAACAAGTAATTGCCACGTAAAATATCTGATCAGTAAGAAACTGGATTTTTCCATGAAGTTGATGTACAGTAGAAAACAATTTGATTTATAGGTCACCATGTTCTCCTTGTGTCTTCAGATTCGAGAATAGTAAAACACAGCACAAGTCAGTGAAAAGAGCTTAAGTAAAATGTGCTGGCAAATACGTAAGCGACAGATTTGGTTTTGATGGGCAAATCTGGTCACATTTTCCCTTTTCGTCTTGGCTACCTTGCCACCTCAAAAAACTCTGCCCTCTGGACTACAGTGCGTTTGCTTATGCAAAGTTGATATTAAAAATCTGGTTCATCCAAAGAGGAAAAAGATGATTGTCACAAGGGGAGGGCTTCTCAGAACTGAAAGCAAGCTGCTCCTTTCCAACTGAAAATGTCAAACACTTATTCATACGGTTCTTACCAGACTTGATTTATATGAGCAACTGCCAGTCCTTTACCTCCCCTTCACAAAAGTGCAAATGGGAAGCCTGTTTGTTCAGCCATTAATATCACGTTAGTTTTGTTTTATATCCTGAATAGAAAATCATTTCTTCCCTCCATGTGGGAGTTATTGATTTACCCTGTTGTTTGCTTTAAAATCTTCTAGTTTCTAAATATGCTTGTTGTTTACCTGTGGTGTTGTAAAAAATATGATTATTTTCTTTATGGTTTTCTAGAAGTTTGGCTTTAAAAAAATAAACATTGCTTATAACCTGACTCATAATTTGAATTCATATTCTCCAAGCCCAGTGGAAAATTATACTCTTTATGGAAAGAGGAAAAAAATCAAAAAAAGGTAAAATTTCATTTGTATCATGTTTCCAAGTGATAATGTGCCTTATATATTGAAATCTACGTATTTTATGAAATACTCAAATTTTTTAATTTTTTTTTATTTCTTGCATTTACTAGATGATATGTGACTTATAGAAATACTCTTTCAATGAGAATTAACAGGAAAAACAACATGTATAACGTTGGGGCAGATTAAAACCAGGATTCAAGTGAAAATTTTAAAAACAAAGAAAAAGAACAAGGTTGGCCCCACAGAATGAATCACTTATTTCAGAAAGAGAAGGGGAAATCAAAAAGCATGATTTATGGTACCACACTCCAATAAATCATAGCCAGGAAAAAGAGCTGTAAGGTACAAAATATTTCCTGTGATATGCCTCTTCAAGCACCAGATTGATAAATCTTCAAAAATTAGACCCTACCCCAAATGTATATTACAACAGAGAGACGTCTTGGAATCTTTTGATTCAGGACACCCTCATTGTCAAACTAACAAAGAAAAGACCACAAGCTGTGTCTTGGTTTTATTTCATGCAGCACAAGGACTAAGAGCTCCAGAAAAACTACAAAGACACATGCCCCCATTTCCTCATTTCAAAAACTAATAGAAAGAGGAGTTATTCACTGAGCAGGATTTCCACCGCCATTACGGATTTTACTCACAGTGTGTGACGCTCCTACAAGAGAATAGGGGATGCTTAATGACCATGTTCTCCAAGGGAGCCTAGGTCATCTTACAGATTCTCCTTCCTGATACAAATGCGCAGTCCAAGGACTGCCGGCAAAGCCAGAGCAAGTCAATGACAGGATTGCCCAAATGACTGCTCAATATCCTGCCTATTTTTTGAGCACAAATTTGAACCTCTCAACTTTTTTCTAGCTCATTTTTTCACATTAAAGGACTTTCTTTTGAGGAACTCTTGATGACGAACTCAGCAAAGAACAACTTGAGAAAGCCTTTGTCAATCACTGGTTGACTCTAAGGAAACTCATCATATCCCCTAGTATTAATAAAAGCAGACCTGACGATCCCAGGTTTGCAAGGAAGCGCAGAGGGCACTGGAGATTCTTTGGCGGGCTCACACTCATTACTGCTGCCATGTGAGGAAATGTATTACCACGTTAAAAAATCAGCCATGTTGCCTACAAATCTTGGAGGATGAGAAAAAGGTTAGAGTGCATGTCATCCACCTCCAGAGAAGATTCTCACTACCCTAACACTGGCAGTCTGAACTGGGTTTTATTAAGGAAGTTGCTAGTTCTCAGCCATCCCTCGATTAAGATTTCACTGGACTCAGAGTGCAGTTTCATGATGTTCAGGTTCATGAGCTATTGTGAAAACGGATAGGATGTAATTTCCTACTGAAACTTGTTTCAGATAGAATGTGTCTTCAACTATAGCATTTTAATAAAAAATGAAATTAACATCTCTAATCATAGAAACATAATTTTATGTTATGGAAATAAACTTATAAATTGGCATTTTGCTATGGGAAGAAAAAGACCTCAAAATTTAAAACAAGCCTGAATGTTCAGCTGAAATATTACGCACCTGAAATCGTGGTATTTAATTATGTGCTCTTGGCCAGGCACGGTGGCTCACGCCTGTAATCCTAGCACTCTGGGAGGCCGAGGCGGGTGGATTGCTCGAGGTCAGGAGTTCGAGACCAGCCTGAGCAAGAGCGAGACCCCCGTCTCTACTAAAAATAGAAAGAATCTGGCCAACTAAAATATATATAGAAAAAATTAGCTGGGCATGGTGGCGCATTCCTGTAGTCCCAGCTACTCGGGAGGCTGAGGCAGTAGGATCGCTTAAGCCCAGGAGTTTGAGGTTGCTGTGAGCTAGGCTGACGCCACGGCACTCACTCTAGCCCAGGCAACAAAGCAAGACTCTGTCTCAAAAATAAATAAATAAATAATAATTATGTGCTCTTGTTCCTTTACAATGTGCAGGAGTCAGAAATCTTACAGCTACAGGTAGCAGAATAACCTTAGTGTATGGCCTCAGCCACAAGTACATTTATTGTTAACATTTGTCTGGGATATTTTTTGAATCCTTTCATTTTCAATGTTTCTGTGTCTTTATGTCTTAGGTGTGTCATTTTATGTGTGTCACTAGTAAACAGAATACAGCTGAATTTTGGGTTTCTTTTATTCAACATAATACCTCTGAATTGAAACTAGAGAGTTTGGCCCTCACACCTATTGAGATGACTGATATATTTGGAATTATTTCTAATAATCTTACTTTATTATTCCTATTTGTTCTGCTTTTAACTATGTTTATTTTTTTCTCCTTTTCTGCCATATTTTGTATTCAAAGTTTTAAATTCCACTCCCCTACCTTGTGCCACTGGTTTGGATGTGACACACTCTACCTCTATTCTTTAATATATTTAGTAGCCATGTATATTAAGGAAGATTTGCTCAAAGTAAGTAAAGCACTTTGTACATTTCTGGTACATTTTTACCATCATTGTAACTACCGCTGTCACACACTCTCTTTCAATAGGATGCTGGTATAACTTCAAAGATGACAAAGCCCACTCTTGCTTGCAGAGATGGGATATTTCATTAATCTTGTGAAACCAAAGAATCACATAGAAGGCAGTCAGAGCATGAGTGGGAAAAGGTAAAAGAGCGAGTATAGACATCATGCTCCTGTATTTAGTCTGTGCTGAGTTCATCCATCCATCCATGAATTCAATGAGCAGACCTTTGTAGGGTGCCTCTCACGCTGCAGACATACGGCTTGTTAATAAAATCAAACTGCTTTATTTCTAAGGCGTCTGTCCTCACCGACTACATTGTACATGTCAAAGGAACAAATACTTTATCTTCTTTTTGTTTTCCATCCTCTTAATCAGAAGTTCTCAAACCTTAGTGAGCATTAGAGTCACAGGGCAAAGCTTGCCAGTCAGTGAGGATACCTGGGGATTTGCATCTGTAACAAGCACTGTCTCTCAGATGAAGTACGATCACACTTGGATGGTCTGTCCTGTCAACTGCGCACACAATCATGCTCCAGAAATGTTCACCATATCGAGGTAGGTAGTCGCACTAGAACAAAGGGATGTAGAATTCTACAAAACAGCTGTTCGTATAAACCAGTAGTTCAGGTATTAGTCAAGAAGGCCTTGGCAGTGTGGTGTGCAGAATACAAGTTAATCAAAAGTAATAATGACCATGGTTACATTTTATCTTTATATTAGTCTTATTCATTTAATCCCATAATGTTGTACCAAGAACCTGACTCTTTCAAAATCATCTCTGGCTGAGAAGCTCTCGAAATAGATTAGGCTCAGTAAGACAGCAAGAGAATCTTTGGGATTATGAAAATGTTGCTTGGTGGCAAGAAGAAAAAAAGAGTGCACATTAAGAGATTTCAAGACTTTAATAATGCCACAGAATGTCAAATGGCAGCCAATTATACATTTTTCTAAAAGAAGACATTTCTGGTGGCAGTAAATTGTTTTCGAGACAGAAAGTTACTTTTAAAAATAATAAAGAATGGATTGTTTCCCCTTGTGGATTTATATTTCAGTTGAAAGGGAAAATGCTTAATGCTAACAAAGTGCCTTTGCTTAGCAACATCATAACTGCTACTTCTAACCTCCCACAATTACGTGCTAGCTGGGATCTGGCACTTGTTTAATCAAGTGCTGGTTCTGCCCTGGCCTCTGAGTTGGTCCATTTTCTGAGCCGCTACCCATCTGCCAGCCTAGGCTGACTTCTGTTTCCCCCTTGGAGGAGAAGATGAAATCTCATTGTTGTGGCTCAAGCACTAATTTGACTTTGATCTCAGGAGCCCTACCTCTCTGAATACTACTTTTCCACAAATTCTCTGAAAAAGTAGAGCAATGGAATTACAAAGAATGAAGTGGTGATGGAGAGTATCACTGACTCTTCCTTACTGACTTACATCAAATAACCACATGACTAGCAGAGAGCGTCCAGAGCGGAGAGAGTGATCAGTGACCCATGTAGGCATGCAATGCTTCACACCATGGCTTCGAAAGCTGTTACTCCATCCCAACCCACAGCTGAGATAAGAGCCTCTGCCTAATATTTTAAAACAGGTTGTAAATAATTGAATCAGATTGTTTTAAATATGTAACACAAGCATAAAATTTAGAGGTTGAAAATGTGTGGAATAAATAGTAGGTTCCCCTTCTCTACTTGTCTGCCAGAAATTTAGCTTCTCTCCACAGAGGAGCCTTTGTGTTCTCTGTCTTGTGTATCCTTCTGGAACTATGCCATGAAGAGGTGCTGATAACCCTTTCAGCACATATTTATTGAGCACTCAATATGTGTCAGGCATTGAATATGGTGCATGTATCAGTGAACAAAAGAGTCGATATTCCATGCCTTGAAGGAGTATGCATTCTACTGTGGGGAGACAGACAATGAATACGATAGATACACTAATTTTTAGTCTATTAGAAGATGATTATTGCTATGGAGAAAGAAATCAAACAGGAAACGGGGATAGGGAGACGTGGGAAGGTGTAAAAATAGGTGGCAAACTTTAAGGATGATCAGAAAAAGTCTGACGAACACAGTGACATTTAAGCAGACTTGAAGGAGGAGAACCAGTGAGTTCAGAATGTTCCTGAAGAGCATTCAGGAAGAATGAGTTTGGCAGCAAAGAGTGGGAAATGGGATCAAGGTCCACAGTGGATCAAATTGGACTGGGATTTGTCATGGTAATAAACTTGGCTGTTATTCTGAAGGAAGTAGGGAGCCATGGGAGGGTTTTGAGCAAGGAGTGGTGCGGTCTGGTGTACATTTTGGCAGGATTTGTTGGATGCTTTGCTGAGAATAGCCCGAGGAGGAGTCAGGGTGGGAAGACCATGCACGAGAGCATTGCAATGGTGCAATCAAAAGACAGCGACTGGTGGCTTGGACTGAGATGGCAGCAGGTGGTGAGAAGTGGTCAGCTTCTGGATGTACTTTGCAGGCGAGATCAACAAGAATAGATCATGGCTTGGAGGTGGGGATGTGGGCTGTGAGAGGAAGTCAGGAGTCAAGAGTGACTCTAAGGATTTTGAAAGAGTGGCAGTGTCATTCCCTGAGGAGGGAAAGATTAAAGGAGGAGTGGGTTTGAGCGCAGGGGGATGCGAAGTTCAGTCTTAGATATCCTCAACTTGAGATGCTTATAGATAGCAAACTGGAGATGCTGAGTAGGCGGTCGGATATACCAGTGTAAAATCAGAGACTAGAACTGAGCTGAACATACAAATGTGAGAGTCAAAGGCATGATATTTGAAGTCATGAGAATGGAGGAGAATCCCCCAACACACACACACACACACAAGCAAATGTAATAGAGAAGAGAAAGGGAGTGGAAATGGAGCCCTGGGATCCTCTAACATTGGTAGTGAAAGCGGCAGGAGGAAAAGCAAAGAGGCTAAGAAAAATTTCCTCTTTTCCACGGGAAAGAGGAAAAGCAGTGTGTGGTGTCCTGGAAGCCAAGGGAAGAAAAATATTTCAAGGAGGAGGCAGGACAGTTGTGTCTGATGCTGCTAAATGATTTACTAAGATCACGGTCAATGGTAATATTGATGAGAAGAGTTTTAGAGGGACAAAAACAAATTAAAATGGATTTAGGAGTGAGAAGCAGAAGAGTAACCAGGGAACATAAGTATAGATTAACTCTTGAGGAGTTCTACTATAAAAGAAAGTCAAGAAAAAGGGTAATAACTAGAGGAGGAAATATGAGGAAGGGATTTTTTTTTTAAATAAGAGAAATGAAAAGCTTGTTTGAATGCCAACCATAATGATCTAATGAAGAGGGAAAATATAAGTGTGTGTTTCATACACTTATTTTGTTGCATATATGATACATAAGTTATACACTAAACTCAATTTTTTCCATTTAACTACAGTATTTCATCAAATTTAAGTTCTCACCAACCACAAGACACATATTATTGTTTTACTATTATGAAAGGAAAAGAAATTCTGTCATTTAAACCATGAAAGGCCATTATTTTAAAGACACATCCTAATTTCAGAGATGTTAAACTGTTTAAGATTAAAACAAAAAGTGCCTCTCATGAGCGATGAAACTTGATCTGCACCTTGGAGAAGTTTATCCATCCCAATACAAAGAGAACAGCACCAGTGCAGTCCACTGTATCAGTGGACCAGACCTTCCTAATCCCAATTTCTTTTGATAATGATTCACTTACTCTCAATTCTTTGATGTTACAGAAATGCTGCAGTCAGTATCCTTGTACATGCTATCATCTTTACCATGTGTAAATGCATTTATAAGAGAAATTCCTGGGAGTGCAATTGTAATCTTGTGGATAATCCAAATAGCTGTGTGTAAAGCTTTTGCCAGCCTCAGGCCATGTCTGAAGATGCCTGTTAACCCACCCCCTCACTGAACATATGATTGATCAAATATATTATCTTCGGTAATATGGTGTAGGAGGCAGAAGAACCGCCTTCCAAAGGTGCCTACATCTTAATCCACAGAACCTGTGACTATATTATTAATACTTTCTGTGGGAAAAAGGACTTTGTGATTAATTTAAGGATTTCTTTTTTTTTTTTTTTTTTTTTTTGAGACCAAGTCTTGCTCTGTTGCCCGGGCTAGAGTGAGTGCCGTGGTGTCAGCCCAGCTCACTGCAACCTCAAACTCCTGGGTTCAAGCGATTTTCCTGGCTCAGTCTCCAGAGTAGCTGGGACTACAGGCACACACCACCACACCCAGCTAATTTGCTAATTTTTCTATTTTTAGTAGAGATGGGGTCTCACTCTTGCTCAGGCTGGTCTGGGACTCCTGAGCTCAAGAATTCTCCCGCGTCCGCCTCAAGGATTGCTAGGATTACAGGCATGAGCCACTGTGCCCAGCCTAATTTAAGGATCTTAAAATGGGAGGAGACCATCCTGGAATATTTAGGTGGCCCAATGTAACCACAAGGGTCCTGTAAGGGAAGAAGGGAGGCAGGTGACACAGAGAAGAGAATGTGAAGGGAACTCTAAGAAGCTAAAAAGGCCAGAAAATAGTTTCTCCCCTAGAGATGATAGCTTTATTAAAATAACATAGAAACTTTCCTCTTTTTTACATACTCTGAAACAGTTTGAACAGCACTTGACTTTTCCCTGAGTTAACATTTCAATAAAATTATGCTGTGAAATCACCTCTTTCAGAGAAATTTGTCTGTATGGATTTTCTACATTTTATATTTCCTGACAAATGCATCCTCCTCATCCATATTTTTCATTGTTTGTATAGAGCTGAGTAACAGTCTCTTAGGATTCTTCTAATTTCCACTGAATTTGTACCTATTATCAGTTTTTTTTTAATTTTACTTTCTTTTTTCTCTGTTTAAGTTAAATAATAACTTGTCTTTTATTTTTGTTAACCAGCTTTTTGGTTTACTTATTAGATGTATAATTTTTCTGTTTTCTAATTAATTAAAATCTGTTTTTATCTTCCTAATTACTACTTTGCCTTTCTTAGTTAGAAGTTTAAATTATATTTCTTGTTTATTAGTGAATTGAGTGCTGTGATTTCCTTTATAAAGCATAACTTTAGATGTATGTTATAAGTTCTGGCATATCATGCTTTCATCAATTTCTTCTGCACATATTACAATTTGGGTTTTGATTTCCTTATTGTCTCCAGGGGTGTTAGAGAGAATTTTTTGAAAATTTCCACATGGCTATGTTTTTAATTGTTTTTAAATACTTATACTTTAAAATTTTTCCTTTCATTAAATTTGATCAAAGAATGTTTTTGGCTCTATTTCAGCTTTGGAGAATTTTCTAAAGTTTTATTTGTGGCCAGTATAATAATTTTTGCAAATGGTCCTTATGTATTACTACCTGAAAAAAAGAGGTATTCTCTGTTTTGGGGGTAGTGAGTCTGATACGTATACAAATTAATACTTTGTTAATTATGTTATTTAGATTTTCTATACACTTAATTATTTTTTGCACATTAGGTCTATTGATGACCGTAATAAATAACCTAAGGTCTCCAATTTGCCTTATATTTATGATGACTTTCATAACAATTTTTGATGCTGTATTATTTGGTGATCAGATACTCTCATTGGAGGAGCTTCATTGTGAATTGCACTCTATATCTTTACAAAGTGTCCTTCTTTGTCCAGATTTGGTCTGGATTCAAATTAATTTACCATTGTTGTTGGTTGTTGTTCATACTGTGTTTGTGTTTGCATCTGCCTGGGGTGTCTTTGCCTATCCTGTGACTTCCTCCTTTTGCTGTTCATTTGGTTTTAGGAGTCTTCCTTTTACACAGCATACAGCCTTTGTGTTGTCTACGAGTCTTTACCTTAGCTGAGTGTAAACAGCTTAAACTTATTTTTATGATATATCTAGTCTATATATCTACCTATATCATATACTAGATATATCAGTATATCTCCACTTTTACTGATTTTAACTCTTTTTAATTGCTTAGTATATGGTAAGAGTACAGTTTCCATTCATTTAGTGCAGAGAGCTCAGGACATTTGGGGAAAGGTAGACAGGGCCCGCTCTTAAATGCCAGGACTGAAGATCTTGGGTCTGTCCACTTTTTCTTTCTCAGAATACAACACTCTGTTTTCTGATCCAATATCCCAATAACCTTCCTACGTTTTGAACCAGGTTTTGTGCTTAATATTCCCCCTCATATATGTTGATGCCTCCTTTATATTGAATACTTATAATGACAATGGGTATAGGTAACACCTATGATCAGAGTTATTGATGTTTCCAAGCTGATAACTTTCCAATGTGCTTCTCAGCATTTCTGAACATGCACAGTTCCCTTCCCATACTCTTCTCCCATAGCCAACACACAAAACACATTGGCACTCCTTGGATTTTTAAAATAAAAATAATTTTGCCCTTAGGGATTTTGTGTGTTCCTTTTTCTTTCAGTAGGTGATTTTTTAGCATTTATCATCTTAGGCTCTTAAAAAAAAATTGTGCCGGTAAGTAGGACATTAGAATCTTTTGGCTAATGCTTCCAGCTGAGCAGTCTACTGCATTTTACAATTGAAGGCCTGATGACTTTACTGTCTTTGTCAACTTAATATACTATGTTCCTAATTTGAATGAATATAAATGTCAAAATCTAGCATCCAAAATAGCCCTGCAGCATCTCAACCTTCAGCTTTGGGAAGAATGTCAGAGATTTTTCTGGAAGATGCTTCTTAACTGTTAATGATTAGCACCTCAAAGCATGAAGGCACTCATGACTCCTCATCTGAAAAAATACCCATTAGCAGCAGCTACACTGGTGTGTGTCAATGAAGGAAAGCAAATTTCTCCAGACACCGTGTCCTGGCGAGAGAATCAAATGGTGGGTGTGCTGTCACTTGATCACTCCCTGCGTTAATGCTGCTTCAGGCGTTGCTCATTTCAGTTTTGCATTAGCAAGTAATCTTATTAAAGAGATGCCCACGATAACGCTGATTGATGGAGAGGAAGCATGCCTGGTTTAAAATACTCATAATTTATAATCAACTGTGCTTTAACAATGTAAAAATGTCATTTAAAATGCTGTGTATATTTAATCTATTTCTGAGGGAGCAATTACATCTACATGAAATTCTAATGATTTGAATGTAATGTTCATCAAAGGATTCTCCATTTTAATTTCAGATCCCTCCACTTTAACAAATAGTTACTTTAATCTATAAGAACTGTATTCTTGAATACTCAATGATTATTAAGTGTCAGAGTCTGGATAATGAAGGTGGGACCAATGTAGGAGCAATCATAATTTCACCATATTTCACTGCTAGACGTCTTTGAATAATCTATTTTAAAAACATTGACTTAGGAAGAAAGTCTATGACCAAGCTGGGAGCAAATCATCTTTCTTTTTTCTTACAGCAATAGTGTAGAGTATTTTCTTCAGCCAGAAAATATTTTTGATTACTTCCTGTGTGTTGGGAAATCTGTCGAATACTGCCGCTGTGTGCTGAAATGACAGATCAGGTCTCTGCCCTCAGGAAGCCTGTGGTCCAAGGGAAGTGGTCAGATCATAAGCAAATAAAGGATATGGATTTTATTTCAAGGGCAATTAGAAATCCCTGCAAGGTATAAGCAATTAAGTAGCAATATCTGATTTGTACTTTCAAAAGGTTAAATCTGAATGCTCTATAGGTGGTGAACTGGAGGAGGGCTACGCTGAAACAGGGAAACTTAAAGCCCATGCAGTAGCCTGGGGACAAGGCTGTGGTGGCGGTGAGTGGAGCTGAGATGTATCAGAGGCAATGGGTCTGGCTATTGATTGGATGTGGAAGAGAAAGAGAGGAAGCCAATCAAAGTTCTCTCCTAGGTTTTTGGCTTGAACAATGGGAAAGAGAGAATCATTTTTTTGTGATTTGGGAAATGGGGCAGGAGGTAAGCCCAGAACTGACAATAAGCTAAGAGTTTTCTCAGTTCTTCACATTAGCTATGGAAGTCACAACACCTCATCCAGTAAAGTGTCATTATACCCATGTCATTGATGAAGAAATCCCCTTAGGAATTAGATAGCATTATGAAAGCATTGATTAATATTAAAGTTCCTATAGAATATATATAGTACTTAGATATCTTGCTAGTTTTTATTATCTACATTAGCACCTGGATAAATATTGTATATAAACTATTAAAGAAATGTAGAATCCTTAAGTATTTAAAATGACTAGAGAAAGTAGCTAAACACTGCTTTTGAAAGTCAGGCACACGTGGTACATTAACGGAATGAAGGACAAAAATCATATTATCATTTCAATAGAAGCAAAAAATCATTCGACAAAAACTGAACAACTTTTCATGATAAAAACTCTCAGTAAATGAAGTATTGAAGGAATGCACCTTAGTACAATAAGGGACATAGATCACAAACCACAATTAACATTCTACTTAATGGGGAAAACTTGAAAGTTTTTCCTCAAAGACCCAGAACGTGACCAGAATGCCCACTCTCACCACTTCTATTCAATAGAGTATAGGAAGTCCTAGCCAGAGAATTAGGCAATAGAAAGAAATAAAAGGCATCCAAATTGGAAAGAAAGAAGTTAAATTATCCTTGTTTGCAGCTGACATGATCTTATACATACAGAAAACCCTAATGCCTTTACTAAAAAACTGTTAGAAATAATAAACAAAGTCAGTAAAGTTAAAGTTTAAAAAATCAACATACAAAAATCAAGTGTTTCTATACACTAACAGTGAACTATGTGAAAAAGAAATCAATAAAACAATCCCATTTCCAATAGCTACAAAAAATAAAATAAAATACTTAGGGATAAAATTAATCAAGGAGGTGAAAAATCTCTACACTGAAAACTACAAAACACTGATGAAAGAATTTGAAGAAGACATAAGTAAATAGAAAGATACCCTGTGTTCATGGATTGGAAGAATTGATATTATTAAAATGTCCATTCTACCCAAAGTGATGTATGGATTCAATGCAATCTTTATCAAAATATCAATGATATTCTTCAAAGAATAGAAAAAAATGATCATAATATTTATATGGAACCACAAAAGACCCTTAATAGCCAAAGCAATTTTGAATAAAAAGAACAAAACTGAAGAGATCACACTCCAATACTTCAGAATATACTACAAAGGTATAAAAACAAAATAGCATGGCACTGGAATTAAAAAAAGACCCATATACTAATAGAACAGAATAGATAACCTAAAAATAAATCCACATATTTAAAGCCAACTGGTTTTCAATGAAGGCACCAAGGACCAACAATGGGAACAAGACAGTCTCTTTAATAAATAGTACTGGGAAAGGTGGATATACATATACAGAAGAATGAAATTAGACCCTTATATCACACCATATACACAAATCAACTCAAAATGGATTAAAGACTTAAATGTAAGACTCAAAACTATGAAACTATTCAAGAAAACATAGGGAAAAAGCTTGATGACATTGATCTGGGCAATGAGTTTTTTGGATGTGACTGCAAAAGCACAGGAGATAAAAGAAAATAGACAAGTGGGATTGCAGCAAACTAAAAACCTGCACAACAAAGGAAATAATCAACAGAGTGAAGAGACAACCAACAGGATGGGAGAAAATACTTGTAAACTATACATCTGATAAGGGGTTAACATCCAAAATATATAATGAACTCAAACAACTCAATAGCAAGAAAACAAAAAAACCTGATTCAAAAATGGCCAAAGACTTGAAAAGACATTTCTCAAAAGAAGACGTACAAATGACCGACAGGTATATGAAAAAATGTTCAGCATCACTAATCATTATGGAAATGCAAATCAAAACCACAATGAGATATGATCTCATATCTGTTAGAATGGCTATTAACAAAAAGACAAAAGATAATAGTTTGGGAGAAGCAGTGGAGAAAAAGATGTGGAGAAAAAGGATGTAGAGAAAAGTCACCCTCACACACTGTTGGTGGAAATTTAAATTAGTAAAGTAATTATGAAAAGCAGTATAGATGCTTTTCACAAAATTAAATATGTAACTACCATATGATCCAGCAATCCCACTATGAGATATACATCGAAAGGAAATGAAAGCAGTATGTCAAAGAGATGTCTGCACTCCCATGTTTACTGCAGCACTATTCACAATAGCCAAGATATGGAATCGACCAAAGTGTCCACCAGTGGATAAATGGATAAAGAAAATATGGTAAACACACACAATGGAATACTATTCAGCCACAAAAAAGAAGGGAATCCTGTCATTTGCAACAGCATGAATGGACCTGGAGGATATTATGTTAAGTGAAACAAGCCAGGCACAGAAAGACAAATACCACATGAACTCACTCATGTGGTGACTATAGTTAATGAAGACATCTTGTATTCTTGGAAAATGCTAAGAGAGGAACTGATAAGTATTCACACCATAAAAATTATAATTATGTAAAGTAATACATGTTAATTAGCTGAATTTAACCATTCCACAGTATTTATATACTTCAAAATATCATGCTGTACATAATAAATACATACAATTTTACCTGTCAGAAAAACAGTCTATCACAAAAGACATTTTTTTTTGGTAGGGTTAGGGAGGACCAAACACAACAGGATAAAGGTAATGGCTGCCTTGTTGACACAATTGATTCTACTAATGTTTGTCTAGTGCTTATGTGCAAGGCAATCCACCAGATTCTGAGAGATTAATAATAAAACTAATTTTAAATGGCTGAATTTTAGAAATATATGGACGATTAGAAAGTAGTTAGCAAATCCTTAAAAAAAAAAAAAAAAACTATAATAAAGGGTAACATGTTGAGCTGCAAGACCATGACCAGAAGAGAGCCATGGGAGTGGGAATGAATGTCAGGTTCAGTTTGAGCTACAACTTTATTAATGATCTAGAAAAAGACCTACATTAATGAAATTTCCAGATGACACAAAATAGGGAATTGTCAAGCTCACCAGTGAAAGCAGAGAGATAATATTATGTGCAAAGGCTAATAATAGCAAGAAATGAAGGTTAAGTACACAGAAAAGATATAATTGCATGAAACTTAATGGCCTAGACTTCTCCACTATGCAATTCAGCCCTGCAACAGGAAAACACTTGTACTCTCTAAACCTATTTAAATTTAAAAAAAAAACATTGTATTCTACATAAAGAATAAAAATTCAAAAAATAAATAGATGCTAATTGAATTGAGCATATATCATGGGTGAAAGAAACCAGTAAAACAATAAAATTCATAGACCAAGGTACCATATATATAGAAAATGAAGAGGAAATTGGAAAACCAATTGCTAACCAAATGGACTAAAGATATTTTGTGTTGTTTTGATATAGAAAGTATAAGTCATTTTAAAGAGCCTCAAACAAGTGCTAAAACAGAAGTCAAGACTAAAAGAGTTCATTGAATTAAGAAATCTTAAGCCATCTAGATTCTGCTCCATCTCCCTGTTTTCTTTAATTCAGGGTATAGGATGGCCCATGACTTCTCTCCGACACTTGGAAGGCATAACCTCTTTTTGCATCCACATCAGGGGTGAGATGATGTAAGGAAGGACAGGCCTACTTTTTAAAGTCATCAAGGGTTCTTTGCTTAGAGCACCTCTAGAGATTAGATTCCAGCCCAGAATGGGCATTTTACTTAATACCCTAAAGGAGAGACACCCCCACCCCCCACAATGGGCACTGTCATTAACCACCACAACTGGAAACCTACTCTTCTCCCTCTCACTCTCTCTCTCTCTCTCAGAAATACTATTTTTATTATCTAAATTTGTCCTTGGACAATGAAAGGAGGCTTCAGGCTTTGTTTCTCAAGCATCTCCTGTGAATTCTTACAGGAGGGATTCACAGTGCTTGATAAGGCACATATTACTCACTTAAAAATGAAACGTTGCAATTTAATATTAGCAAGACTTCTGGCTCTTTACCACCTACACCAAATGGAGGAGGAAGGTCATTTCCATCACCACTAGCACTCTGTTTTATAATAGTTTGCTTGGAAGCCGAATGGTAGAAGGCACTTCATTACTTCATTTAACAAGATCCAGAGAAAAGAAGTGTGGCTGTCCCTTGAACATGATTATTTTTCATGTATCAGAACAAGGATGATTGATTAAAATTAGCATTGTGGGAAGATTCCACATTAACTGGGTTCTCAAATAATGCTTTTCAACATTTGAGCTTGTCATACGATGAGAATGTGACAAAAAAGAGGGTGAGATCTTTGACCTTGTAACTCTGAAAAAGACTCACTATTATATTAATATTTTGCATAGTGCAACACTTAGAAAATTACTCCAGCAGTGGGTGAGTAGAAGACAATGTTCAGAAAAGATATTAAATGTTAGAAAAAATAACATTTTCTTTATAAATATTTAAGGTGTTCCCTGAATTATGTTTAATCTCAATTCTAGAGTTTCTGTCTCATTTATATTTTAGGAAGTCAGAATGATGCCATGGAAAGTAACCTAATATATAAAACCTGAATCCTGAATTTTAGATATGAGTCTGACATAAATTAGGTAAATGAATATAATATTGAGCTTTTTTATTTACTCCATAACTATTTATGGAGCACCAACTGGAAGTAATCTCTCTTACCTCTGAACTTACATGATACTAAAAGTGTACCTCATTTATTTATTTTGTATTTTCAATATTTATGTGCTTGTTCTTCCTACTTTATTTTACTCATGTATCCAACAAGGATTTATTGAGTGGGTACATTTTGCCAAGCAGTGTGATAGGTGGGCATTGTCCTTGCCTTCATGCAGTTTACAACCAGTGGATAGACAGAGAAGAAAATAGAGAATTGTAAAATCAGCCTAACAGGAGACGTGGACTAACATAATTGTATAAGATATTAATATATGAAAGGGCACCTAATCTGGACTTGGGCAGTCAATGAGATTCCTGTGGGGATGGCAGCTGAACTGAAACGTGAAGAATGTGTAGAGATCAGCCATGAATAGCATACATAATGCAGGTGTTCCAGGAAGAAAGAGCATGGAAAGAGGCTGAGGTGAAAGAAAGCATCACTCTTTGAGAAAAAGAAAAAGAAAAAAAAATAATTTATTAGGACTGAATAACTGGGCATCATTGGATGGGACTGAAGTGAGAAAAAGTTGCCAAACCATGAGGTATGTGGTAAAGAAAACAAGGCACAGATCACTAAGTGGTTTTTGAGCTAACTTGGTTATTCTGCTCCTTTCCTGGGAGGAGTTATTTCTTTTTTGTGGGGGAGATGGCTGTTAAAAGAGTATATGATAAGAACAGTATGATTATAATTTTTATTTTATATGGTAATAAGCACTTTAGCTTCGGTATGGAGAACAGACTGTAGGAGGAAAAGAGCTCAAAGCCACCATAACAATCTAAATGAGCAGCAATGGTGAGTTTACCTGGTGTAGTGGAGTTTGAAATGTTAATGATAAATGATAGTGATAGTGATCACCATAAGAACTAATGCATGTTGAGTATTTCCTACGTGCTGGGTACTATGATGAATATTATTCATGCCTCTTTCCTTTTATTATTCACAACCATTCCGTGAAATGGGCATCATTATTATCCACAGTACGGATGAGAAAACCAATACCTCCTCACAATATTTTACGTTTGAAGGCAAATATATCTGACTTCATTTATTAAGTTCACGGTTTTATGCCAGCTGATATTAGGTGCTGAGTAAAGAATAGTAAATAAGATAGACAATGATCCCTTCCCTTACAAACCGATTGAGAAAAAGACTTTAACAAAGTAAGTGAATAAAAATCTTAAATAGTTAAGATAATGCTATGTAGAAAAATACAATTATAAAATTACATGGAAAAGAGATCTAAGAGAAGTTAGCAATGTGCCTGATACCACACAGAGTACCAAAGAAAGCACTTGAATCTAGACCTATCCACCATACAGCTATGAACTTAAAACAGAGCCCTGAGCAGCACAGCATGTGAAGTACTGGCTGCCATGTTACATACAGAGGCAAAAGAAAAGAATAACTTCAGATTTCTCACGGAAAATAATGCAAAGGAGAAGACAATGGAATAACGAGCTTAAAGTACTGAAACAAAAAAGAAAGAAAGCATGGCCAGAGCTAATAAAAACATCTTACAAAAGTGAAGGTGAAATATTCTTTCAGCTATACTAATGACAAAATAATCCATAACCAGAAGACCTTTAATCCAAGAAATGTTAAAGGAAGGCATAAGGAAAATTATATTAGAGGGCAATATGATTTGACATACAGGAGAGAAGAAGTAAAGTTGTTTTTATTCACAAGTGACATTATTATCTATGCAGAAAATCCAATGGATTATACAAGAAAAGCTACCATAATAATTGAGGCTAGCAAGGTTGTGTGATAAAAGATCAAAATTTAAAAATGCATTACTATCCACATACTAGCAACAAAAACATGGATTTGAAATTTAAAAACAGAATCATTTATAATATCACAAATACATTAATATAAAATACTTGGGCATCAATCTGACCAAAGATGTGGAAAACCTGTACACTGAAATCCACAAAACATTTATGAGAGAAATTAAATGGGGAGTTATATCATGGATAGAAAGAATCAATCTTGTTATGATTTCAATTCTCCCCAAATTGATCTATATATTTAACACAATTCCAATCAAAATCCCAGCAGGAGCTTTTGTAGAAATTGTAAAGCTCTTCTAAAATTCATATGGAAATGTAATAGACCTAGAATATCTAATCCAACTTTGAATAAAAAGGACAAAATTGACAGATTAACGTTACATGAATTAAAGATTTTTTTATAAAGCTACAATAAGCAAGGCAGTGGGGTATTGGCATAAAGATAGGAAAATATATTAAAGAACATAGAAGAGTCCTGATTCTCTCTCTCTTCTTTTCTCTTGATAGATGGATAAATAATTTCACACAATTTCACACACACACAAACACACAGAAAAATTCAGTGGAGAATTCTCTTCTCAACAAAGGGTGCTAGAACAAATGGATATCCCTAGGCAAAAATAAACAAATCCTAAATAAATAAGTAAATAAATGACCTATCTACCTCTTGTATTTATACCAAAATTACCTTGAAATGGATCACAATGCTGAATATAAAACCTAAAACTCAAAAACTAATAGAAAAAAAAGCACAGGAGAAAATCTTTGTGTCCTTGGATTCGGTGATATTTTCATAGATATGACCAAAATTATAATCCATAAAATTAAAAAAAGATAAACTTTACTTACTCAAAATTCAAAGATTCTGCTCTTTAAGACACTGCTAAGAGAATGAAAACACAAGCTAAAAATTGGGGGAAGTTCTTAGCAAATCACCTATCTGACAAAGGATTTGTATCCAAAATATACAAAGCACTCCCAAAACTCAAGTTGTTTACTCAGAAAGTAAACAACTCTATAAAAATAGTCAAAAATTTGAAGAGATACTTTACTAAAGGGTATACATGAACAGTAAATAAATGCATGAAAAAAACACTCAACATTATTAGCCATTAGGGAAATGAAAATCAAAAGCACAATCACATGCCACTATGCATCTATCAGATACTTTGCACACCCAAGTGATGGGGACAGTGTGGAGTGAGTGGAACTCTCAGATGCTGCTGGTTGGAATATTAAATGTTATAGCCACTTTGGAAGACAGTGTGGCAGTTTCTGAAAAAGTTAAACATATGCCTACTATATGATCCAGTCATTCCATTTCTAGGTATTTATTCAAGAAAAATAAAAACATATGTTCATGCAGGGCTTGGATAGAAATGTTCCAAGCAAATTTATTTATAATATCCCAAAACTGAGAACAACCAAATTGTCCACCAGTAGGTGAGCAGATAAACAAATTGTGATAGATCTATACAGTGAATTATCACTCAGCAATAAAAATGAATGAACTATTGGTACACACAAAATATGGATGAATCTCAAAATAATTATGCTGAGTGAAAGAAGCTAGACCAAAAAAAAACACCACAAGAGTATACAGTTTACGATTTCATTTATATAACAGTCTTCAAAATGCAAACTAATCTACAGTCACAGAAAGCAGATCAGTGTCTGTTGGATGAGCGTGGGAACAGGAAGCCAACAGAAGACGTTACAAACGACACACGGAGAGTTCTGTGGGTGATGGATATGTTCACTATCATGATGGTGGTGATGGTTTCATGGTGCATACATCTGTCAAAATTTAAGAAATTATACCCTTTAAATATGTGTAATTATTGTGTGTCAATTATGCTTCCAGAAAGATGTTTTTAAAAGTTACAGATACGATCAAAGACTCCCACCTTATCTCATTTCCCTCCTGCCTGCACATGTGTAATCACTATTAAAGCTGGTATGTATCTTCTCAGTGCAGTTTTTAAAACTTTTTCTACATTTTGGTGTACCCATATAATATATACTACTATTTTGTGTGTGTTAAGTGTTCATCAATGTTAATATAGTGTGCACATTAGTTTTTATTGGCTTTAGTCTCTCCGGAGTGTTGTGAAAGATATGAGCTTCACTCGTGAAGCTGAGGAGCCTGCTGGGAAGAAGCCAACAGGATCCCAAGAGGGAGATAAAGCAATGCAGAAAAAAACTTTTCTAAAATGAAAAAGAGAGACTAAAAAAAAAGAAAAGAAGAAGAGAGAAAAGATGTAATGAAGAAGTTGGAAGAGAAAAAGCTAAGAGAAAGCCCAGTAAAGTGTTCCACAATGAAACATCAAATGAGTTCTAAAATCATAAAATAGGAATTAAAGGAATTTAAGATGAGACCATTAAAAAGATCTTTAAGAGGCTGCCGGAAATGAAAAGTAGGATAAAACAGAAATGTCATGTAAAATGCCTTATGTTACAAACTGCTGGTTAAACCAAAATCATGTTGAAGAAGAGAGAGGGAAAAGGCAGCTGCCAGGAAGGGTATGGGGAGGAGGTTGTCCACAGCTTGGCTGTGAATGCACCGTAGGATTTACCCAGTAAGCCCAGACTGGAAGGTTAAGAGCGGCAAAGAGTTTAGAGGTGCCAATAAAAAGCAGATTGTGTTAAGAGTGCAACATTCAATTGAAAGCTTTATCATTCAGAATTAGGTTCAGCTGTAAATACCAGAAAACTCACTATAACAGTGGCATAACAAGGCGGACTTTTGTTTCTCTCTCACAAGAAAGAAACTGAGGCATAGGCAGCAGTACAGGGCTGGAAGGCTGGCCCCACACAGTAGTCACGGTCACACCCAGGTTTCTTCTGGTCATCACGCCACCAACCTTACGGTGACGCTCTGCATCATGGTCCAGGTGTGTCTGCTGGAAAACTGGATGGAGATCCCAGGGTAGACAAAGAAATAAAGAAGAAAGAACAAAGGGTGCATGCCCACTGTCTCCTCAGGTTTCCTGGAAGGTGCTACCCAGAACTTCTGCTCTCATTTCATTGGTCATAATTTTGTATCATGACCATACCAAGCTGCAAGGAAGGCTGAGAGATGTGGCCATGCACCAGCTAAAAATCAAGGTTCTGCCATTAAGAGAAAAGAGAGTAACAGGGGCATTGGAGGCACAACTAGCAGCAGTCTTTGCTACAAAGTTCCTTAGGCTAAGCACTCTTGCACACACATGTATATTTCAACCCTCACATACACCCTACAAGATAGATGTTATTATTCCCGTTTTAGAGGTGAATAAAATGAGGTTCCAAAAATTCAACTAAATTACTGAAAGTTACAGTGGGATTAAAATATAGATCTGTCTGGATCAAAAGCATATGTTCTTTTCACTGTTAAAAATAGAAAATTTAAGAGTCATGACCCTGGGGGGAAGGTGTTTCGAGAAAAACATAAATGTGAATTCAGAAAGGAAGCAGGTGACCCAAGCAGAATGATTAAAGACTTTATGAAAAACAGGACAGTAAGTGGATGATTTCATGAGGTTGTTTTTATAATACGGAATTGAAAGGTGATTTCTATGGAACATTTTTGACTTTTGCTAGTGAAAACCTGGGCTCTTAACATATATTTTGTACAGGTTCACCATTCCTTACTTAAATGCTAAAGCCCCACTCTGAAAACCAAAATTTTCCCCTAAATCATTCATTGGCAAAACTTGATTTAAAGTGATGTGAGACTCTTTATATTTCAGTTATTTTGTGTGACTGTTCATAAGTTTTGTTGTACCAACGTTAATGAACTTTGTTGCAGGCACTGCCACTACAGCCTCAGAATGCTATGTCCTGTATAGCACGTGCACAATGTTATCCTGAAAAGTCGTTTTTGCTTAGAAATATATCTGTCTCTATGATTCAGATAAGGTAACAGAGACTATATAAAAATATTTCTACTATTGAAAATTAAATAAGGTAATACCTATGAAAGTGTTGGGGATGACTTGTGAAATTCTTAAGTATAGAATATATTATTATTATTAGTCCATGGCTAGATTGGCTCATTTGCGTTTAGCTCAGTAAGTCAATAACTGAGGTGTATTTTCTTCCATGAAAAGAACGTGTCTGGAAATATACCTTGAACATAAATTTCTTAAACGTTATTATTATTAGATAAATATTGTGATTTATGCAAACATTCTAATTAACTTGGTTCAATTTGGTTGTAGAAAAACCTTCCTCAGAGACAACACTGTATTTGTGGTAAATCTCTGAAGACTCCTGACTGGAACACAAATCACCCACGCTCCAGAGGAGAGGCAAATATGGGGTCATTAAGTAGACAAAGATATAAAAATGCTGTGTCTTGTTCTAAAATAATATGTCTAAGCACCTCGCGCTCAGGTGATATGCACCGTAAAAGCGCATAAACATCTTGCTTTTCAGTAACAACAGGGGTGATCATTAGCCCCGGTGTAATCGGTATGGCAGGGTTCTGAAGAATTTAAAACCGTGCTGAGGAGTCTCCTTGTGAATTCACTATTTCTATGTCTCCACTATCTACTCACCATGAGTCTTTCTGCAAATTGTATGATTTTTCTCCAGTTTCCAGCAGTGTTTATCATTGCATAGTAGTTCATTGAGCGGTTATAAAGATATGCAAGGAAGAGAGAACAGGAAGATGTGCTAATGGGAATTGTTCTTTTAATGACACCTTAAACATGTGGTGTGAGTGACATAAAACGCTATTTCCTAAGTGAGCAGCAAACTTCAAAATACCGCAGAGCACATCTATGTCATCGTCTTAGGAGCCAGAGGCCCATCAAGAGAGGAGGATTAGAAACAGAAGAAGATCTTTATTTCCATATTGCTTTGCACCAATAGATGAAATTTCCTTTCCGCAGTACGTGTTGCTTTCATTTCAAGATGAGGATAAAGGCAAAGGACGATGAAATAGCAGCAAAACAGGATCTCAGGAGCTGAATCAGTGATGATAACTACAGCTAACCAGACATGGCAGCTCACTTTAAAAGTTAGAAAGTGGAAGACCACTAGCATGTCACTGAAAAGCTTTCTATTTGTTCATTTTTTTTCATGACCCCATAAGCCTCCAAAAGCAAATGAAAGCGAGTGCCAAACCCAAGGATGGCAGGGGAATGGGTATGTGTGTCTCCAGGCTTGCTTCCATCTCTGGGTGCTTTGAAGGGGCTAACTCAGACCTAGAAGAGGCATCCCGTAGGGTTAGAGTCTCTCCTTTCTGGACTTAATTACCAAGTTGCTATGCATAATACAAAAAGGAGGACGATAGCCTTGGTCTTGTGGAGCTTATAATCTATCTTCATGAGATCAAAGTACACAAACAAAACAAATTCTACAGAAGGCAGTGCATGATGAGTGACAACTGGGTCTCAGAATCTATACACACTATAGGCTTTTAGAGGAGGTGGAGACTATTTGGGATTCATCTTAGGAGTCCAAGAAGAAGAGAGAGTTCCTTAATCACTGCCTTCATGTCCAGGTGACCTAAAGAAGAAGGCGAGAGAGAGGAGGGGTGGGGAAAAAGCAGGTGAACTAAAACTGATGCTCTAGCATCTGGAGCCCCCACACATACACACACCCCACAATTTGTTAGCACCTTGTCAGTGAAGGCGACAGAGTGCCCCGTTTATTCCAGGGAGAGAAGTGGCTGCCTGTGCAGGTGTGAGTTCTTCGGCAGATAGGAGAGAAGAAATGGAAACAGGAAATGAGTGCATCAGAGAGACGGGGCTCTCCAGGCAGTCCAGGGCGTGGGTGGGAATTCTTGTTCTGTGCTTAACTCAAAGAATCTCCAGGCCAATTTAGTGGAAGACAGATTCACAGTTATAGGTAACGGCATAGGTGCTAAATTATTTAACTACATTTTCTTTCGTCCTGTGAGCAAGAGCACCATAAACCTGTAGAAAGACATCTGATTCACCGAAAAAGCTGAGTGCAGATCATATAATGTAAAACAGTAATTATGCTGGCAATTACTCATTTTAAAGTCTAAGCAAGATGGCTTTAATAAACCACAAACCACATATCACCAATAGTCTCCTTTTTATTACAATAAAATAGCACTTTCAAGCTTGTAATTGCTTTATAGACCTAGAAATAGAATGTTGATGAGATTATTTCCACCAGGTTCAAATATTTATGAAAATCCTAATTAATAATTTTAAAAGTCAAAACACAAACATCACACCCCAAAGCATGAACTAAAACAGGCTCTCTGGCTTTTTTTCTATTGTCTTTAAACCAAGGATAAACACTGTTGATTTAAAGACATTTTTTAGTTTTTTGAAGTAGGAGCTTCTTAGCTGACATTTCAAAGATTGTGTAAAGAAATCTGGATGGTACGTACCTAGACTATTTCTAAAGGAACAAGCTGCTTTATAAAGGTCTATCTTTACTAAAGCTTTTTTACTAAAAAGGTTTATTATTATTTAAAGAAACATGTTATAGCTGGAAGGAGAAAAGGTGATAAAAAGTAAAAGAGAAAGGACAGAGATAGTTGATGCATAAAGTGGAAAATAGTAGCCACAATGGCTAACGTAGGCATTTACCAAATATAGGCATTCATTCATCCATTCATTCATTCATTCTCTCATTTAACACATTTTAATTAGGGCCTCTTCTGTGACCAGCATTATTTTTTGAAAGTTATATCAGTTATTATTCAATTATTTTTCAAATTAAATCTTACACCACATCAAACTATATAAAACAGAATAAAGAGGTATTTTATGAAACTAGATGTATAAGTTGAATTTTATAAACTTTCTTTTATATAGCAAATCACTAAAAAATATGGTTATTTTGATGAACACCTAAATTAGAAATTGGTAGTTATAGAGGTCAGCGTCCAATTTATTTTTTGCCCTTTTTGGTTGTTGTTGTTGGTTCCATCACTTAGGAAAAAAAAAAAAATCTTGACTCATGCTGAAAAGGACTCACAGTTGGTAACAGTTCCTTAACAGCATGACAGCATGTCCTATAATCTCAGAATACTCTTCAATTAAAAAGAGGTGGAAGGAAAGCTTTGATCTGAGGTCTGCACAAAAATGATTTAACCTGGCATTTATTTATAGATTTAATAGGTCACCACTAGAAATATAGTGGTGAGAAAACGTTTGCTACCCTCATGGAATTTAAATCTGGTGGGGGAGATAGACATTAAACAAAATGAATTACACAGATGATTATTTAATAATCATTGCAATAAGTGCTACGGAGTGCTTTGCAAATGTGCAGGTGTGATGCTGAGCCAGACTGGGGCATTCAGGAAATCTCCCGGGTTGCATGATCAGCTGGGTGTGGAGGGTTGAGGTCATGGACCCCTGAGTGCAGTCGGAGACAGGGGGCCCTGGAGTGGAGCAGGTTTGTTACTGTTATTTTATTTCGCAAGGCAGGGGGAGGGAGTCAAATGTGGGAATCTCCAACATGTTAAAATCTGGACTATCACACTTCGGAGTATATTTTAATATATTTTTAACATAGAGCCAAATGACCTATTAAAAAATGAAAATTTCCTGCACACATGTGGAACTGCTAAAGCACCTCTGTGGGATCCTCATGCAGTCTTCCCCTAAGATAAGTTCTTTAGGACGTATACCAGAGTCAAGTCCAAGTTCACCACTTCTGGCTTGACACTAGGAAAGTTCTGTCTCATTTCCATGTTTTGATTTCCTCATTTGTAAAACGAAAGCAATAAGCCCCATCTCTTGGAGTTGTGATGAATAAATAAAATTAAACATGAAAGGCACAGTACTTAGTAATTAACTGCCACGTGATACATGCTATATTTTCATTTCCTTCTTTTTTCTTTTTCATCCCTCTGCAAAGCAGGAATAAGGATACACACTTGCAGGGTTAGCATGAGAATTAAGTGCCCTTCTTCATGTGAAAGTATGTAGTATGCGGTATATTCTCAGAAAGTATTAGGAAGAAAATAAACTGGAAAAAAAATGAGAAATATGGCACTTCACACTTTCTTGGGACCAGACACTTTTATTCTTCTCACAATCTACTCCCTCCGAGAGCATAATCTATCAATTCTAGAAGGGCCAATGGGCTACTCATCTGCCTACCTAAACACTCAGGCACTGGAATGCACTGTAGGAGATTTACTTCATGCAAGTGTAAGGCAAAATCATATGGTCTGCCACAAGGGTGTCCCTACTCTATAAAACTATACTTTCTCTTCCTTGACTACATCCTTTTTCAATTTATTGGTTCAAAAACTGAGCGGTGTACACTGCTCACAAATTACTCCTGGATGTTCACTGACATCCCAGACACAAAGGGCTAGATATGCTCTTGCTGCCCGGTTTCTGTGCAATTTCCCATCTGAGCTCCACACTTCGCAGGTCTCATTAGCTGCTGGACCAGAATGTCAGTCTCCCCCGAAAGGAGGAAAGTGACAGTAGGCATTCTTCCATTACAGTCCGGCGTGACTTCACTGACTCCCTTCCTGGCGAATGCTGGCTTTTACACTTGCCCTGCTTACCCACGCTAATGGAGGAGCCAAGAGCATTTGCTATATTTACCTATGTTTTTCTTTTCCTTTTCACTTTACTTGTACTGTATGCTCTCTCTTAAAAGTCTGAAAACCCCCTTGTGTGCTTTCTGGAAAAAGAACAGAGATAAAATAGCTAGAGATAGGCATATATTTCGATAGATGGATGGCCAGATAGATACTAGGTAGATAGCTAGATAGATAACAGATAGTGTTGTGGGCAGATTCCAAAGATGCCCCCAGCCCAGCATCCCCCTGCCCTGGTTATTCAATTGAGCACTAATCTAGGTGCTGTTGTGAAGGGATTTTGCAGATGTAATTAAAGCCCCAGCCGGGCCTGATCTAATCACAAGAATCCTGTGAGCAGAGAGCTTTCTTCCACTGGTAGCAGAAGAAAAGTCTGAGATTTGAAGTTTCAAAATGAGGGGGCTCCACGAGAAGAAATGTAGGTGGACCCTAGGGCCAACCCCTGGCTAACAATGGACAAGACATTGGTGTCAGACTAGGTAATCACTTGGGTATGAGCAAGGGAGGAGGGGACAGAAAAGTGAGTCCACTGGCTCAAACAGCCGTCGAATGAACAGACCTGAGGGGAAGAAAGAGCCATTAATTTCCCAGCACTGCACAGGTACAAAGCAACCTTTCCCCATTATATCACAACTGCAATAGGTTAACATTATGGTTTTGACCCCTCCTTGTGGGAAAAACAGGGGAACTACGAGTGAGAACAGAATGAACACTGACCGCCCAGCCTTCTTTGACTTGAACAAATAAAAACAGCAACCACTGGGGGTTCCACGCAGTTGCTCTTTCTGAGCCTGCCCACTGCCTTTCTTGGGAGTGTGCTCTCATTTCTGCACAGGGCTTTCCAAAGCCTGGCAGCTTCTTACTCAATAAACTTGCTGCTATTGCTGGGTTCAGTGCGCGTCCTGAAACTCCTTCTGCTTCGTTAGCGAGAGCCTTTATGCTGGGGACAGTGGGACCTTATTCCTTCAACCACAAAGAACCAAATTTTGTCCACAATCTGAATAAATCTGGAAGCAGATTCTTTCTTGGGGCCTCTAGAATAAGAGTTCAGCCCAGCTGACCCCTAGATTTGAGTCTCATGAGACCCTAAGTAGATACAGCAACATAAAACTAATTAGATTAGATTAGATAGATAGATAGATAATACATAGATATTGCTGTCAGCATTTTGCATTAATGAAAATACTAGAGAGTTGAAGTTACTTAGTGACATGTCATAGGACTGTTCGATCATAAGTCAAGGTCAAGAATACCCTCTTGGTTATTGCTACAGATGGAATTTAAGTTGTGCTCTTGGTTGCTATTTCTTCAAGAAAGATTTCAACCCCCGTTTGATATAAAGCCAAAGACTCAAAAATTCTTGTAATTTAAAGACAATGGGTTATGCTTTCAAGTACTTTCTTTCTCCTGGACTTCAGACTTCTAGTAGGTGATTTGAGTTATCTGTTTGGATTAATTTCTACCTAAAAAAATCTTTCCTAATCATTTCAGCCCCTCAGTGGAATACTTGATATTATGGGACATTTGAAAAACTTGAGGACATAATAATGGTAGGCAATTCAAGAAATGAAAGCAATTAAAATTTCCAAGAGAAGCAAAAAGTAATATGAGAAAAAGAATAAAACCATGATTCACTGTTAAATGTGTTTTAAATCACTTTTTAAATAACCACAATACTATAAATATTCCTTACTGATTTTGATCTTTTAGAGTTACCTCAGAGACAAAGCACAGAAGATTATATTGTGATTGTGGAATGGAATGTAGAGGTTATTAACCTGAATAATGTAAAAGCACAAAAGAAAAAGTCTCAGAGATGGAAGTGAAGGTTAAGCAGTAAAATGCCCCCCTCTTAGAAAGAAGAGGGATGGGAAATACTATCTATAATTGATGGAACAAGAAATTGAGATTTAGGTATAGCATGTTTCTTAAAACTCAATCTGAACCAATAAAAGAACTAAAAGTCTTGTTATGACTATGTATAAAAATTGCTGTAGGGAGGTAGAAAGTGCTTTAAGTGAGCACAATTATCAACTTTCATCATGGGAAATACATGATGTTTCAATTAGTGGAATATTCACCTTAACTAGAAACAGAGCAGTAAGTGCTAGAAGAAACAGCTAATGGTAGTTAATAGTTGCCTCTGGGACATGGTACGAAGAATGGAAGCGAGTCTGGAAGGGGACCTATTGTGTTCTTTTAAATTTTAGACTAGAAATATTTCAAGACTTCAAAAAAAGTATAGATAATAACATAATAAATATCCAAGTCCACTCTAGATTTATCAAATTTAGTATTTTTTCATGTTTTCTGTAGCTTTTTTAACTTAAAAAAGTTTTTAAAAGATATTTTTCATTAAAAATTAAAATACAATTGAAGAACCCAGTGTACTTCTCTAATCTACCATCTACCCACTTTCTCTAGGTTTAATAACTAGCTTGACATTAGTGTTTCATTCCTGTGAATGTTTTGTTTTTCCCTTCATCGGTATATATTCATAAAATACATAGTGTTTTTTTAACTTTAAATAACTGGTTTGCCATTTTTTCCTGTAACATTATTTCTTTAAGATTTATTAGTGTTGATATATGTAGCTCTAGTCCATTTGGGATTTTTATTTGTTTGATTTTGTTTAGTATAGCATGCTATGACAACTCTACAATTTATTTATTACTCCTTCCATTAACAGACAGTTGAGCCATTTTGAAATCTTCACTATTATAAATAATCATGAATATCCTTATACTTCTAATTATGTATTGATATACATGTGCAAGGATTGTTCTAGGCTATGTAGCTTGTAGTGAGTTGCTAGAGAGTAGGGAATGCACGCCTTCAACTTTACTACATCATGTCAAATTAATTTCTGAAGTAGTGATATTGGTTAAAATTCCTACCAGCAACACATGAGTGTTTCTCTTGCTTCCCAAACTTTCTAACTTTTGGCATTCTCAAACTTTAATTTTGCACACTTGATAAGGTAAAATGGCATAGTTTTCCTTCATTCTGCCTTTACTTGATCATAGTAAGGTAAAACATCTTTTCATATATCTTTTGGACATTTGAGTTTCCTCTTTTATGATTATCCTACTTCTACCATTTGCCCATTTTTCAATTGTGTTGTTTGTGGTTTTGTGGTAATACTTACCTATGAAATACTAATCCTTTGTTGTATATACATAAAAATGTTTTCTAGGTTATCTTTCTACTTTGTGTATGATGTATTTTTATATAGATGTTACGCATTTTAATGTGTTTAAATGTATCAGTCTTTTTTTTAAGGTTTGGAATTTTTGTACCTTAAGAAATCTCTCCCTACCCTGAGGTCATACAAAATTCTCTAATATTGTCTTCTAAAAATTTTAAACTATTTTGTTTTCACATTTAATTATTTAACCCACATGGGAGCTATTTGGGACATAGTGTAAGGTAAAGGTCTAATTTTATCCTTTAAACTGGGTAACCAATTATCTCAGCATCATTTGTTGAACAGGCCAATTTCCTCCCACTGGTTTGTATGTTACCCTTGTCATACCAAGTTTCCATCAGGTGAAAGACGTTGCTAGGCTCTTTGCTCTGCTCCAGTAATTATTTACTTTTTATCATTAAGTCTTCAGAAATACTTATTTTACCACATATTTATATTCACTTCAAAAAATAAATATTAATAAAAATAGAAAATCTAATCATTTTTCACTGTAGAGAATTTTTTCATTTTTCTTTTGAGGTTTTATAAGAAAAAAAAAGCACTTTTGTAAAACCATGTCTGGCTGCTCCACCAAAGCACTACCCAAAGCAAATTACTTTTAGAAATAGTCACAAAATTGTTGAATGCATATGCCTTAGAAAATATATTTTATTTAAAACATCGAGTAAATTACTCAGTAGCATAATCTCCCTTGGTATAAAATAAAATTCATATATGGGAGGTGTTCAGAATCTATTCTTGGAGAGGAGTTAAAAATGGGCTTAAATGCATTTTTCTGGAGCCATTAAGCCTTGCCAGGTAAATAATGTGTGTTTTAAACATCTCTGAATCTATATTTACAGTCCTATGATAAATGGTAATGGCTCCAAAGAGAAACGTTAAGATCTAATGGACATTTAAAACAGCCCCTCAATATGTATTTATGCAAGGGATCCGAAGAGACTCAAAAGCAGTTTAGTTCTATTTGATCAATGGCAATCAATGGTTTTGAAAGATGTAGAATATTTAGAGTCCATATTTAAAACTCCCATAACAAGCAGTCCTACAAGCTTATGGTTATAAATGCTTCTTTGTAGCTTGGGGCAGATGTGGAATTTTGAAAATATCCCATTAACATCAACACCAAAAAAAGGCCAAGAAAATTTAGCACAGAAAAAGATGACATTTCACAATAGTAAAGTTGTGGTACCAAACAAGAAGAGCTGGTGCATCCTTTTTATATCCTCAAATGGGTTTTCATTTTATGTTACCCAGTAGGAGTCATTTTGAAGACAATTTCTTCTGAAAATAAGTTTTGAAGCTTTACTGTTTTTAAAAATTCCATTTTGATTCAGTTTGCACAGGCCTTGGTTTCTATTTCTGTTCTTTTTTCCCTTTAGAACCACTTGTATTTCCATTGCATTGTTTGAATGAAAGAATCGAATCACACCTACTGAGTTCTTTAGATGCACTGGGTATGTGGGGAGGGAGCCATAGAACCAGAATTTGCATCAGATTCTTGGAAAGCCTTTCTTGGCTAAAAGAGTGTCAGGAAACTGTAGGAGACTTTTGGAAGCCACCCAACAATTGCCTATCGACGTATGAAATGAAGTCACCTTGACTGCTTTAGATGTTAGGCCAACTATTCTTACCCTGGAAAAGTTGCTATTTGACATTCCTGATGCATTAAAGTGCAGTCCTGGTGGCTAGTTCATTATCTTGCTGTTTGGCCTCAAAACACCACCTCCCAACACCCAGCCTGGAATAATAGGGACCCTATGCTTTTGCTTCTATGAGACTGGGATATCACTGAGTTCAGCATATGGAATTCCAATTTAACAACGTGTTTCACCCAGAAACTCAAAATTCCATAGCTCCAAATCATCAAGTGTTGTACAATACATCTGTTTCTTTCTTTATTGGTCTTGCAAGTTCTTACAGGCCTTTAACACCAAAAAGTATCTACAGAGACACTGATGTCAAGACAGATGAATATGTATCTCTTACATTATCATTCATGTCCTAAAACCCCATCTAATTCTCTCTGCCATTCACCTCAGTTCGATGCAGCCATTTCTCACAAATCTAGGCAGCCTTCCCATAATCTACAGGTCACTGGGTGAAGTAAAGAAAAATTAGCACTGGTTCATACAATGGATAAGAAGTGAAATCAGATCACTCTTGGCTTATGTATCATTGGACAAATATGCCATATTAGAGCAAAGCATGTGTTATCCCAGAAAACTGGAGTCTGCATAATACAACACATTTTATATTCTACTGTGGCAGAGAATCATAGGAAGAAATCCTAATTCACAGATAGAATACTAATTGACCTGCTCAACTTATCACAATTATATTCAATGTCATTCTTTTTATAGAACATACCAGAGATTATAAAATAGTTCAGGTTGATCATGGTCTGGATCATAAAATCACAATGTAGAAAAATAAATAAATGTGGACCCATAAAGAATAACCCACAGGGACAGTGTGACACAAAATGTACTGGGAAACACATGGAAAGTCTGGAATGAGACACGCAATGACATAAATAGAAAATATGTGGGAAGGCAGCCCCTGAAAAAGTCCTATGGATATGCAGGTGCTTAATTGATGCTCTGGATGGTGGCATAATAAGGAGACATCCTTAGAAGCTAGGAGAAAAAAAAATACATATATATGCAAAGAGGAAACTATGAGGTTCATAGTAGGACACAAAGTGACAAAGGCCAAAAGGAGTGAAAACAAGCACAGATGAGGACCATCTTGTCATAATTGCTCACATTCTACTTTCACACAGAGAGTTGCTTAATAAATTTATATATTTTATACATAAAAATGACTCATCTAGATGTTAAAATGTTATTTATTTATTATTTTATTATTACAGTATTACTGTATTAATAAATTACGCATAAATTTAGGAAATCATACATTATGCATCATTAGAGTGCCTAGTTACTTTATTTTCACCAAATGATGACGAAACTGCTGACTGCTGGGTGTTCTGGCTGGCCAGGCTCTGAGAAGTTGGGAGGTTGGGATACTCAGTCTGGGCATGTTGGGACTTATAGGCTGAGGTGTGGTCACCTGGCAGGGAGATGGGTCAGGCTGAGGTTACTGGACAGTGCAGATACAGGGCTAAGAAAGATGAAAAAGATGAGTAAGGAACACAGTTGCTCACCTCACTTTGCACCAGGCAGGCTACACATAAGGGAGGTGCAGATGGAGGGCAAACTTAGGACAAAAAGTAGTTTTTTGTTGGTAAGACCAATCAGGTTTGGCATCACTGAGAAGCCTGAGAAAAATATGCTATTCTAATACCAGCATGGTCCATCCAGGTCCAACTTGCTAAGTCCATTCTGAGATCACTGCCATTTCTTCTTAAGAAGGGGGTCAGTTAATTTAGGGCTGCTTTCCCAGGGCAGAAGTTGATTTACCTCCCACCCAGAATCTTCCATGACACCCTCATCACTCCTAGTGAAGCATTTCTCTGCACACAGATGACATCCTGGTCACCAGGTCATGAGCAATAATGTGTCACATCAGGGGCCTCTCGGCTTGCATTTGTGAGGGGCAGGCAGTTGCCTTGGAGACAGCACCTGCTCAGGAGGCAAAAGCAATGACTTAGGTCCCCCTGCAATTTTCAGGCCTGTTCACTGGGGGACCCATGACAGCAGGGTCAGTCTGCTTCTCTTCGTGGCAAGAGGTGGCTAAGGGTAGGGACTGTGCCTCGCACTTAGTAGGTATTTAATAAACATTTACTAGATAGCGGAAAGAATGAGTTAGGTATTTAACCTGTGCATTTACTTGCAAAGAGAATGTCCACTGTTGTTTGTGTTCACCTGAGAAAGTCCAAGGCCTGATGTAGCCCAGTTTTATCACTTTAGTTTCTGGGCCTGGAGGCAGCCAGCTCTAGGTAGGCTGTGCTCAGGAAGCCCTCCTGTGGGGTGTGGGTGCAGAGACACCCAGAGCCAGCTGCCTTTAGGCAGAGCTCC
>CM052445.1:52336361-52376850 GCA_028533085.1 Varecia variegata | reverse complement strand
TCATCGTTATTTCTTATAGCTGAGTAATACTCCATGGTATACAGATACCACATTTTACTAATCCATTCATGAATTGATGGACATTTGGGTTGTTTACACCTCTTAGCGATTGTGAATTGTGCTGCTATAAACATTCGGGTACAGGTGTCTTTATTATAGAATGACTTTTGTTCTTCTGGGTAGATGCCCAATAATGGGATTGCTGGATCGAATGGAAGGTCTACTTGCACCTGCTTTATGCTTTGATTTTTTAATTTATTTTTTGATGACACTGCATACTACTTCATTCTATTTTCTTTGGCTGTCTCTTTTGGCCATTTTCAGAATCTTGAGTTATACATTTAGTAGGCCATTTTACATAGTAGGAAAATTGGAATAGTAGACATTGCAATAGTAATACAACCAAGTGATTATTTACTGTGCAATGGGATTTATTCACCTACCTTATCCACCGTTCCTCTTCAAGTGACTGAGAAGCAGCACACAGCAGTCCACAGCACGTGGACTATGGATGTGGGTTCAAATACAGCTCTGCTACCGAGAGCCTTTTCTTTGAGTTATACGTTGGTTTCTTTACATCTTCTCCAGGTTACAAAATGGTAATCATAATAAGCAAGATGATGGAATTTTCCATTTCACTTTAGCACTTCATGTGGATATTCAAATTAAAAAGTGTCTTGAAATGCTTCACCTTAAGTAACCTATTTGACATTTATTGATTGCTCGCTGTCTAAGCCAGCCCAGGCTGCTGTAACAAACTACCATAGACTGAGTGGCTTAAACAACAGCATTTATTTTTCATAGTCTGAAGGCTGGAAGTCTGAGATCAGGGTGCCAACATGTTCGGGTTCTTGGCACAAGCCCTCCTCCTGCTTTATAGACAGCCCCCTTCTTACTATGTCTCCCATAGAGCAAACAGAAATCATCCCTCTCTGGCCTCTTCTTATAAAGGCATTATTCCATTCATGAAGGCTCCACCCTCATGAACTATTTCTATTTACTTCCCAAAGGCCCCACCGCCAAGTACCATCACAATAGGGGTTAGACTTGTGACATATAAATTTGGGGGGGACATGAACATTCAGTCCACAGAGCTTACCATTGGGCAAGCCTCCAGGGATATAAAGATGAGTAAGACACTGTTGGCACTCAGAAAATAATACTCCAAAATGAAGACCTCAGAAGCAGCCTCAAAAGCAAAAAGTTTTTCTCTGACCTTCTCCTGCCCTCCTGTCTCTCCATCCCATTCTTCCCCAAGTCTAGCCATAGAAGCTAGAATCCCTCTTCCCCAAGGCAGGTCCTAGAAACCACAACCCCTTTTCCCCAAAGCCATCCATAAAACCTTAAGATATTACTCTTACTTTTCCTCTGCCTTTATGTGTAAAAACTGGCCTTAAAAAATTCTCTGACCTACCTTGCCTGACTGCAGATCATAAGACCCCCATTCCAGGGAGAGTCTTGTCCCGTACCCAGAAGGAAGGAATGAAGAGGCCAAGAAGAATCTAGACAGACAGGCCTTGTTGGTTTTCCCCATACAGTCTCTTAGCATTAAATCGTACACTTTTTGTACAATCATATTTCTACATATTTCTGTCCATACTTTGTTGAACCTAAGCATAAGAATGGACAATTTCCCCTGTATCTTTGGTCTTCATTCTGAAAGCTCCCATAAATTTGTATGCCTTTTCTCCTGTTAATCTGTCTTTTATGACTTGATTTTTCAGTGAACCTTCAGAGGGCAAAGGGGAAGCTTTCCCTTGTCCCCTATAACACAATTCCTAAACTCAAAGAAATGGGGTGTGTGTGTGTGTGTGTGTGTGTGCATGCCTGTTGAGTGTGAGAAAGGAACATAAAAGGGAGAGAGAGAAGAAAAGAAACAAAAAGAGAGTGTTCAGGAATAGGATGGGGAGAGGGGTATCCAAAATTCATTTTTTCTTCTATCTTTTCTTCCATCCTATTAACAATCAAACAGCATTTATTTTGCAACATCACCTTGCCATTCCTTTGTCCCCCATTGACGGGCTTATCATTTTGCATCTTCTCCACAATATGCTGTGCCAGAGAAGTGCCCCACAGATGAGCTGAAGAGAACTGGGTTCCTCCCAGCCCAGTTGGCATGGCCTGGCCGGGATCCTTGGCATGTTCTTCCTCTGTGGACCCACGTTTCCCTGGAGCAAATTAGGTCTCAGGCTGTGCATGAGGGCTGCTTAGTTATGTAGAGGCCTGGCCTATATATACAAAGAGGACTGGGGCTCTATGACGGGGAGAAAGAGAGAGGACGGTAGCACGGGTGATGAGAAATAGGTGAAAGATGTGGTAGGCAAATTGAATGTTATTGATTTCATACGTCAATATTTTCTGACCTTCCTCTGTGAGACAATTGGCCTGGCAGAGGCCAAAGAGACTAGGGTATTCTCAAGTTGGACTATCTACACTTTGGAAAATCAGAATGTTAATATTGAAAATTCCATGATACATGCTATAGATCCAAGGTCCAGATTTTCACATGGTCTTGTATTTTTCAGAAACCTAATCCATAGCTACTAGCCACACTGAAATAATTATGGAAAAAGAGTAAGGTGGCTTGTAACTGCAATGTTTATTCATTTTCCACAAACATACTGTGAAGTTGAGAACGCACGAACGAGAGTCCCAGAATGATTTCTGGCTGCTGTTTTCTTGAACCCATGACACCAGCAGTTAGTGCTTTTCTGCAGGATGGTTGAAAGGTGCACAAATCCAATATGCCCAGGAGCTATTGCATTAGATTTCCTAACTTTAAAGCCCATCTGGTATGCCCCTATTCCTTTGCAACTCTTATTGACTGGCGCCAATTATGCCATCAGCAAACAGTTCTTCATTTAGATCATTAATGGTCAATAGAGGGTCTGTGATGGTTCACGATTAATTTTTCATTCAGAGGACTGGTGTTGAATATTTTTCCTTTGTTTTATTGCATGCTTCGCTTGGCTCTCTATGGGGAAAGGAAGAAGAGTGTGAAATACACAAATCCCAGATTCTTCCTCCATTCTTCCTACATGTACATGAGCCTAGGATTGCCAAGGCATCTTTATATGAGCTGAGCACACACACTGCAAAAGAGAAAATATCTGGTGTATACTGTATACGGCTCCCAGTGCACATATGCAAAGGCCAGAAGGAAGTGCAATCAACATGAACACTGCCACCATCTCTGCCTCAGTGGTTCTCCAGTGTCAGTCCTTGGACTTGGGCCTGGCTGGATGCCTCAAAAAGTCATGGGAAGGCTTCAAGATGCAGATTCATGGGTCTCACCTCTAGATATAGTGATACAGTAGGTCTGGAGTAGAGCCTAGAAATGGGTGTGTGTGTGTGTGTGTGTGTGTGTGTGTGTGTAGTCATCTTTAAATATTATTTTTTTAAAAATATTTGTTTGTGGGAGACACAGAATGTTGGATAGGGGATGGCAGGAGGCGACAGACTGTGGGGGGCAATGGTCAGTTCTACCTTTCTTGCCCTGAGAAACTTGGCTCTCCCAAACTCATATAATCCCTTCAGGAAAACCAACGCCCTGTAGTCAAATAGGCCCAACATCCTGGGATGAGAGTTACTTGACCACTAGTTGTCATCAAAGCCTGCCTCTTGGAAGCCCAACTACTACCCCAAGTAATCATCACCTGTACTTCTTAAACCACATAGCACTTTCCCTGGTAAATATACAATTTTTCCTTGCTGTTACATTTTCAATGATGTTTCAGCTTCCGGAGATTCTTTTCATGCCTTTTGTTTGGAGACTCAGGCCACACTAACAGCTCTGCCTGCTCCTCAGTCCATCGCTGGGAGTAACACATGACCCCGAACACAGCTTTCAGGAGCTGCCTGGTCACTTCTGGGGAATGTGATCTTGGGGTGAAGAGGAGTATGCTCGTTTCCTGTTTGCTCTTTGGGGATAGATATATTTTAAAAGTAAAGGGAACAGGTAGAAATGGTTTCACTACTTACAAAGAAGTAAAAAGATAACTCAAGATTACGTTTTGTGGTAAGTATGGTGAAGAAGGAGCCAATGGATTATTCCAAAACAAAAGATCAGATGAGCCTGGACTTGACAAACCTTGGTAATAAAAGTGAAACTGGCCTTTATAAAATTAATAAAAGGCCACAAGGCTTCAACTGTGGTAGGGAAACATATATATAACCAGCCATTGTTCTTGAGCTTGCTCTCCTATAATTGCTTATTATTAAGGAGTTGTATAGCTGATAGTCGTAAAGATTCTCAGCTTTCTTCATTGCTCCCATAGACATCACCTTTGTGAACCTAAGGCTAGGTTTTGAGATATCTCCCAGGCCCTGCATTGTGGTGGAACAGCTGACCCACACAGACCAGTGGCCCATACCAAGGAACTTACTCAACTGGTCTTCTGACTCCCTTGTGCTGAGCTGACTCAGCATAAGAAGACAACTCTACACCCCTTTGATTCCACCCCAAACCCAATCAATCAGCAAGCTCAATTGCCTAGCCCTTTGCCCACCAAACTATCTTTAAAAACCCTTTCTCCCAAATTCTCAGGGAGACAGATTTTAGAAATTCATCCCATCTCCTTGCATGGTGCCTGTGATATTAAACTCTTTCTCTGCTGTAACCCCTGCCAACTCAGTATATTGGCTTCCTCTTGAGCAGTGGGAAATGAACCTGATTGGGCTGTAACAAAAATAAAGGATATTCAGATATCTAGGAGGAAAAGAAAGCGAGAGGCAATGAGAAGTGTCTGTCTCTGTTACCTTCCCTTGGGTAAAATAAGCAAAAGTTTAGTGATGTAACCCACAGCTGGAGATTCAGTGAGACCAGAGTCCCCTGTGCAGGAGTGCAGAGGCCAGCGGAGCGGGTAGATGGAGCCCGCACAGGCTGCATGGAGAGAGCAGCCCCTGACCGCCTTGGGACTGATGAGAGAGTATGCTTTTTCATGCCTATTAGGTTCCCCTTGTGCTGCAGACCAGGGCTTGCTTTGGAAAGGAATGCACAAAGCAACCTCCGAGGATGTGAAGCATGGAGAGGACAGTGCAGCTTGAGCCACAAACCACCCACCTTCGAGTTTCACACCTGGCCCCATGAAAGGGCCATCCACATTTGGGTAAGACGGAGGAACAGAAACAGTGAGAGGCTGGGTGGCCCAGTGAGTCCCAGCATCTTTTTTTGCAGCACGCTTATACAATTTCTGATTTCCAACACTGCCAGAAAGAGAAATATGTCAAAATGCACCATCTTATGAATGATATCACCTGGAAGAATTTGAGTAAAAATCACATTGACAGAAGAGTTAACCCGACTCATACTATTTTACCTTTCTAAAAGTTATACTTACTTTTGTTCATGTGCGATTTATAAAGTCCCAGGAGACTGGGGAAGAGGGAGGAATGATCAGGCAAAACAGTGAAACTATTCTGTCTGATACCATAATGGTAGATACATGTTATTACATATTTGTCCAAACCCATAGAATGTGCAACACCAAGAGGGAGCCTCAAGGTGAACTGGGACTCTGGGTGATGGTGCTGTGCCCATGTGGGCTCATCCACTGTGGCAAATGTACCACTCTGGTGGGAGATGCCAGCAGCAAGGGAGGCTACACATGCATGGGGGCAGGACATATATGGGGCATCTCTGCACTTTCTGCTCAGTTTGTCTGGGAACCTAAAACTGCTCTAAAAATAAAGTTTATTTTTTTATTTTTTATTTCAGTATATTACAGGGGTACAAATGTTTAGGTTACATATATTGCCTTCGCCCCACTGGAGTCAGAGCTTCAAGTGTGTCCATCCCTCAGATAGTGCACGCTGCACCCATTAGGTGTGAATATACCCATCCCCTCCTAGAGTCTCTTAACAAAGTGATCTCACTTAAATGGTTTCTGAAAAGAGACCAAAGAGCTCCCTCATGGAATCTGAATCCCTGGCAACCTGGACCCTTAACAGCTCCCTGCATCCCTGCTAGAGAACTCAAGTTGCCTCTAAAGCATAGTTGCAGGCTCAGACATTTAGGAACCTGGGTGAATTTCTCCTCCTTCCAGTCCTCTGACTCCATCTCCCTGTGGCCCAGTGTTCCAGGTCTCAGAGTTTTTGTCCCGCTCCCTCATATACCTGGCTTCCCCTCCGCTAAGCTCTGTGAGACCAGCCTGGGCCTGGTTTCCTACTCTTCAGTCCAGACTTCTAGAGCAACATCTCAATTCCAATATAGAATTTTAAACATTGCTTCTATATAAATTCAGCAATCTTAATTTCTGATTTTTGCTCCTCATCAAATAACTTATTAATCTATAATTATGTTCCCAATTGAGGCATCCACATACATGTGGCTGATCTAACTACTGCAGGGTGTTTAGGGCAGACTACGTGCTATCCAGACCAGTTCCACATTATGTGGGGAGAACAAAAAGACTTCCAGGTTGAGACTTATGCTAGAGACAGGGCATGGCACTAGAGGAATGTCAGGTGCAGAATTCCATCTGCTCTGCCCTAGGTTGTCTATAAGTTGACCAGAGACAGGGCTCACTATCTGCTGATATTATGACTCACTGATCTCTATTTGCTTTGGGGCAAATTATGGAGCTGCCTGAGATATTGGGGTTAATTAGGAAGTGCTTGTCTGGGACTACTTTGGGGGCAAGGACAAATAGCAACATGTTTAAGCCAAGCTCTTATAAGACAGAAGATAACTAGAATCCTTAGTAAAGTGCCCCAGTAGTAAAATAAGTAATCCCAACAAACCTAGCAAACTGAACATAATGGAGCGATTGTCAGTAAGGAGTGGTAGCAATGATGCCTGCGAATTTACTGCATTCTCTTTGTTATTCCCACTTTAGACATATGAAAATATTTGCAGCAATTTTATGCTGAACAAAAAGCAAGCGCTCAATCAGGCTAAGTGCCTCTGATGAGAGCACAACATTATTTTCATTCTCCATTTTTAATTAGGATGCACGAGAAAATTACAGGTTGCTTCCTCTTCTCACAACCTTAACAAATGCAGATGAGCAGCAGAGCTGCTTCTCCGGTTAACACTAAAAGTTCTGAGTACAATTGGTTAAATACAGTTCTTAAGCAAGCTGAGTAAAAGCATCAATGATGGGTAATGCCAATGTCAATAGATCATTTAGAAAAGTTAGTCTTTAGTGGAAGCTATCTCATAGATACACATGGTTTGCTTCTTAGAAGCAAACACTCTTCCTGGTAACACAGCTTTTTCTGCTCAGTATTAAAGTTTGATTTTAAAGTTAATGTAAACAATTCATAGAGTACATATGTCCAACATACAGGACTATTTTAGATCTCCAAGAGACTGGGCTTGGGAAATCGTATAGGTCCATCATTTTATTAGACAAAGAAAGAAATCTTAGAGTAGTTCAATGGGCTAGCCCAAAGTTACAGAGCAGAAAAAAACAACAATAATAACACCTTATGCTTTATTAACTTCTATAGTTTAAAAACACTTTGAAGTGTATTATTTCTGCTGTGGAAATTGAGGCTTACAGAATTTAATTGACTTGACCATGTCACCTAATCCCTTCATTTCTCACCCCCTTTGCTCATGTCCTGCTCTGCTAAGATGCCTTGTGAGCTTGAATATTCATAGTATTTCATGTGAGATATTTAAAAACTCCTTAAAGAGGTTTAAATCCAATGATCTTACTTTTCTTTCTCTTGGACATTTTTCTGAAATTAAAAGATTGCACCCTCCAAAGTTCCCTCTTTCTGTGCATACAATCAATCAATTCATTTTGTGTGTTTGCAATAGAGAAATGGACAGTGAGCTTTATACAGCTGTGCTGATGCCCAAGGTAGTACCAGCAAGAGAGGAGTGGGTGATCCTCACCGTACCCCAGTAGTTTCGACATTAGACTTTAAAAGCATGGTAAAAATAGGTTATTGCTTAATGTTATTCATTTGGCTCATTTGCATACTCATTGATAGTATTTCCTTTAAAAAAAATGCCAACTGAACTACACAAACATATTGTCCCCAAAGTTCCACTCTGGATATGGGACAGCCACAGTGGTTTGTTGGTAAAAAACCCAAAGATTATGAATAAAGGCAGGGAAATCACTACAGAAAAACCAGATTCGTTTTGCATTGTCTTACTGGGATGGCCACAAACAGCTCTTGACATAAGGGGAGTGGATGACATCCTCTTTAATGGTCACTTCTACATCTATGATTTTTCCCCACAACTAAAATGGAACAACAACAAGACAATGTTGCCTCTAACTGACCTCACCTATATATTTAATTCCATAAGTGTTGCACAGCCATCCTACTGTTTACCTCCTTCTCCTCCTCCTCCTCCTCCTCCTTACATCCTCTTTCAGCCCATCAGCCTTCACCCAGCCTCTATCTTTACACCTGCTGTATATGCTATACAATGTTTCTTTGAGCTACCTTTATTTATAAGTCATTTCTTGCATCTTTTTTGTCTCCCTCATTAAATGATAAAAAATTTGGCTATTGGAACATTTTTTAAAGCCCACTAAGTACACAGTATACATCAGAGTGCTCTGAGTATTAAATTTTGACTCATTTTCATTCCCAGCTCTGTGAACTCCATAATGTTGAATTTGATTTCTGTGCCCAGGGGGAAAAAAAAATCTAAGGCACGTTAAATACGTATATTTAACCACTTCCAATAGTTATTTAAAATCCAGCCTTTTCTAATTTTATTCTTAAATACCATAATTAGGATCTGTCTATACAGAATGTAGAATCTCAATGAGCTACCGCATTATTCGATTAGTCATTCTCTACATCTTCAGACCAGTAATTAACATTTCACCTGTCTCAAATTGAGCATAGTGCCTCAGATGAAATGAAAACAAAGTGAAAGCCTGGTTTTAATAATACACCGTGCCAGTTGTCATTATAGAAATGTTGTGACTTTGGTAAGTATAGTACTTCTTTTGTTAGATGATAATTCTGATTGATAGATCAACCCAACTATTTAAAATAGATGATTATTATCCAACATGTTTCTTCTCCCAAAATCAGCTAAAAAAATTGTTCTGCTTATGAAGATGATCAAAACAACTCCTTGAATAAACCCTACACCCTTAAACTGTGACGCTGTTACTCTGAGATCAGTCTCCACTGGCTGAAATGTCGCTTCCGGTGAACTAAATGAGACCCGGATGTCCCAATGCCCTTGCCCTACATGAGTAAGGAGTTTACACTCATTAAGTCATTATCGAGCCTAAGGATTAAATCTAGTGAAATAAGAGTGAATCATTCACTGTAGGGGAAGTGTGCCATCTATTTTAGGCCAGAAGGAAACAATTTTGCAAATGACCTTTTCCAGTGCGACAGGCAGTCCCTTTGGAGCCAGGGGGAATTAAGGCCTATTTCTCCTTGCGGCAGAGGTGGATAATATTTCCTCCTCTCCCACACAGACCTGGATTCAGTCAAATGACAAGAAAAGGCCTTAACTTACTTCTTTTAGCATGAAGACTAACAGATTAGTTAAGTTTTCATATATAAGATAAAAATCAACATCCACAAAAATGTCAACAACAGACATGATGGCTGTTCACATAAAAAAAAATTTAAAAGGAATAATGTAAAGCTTTGCACATAAACAAGCAAGCACAAAATAAATGCTCAGGTCCTGAGCAAGGGAGAGATATTTTAGGACCACACAAATGAAAAACATTTTAGGGGCCTAAACTGCCAAAAAATTCAAGGGGATTCCACAAAACTAGTGTCACCAAAAAGGCTAATGAAGTTTTAGCCCATCATTCAGTAGAAATGAAGGATTTTTACAGAATTATGAAATAAACTTGCACTATTTAGCACTGATTAGGCTATATGTGGTATTTTGTGTTTGCTTTTATGTATCACTTTTCATTTTTTTTTTTTAAATTTCAGAATATTATGGGGGTACAAACATTTTGGTTACATATAATGACTTGCACTTTTAAAAGTAAAAAACCATATTACACCAGTCTCTGGAAAATATTAGAGAATAATATAAAAACACGCCAAAGACAAAGGGAATAACTATCATCCCCACCACTGAAAGATAACCATTAGCTAGTAGAATTTTGGGTTCAAAACAATTTTCCCTTACCCTTTTAGTGTAAAGGCATTGTAGCATTGTCTTTAAGCATGCATTGTTGTTTATCAGGACATCCTTCAGAGGTGAGCTGCACTTTTGATAAAATTTTCTATCTGGAAATTTTTAGGATATTTTCTTTATTTTTAGTGTTCTGAAATTTCACACTGATATATCTAGCTGTAGATGTTTTCTTATTCATTCTCTTCAATACTTAGTAGAAATCAACTGGAAAGATCTTGTCCCCTTCAGCTCTAAAAATTTTCTTGTGTTGTCTCTTTTCTAGTTTCTCCTTCCATATTTTCTCTCACACATTCCCACCTGCAATGTGTGAGAATGATAATGACAACTTCAACAAGTGGAGACTGTCCATCACAAAGAATAGCATTAGAAGATGCCTTATATTCAGAAAAACTAGGGATGATTGACCTGGAGAACGCTTGGGTGCTACATGAAAGTAGTTTTAATATTTTGCCTCAAAGAAGTCAACTAGAACCAATGAGAAGAATCTAATGAGAGAGTGTTGGCTTTTTTGTTGATTTGTTTTGCTGGCCAATGTAAGGAAGAACATTACATAAAAAATAATTTTTAAAAAATCTACAAGAATATTCTTAGATGAAATGAGCTTTCTCATCACTAGATATGTTCAATCACTTAGCTAGTATGCTATCAAGCATCAAATAGCTGGAACGTTTGGACCAAAAGATTTTTAAGGACACTTTCAACCCTGAGCTTCTATATGTCTGTGTTTCTGTGAATGTTAGTGTGTGTGTAGGTGTGTGTGGGTGTATGTGTGTACCCATGTTTTGAGACATCAAGTTTTGTTGGTTATTCACACCCCCATAAAATTTAAAACTATGAACAGGAAAAAAATATATAAGTGTCTGCAGATATGAGAAGATATGACCACTCAAACTCAGCTGCCTTTAGAGTTTGAGGTCTGCAGGTTATAAACAGTTGCTGAGAGCAACAGCTAATGTGAATTAAGAGTCAAAACTGGACCCATGTAACTTTAATTTAAAGACGAGTCTCTGTGACAAGGCTAGAGCCAATTCCCAAATGAAAGATGTTCAGAGATTGAGAATGTGGATATGAAAGTGTTCCACTCTGGCTTTAACCTTCGTGAAGAATAGTCTCACACCACTCTGTCTAATTTCCCACTGGGTTCTGCTTATAGTCAATCATCATTTTACCATGAGAATAAATAGCTGAAACAATTTGGATTATGCAGTAACATCAATGCAACTATAAAGAATCTGGCAAAGTTAAAAAATAATGGCATAGCAAAGTCATGTACACCAGACATTAGAGAAGGTTGTTCCATATTCAATGATGATCTTGGGATCCATGTGTATATTTTCATTAAAATCAGGTAAAACAGCACAATCAGCACTTTTTACCCATCATGTGTATAGTAGAGAAAGCAGCCTTAGCTACCTAAAGAGAAGTAACAGAAGAAGGGTGAGTTTCATCATAGAGAACTAAAATGAAAGTGTGACTTGGGGTTGTACATGAACATCAACCCCTGGGGGTCACTGTACCTGAGTATGAAACTTAAGTTCTCAAATGAGGATCATAATTTAGCCACAAATGGCCTTTTCAAACAAAACTTACTATGTGAGCTTGGTAAAATATAAACTGTACAATGTCCCTCAAATAGCACATTAGAAAATGCACCAATCTAACAACATATTTTCTACTACACAGTAATTTTTGATAGTAGCAATTGGATTTGTTTAATTCTGAATGCAAGACATAAGAGGATAAATAAAACACAAAAGAATTAATAGAAGACCAAAATTAGCAAACAAGTGAATGGAAAAATATACATTTTTTTGACAAATTCGACCAATAATAGCTATTCCAGAAAAAGAAAAGAAATGAAAAATGAACAACTGTTATTCTATGAAGCTTTATTAATATTCATATAGAAATAAATGCTGCTGAATCATCCAGTATGGAATCTTAATGTAGTTTAATTATTTTCATCTTCAGGCTTTGCACAAGCCCCCTGAAAGCAATCTGTGATTAAGGTTCCCAACAGATTTGGGAATATAATAGTGGCAAGTGTCCTTGAATATATAGTCAGTTCTCTGTATCTGTGGGTTCCACATCTGTGGATTCAACCAACCACAGATTGAAAGTATTTGGAAAAAATGCATCTGTACTGAACATGTGCAGACTTTTTTCTTGTTATCATTCCCTAAACAATATAGTATAACAGCTACTTACATAGCATTTTCATTGCATTAGGTGTTATAAGTAATCTAGAGATGATTTAAAGTATATGGGAACACGTGTACCAGGGACTTGAGCATCTGCAGATTTTGGTATTCAAGGAAGATCCTGTAGCCAATTCCCCATGGATCTCAAGGGATGAATGTCCTATGAAATCAGCAAGGCCCCCAAAGCTACATAATTCTACAGAAATGAAGAAATTATTTCTTTCCTAGAAATACTTCTTGTTTGAATGAATCTAAACATTTCAATCTTACCTAATTACCAAGTGATCAATCTTCAACATTCTAAGATTAGTCTTTCACTTAGTCATAACTAACATGATTTAGTTATAGCAGCTGGAGTGTAAGTACAGTACACTATATTTAGGCTTAGGCTCCAGTTTGAATGCTATTTCTCTCACTTGCAAGTTGTGAGTCACTGTTTTTTTTACTGTAGAATGGGCACACTGATACCTACCTAATAGTGATTAATTGGCATAAGAGTTAAATGGGATAAAATAGTGCTTTGATTAAGAACTAGCTAGCAGCAAGTATTCATTTAAGAGTTCATTTCTTTAGGGTACGCATCCACTAAATTTGCTATTTCTCCATGCTGAGTGAGTGCTCAGGTTGTTCCAATGATGTAGGATGAGTCAAGGAAAAGGAAGCAAAGAGAAAGGAAGGGGGGAAAAGGAAAAAAAGAGAAAAGAAAAAAAAAAAGCAAGGAAAAGGAAAAAAAGAAAAAGAAAAGAAAAGAAAGGAAAGAAGAACTGCTCAGAGTTGTCTGAGCTGGCTAACCATCTCTCAAAATGGGCTGGGCCAATGTTGCCATCTTACAAAGTCAAAAACCGAAATTATAATCTTTATTTAAATTCCAACCACTTGCCCTGCCCTTCTGTTCTCCTCTGTAAATGACTGCCAGTGGTAAGAAAAGATACAACAGGGTTCTTCCAACTGGTCAACACTTTCGAGAGACTATGAAATTCAAATGCATGAGGGCTAGAGACATATGGAAGCTGACTATTATCTTCTAACACAGCAGTTTAAATCCCTTATCTCCAGTAGCCTGTCACCAGAGCAATCATTTACACATGGCCCTCTGACAACGTATCAATCATGAGGCAGCTGCAAATTAAATATTTTGGCTGAAAACACCCCCTCCTTATGTCAGGACACATTAATTTGAAATAAACATTTTGCCGAGATGTGAAATGAAGCAGATCCATTAAAGGCTACTAGTCATGTGTGTTGATTTATTACTTTCTGCTGTGGTATTTGCCGTCGTGTAGACATAGCAATAGTTGACCAGAAGGATTCTCTTTGGAACAGGGAGTGAACTGGAAAGCACTGGGCCTGCTGTGTGCCAAGGCCTGTGCTGGACACTTGACTTTTTATATTTCTCTATCAGAATTGATTAGGTAGGCATTTGTTCCCAACATAGGGATTGAACATTTTTTAAACTATCATAGCTGAGCAGTGACAAAAAGAAGAATAAAAGCCATATTTAGATTATTTTCTTATATCTCCTGGGTGTGTTCATTTCACAAGTGATAAGACAGACCTTCCTCTGTGATCAGAATGGATTTTCTTATTTCCCTACCCCTAGGTAGTTTCCATGCAAAGTAATGAGTACTGCACTGAGGCACTTTTATGAAAAGTGATCAAAAACTTCATTTCACCAATTTTAGAAGTCCTTGACAGTGCTTGAAGGGTAATCTCTGTCCAGGCACATAGAGGTAAATATTACAAGGTTCAGAGTCAAGAATACTTCCTTGGCATTCATTCCCTCCTTGCCTGGGAGATGACTGATCTCAGATGATCCATGCAGGTCCTGGGGCACACACTAGAGAGGTCTGTGTTGTATTTATAACATATCCCATTATCTGGTTTCAAATACCAAGTCAGGAGAGAGTCATGCAATAGTGTCTAGAAAAGCTTTTGTTATGAAAACTCAAAATACCAATCTATCACACAAAGATGACTTGATTGCATTTGGAATAGTAAATCATACACAGCATACTATGTCTGCATATAAATTATAACCTGAGTAATGAAACCAAATGTTCTCATCTTCTTGCACTTTTGCCTACGGTTTGCAGTCCATCAGTTCTTTGTTTCCAGTATTTTTTAAATGATAATTTTTTCCTTGAAGTTTCTATTTCATTTAATTCAAAAATTCATTCATGCTTTTAAACCTACTAGTGCATGGATGGGATGGTATGAAACCCCCTTGTAAGGACTGAAGACAGTCCAATACCTCAAACCCAGGCCTTAGCTCTGTTCAGTCCTTAGAAGGTGATTCCTGTGCCAGCATTCATCATGGCTTTTCTTCACTGCAATTTAAAACATGAGCATTTAAAGAACACCTAGGGCCTTCTTCAAAATGGGCCAATCTTTCCTACTTGTACCCCTCTGCTGTGAATCTCCCACCAGTCTACAATGTAGCAAAGTTATCGATGTTAATACAACATCAAAACGGGACACTGCGTAGTAGAATAAAAAAGGAGCTGCCAGTGGCCCGCATCACACAAATTAATATATTTCTTGACAAACAAACTTCAGGATGCTGAATAAAGAAAGAATAGCCGACGGAGCAGCCTCCCTCTTTTATTCGTATCTGTCTCTAAAAGGCAACCACAAGTTGTCCTGTATTTCCTTAATGCTTGTGAAGTAAGTGTTCCTATTTCCATATATCAATCAACTACAAAATTACCAAAAAAGAAAAAATCAAAAATTTCAAACACAGTTGGTGATCCTGATGACCACGCAACAAATTAACACATTTTTTGGAGACCCTCTTATTATGTATAAGCCATGAATGTGTGCCTGTCCTTTTTTTTACTGGTAATACAGTTGGGGTTATGGGGCATCTGCATAAACTATACCAGAATATGGTGTATCATAAATGTTAAATTTGCTACAGATCAATATTTTAGGAGTTTGGATGGGGACAAGATATGGAAAACAGAGAACAGCCTGGACTTTATTGTCCCCCAAATTTGGATTTAAATTCTAGTTCTTCCACTTACTAGCTGTATAGAGGTTAGTGGTACCCACCTTCCAGGCCCCTAACGAGGATTGGAAGTGGTAGTAATTTGCTGGGTGCTGATTTTGTACACTGTACTAACCTTTATAGACACCATTTCATGTAATCCTTAGAACATTCCTGTGAAGATTGTACTTGATATGTTCATTTTATAGACAATGAAGCTAGGACTCAGAGAAGTTAAATAACTTGCCCCAAGTCACATGATGGTTCAGCAGCAGAACACAGTGAGACCACAAAGCATGAGTCAATATCCACTGCACTACATCGTCTCACCAATGGTTTTCTAGCCAAATACATGGTGCCTAGCACAGGGCCCACAAACAGGTACTCCACAGATGGTGCCTCTTTGGATGGGGCTGATAGGAAAGGCGTCAAAGAGCACAGGAATTCAGCTGGATTTTGAAGCATAAGCAAGATTCAAACAAGCAGCAGTGAGGAGGATGATCAAAATGAGGGGCCCTGGGTCAGGGAGGACTGGCAACACATGGTTAGTATACCTAAGCTGACCACGGTGGCCAGACAGAGGATATATCCCTTTGCAGGGTGATAGGCCGCTTATTTAATGAAGATTATAAATATATTCCATCATGCTAAATAGGTCACCTTAGAGGAGAAGGAGTTCCCACACAACTGACAGATTCATAAGTTCAAGAAAAACTCATTAACGAAAACACTCTTAAATTTAGAGGCTGTGAATTTGACAGCTGAGGGGGTTAGAATAAACCTCTATATCAAGTGAGCATCTTGTCTCTATTCTTCCTTCAGCACAATCCTTCATAAGACCTGGGAAGGTGCAGGCAGCAATTAAAAGCAGAAGGAAGAAAGCGCTCTTCGCCTGCTGTCCTTTGGATCCCAGGCTCAACTAATCCTGCCTTTTCAAGCTACCAGCTAGAGGAAGTCACGTAAATCACAAATATCAAAATCCATTTAAAAAAATAAAACAAATTCATAAAAGCACAGCATCCAGTGGGGCTCCCTCAGCCTAGCTTAGTGCCACCAAGGGGAGGTTTGAAAGGCATTGGTTGGCAAATTTGGAGCCAAAGTTAGTGAATTCCTTTCATAGATTTATGTATTGCCAAAATTATGCAAATGAAGACTAAAGCAGCGTTTGTCTCACTCATTGTGTTAGCCAGGTTTTAGTGAGACATTGCAGTGTGTCAGTCGTATGCCTCATGGGCTTTTTCGTCTCCATTTGTCTATATGCCTAGAAGGACGGAGGGTCTCAATTTTGACAACCCCCTAAACTTTGGCTACTCTATTCCCAGTGCCACCCCCCACCACGCCTGCCCTCATCCACGATAACACTCAGATACATCTCTTATCCAGCCTGTAGTGTGTACTGCCTCCCAGATTGATGTGCACACCACCAGATCATTTTAGAGATGGAAAGTGCTTCCAATTTTTCAGAGATTGGCTGATATGTGAGTTGGAAATATGTAATCATTTCTGCCCTTCATTTCCTACAAATCTAAGATACCAAAGTGAGCTCAACTGTGAGCATGTTTAGAGACATTCTGCATATTGTAGTCATTCTTTAAATTCACCCTGTCTAGATGTGTTACAAACATAAGTTGCCCAAATTCAAAGTAATTGACTTTCAGCCAACTGTGACCAAATCACACGCAAAAAAGAACATACCATGTGTTATAGCACAAAAACCCATCCCAAACTCAGAAGTTTCCACCGCAAGAAAACTTTTAATAGCCTGCCTTGAAACCACACAAATCTTCTGCTGGGGAAAAAATAATTTATTCACTGGGGGTGGAGAGTGTAAATCTGTCTCGCTGCACAGATTATTTTTAACAGAAGTATTTTGTATGTTTGTTATACTGAAAATATTCACAAAATGAACATTTTGCCATCATATTTGTAAAAAAAAATAAAGGTTCTTCTGGCTTTTTCAGTATATATTTGGTATTTGCTCAGTATTTCTTTAATACAAAGGGAGGTAAGGGAGCCTGAGGAAAGGGAGAAACAAGCATGCACCAATTAAATTTCACTTTTATCTCCAGTGGTTATTAAATACCAAAACCCACATTTTAATATATGTCTGATTATTACATGCATCAGACTGTACAATGGGGAATAGCATGAAAAGTAACTGTAGACTATCAATGCATAATAAAATGTATCTGAAACATATAGCTGTGAATCTCATCCCTCTTCACCAAAGTTATACAGGGTTATCTTCTAAGGCTCCTTCTACAATGGGGAAAGGAAGCTCCATAGCTGTACAGGGACCATGATTAAAGGACTGGTACAAACAAATGACATTTGAACTTTTCTTGACCTTAAGAGTACTTGCTTTATCAGTAACCCTTTCTATTTTAAAATTTAGCTGCATAGATCACGAACTTCTTGACAAAGGGCTATCTTCATCATTCAGTGTCTTAAGGATGGTAATATCATTAGATGCACTAAATTCAAACAACAATAATTAAAAAATGATGATCAGAACTTCTCACACGAGCCTAGCCAACACAAGATAGAACACTGGAACCACTGAATAGGTTCAGTTACCTTGCATTCAACAGAAACTACAATAACTCAAGACATTTTTTAGATGGCTTTGGCCTCTGAGCTGTACTAAGCACCATTTCAGCCCTATTTACAAAGGTAATAAACTATAATTATTAAGGGGGAATAAAGACATTGCTGTGAAATAAACCACAATCTGGTCTTCACATCAATAAAAATATCTTTTCACTTGTGACAGTTATTTTCTTGACTTGAAAGGTCATCATTTGCTTGAATAAATAGGCGAAGAGGAAGCTTTTCAAGCGGTGTTTGTAAGGAAAATGAGACCCCAAATTGGAGGAGACATGAATGGTAATGAGAAAGTGTGATGATGAGTTGTGTGCAACTGCAGGCAAATGCCTTCCTCCCTGTATGAAAATTTAACGATGGGTTACTTTTCCAGTGAAAAAGTAATAACTTAGGTGAATAAAGTTGTACACTCCAAAAATGAAATTATTTTCAGTTTTAAAATATAACCCCAAAGCTATATACCTGTGATTTTGCCTGTCACTGTCATTAAGTGAGCATCTAAAATGCATTTTGAACATCTCATTCTCTGAATTACTCTCTGGCCCTTATGATTTGGTGGGGGATCTAAGCAACATGACAGGAATGTGCATCACATTTCTCAGCTCCTCGGAAGTTTCGGGGAATTATTCTAGGCAAATGAGGGAAAACAGGAATGAAATGCAGTTGCTGTTCTCTCTCCCATTGTGTGTCTGTGTTTAAGAGATGATATATTATCCCCTCGACATATAATTCTCCTTCTTTTCCCTTTTAGTCTCACCATGAAAGAAGTACACTGTTGTTGTGTGGACATAACACATTTACATCACATTCCTGTAGAATGGAACATTCCAGCTACATGATGCCTCAGATTTGTTGATGCTCAATATATGTTCATTGAATTAGTGAATTAATGTCATGTTTATTCTCTATGTAGTATCTAACACAAATACATGATGGTGGTATGAAACCTGACCCACCACACAAATGATGGATCAGAACCATAGATATGTGCTTATGATACAAACTTGAGTATGGCAGCAAAATATAATGTGGACTTTGATCTTTCATATTTCCACGCCAAATATTTAAGAGTTAATACTCCTTCCACAATCAGTAGTCCTATTTCTATCTTTTATATGACAAAAAAATGAGGCAATAAGAGAAATAAACTATCTGCATATAAATCCTTTTGACTTAAGTAAAAGAATCGATCGATATCCGATCTACTTAATGCCAAAATGAGTGGTCTGACCTGTGTTATCACTTTTCTTTGGTTTGTTCTGGAATCATGGCAGAGAGAATAATAGTTAAATGATAGTTATCTATTAGAAATAGAAGACTGTCAGATTAAGAGAACCAGCCACTGCCAAATAGGTCATTTCTCTATGCTGTGTGCTGAATACTCATTTTATCTATTGATCGTTTTTTCACCCATATGTCTTTGCTGGAAGCTAAAGAACAAAATCATAAATGCTTTATAAACAAGTTTGTGTTGTTTATATACATTATATCTATATTTATTCTATGCATTATATATGTATGTATTATACACACACCTATACACACATAGCATGTTTTTCTACTGTCACTGTCCTCAGAAGTAGCTCTTAAAATGCATCTAGTAACTTCTTGCTTGAACGGATCTTCTGCTGGCATCCTTGCTGTCATATGCCACTGTGAAATACATTGTAATTGGCTGTCCATTTCATGTCATAGAGCTGGACTACCCAGTGATAACAGGTTAGGGCTGTCAATTCAAGTATCAGGAGTGTGAATGGATATTGAGTGCAAGGATGACAATGCAATGGGAACATTTCAGATCCAGGAGTCACTCAAAGTTTGGTCTTCTAGCAAGCAACAGGCTTGCAATGGGATCTATTTCTAGGATCAACTGGCCTGCCTCCCATCCTTCACCAATGCATGCATAATGAGGAGTTTGTTCCTAGGCGTGAGTTTTGGAGAAGCCTCTAAAATTATGCACACAGGTCTCCCAGCCCTGATTCCACTTACATTTCTGACTGCAAGTGAAGACTTTCTTTTAAAAGTATTGGATGGTGTCAACTATTAATGCCAACATTTAAGTTAGGTATTTAAAGCAGTTCAAAAATTAAACATCTCCCAATGCTTCAGAACATGGTGTCTCTGGATTCAGAAATGTAGTTTAAAACAGACCAACTTTTGAAGCATCCAAGTAGAAAAACCAGTGAAAAGATACATTAAAAAATATTAAAATATAAAAGAGAGAAGAAGAGAAAAGATCAATTATTTTACCCAGATTCATAGAAATTATATATGGTAGAAAATACAGAATATTTTTACTCTGATCAAATAGTTCAGTTATTGGGCCAATGCATGTATGTGTGAAATCAGTGTTTATCTGTGCTACCCAAAACAGCTTTCTACAAAATTACAACTGCTTAACTATTTCTCAATAAGTAAATGTTAAAGGACGTGTAGAAAGTGACTTAGCTCTCAACTTCACCTTTTAGATTTCCCCGTATATAAAGATCATTTGAATTAGAGAGGCATGCAGAGTAATTTGGCACTGAACTACCTACTTATATTTAAAAACCAAAGACTATCCTCCAAATCCGTCTAGCCACATTTTAATTGTTTTCAGATTCTAATTTTGTGCTTTGTAATTTTCTTACCACAAAGTTTTTTAAACTTAAGATACAAGAAATTGTATTCTGGTATGCTAAGTGACTAAGGATTTGTTTTGTTTTTGTTATTATCATTGCCAAAGTCTCTACCCCCTGCCAAAAAAATGCAAGCAAATAATACTTTAGTAACACTAATAGAAATTAAACATATAATGAGAGAATGTTTCCCAAGAACTGATGATTGTTTTACAGCACTGAAAGGACTTTGCCAAATAAACCAAAATCTATTAGTATGGATGGCTACCAATCCTCTTTCTACAGTGCTTTGGCTAGGACTCGCTTGGAACAAAGTGACAATAATAAATGAATCATAAATACATTAAATCAATGATGAAATAATACCTGCTAGAATTCATGTTTTTATAATGTCTTACTAAACATACAATAAAAAACAGACTGCTTTAGAGATTGTCTCCATCAGTAAAAATTCTGCCAAGGCACATCCAGGTTTAATTAAAACATCAAAATGTGGGAAGAGACACAATTTGACAGATAAATGTGAATATCATGGCATTGTCACTGAGCTTTTCTAATGAGATTAGATTCCTTCTTTAATTGACATTTCCAACTGAGGAAATAAGACAGATTTAATGGGAGCAGTTATATATAGCTGGACTGTAGCTGGATGAAGGAGTGTTTGACATTTAAATATCATAAACGATATATTATACACTCCCATCTCTAACACACTGTCAATAGTAAGAAGGATAAGCAGATACTTTAAGTATACAAGGCACAGAGAATAGCACAAGTAATGCAGATAAATCTTTTGACAACACTGTTACATCAAATCTTCATGAAATAACTTTTATTCACTGCATGCAAGGTCTTATATAAAAAAAGGAAAAGTCTCACATAGAATCCCTAAAGGTAATTTAATTTATTGTTTATAAAAATGAATAGGAGGATATAAAGTTGCTTTTGAAAGCATGTCAACAATTTTCTTTTTCCAATAATGCTAATAAGGTGCTTTTCTGGAATTATGTTCATTTGGTACTAACAAAAGGCATGGGAAAAATCCATCAACTGATGCAAGATTGCATCACGGTCTAAACAAAAGAAATAAACCCATCATTTATTTTAAAATATCAATATAAGAGCTTCTTTCTTTATTGGCCTTTAATGAGGTTTCCACTATGGATTCACCTTAAGCACTTTAGCTTAATGAACAAAATTTGCTATTATGAAGTCTCTTTTGTGTCAGGTCTATAATCCAGGTACTGCAGCTCAGGATCTACTGCATTTAGTGCCGTAAGAGTCACTGGTGGCCTTTGGAGTCAAAGCCATTCTCTTACATTTGCCCAGTTTACAGCTGGAGTTCCTCTGACAATTCAGCATGTATCAAAGAATCATTGTGTTCCTACAAATCTTTAAACATAACTGCATAGGAACAAAGGGTGGACTAAACACAGAAGAGGAATAAAACATTTAGCTTCAGGAGGCAAGATTTTACTGAGCATGGTGAATACCAAGAGAAAAGAAATGATATGAAGATTGTTTGCCTTGAAAAGTTATTATGCTGCCTAAATATTTATGCACACATTTCAGTAAGTTCAATATGTATTTGTGGATACAAAGAGGGAATATATACATTTATGGACAAGCATACTTAACGTCTAAACTGAGCCCTGGTCTCAGGGAAGATTTTTCAGGGAAGAAAAATAATTAGTAAATTTTGAATTGTGTTTTATTAGCTCCCCAAATATTTATGATGTACCCACTATGGTCCAGACACAAAGGTAAATAATACCTTTTCCTTGGCCTCCAGCAGTTCAGTCTATGCAATAGATTACAATATATCCAAGCAATCATTTCAAATAGACCCTTGATTGTGCCCAGGTAGACCCTTGATTTTGCACAGGCTTTGCACCAGGGGTGGTGCTTGAACTGAATACTAAAGGACGAGGAAGGATTTTTCACACAGATGGTGTGGAAAAGAGAGGAGAAGAGGACATTTCTGGATGAGGCATGAGAGAAGAAGGACTATTCAATAAATGGCCACAGTTCAGCAAATCCAGATTTAGCGGTTTCAAAATTGGGCTGCACAGATTCTCTTGCTGCAGGAAAAAGGGGGAGGGGGAAGTAATGGAATAAATTGTGCTGGGGTTCCAGACCTCCACCCCGGAGCTCAACCACAGCAGCCCAGTTTTATTCATTTTCCATATCAGTCTTTAAATAGGATTTTCTTTTCTTTGAGGAAATAATCTATTGCTAAGAAAATACATTTTAAAATGATTTCATTAGAAGCACTCAGTCCATGGTGGAATGTATGAAGGATGGCACTGAAGAGAGCCTAGGTTAATTAAGGGCCTCGCATGCCCACCCTCTGTCAACCTAGAACGGTAAGTCCAATGAAGGGCATAGTCAGGTAAGGGATAGGATCAGTTTTGATTTTTTGGAAGGTTAAGTCCAGTAGCAGGAAGGTTGAGGATGATTTGCAGGGGCTGGGTATGTGTGGAAAGATGGAAGCTAAGAGATCATGAAAGGCTACAGCCAAAGAAACCCGGATGGAGAGAGGTCTTGCCAACCGTTTGAGTGCAGGGGATGGGAGAGAAGGAACAGTCTCCACCCATTTCCCAGATCTGACAAAGGTCACAAACAGACATCACAATTGCTTATTTTCCTGGCTGAGCATGACGGGAGTTAAAAGAAGGAATAATAATAAAACAATACTTGCTTATTAACAAAGTAGTCTTACCTTGATCAGCATAAAGCATATTGTTTGTGGCTAGTTTTATTGCCAACATTTATGCTTCAAACTGATCCAAACAAAATTTATATGATCGAGTGTTATTCTTCTTGTTAGAGCCAGAATTGTGGAGAACCCTATACGCAGAGTCCACTATATCAACTAGGCAAAGGAGCCAAATATCTACATGGCACATTCTTGAGGATTTTAGGAAAAAACAACTTAATGATGTTAAGTAGTTGTTTTCCTCCATTTTACTGATTTTAAATTGGAAGCCCATAACACTTAAATAACTTGTCCAATGTCATGTAACTAGTCAGTGGTGAAGTCAGCATTCCGAGCCACGTGTAGGTGGCTCCAAAGCCATCGTGCTCTTTCTCCATGCCCTCCCACCTCACCTGCCTGCTCCCAGCTCTCCCCTCATGCCTGTGATTCCAGCAGTGACTCTTATGAAGTATACAGTTCCCTGGAAATTTAACTATCCCTGGAGTGGGAAGAAAAATTGTCCAGGGTTGGAGAAGGAGGCGTATATACCAAGATGGTGGGTCAGCCCCTAGTCTTCTTCACAAGCTGGCCTGTAGGGGCAACGTGGACATAACCCAGAGCTGCGGTCTCATCTCTTGGGAGTGTGGTGGTGTGACACCAGCTGTGCTAGCACATTGTCAAAACCTCTCTTGAAACATGGTTTGCTGTAGTTGGGTAACGGAAGTGTCCCCTTCCCTCCTCTAATGACACTTAATCCGAATTCATCCTCTCTAGCCCTCTCAGAGAAGTCCAGTGGTCTCACATAGCTTACAAATGTGGGGATGGGGGCGGATTGCCAGTTTACCCGTTTCCATACTGCAGGGGCTGGGCTACAAGGCAATATCTTTAGGTCCAGGGGAGGTTCCTGACCATGTGCTGATGACATGGTGGTGTGACAAGGTTCCTACATGCCATCAAGAAGTGCAGAAAATGGTTAAAAGGCCAAGGACAGTGCCACAGACTGCTTGGGTCAGTTGTCCCCCAGAGAGAGATGCTAGGATGGGCCCAAGGTCTTTCAGAGTAGCTGTCCCCCATCCATAAACACTGTCACCTCCTGAGTAGCAAACCTGTCCAAAGGCTGTGCTGGGAGGGGCTCGGGGTCTCTTTCTTTGCATCCCAGAGTGGTACCCCTTTTCCTTCCTTTGACTTCCTTCCCCATGTTTCTACCACTTTTGTTTTTAGGCTTGTAACAGGGCCTTTGGGGTCTTGGCACCCCTATTTCTTCTTATGCCCAAAGTCCCTGGACAGACTAAGGCCCTCAAGACCAGGGCCAAGTCTCTTGGACGTTTTGATCCCATTACTGGATCTCAGCACATACCAGATTCTTAAATGTTTGATGAATGAATGTGTGATGTCTACCTCAAAGAGCAATCTGCTGCATGCGGCACTGTTGCCACAGTAACCAGCAGGCAACCTCCATGGAAGAAGGTGTCTGTGGGGGCAGAAAGCTGGGGGAAAGAGCAGCATTCCAGTGAGCTCTTCCAACTGAAACAAAAGCAAGAATACTGGAAAGACGGTGTGGACCCGCACATGCTGGGGAGAAACTGTCTTTGGCTTGCCTTGTGGCAACTGCTGAGGCAGGCGGGAGTCTGATGTGTGGGTGGTGTCGCAGGATGAGGGACGGGAGGGTAAATAAAGGGGCCAAATGCATGTGTGTGAATGTGTTTATGTTATCGTTTCACATTAAGGAGCTACACAGTTGCTGGGGGCTGGGCAGTTGGAAACCTGGGGTCCCAGTCTCTTGGGTTAAGGCAATACGAATGCGGCGTGGGCTTTAAACAAACTTTCTTAGGGAGTGTCAAGGAGATGCTCACGTTTCTTTTCATTAATTCATTAACTAACCAGTTCAGTCATCAGCCAACTTTTGCCTATTACATTAGGATGCTAGCATCCTACAATGTTGTCGATGCCAGGAACCCAGAGACAAGTGCTGGCCCTACGCAGCCATCTAATAAGGGAACATGTTGGTATTGGATGACTGTATCACCATGTGGACGGGAAATAACAAGCAGAGAAAAATTTTGCTGAGGCAAGCCAGACACTGAGGGTGTAGTGACTCAGAGAACGGGCCCGTGGCACTAATTCCCCTGGTTCCTACAGGATTGACTTCTTCCTTCCGTGACCAGCTATGGAGATACATGTAATTTTCCTATTATCTCCACACCCAGGGTGAGTTCTGGGTTGACGTTTTAATGCATTGTTTTATAAATAATGAAAGCATCTGTCTGAAATTCTCCCCACTTCGTTCCCTACGGAGACCTTGCGCATGCTGTAAGGGCTGTACAAATAGCTGAATTGATAAGAAAAATAAAAAATAATGAAGTGGATAGTATGGTAATTGGTAGTCACGCAAATAATGAGGTGAATCAGAATCTAAATCTAAGCAACACTATTATTATTGCCAGTGCCTCACATTGCTTTTCAGTCAAGAAGACCGATCTTTCTTTTATTTTATTTTAAATATTAGTCGTAATGCTATACTAATGGTCTTGGTTTGAATGTGTCCCCTAAAAAAGCATGTGTTGGAAACAACCCCAGTGCCGCAATGCAACAATGAGGCCACCGGGGCAGAGTGAATGGATGGATGCTGTTATCAGGGGTAGGTTTGTTAGGAAAGGACAAGTTCCACCCCCTTGTGCCTCTCTCTCACTCTCCCTTGCCTTTCTGCCTTCCACCGTGCAATGACACAGCAGGAAGGCCCTCGTCAGATGACAGCCCCTTGATCTCAGGAATCATGAGCCCGTAAGTTTCTGTTCAGTATAAATTACCCAGTCTGCAGTATTCTGTTATAGATGCACAAAATGGACTGACAGAAAATATGTATTAAAGATAGGAGTATTACCAAATATTATATGCCCAAGTTCTAAAATTATTTCTCTAAATTAAAGAACTCAGTATGAAACAATAAATAAGTAAACATTTTGGCCAAGTACAATATTTGCTGAAATATCAAATAAGATTTTATTTGAATCTAGTATGATTCAAATTCAAAAGGAAAGAAAAGAGATGTAATCAAATATTTACAACACAATGTCATAAGACATACAAGAGAAATGAGTGCAAAGCAACATGGGCACGGCATTGCTAATAATATCCTGAGAATCAATCTTTTTATAAAAGAAATACAGCTCAGGGAATTAAAATGACATGTAATCTTCTTTTTCAATTTAATTTTTCTTGAGCAAAAAATGTGTGAGATATATATACACACACATATACATATATAACATATGTGTGTATATATACACACATATATGCATATACAATGTGTGAACATGTGTGTATATATACACACACATGCCTAAATGAAATTTAAGATGCCAAGAAATACACATGAACATTTTAGGGAGACCAGCTACTGACACCCTGTTAATCGAAGGGCCTTCCGTCCAGCCAGATACCACATCTGCAGGCAAAAAAGTGGAGGGACACAAACCAATCAGAATGCAATGGACAGAAATCTGACTCATTTACCTCCTCTTTTAATGGTATTTCTTATCTTTTGTTTCATCTTTTTTGGTAGAGAAAATGTATCCTATCAAAATGCAAACGAACCTAAACAACCTTCAGAAACCTCTGAATCTCAAAAGACAACAACATATATATTCTTACATTTTACTTCCATATAATGTAATCTAAGGCCCAATTGATCTGACAAGTAATTTTTTCCTTTAATCTGGAAATCTCCCCAACCACCCATAGAGATGACCCTGGCTCTACCCCAGGGATTTGCTGCACACGTGGGGATGTAGTAGGTATTTGAAAATAGGCAAATAAAAAGCCAACTTTTCTCGACTTACTATGACATTGACACTCCTCCTGTTTCTAGTTCGCTTGATGAGATTTTCTAACTAAGCACCGAACCTGCTGATAACCACACCCAAGGAGAGGGTGCTGGAAGAAGCAAAATAACTTTCTGAGGAACAAATCACAGCCATCGAAATTACTCCTTTGACAGAGTAATGGATCTTACAGATGAAAGGGAGCAGAACGTGTCATTTATCTTGACTTCATAAGACTTGTCAACTCTTCCTGGTCTTTTCTGAAGAACACTTTCATAAATAATTTAGAAAATTATGACTTAGACTTCAAAAACTTTGAGGTAGACTACCATAACCTGGCACTAGGGACTTAAAAAAAATAGTTATTTGTGTTTCTTGGGATGGAATGGGGATCATAAAGCCATCCATCTGGGAAATGTATTGAGCCTGGTCCTACCTACAATTGATATGAGTGGCTCATATCTCGGATAGTTCAGTAAATATCCGTTTGTTTAATGGAACTGTAATGGGAATGAACACGGCGTGGACGTGGCAGTGATGGTGTTTGCACCCTGAGATTCAGTTCCTGGTTCAAGTGGCTCTGCCCACATAGAGTCTGTTAGGAGTTAAATTGTGTCCCTCGAAAATCCATATGCTGAAGTCCTCACCCCACAGTGCCACAGAATGTGCTCTTATTTGGAGTAGGGTCTTTAGAGAGGTAATTAAATAAAAATGTAGTCATTAGGGTGGGCGCTCATCCAATATGACTGGTGTCATTACAAGAAGAGGAGATTTAGACAGACCTTCGCAGAGGGAAGACTGTGAAGACACAGGGAGAAGAGCGCCATCTACAAGCCCAGGAAAGATGCTTGAGAAGAAACCAACCCTGCTGACACCTTGATCTCAAACTTTCAGCCTCCAGAACTGTGAGAAAATAAATTAATGTTGTTTAAGCTGCCCAGTCTACTTTGTTACGACAGCCCTAGGAAACGAATAGGGATCCCTGTTCCAAGAAGTGGCTCTGGACTGCCTGTGGTGCACAGGTGGCTCTTCCTGGGCCAGGGATGAGCAAGGGACCTGAGGGGAACTCATCGATAGGCTGACTGACTCTATAAGGTGGCCAGGAGCACAGGTCACTGCCCAGTCGGGCAATGGTCGTGAGCTCCCCAGCCAGGCCAGCTGGCTTCAGGAGTCCCACTGGTGGATAAAGTGGATTGACGGTCAAAATAAAAAGAAGGATGCAGATGCTCAGAGAAAAAAGTGACAGCACAGGGAGAAGCCACATGGGCTGTTAGTGGAAGCTGGAGAGAGAAGTGAGTCCTTTAGGCTGCTTCAGACTGATTTCCAGATCTGATTCTAATCCTCATTTAACCTTTCAGTAATTTCTCTGGGCCTCACTGCTTTTGTTAAAACACTTTTATGTAACTACATATCCAGAGAAGACTTAATCTTAGATTGTTTTGAAATTAGGAAAACTGTTATTTCAAATGGTAGAAGGTGAAGCTTCCAAACTGAAAACTGGATTAGCCTTTGGGAGAGAACCCTTTACTGGGACATTTTCATTCTGCAAATATGAAAACATTACCACCCATTTTTTTCTTGAGGAAGCCCTACACTCAACAGAATAACCCAAATACCCTTTCTTCTCAATGAAATAGAAAATAAATGTATCTTCTAGTATTAGAAATTGAGTTATGTATATGCTATTCCCCTCTCAAAATGAAAAAATATAGTTTCTTATTTTTTTCTAAATCTGGGTTTAGATATAGATTTAGGGAGATCAATTTTAGAATTAAATTTACATTTAAAATTACTATGTATACTCAGGAAGTGTCTTTGTGCATGTGTGTTTTGTTTGTTTCAGTTCACATTCTTGTCCAAACATTAGCTCTGCAAAGATCAGGAGTGCGGACGGAACTTGAAGGCATGCAGGCCTGAACTTTTCATCCTCCATACTGGAAGGAAGATTGGGCATGGCACAGCAAAAGCTACAATGGATTATTTGGATGCTACACTTACTGCTATTTCAGACAAAAGTTAAACATGGTAAGTTGAATCCACACATTTATCTCTGCTTTCTCTTGAAACATGACAAAGAAAACGGTCAAGGAATAAAAAGGGTCTTCCTCCCACATGCCACACATTTATATTTCAGCTCTGTTTTCAGAAATTTTGTTGATGTCTCTTGCTTGCTGTGGTTGCCTCTCCCATCCTCAAGAAAGAGATCTTTGTGAGGAAAGGAGATGGGGCCAGACCAAGAGGTGAGTAGCTGAGCACTGCTGACCCACACAGAGGCTCAGAAACCGGGGGGGGGGTGTCCTGTGTCTCTAAGGCACTTCCTCCATCCTGAAGAAGGAATGTGGACTTTGTGCTGGGACTGAATGGGAGTCATGTGAACTCAGGAGCAACGAGTGCAGTTGAGGGCCAAGCAAGAGAGGTCTAAGAGAGGGGCAAAGTAGAAGTCGGCTTTCAAAGGAGGAGAAGCCCTGCCCATTTCCTCGCCCTGCTCCCTAGAGTGCTAGCAGCCCAGCTCACACCCCCAGGAGAGGCTCGAAAATTTCTGAGAAAAAGAACCTCCTATACAAAAAAAAAAAAAAAAAAAGACATAGAGAAATTGACATTTGGAGGTCACCCAGCAAAAAAGTTGACTCATTGTGATCACACTTTAAATTTGCATCACCTCACTATTAAGTATGAGCAAACATGCAGACATTTGACGCAAACTTCCCACATGAAAGAAAGAGGTAAAAACAAACAAACTGAATTGAAAAAAAAAAAAAAACACTTGGAAAACAAGAGATGATACAGAAAGTTTTAAAAAACTAATTCAAAACATCCTCAGAAATGAAAAAAAAATATTATGGTAATGAAACAAGAATGGGATGCTATAAAGAGGAAGAACACTATAGTAGATAGTAAAATTTTAATATCAGAAATGGAAAATCAATAGGACGGTTAAAGGATATAAGATAAGTTGGAGAAATATCCTAGGAACTGGAACAAAAAGTTCAAGAAACAGAAAACACAAGAGGAGATATAAGTAAATCAGAGACTCTACCTAGGAGAACCTAGGAGGGTCAACAACTGACTAGTAGCAGATATTTAAAAAGAGAACAGGAAAACTGTAAGAGACTAAAGTTCAAAGATCAATAAAGAAAATATCCCTGAGATAAAGTACATGAATTTTTAGATTAAATTACCCTTAAAGTGCCTACAAAGCAAAATGATTGACAAAGACTCACACCAAAACATATCATCTTGAAATTCAGTGAAGAAAGCATCTACTCGCTAAGAACAATGAATGAAATACTAGTTTTCCTCCCGTATATGGCTGAATAATGGCTACCCAAAGATATCAGTTCCTAATTTCTAGAACCTGTAAATGTTATCTTACTTGGAAAGAAGGTCTTTGCAAATGCAATTAAGGCAAGGTATCTTAAAATGAGGAGGTCACCCTGGATTGTCAAGTGGACCCTAAATGCCAAGGATCGTAAGCATCCTTGTGAGAGAGGCTAAGGGAGATTCAGCACACACAGAGGAGAAAATGACGTGGAGATGAAGTGATGGGGGCACAGACACAACAATGCCAGTAGCTACCTGAAGCTGGAAGACAAAAGGAGAGGTTTCTTCCCCAGAGCTTCGGAAGGAGTGTAGCCCTACTGACACCTTGATTTCAGCCCATTGACACTATTTCAGACTCTGACCTCCAGAACCGTAAGGCAGTAGATTTCTGTTGTTTCAAGCCACCCAGTTTATTGTCATTTGTTACAGCCAGCAGAGGAAATGAACACACCTCCAAAAGGTCAAGACTTAAGAGTTGTATCAGGATTCTCATTAGCAAGACTAAAAGAGAGAATAGCTTGGAAGAAGGTCCTACAATTCTCAGGGGAAACGAGAAACGATTTAAAATCCAGTACTGTAAACCAAGTAAATTATCAGTTAAGTGCAAGGGTAAACTAGAGTCATATTCAGGTATTTAACATTTTAAAACAGTTATGCTCTACGCACCTTTCTCAGGAAGCCACTGGAGTGTGAGCCTCCATCAAAATGAAGGAGTCAACCAAGAAAGGAGAGGGTTGTGATCCCGGAAATGGGGGACCCAACGTAGGACAGTGAGGAACGGCTTTCTCAGGCTGACGCTGGAGGACACCACTGTAAAACAGTCACAGAGTCCAGCTGAGCCTAGAAAGGGAGGGCTTCCGGAGAGCTGTTGCCAAGAAAATTAGCGGGATGTGAGGACGACCTGGTATGTTCGACTACACTGACGGGAGGCTGCAGTCAGTACTGCCAGAACGTTTGAGGGTGAATTAGTGATGGGTACAAAAATTAAGCAAAGAAACAAAACAACTCTAAGCTCTACATACAATAAAATATAGTACACGAAAGGAAATATAATGCTTTTGTGGATCAACTGTGAACAATACCTAGTAATAATAAACACTGACTGACTATCTGGTAATGTATCTGCTTTGGAGGTGAGTAGCAAGTGTGTATGGTGGGGGGGTGGGGGGGTGGTGGTCCAAGACAGCAAAATCTCCATAATCCAAACTGTGGAGCCAATGCATAATTTTTATCATGAAAAATACGTGGCAGTGTGAGCATGGTATTTTGAAATATGAGTATAAATGACAGAAGAAAAAAAATATGTGAAAGTGGCTACTATCAGGGGGCAAATATCGCAACTGGGGCTGGAGGGGCCAGTGAGCATTGATTTCATCATGTCATGTAATACTCTTTAACTTTTCAAACTATTTTTTTTTGTTTTTAAGTATTACTGTGTTAAAATATTTTTTAAGATTGAGTAAATCATAATTTGGTGTTAGGAACTAAATCGTGTCCCTCCAAAACTCACATGCTGGAGTCCTAACCCACAGGACCTCAGAATGTCACCTTCTTTGGAGACGCTTTAAAGAGGTGATTAAACTAAAATGAGGCGATTAGAGTGGGCCCTAATCCAATATGACTGGTGTCCTCACAAAAGGGGGAAATTTGATCACAGGCACACACATGGGGAGAACATGAAGGCCATCTATAAGCCAAGGAGAGAGGCCTGGAACAGACCCTCCTCCCACAGTTCTCAGAAGGAACCAACTCCGCTGACACCCTGATCTTGAACTTCTAGCCTCCAGAGCTGTGAGAAAATAAACTTCTGTTATTTAAGTCCCCCAGTCTGTGGTCCTTTGTTATGGCAGCCCTAACTCACTAATGCACTTGGCAACCAAATCATGGTAATTGTCCTATTTAGGACATGGATCCAAAACATGTCCTTGCAGTTAGTGGGGCATAGTTTCAGTCGAAGGAAATTGCCACTGTCACTCACATTGGGAGGAGGGTTAAATCCTGGTACAGGAAATGAGCAGTCTTTGAAATACATAAGGAAGAGGAGACTTCCTTCTGATTTGGGTTCAAAAGAATTTGGGAGAAAGTGGATGAAGACATTCGAGCCTGTCTACAAAGTTCCAATAACACTTGGAGCATTCCCAGCAACGAGGTGAACTAGCGGCCCCCTGCACATGTGGAAGTAGGAAGGAAGCTGGTCTAGCAAAGATTCTCTGGAGGTCAGGTTTAGACTGAGGGAGTCGCTTCTCGTCATAGTTGTAAGTTATCCCCGAGTGTTCAGTAAGTCCTGCTAGAGTTCATAGCCTGTTCTTGGTTGCACTGGGGGTCTAATCCCAGGTGTCAGAAGACATGGCCAAGAGGCAGCCAGAGTGGAATATCAGGGGTGGACCCCCAAAGAGGACAGCTATGCCCACCCAGCAGGAAGCACTTATAAGGCCCCTGGCTGCACGTACAGCAAAATCTTCTCCATCTATTGGCCAGTCATTGGATAATGACCATTTGGCACAACAGGCCTCTTTCAAGGGCCAGTGGGTTGTTTAGAGCCCTAAGAAAATATTTCATTCCATGAAACCATGTTTGATTCAAATATATAAAAAAGAACAATTCAATATTTTATTTGATTAAATCCCTCAACTTCCCTCCATCGTACCCATACAATCTAATAACCATCTAACAACCGCAGATGAACTCCCCCTGGATGAATCTAGGATCAATACTCTTCTCGTGTACTGGATACCATCTCCTCCGTGGCCCTTCCTTTCTCTCCAGCATCATCATTTCTCCTTTCTACTGAATTATTCCTACTAAGCATACATTCCTGCTATAAGATCTCATACCTTTAAAAAAAATTAACTCTTGATCTCATGTCCCCCTCTGTTCTCGCTCTGTCTTCTGTATCTTTGTACGTTAAACTCTCTGAAAAGGATGCCTATGTTCACTAGTTCTGCTTTTCATCTGCCATTCTCTCTTGAATCCACCTCAAACAGACTTTTGTTCCTATTACACCACTAAAATTGCCTTTGCCAAGGCCAACGGGGACCTCCTCTTTCTCAACCTCAACCTCTAAGCAGCATTAAACGCAGCTAGCCACTCCCATCTTCTTAGAGCATTTTTCTTTATTTAGTTTCCAGGACATCATATTCGTCTAATTTTTCTCTTTCATCTCTGACCTCCCTTCTCCCCAGTCTTCTTTGCTGATTCCTCCCTCCTTTCAGACTTCTAAATACCCGAGTGCCCCGAGGCACTTTCTTTATTAACTTTGTTTTCTACATTTACCGCTTAGGTCATCTCATCCAATTCCATGGCTTTAAAAATAATCTGTAAACTGATGGCTCTCAAATTTAAATTTCTAGCCTCTGTCTGTCTTTTTGAATTCCACATTGGTGTATTTTAGGCAGCTTAAGCCTCAATTTCCTGCTCTTCCTTAAAACCCCATTTCTCTCCTATTTTTCTCTGTCAGCAGCACAGCTGACTGCATCAGTATAACGTCTGTGATGACAATTTCCTACCACTTTTGCCTTAGGACAGAAGGTCTTTATTACGTACCTCTTTTACCAGAGAATTTTTCCAACTTTTAAACACTCTCTCTTTTAGTGCAGGATCCAGAGCGAAATAACGAAAAAATATATATATAAAATTAAAAGAAAAAAGTACTAAAGAGAAGAAAAAAGATTACTTCTACCCAAGAATAGGAACGTTTAAAGAGCCATCGAATCCTGCATAGGCTCTGGTTCCCAGCTCTCCAGAAATTAAACAAGATAAGGGTTTAAGCCGTGGCTGGAGAGACTGAGGGAGGCAGGAGGGGAGGCTGCCTCAGTGTGAGCTGGGACGTGTCCTCGCGACAAATGGGCCACTGAGAAAGGTCCTTGTGCATCTTCCCTCCAAGCGCTCACAACACTTGGGTAGGCAACAATCTGTTCTGGAAAATTTCAAGACACGTCCTCCCTGGAGGGAGGGGGGAGGATCCAATTACCCCCTGAGGGCCCATACACTCCTAGATTTACGGTTTTCCAGTGCACCATCCCATCGCCACCACTCTCTGGCGACACAGTGCAGTGAACACGTAACATGAGACTGGTCACCATCTGGACCTTTCTTGGCCGAAGCAAACTCAGCAGCCACACAGGGCTTATACCTAAGAAGATGTTCACACATGTGTGTGCCTCCAGTACAGTTTAGTTTATTTTATTTTAATACACAGTGCCCTTCAAGTTTCCTTTCAAGTCTCCCACAAATAACAGGTTTTAGCACATCAGGTGATATTTTGCTTCCTGAAGTATTTAAATTAATTTTCTATTACCAATGCAAATGTGTACTTTCCAATTTACCCACTGCACAATAAAACCTAATTTAAAGCAATTAATGTTCATTAATAGCCCCATCTGCATGTTTATCGCTTTATCCTTAAATACTTGAGACATGGTATCCATATTTTATAGCTCCCTTCTTATCAGCAAGAATTTTTATCCTCAAGGGTAAATGTAAGACTGATGTGGAAGGATATCATATCTTTATAGGAAAACTATATTGCCTTTCTTTCTTTCTTTTTTTTTTTGAAGACACTAGATGAACAGGTTGAATGTGTATAATAACAAATGTACCTAATACAAAAAAAAAAAAAAGGTTTATACTAATGTGCCCAAGCTCTCTCTGTTGTTTTCCTCTTTCCTCAGAACTGGCGTGACATAGCAGTGACGACATAGCAGTGACTACACACCGCCAGTTCTTCAGCCTCCCGGTAGGATTTTGCCAGGAATGGGATGGACCGCAGCGGCAGCAGCCCTGTGAGGTTTCCCTATCTTGTCACCCTTCAGAAGGGCACTGCCTTGCAGGGAATGGACAGGTGAGCCAGCAGGTCTTACTACGTCCCGAAGTATTTTGAGCATGAGCTTTAGCGTCAGACAGGCATTGCTTTGCCACTTATTAGGTGTATTAGTTGTGTGCCCTTGTGAACACTGTCTAACCTTTTTGAATGTCAGTTTTCTCATCCTGCCTGATTAGGTTTTTCTCAGGACAGAATGAGATCATATGTTGAAAGATAAAAGCATGTTGTGATGAACAGGGCTAGCTCCACCGGACCATATTGCCAGGGTTCAAATCCTGGCTTCACCCCTCACCAGCTATGTGTGTATGATTTCTTTGTGCCTTGGTTTTCTCATCTGCAAAATGGGCATCATAACAGTATCTATAATATCTCAAAGGGCTATAGTGAGGCTTAAAATGAGTTAATATGTGTATGTTGCTTATAACAGCGCTTGGCAGATAGCAAGGACTTGGTGAATGTTAGGGGGAGAAAAACAAAAAACAGTAGATACTTTGGAAATAACAGCTATTTTTATTAAAGCTTTTCCCTGGAGTCACAGTCTGTGGTGCTAAAATGTGGCTTCTGGGCTTAGAGACAAGAATCCTGGCACAAGGGCACATGCAGGTGGCTTTTTCCACCACGCCTTCTCCCAATCTAGGGGAAGGCATGGTAAGTGCCCCTTCTGTGACACTGTTATGTCTAAAGCCTGACAGCCAAGTGCATGTATAATTCTTGCAAAAAACAAAAGAAAAAAAGTCAATAATATGTTTACACCATTTTAACAAGAAAAGCAAATCAGTTTGGATTAGATTTTTTACATATAATGTTGGTGAACAAAGATCAACCCATCCGATTTCTCTATTCCTAAAAAAAAAAGAGTTAATAAATGTTTCCACACGTGTGGTTTCCATGAAATTTACATTTACGAGTCATTATCATTTTGGTGGAAGGCAAAATGATATTGGGCTTGTCACTGGAGGGGCAGATGGAGATGGAGTTTAGGAAGATGACAAGCTAGCTGACAGAAATGAGTAAAATTTACGTTCCTACCAACCTAATGGCAAGCAATTATTTCTGAACTAGGATAACAAATGTGCTTTTTTATCCTATAACTTGACATGTGTTATAGAAGTTGCCAGAAGGCATATTTTCTGTAAAGAAGTAACTGCTTCTGTATTCAACATTTAGTACAAGAGTTTAATTGGATACTGACCCTTTCAGAAGATTTTCTTACAACTTAGATATTAAGAGAATAAAAAAATCTACCTGAAGTTGTCTTCTACTTTCTGTTATCTGTTTCTCTGTTTAAATATTGCCTTACAAACATAGTTTTACTTCATATTCAATACCATTTACAGATTTTGGCATTAGCAAAATATAAATTACTCTATGCACAATCTGTAGGCATACTATTTTATGAGTATCATAAATAAAACAAATACAAGTGGGACATTTGGTGTTTATCTTGGCTTGAAAGACTATCTTAGCATGAGAAAGACATTTTTGATTCCATGATTAAATAACATCCTACATAATAAAAAATGGGCAAATTTTACTGGTGTAGTTCATCACAGATGACATTATGCAATTAAAATGTATTAATATAAAATATTAAGACAAGTTAAATGTCATAGTGTGAATTTTGAATGTCTTGACTTATAAATTTATTCTACATGAAATAGTAACCAAACTAGATGCACTCTTCTACATATAAATTGCATATCTTGAAACAAGAAACAATATTTATGAGTTATTTTCATTTGGTTATTTTCATGGAGGCATAAACTATAAGTACTATTTGATAAAGAAACAAAATTTTGAAAATAAAGTTACACAGAAAGTCCAGAAATGTACAATCACAACCTGGTTGTGGTAGAAATGACCATACTTATCTAGTTCAAATCCCTCATTTCACAAATAAGGAAGCCAAAGCTCAGCATGTTGCTGTGACATTCTAACTGTGGTACAGAAGAGCAATGGTAAAAAGAAAAGGAAAATATCTTCGACAATTTAAAAATCACGCCTGTAATCCTAGCACTCTGGGAGGCCAAGGCGGGAGGATCGTTTGAGCTCAGGAGTTCAAGACCAGCCTGAGCAAGACCCCCATCTCTACTAAAAAAATATAAAAGAAATTAGCTGGACAACTAAAAATATATAGAAAAAATTAGCCAGGCGTGGTGACACATGCTTATAGTCCAGCTACTCGGGAGGCTGAGGCAGGAGGATCGCTTGAGCCCAGGAGTTTGAGGTTGCTGTGAGCTATGGTGATGCTATGGTACTCTAGCCCGAGCAACAGAGTGAGACTCTGTCTCAAAAAAATAAAAAAAATCAACCACAACCCTATTTTAATAGTATAATAATCTTAATCTAATAACAATAGATTAATTAACAAATAACCCTATTTAAATAATCTTAATCTAATAACGATATTGAAAAGTATAGCAGAAAAAATCAGTATGAATGTGATGTCTTGCAATGAATGGATGATGAATTTGTCATATCCAAGGGAAGAGAAAAACAAAGAAATAGAAAGAAAAGAAATAGTATCAAGGACCTACCATATACCCAAATCATGGTAGCATCGTTTACTCAAAAAGACTTAGTTTAAAATCTATCTTAACAAACACTAGTCTGTGACCTTGGACCAATGAAGTCCTGTGGGTTTCTGATTCCACATTTAAAACTGGAGGTGGTAATAACTAGAGCTTTCACAAGGACCGAACAGAATAGTGTACGTAAAGAATCAAATTATCCATGCAGTACAGTAAGACTATATCCAACTCTTGGATCTTCAGATGGGTTCTGTGACTTCATGTTTATGATCACACTGTGCCCCAGGGTGCAGAGCTGGGATTCAAATCAGGCCTGTTTCCTCCACAACCCAAGCTTTTCTCCTATGTTTAGCTTCAAGACCTTTGTACATTTTGGCTTTTCTGCTAGGCATTTTTCCCTACTCCTCTACCTTAAATCTCCAACTGCCTGCTAACCCTGTTCAACCTTCAAAATTCATTTACATACAACTTTTTCAGTGAACTGTCCCTATGTGCTTCTATTATATGTTCTCTTAGCATTTTGACATTTTTTAATGTTTATGTACTAATAATTAAATTTAGTGAATTATTTTCCTATTTTTGAGTACTCTTTCTTTCCTACGCTGTAAGCTCCATGAAAACAAGGGCCATCTCTCCATTGCTGACCAGGATGTCTCCAACCTCTAGCAAGGTATGTGACACAATGTAGACATTCAAACAAAATGTTGAAGACAGCAATGAATGCATGGATGGCTAAATGGAGAACGAAGAGGAGCCTTGACTTGGCAAATGTTTTTGTTTGGCTTTGCTTATTAATAAGAGAATGTTGAATCAGAAAAAGAAGAGGTGGACAAATATAAGATACAGTAGAGACATTATTATGAGAGATGGGGGTAAGGTCCCTGAGGAAAATCAAAGGACTTGATCCAGGGCATGGAAGTAAGAAATGCCCAAGAAAAGGAAGAGGAATAATTCTGACACTGTAACAGGAGAGAAGATGGAGGGATAGTTGTAGATGCAGACATGTTTTCAAAGGAGACCCCATCACAGATATTGTATTCTGTGTAAAATCGGAGGTGGCATTCACATCTCAGAGTGAGAGGAGGGAGATGGGGTTGTGAAGAGAAAGGGAGAAGGTACAAGTGAGAGACACAGAACTCCCAGGAAGCATCCAGCATTCAGCCAAAGTTATAGACTATGACTTTTCAATGTTTTTAATCAACACCGGCTTGGATGGTATTTTCTGCTGCACAGCACAGCAACTGGGGTCTGGGAGATGAAAACACAGATGGTTAAACTCAATATAAAGATGACAATGATGATGATGGTGATGACGATAGTGACAAACATTGAAACATTGACTCACTGGTTACTATGTCAAGCACCGTGCAAAACTGTTTCTATGGATTTTCTCATTTCTTACACACACACACATATACACACCCATACTGTATATATCTATATTTTACGGATTAGAAAACTGAGGCTTCTATACAAATTTATTAAGGTATACTTTATATACTGTACCATAAAATATACCTATTGCATATGTTGCACTAAATGATTTTTAATAAATTTATTGAGTTGGCAACCATCACCAAAAGTCAGTTTTAAACCATTTTCATCATGCCAAAAAAATTTCCTTGAGCCTGTTTCCATGTAATTCTGCTTCAACCCCTAAACCTCAGGCAACCACTGATCTGCTGTCTTGATAAATGTGCCTTTTATGGATATCTCATAAAAATGGAATTATACACTATTAGAGATTTGTTCCTTTTGTGTGGCATCTTTCACTTACGATAATGTTTTTTGTGGTTCACTTATTTGGTCGTATGTATCAGTATTTTGTTCTTTTTTATTGCTAATAGCATTTAATTGTATGGTTATATCACATTTTGAAATTGATGGACTTAAGGATTGGACTACTATATTAATAATGCTGCTATGAAAATTCATGTACAATTCTTTATGTGAACATATGTTTTTATTCTCTTCTGTTGATTCCTAGAAGTCAAATTACAGGGCTGTGTGGAGGTTATGTTAACTTTTTATGAAACTGTCAAAATGTTTTCTAAAGTAGGTGTAGAATTATATATTCCCATTTGAAATACATGATAGTTCTAGTTTCTCCACATTATCACCTACACTCTGTCTTTTATTTGATTATGGTCATTCTTATGGATATATAATGGTACCTAATTGTGGTTTTAATATACATTTCCCTGATGACTAATGAAATTCAGTATCTTATTATGCATTTATTAGCCAGTTGCATGACTTCTTTGGTGGAATGTCTATTACTCAAATCTTTCATTCATTTTTAATTAGGATTTTTTTCCTCTTCTTATTGAATTGTTAAGATTTCTTTTTGTATTCTCAACACAAATCCATTATCAGTAAGATTTCTTTTTGTATTCTCAACACAAATCCATTATCAGATATATTAATACACTTTGAAAATATTTTCTCCCAGTCAGTGGCCTATTTTTTCATTTTCTTCATAATGTATTTTGAAGTGCAAAAGTTTTTCATTTTATCAAAGTCCAATTGATTGATTTTTCTCTTTTAATGTTAATAACTTTGATGTCATTTCCAGGAACTCTTAAGTTCTTAGAATTTCTAAGTTCACAAAGATTTCTTCTGTGTTTTTTCTCTAGAAGTTGTATAGGGTTAGCACTTATATTTAGGCTTACTATTTATTTGGAGTTAGTTTTTTTGTAAGATATGAGGTAAGAGTCTTAAGTTCTTTTTTTCCCTCCATGTATAGACACCCAATTGTCCAGCCCCATTTTGGTTGTCAAAAAGACCATTT
>CM052445.1:52288341-52335861 GCA_028533085.1 Varecia variegata | reverse complement strand
GACCTGTAATTTAATTTTGTTGTGGTCAAAAAACATACTTTATATTATTTTAATTTTTAAAAATGCATTGAGAATTTTTGTGTGGACCTACATATTGTCTATCTTGGCAAATATTCCATTCCAAAAAAATTTGTATTCTGCAGTTCTTGGGTGAAATGTACTAGAATGTCAGTTAAGTAACATGGGTTGATAATATTGTTCAGTCTTTTATACCCTTGCTGATTTTCTGTCTAGTAACTTGTTATCAGATGTTGGAGTGAGGTTCTGAAATTTTTTAGTTTTCTATTTGTCCTTTCTGTTAGTTTTTGCTTCAAGTATTTAAAGGTCTCTGTTATTAGGTAACTAAACATTTATAATGTATCTTTCTAATGCATTAACCTTTTAACATTATGAAATGTTTGTCTTTGTTGCTAATATTTATTATCTTAGGGTTTATATTATTTGATATTAATATAACTATTCTAGCCCTATTATGGCTACTGTTTCATTAAACAAAAATCATTGCCAAGCCCAATGTCATAGCTTTTCTCCTATGTTTTCTGGTAAGAGTATTCAGTTGCAGGTCTTAAGTTTTAGTCTTTAATTCATTTTGAGGGTTTTGTGTGTGTGTGTGTGTTAGAAGATAAGGGTCAAATTTCATTCTTTTGCACATGGATATACAGTTTTCCCAACACCACCTATTGAAGAGACTATACTTTTCCCATTGTGTATGAACAAATATTGACTAAAATGATTTTATATTTGTCAAACTTCTATAATTTATTGGTAACAAATGTGTTTTGTATAACAATTTATGATTTTCAAAGCACTCTCGTGCTCATTATGTTTTATTCTTACAATAATTCTGGGAGGTAGATGTTATTGTGCCCAAATAACAGCTGAGAATTATTCTGTACAGTTGATACATGGCAGACTCTTGATTGGAGTTCAGTTCTTCTGATGTTGTATTAATACATTTTACACTATATAACAGAAGTTTTCTTCATTAAACATTTAATTGTCTTGTTATTCTTATAGCTTTTGTGTGGAACGAGGATGTATAATGATTCAATGTACTTAGAGAAACAAACTTAATAATTGAGTTCACAAGTCATAGGGGATTAAATAAATATTAGTGCATCTATAAATTAAATCCTATCTATCCATTAAAAGTGGCATTATGTTGAATGCTTATTGTCATGAAATCATAACCATAACATAATAAGTGGAAAAAAGTTATAAAAGACTATGTATAAACAGCAAAGACAATCCAGAAATAGATGCATGCATATACAGTCAATTGATTAATGATAAAAATGCCACTAAAATTCAATAGGAAAAGAATTTATTTTTAATAAATGGTTCTGGAGCACCTAGATATTGATATGAGAGAAAAATTAAACTTGCCCCATTATTTCTCACCATATTTAAAAATTAATGTGAGATGAACCATGAATCTAAATGTGGAAAGAAACAATAAAATTTCTAGTAGAAAACATGATATCTTCATACCTTAGGGCAGAAAGCTGTTCCTTCATTTGTATGCAAAGCAATATCCACCAAAGAAAAATAATAAATTTTAGTTCATTCAATTTAAAAAGTAATTTATTAAAAGATAGCATGAAGAGACTGAAAAAATAATCCACAAACTGAGAGAAGATATTTATAATACAAATATCCAACAAAGAGGTTATATATAGAATATATCAGGAATTCCTACAACCTAATTTAAAAAAGACAAATGAAGTTATTTTTTTAATTGGACAAAAGATTTAAAAAGGTACTTTGAATTAAAAATATAAAAATGACAAATCAACAAAAATCAATCACTAGTGGAATGCAAATTAAAATTACCGTGCAATACTACTACATCCCCCATGGAAGAGCTAAATACAAAAGACTGGTAATGCCACTTGTTGGCAAGAATGTTAAGCATCAGGACCATTCTATCTTACTAAAGGAAGAATTAACTGGTGGATCAACTTGGGGAAATTGCCATTGTCTACTCAAGCTACATATACGTTTACTCTATGATCTAGCAATCACACTTCTAAGCACATGCTCAAGGGAAATCAGTGCATATATCCATTAAGAGACATGTACAAAAATGTTCACAGCAGTCTTATTCATAATAGCCACACACAGAAAACAACTCAAATATTTATTAATAGAATAAAGTGTGGCATACAATAAAAGAATACACAGCATTAAAAAACTAACAAGTAACAAGTGCCGATACATGCAACAATGTGAATAAATCTCACAGACATCATGTTGAGTATCCAGACACAAAAAAAGTTCATATGGTACAATTCCATTTATATGAACATCAAGAATAGGCAAAATTAACCAATGATGATAGAAGTCCAAAATCATTACCTCTAGCAGGAAGAGATACAATGGAATCTTCTAGAATGCCAGAAATATTCTAGACATTTTTTTTTGGTGTGTGTGGGGGGGGTGGGGGGCAGCTTATCTCACAGCAACCTCAAACTCCTGGGCTCCAGTGATCCTCCTGCCTCAGCCTCCCGAGTTGCTGGGACTACAGGCACGTGCCACCATGCCCAACTAATTTCAGAAATATTCTAGATTTTGATGTGACAGTTATATGTAACAGCCAAGTCAAGTGTTGCCTGAGTTTCAACGTGCTTTCTTATGGCCAATGTCTCATTGCTGTTTTATTATGTTAAGGTCTGACTTCAGCTACTATCTGTGGTGCACTGCCTTGTTCCTCACAGTTTGTGGAGGTAATTTCGAATACTGAATTTTCACTGGTTAAAACAAGTTTTAGAACAAACATTCTTCCATCCCTATCCTTTCTCCTCTTCTTCCACTTCTGCTGCCATGTCAGATTCTGAAAGATCCCACTGAGCCTTTCTGGTGTTAGTGTGACCAGAAATACTGGACCAAAAAGATAATCCACCATGATCAAATGGGTGTTATTCCAGGGATGAAAGGATGGTTCAATATATGCTAATTAATAAATGTGATTCACTACATAAACAGAATTGAAAACAAAAACCATGTGATCATCTCAACAGATGCAGAAAAAGCATTTGATAATCTGGGTGATGGGCACACTTATAACTTTGACTAAAGCAGTACAAATCAATCCGTGTGACCGAAACATTTGTACCCACATAATATTCTGAAATTTAAAAACAAGCATTTGATAAAATTCAGCCTCCTTTCATAATAAAAACTCTCAGCAAATTGGGCATAGAAGGATCATGCCTGGCAACTTCTTTACAAAAGCTCTTCTGAAAAAGCCACCAGTAGCCTCTTTAAACCACCAGCACTCACAGAAAAGCATTTTTAAAACTTCTAAAAATTTTTATTTGAAATAATGATGGCAGGACACACTTGGGCCTATGTGTTCTGATCTTAAAGCATCTTAAAGGTGAATGAGTTCTAGGTTGGTAAGATAGTGTCATTTTTTTCTTTTCTTTTAAAAAAAACTCCTTATTTTTATAATTTTGCTTTGCAATAAATAAAAAATAAGGAAAGAATATGTCTCTTTTTGTTTGTGCTAAATAAATATTACGGTGATGATTCAGCCTTTGTTCATTTCCTGCTTTGTAATTTGATGCATATCCCAGGGAGAAAAAAAGATGCATATGCGTTCTGTCCCCCTCTCTCTCTCTCTCTCTCTCTCTCACACACACGCACACACACACACATATGCTTAAAAGAAGTCAGAGTAATCCATTTAGCTGCGACACATCCACGTTTCCACAACCTGCATCTGGTGGTGACACATCTGAAATATGGCTTTAGAGCAAACCATAAGATTGTTTTGTGTATACTTTCATTAAACAAATCAGTTTGATACAAAATTTAAGTTTAGAACCTGCCTTAAGCTTGGAGCTCAGGAATGTCAGTCCTGGTTTCTCAGAATAGCCACTTTGTTGGAGGATCCCACCATGATTCTTACACCACTGTTTTTGTCGCTCCTTTTCCTTCTCCCCTCCCCCATTCCACTACAGAAGGACCCAGAGTGGAGCAGTGGCAGAGGCAGAAAACTGTAGTGTGGTCCTGTCCTTGAGCCCTAAGGCTTGGTCTTACACACACCTCTTCCAGACCACCACATTTTGCTTTTATCATCTCTCTAGTTCTCTGGCACTTATTCTAGCCCCAAAGTGAGCAGAAGTTTGAAATGTGCTCAGAATTAGTTCCAACAATGTAGTTCTAATCTATGTTTTTGAACATGAGTGTACTACATAATAACTTCTGAACCTGAACTTTTGATTTGTAATAGGAATAAAATGAGGTTTCCTTTCATGAATGAATGGGTATGTGACATAATTGGAATCTTGAAAAGCATCCTGAGAAATCATGGATGGAAGGCATTATTGGAGAGTAAATCACCAAATTGCTTTAGTGGCCTGCCCGACTCAACTGAGCATATGACTTTAGACCTGGCATCTAGACCCATAACTCTAATTTATTTTTCTCATACTTTGAAAATATCACATTAGTTATTTTTAATAATGCTTCCTCAAAGGTAAGCCAAAGATAATCTTCATAATTCTTTTAGGTGATGAACAAAGGCACAGAAATATTAGTCTAAGTTGGAAGCTCTTGAGCAGACTATATCTATTGCTATGTTGTATACATTATCTAATTTCTTCTTGGCAACCACAGATTCTGAATTATAATTGTGGTAACCATGATAACAATGAAAATGAGTGACGTCTTTTATGTCCATGAACTACGCTCAGCTGTGGTTCTTGACATGCACAACCTCCTTTCTGAAAGAAGATGGGGAGCCCTGTTTTCCTCAGAATGAGCAAAAGTGATATTATTCAACAAAAACTCAGAATTTTGTTTTCCTGGAGATGCCTCATCCCAGATATATCAGAGAGTCTTCAAACAATCTTGTAAATAAAAGAATGAGTTCCTTTACACTGGCCTCTAAGAAGACCATAACTATTTCGGGATAGGTACAAATGAAAAGATATAAATAAAAATCATCAATCCTCCATTTGACAGCCCCATTCACGAGTTTTGAGTAAAAATTCAAAATGATGATGATGTTTCCTGTTGCATCACCCCCGCTGGAAATAAGAAGTTTCTTGTGTATTCCAACACTTCGCTATTCCCCACTGAACTAGACTCTGACACACATTTCTAACACATCTGAAATGTCCCCTGATTTACCCTCTTTAAGGAAAGTTGACGAGTGACTGTCAGGGGTTCACTGTCTCTCTGGTCCCTGTCATCAAGAATGTGTTAGATTGAGAAGTTCGGTTGAGCTGAAAAGCATAAAATAAGGAACTAAGATGCTCATTTTGCTCTCCCCTGACAGATACTGGCAGAGAGAAAATATAAACTTAACAATGTCCTAAGGGCGCAGGTGATCTTTTCCCTTCACTTATAAACACCTTAAAAATAAGGAAAATCTCTGGTGAGCCAGCCAAGAAGTTTCTTCTTCAACATCTCATAATGTAAACTCTTCAGGGGAAAAATTGGTACTGCCCTTGTCAAGATAAATAATCACTTCAGACATGTTAACTCCGGGCTCTTTTTTAATAGTGATGGCTTTAGGAACAGGCACATCTAGTATGTGTGAAAGCAATGCAGATAAGATGTGTGTTTTTAAACTGATGATTAAAAATGAACCATAGAGAGTCTGGTTCACTGTAGATTTCTTTGTTTTAATCAGGATATTTGTTTTTTACAAGTGGTGGTTTTGAAAACAAAAAATTCAAAAGATGCTATCCATTGCCTAATATTCTTTGTTTCTTTGGCAGAGAGTGGAAGAGAAAATCAAACATACACTGTGAACAGGCAATTGAGGTTTTCCAATCCTCAGAAAGTCCCTCTTGGTTCAAGACTGGGATGAATAATAAAGTGAAGTTCTCCTGCCTTTGTATCCATACCAGAAAAGATTTTAGCAAACACAAGTCCTCCAACAACACTGTTACTAAATATTTTTAAATAAAATCTTTTCTATTTTCTTGCAGAGCAAAATCATCAGAGTTTGGTCATCAATTCACTGATGACTGTTATGGTATGATTTGGATTTCATGACGAAAATAAGAAAATCCTCTCCCCTTGCTCTACAAGTGCTCCTTGTTTTTATAGTGTATCTAAAGAGCAACCAAAGATGAGGTCGAAGATGACCCAGCAGCACTTTTTAAAATGCACATTTGGAAAGTAACAATGAGTCCTAGGGCCGCCTGCAGCAATGTTCTCAGAACCCTTTTCCCCAAAAAGGTCCTCAAAAACTGGAGGCATATAATTCACATCACAGATTACTGAACACCTAGGTTACTGAATTCAATCTTCCTTTCAAAGAAAGATACAAAACAATTTGTTCTGATGCACTGTACAGTGAAGAACAAATAGGTGAGGTGCTTTCAAGCCATGAGCCTGTATAGCCACAACTCAGTACAAGGTGATGATGGTGGTTTTAACCATCACCCCCTTTTATTGTGCATACCAAGTACACCAAAGCACAGTCATATCCTAAAGATCGAAACCGAGAAAGCAAGAGGCAAATCGAAGGAAGAAGGAAGGGAGGGAAGGACGTTAGGAAAGGAAGGAAGGAAAGAACAGAGGTAGTGAGGACAGAAGGGAGGGAGGGAAGAAGAGGAAGAAAGGAAAGGACAGGAAAGGGAAGGGACTGTTCACCAGATTTATATCCATATCTATGTTCACACACACACGTACACATGCATACGTGTGCATACAGCAGTATACAACACAGATGTGTGTTTGTGTACATCTACATCTGTAGAGACTATATTATATATAATAGTATAAGTTTAATGCAGTAAAATATATATGTACATATATGTATGTGATATATATGAGGTACATAGTAGAAACAATATAGCATATTTTATATACACACAGATGTGTGTTTATAGTATATGACTGTATTATACATAATAGTAGAAATTTAATACAGTAATATATATACACATACATATGTTCAGTATTAAGATTCTATATGTCTAATATGTGTCATGCCAGTAACATATGGAGTCAAGCATGAATACATTCATTCATTCATGCCACAAACATGAACTGAAGACTTTGCTAGTAACAAAGAATGGGACCACATACTCTGGGAATAGAGAGCCACTGTTAGAACATGGTTTCCGCAGTCCGAAGGAACTCCAATTTCAGCGGGAAAAAGCATGTAAATAACTAATTGAATACCAAGCAATATGAAGCAAGCGCCCCGACCAGATACAACCAGATGCTGAGGAGGACGGGAGGAAGGGGAAATACTATGATATGGTCCAAGGCTAGGAAGAACATAGGAAAATGTTTCTTCATGGAGATGACTGTTAGCTCATTTTCACAGCTTCAGGAGGAGTAAGAGCTCTGCAAGCCCATAGAGACACACGAGCCATGGCGTGTGATAAAGAGGGCATGGCATGCTCAGGAATGCGAATTGATTCAGGTACCTAGAGTGCAGGGTGCAGTGAGGGAGCCCAGCTGTAGACACCAGAAAAGACAAGATTGTCTATGGTCTGGATGCCACACTGAGTCTAGACATGGGGATAGGGCGGTTACTAGTATGGGCATGATGATAACGTGGAATAGAAGACATTTTAACTAATTCATGAAAGATAAATATAATTTCTATAGTCAGAAGTGAGATGAAAAAGAACATTCCAAGAAAAGAGGATGGCATTAGGAAAGGGGTGGCAATAAGAACATATTATGTTGATTTAAGGAATGGATTAGGATAAGAAACATTTGCTTACTTCCTGGCACATCGTAGGGGCTCAGTACAGATGTATTGAATGAATAATTCATGCTACAGGCTATTCCTGTGATTTAGTATCTCAGACTAAAGTTAATAGAGACTTAGGTGGTAGGTGGAATCTAACAGAATGAATGGAAGACAGAACCATGTACCTCTGTTAAATAATTTTACCACTTACCTATCCACACATAGCAGGGCTTTGCAGGACAAAGTACAAACCACAAGACTTCCAGGCCCACCTGTGGCCACCGTTTGAGCCTTCACACTCTTTTGGCTGCCCCTGCATCATGCTAGTACTTCAGTCTTCTGACTCTTCAGCTCTATTGCCTGTTTCAAGTTAAGTTTCCATACGCCTCTTGGACTTAAAGGTAAGTTCTTCCTTCCCAGTTTGATATTCAGTACTCATCCTTGTACTGTTTCTGTTCTTGGTTGTTCCAAGTACACACATCCCTCATCCCAGTCTCAGCCCCTGGACCAAAAGTGACCCCCAAAGTGACCCACTTGTTCAGAACTCACCCCTTTCCCTGAGTCCCTTGGAGGTGACCCACCAAGAAAGGACTTGCAAGAGGAAGGACTTCAGCATAGTCTGGATATCGGAAAGAAATGAAAAGTCAAAGAGGAATTGCCTTTGCAGGCAGATCATTCACTCATAGATATTTACAGAGTGTCTGTTTTGTGCCAGTCACTGCTCTTCGAGCTTGACATAAACCAGAGAACAAAAGAACCACCATTCCTGCTATCGCGCAGCTTAACTGCTAGACGGGGGGAGACACGGCGCACAATAGACATGACAGATGTATAAATTGTACAGTATGTTTGAAGGTGTCCGGTGCTATGGGAAGGGCAGAGCAGGGTGTGGGGCCGGGTGCGGAGGGAAGAAATGGGAACAGGCTGCCATACTGACCCACTGGGAAGGGGAATTAGCCAAGTGAGCACCCAGGGAAGAGCATTCCAGGCAGAAAGAATAACGAACAGGAGCACGTCTGCAAGTGCAGTAAATAGCAAGAAGACTACTGAGGAGTAAGGAAGAGGGAGTATGGTAGGAAATGAGACCACAGCAAATCTGGGGCAAATCCTGCAGTATTGTATAGGCCATGGGAAGGACTTTGGCTCTTATGCTGTGTGAAATAGGAGCCACTGGAGGACGTGAGCTGAGGAGTGACATGATCTGACCTACATTTTTAAGGATTATTCTGATTATGCATTGAGGAAAAACTGTAAAGAGGCAAGGATGAAAAAAAAGGGAATGAGGGGGAGACTCCTAAGGAGCTTTTGCAGTAATCCCTGTGGGAGATGATGATGGTGCCACCCGGACACAGTAATGGACGTGGTGATAAGTGAGCAGAATCGAGTGATATTTTGACAGTAGAACCAACAGGATTTCTTCCTGACAAATTGTCTATGAAGCGTAAAGGAGAGAGAGGAGTCAAGGAAACTTCAGAGGATTTTTTTTTTTTTTTTTTTTGCCTGAACAACTAGAAAGATGGAACTGCCATAAAGTGAGATAAGGAAGACCGTGGGTCGGGTAGGTGTGTGGGAAGATCTGGAGGCCAGTTCAGCACATGTTGAGCCCCCTGACGTGTCTGTGAGATTCCCAAGTGGAGATACTGAATAGGTAATTGACTACAGGGGTCTGCAGAGAGGTCTGAGATTGAAATAGAAAGGCGGAAGTGTTCAGCATATAAACTGTAGGTGAAGTCATGCGCCAGGATGAAATGACCAAATCAGTGAGTGTAGATCTGGCAGAGAGAAGAGCAGGAGCAAGGACTAGGTGCAGAGGCACTGAACATTAAGAGATTAAGTGGAGGGATGCTGATGTCCCTAGGGGAATAAGACAAAAATCTAAGTGTGGGGAGAGATGGTTGGTTACAAAAATGAGTTCTATTTTATGCACATTGTATTTGAGGTGTAACTATGCAATTCAGGGGACAGCCAATGGTGTGCTCGTAAATATTTATCAACCAACTCCAGAGGAGGGGAGGGGAGTGTAATTTATAGTATCTGCCTATTTCTCTGGTGTAAATACTCCATCATAGCTAACTTTAAACTACCAACTTGAAGGCACTGCTTTTAGTGGCAGCTGGAAATATAGAACTAAAAATCAACAGAAGATTTATGAAATATATTTTGAGAAATCATCTCTAGGGAGAGGTAATAAAAGCTATGGGAAAGGTTAAAAATCTTTGGAGGATATACGGTAATAAAGAGGAGAAAACCAAAGGCAGGATGTGGGTGCATGTCCATATTTAGGGGCTCAGAAGATTTGCAGGTAAAGAAAGAAAAGTAAGAAGCTAAATTCCAGAATGGTTTTTCAAGCTAGGATCATTTTGCTACTGTTGCGAAGTATTTTTTCTTTCCTTTTACTCTACTTTTTTTCCCCCTGTGAGATGAAAATATATCAGATTCAGATAAGAACTTTTCCTTTTATCCTTTCAGAGAATGGGCACAAGTTCTTCATCATATCTATATAAGGGTGTCATTTTGAACTTTTTTAAGAATAATTTTTACTCACTTTCAGCTTTCCTTAAAAAAATATGTCATTATGATATCTACATACTCCAATACATACACCATTTGATTTCCCAAATGGTCAATGCGGTTTCCAAGACTTGCTAAAAAAAGGTTTTTTGTTTAAGCCAGCCAGCCTTTGGTACAAGACATAGCACTTAAACAGCCAGAAAGGCTGTTACACTAACAAATACTAAAGATGAACAAATAAAAAGCCATCAGGACAGCATGAGTGCATCTAGACAATTTGCTTTTTCTTTGTACAACTTCAGTGATGAAGAATAGAATCAAAGAGTATGATTAATTTTTAATTATTTAGACACAACTCATGTTAAGGGTAACCAGACATATGATATAACAACAAGACAAGCTCTATTTAGATTTAAATTACAGCATATGTAGGGTAATCATATTTCTAGGATTTTCCAGGGCAGTCTCATTGTTCTTATAAATGTATTTGTAATTGTCAAATAAGTATTCTGATTTTTTTTTCACTTGAAAAACATGAACACTGGTAGCAGATTTGCCTTGGGCTAAGTTAAATTTAGATTCCGCCCCTGGTGTCAGCTGGATGATGCAGAGAAGCCCACCTAAAGCTAAGAATTCTTGTGGAAAAAGCACTAAAGACCTAACCCACACATTCACTGGGTCTGCTCTCTCAGGAAAGCTTGGCTAGTCTTAGCTTGCTGTAATACTAAATGTTTTCACAAATTGCAGTTGAATGTTCGCCCTAGATCTTAGAAGAGGCCCTGAATCTAAGGAGCACTGTGTTCTCAGGACATTGAAATTATGACTTGAAAAGAAAAAAAAAGCCATTTATTAAATTTTTCTCCTACTGAAAACCCAGTTGAAGATAGTGAAGCTCTTCTAAAAGGCAAAGCTCTGTCTCATGCTTTGGGGTCCTTGTGCAATCTCCCTCAGGGCCCATATGGGAAATGAGGACAATACGGAGACCTGTGCGTTCACATAATTGATCCACTTTCATCCGCATAAAGGGATGAGAAAGTCTCAAATTATTAACAGTCCAGTGCTTTTACAGCTCCCACCTACCGTGCACTTATCACTTTCAGATTTCCCCTAATTGAATTACTGAGAGCAGACCAAATGACCTTAGTTGTCCAAGCACTATTTATCACTTTTTATTTCAAGTGAATTACATTTTTAAAAGAAAATATTCTCTTAATTTATTTTCCATCTTATAATAATTATATCCTTATTGTCCCAATTTTTCTGTGACTTTTCTTTTTAAGAGATAACTATTAACTTTTCAACATAGTCAGTGACCTTGTTTGGATGACTCTGTCCCCTCAGGTGACCTTGAAGCAAAAATTATAGAAGCATCAATTGGCAAGTTCAACAGCATCCAGCAAAGTATGAAAAGGGTAAGAGCTCTTCATTTCCCAGCACTGGCATTCATCATGGAAAGACACATAAAAAGAAAGGGCAAATTCCAATGACATGCATCCAATAAATTGGAGATTCTTGTCACAGTAAACGCCAATTCAGCAGTTCATAATCACAATGCATAACATGGCTACATTACTTATTTTTTAACCCTCTATACTGGGGCGTTTTTTTACTGCTCCTTCCTTTTTTTTGCCTTTGTATCCTTAAAAATTCCAGGTTTTATCTGCTATGAGATTATCTTTCTGAGTCTGTTGAATTTCCTCTTGGCTAATAGTAGCAAATATTTTTTGTAATAGGATCCAATCAAAAATCATAGATTTAAAACATCTGAAAGATTTCTTAGTTCCAAGTAGACCATTGTGCGAACAGAATTAGAGGAGAAATAAACCAAATTGTTTATGAACTATTTTCAGTACAAGAAATCCAGAACTTCTTTTATCAATTTGTGTGGCATTTCATCCCCTTTAAACTGATAAATGGCATTCATCTTCCAAGTAGCATTCAAGATGAATCAGTCCTAAATTTATTTATAAACTAAAATGGTATAGTTCAATATAGGCTGCGTCAGTGTCAATACAGTGTTCACACTATGTGATATTTTCTATTGAATGTGTTTGATTTGTTTCAGATAATATTAACTGGAGTGCATGTAATAAAGTCAAACACACTTAGGGAGATTTCTATGCATGTCCAGTCAATATTGTATTTCACCTAGGTGAAATGTGTGAAGTAGAGCAGTAACATGGAACAGATGCTGGACAAAAGGAGTCACTTTATGGAGTTAAAGTCCAGCTGACTCCTATAAATTCCATTAGACAGTCACCCAGACTTTTGGACCTTAATTTCCTCATTTATAAAGCTATTTCTGAAATCATATGATCCTAGAAGGTCTATATGGCTAAATGTAAACATCAGATTAACAGGATTTTGCTCTCAATTCTCCCAAAACAAAATAAAAGAAAACAAAGAAAACACGAAAAACAGGAAAGGCAACAATAAGAAACCTGGCTTTAGTATGAACCTGAGATGGTGCTGAATTTTCCACGTTTGCAATCCTATCCCCCAAGCATTGTGAGAGCATTTATCAGAAGTGAGGAGCACTGCAGGGCTAACTCATGTTCTGATACTAGTAACCTTATTAAACCATACATTTAAATTTTAAAAAAGTATCTTTAGGTCTCTGAATCCCTTCCTGGTTTATCTCTAGTGATCTAAGCACATATATTAGAATTTGAACAGTTAGTATTTCTGGTACAGTATTTTTATTCCAGGTTATAGGACAGAATATTTACTCCAACTAAAACAAATTTTTCTTTGAGATCATCTTTCAAATAATTGTCATTTATGAAAGCCATTTTATCTCTGCATGAAGTTCCATGGGAAAAAAATTTCCAGAGTTTTTTTTTTTTTTTTCTAAAGCATGGTTTGTCTATTTGCCATACCACCAAGCAAATAAGAGGATTTGACAATTTTATTTCCTCGGGTAACATGCTCCTATGACATTTCTGATCCTAAGGTACAGCCATGGGTTACTGCTATTAATTTTCACATCCTATCTTGAGTTCACTGACTGCATGTTATGAAGCCACATCCCACCAAGAATGTCAATAAGGTTCATAGGCTGCTTCTACTCTCTGCACACTACACCCCCGAGGCAGTGCCCTAATCATCTCACATGGGCCCTGGCAGATCTCTATGCCCACAGGCAGTGGTGGACTCTAAACTAAACCCACAAACCAGACTTAGGTTTACTGTCCGTATGATGTCATTTCAGGTATTTCAAGGGTTTCCTTGACTTAAAAACATAATTCCATTCTTCTCACTGATGCTTCAGATACCTTTAAGAGAACAAAGACATTTTTGACTGAGTATACATTTTCCTGGGAGAAGTTAATATATTACCCAAATCTATGTCACAATTGATTAATATCTAATTTTTTTCCTGAGAATGGACATGAATAGGGAGCCCCCCTGGCAGCTGAAATAGGACAAATGCAGTAAGAGGAAGTAGAAGATACAAAATATTTTGCTTCCTTTGTGCTTCATTATCATTTGTAATATGCTGATAATAAGGTTCATCTCATGAGGTTGTTTAGCTAATTGATAACAATAAACAAACATCATTTGTTGAGTCTTTCAATAGCCATGGGTGGCATCAGCGGAAAATACTGGTAAGGACATCCAAAAAAACTCTCCTCCATAAAAGCAATGAAAACACTGGAAAAAAAAATTGTCAGAATCTACTGTTTTGGAACTCTAGAAATTAACCCAAAGGCTTGCAGCAATTCAGAGAGTCCTATTCCCAGAGAATTGATCATTATTCAGCCTGTCTTGTGATTCTCTAGAAGATCCCACTCACAAGGCTGCTGTTATTTTACCTGACTTGAAGCTCACCCAGTGTAAAAAGTCTTATTTTTGTGCAGGTGCACGTGCACACGCACACACACACATATACACACACACACACAAATCAGAGGCAATTGTTTAAATTCCACCTATCTGAGGCAGCGGATAAAAGTTGAAACAAAATACTAAACAAAAAACTTAAAAGGAAAATATGAGTAATAAGATGTTCATAGGAGTCTCCATTTATTCCTGGAATCTAGAAGCCCCTGTGCATGTTTAGGAATGTGCGTATACCTGAGCCTGTGTGCATGCTCAGGAAGATCTAAGAAAGTCTGTCTTCTCACTAGACTTGAGGTTCTGTGCAAGCAGAAAATGAAGGCTAAGAAGGAACAGGCTAGCTGAATATTGAAAGCATTCTGCGGTACACAGAGCCCTTACCAAAGAGTGGGAGACTTATTAGTTCCAGACGTTTAAGGAAATTTCTGTCCAAATATTAGCTGACCACTAAGGTCACCCAGCAGGGACTTCAGTGGCCATACATAAAAAAGAATACAGACTTCACAAAATTTTCTCAGAAAAAAATCACTAAATAAATGAACAAAAATAACAGCAACAAATCCTGGGGAGTGAGTAGAATCTAATTTCCAGCGTTGCCACGTTATATTAGTTAGCATATTTGGTTTTCAACAAAAAATTACAAAACATGCAAAGAAACAAGAAAGTATGCCCTATACACATGGAAAAAAAAAAAAACAATCAATAGAAACTGTTCTTGAAAAAAGCCAGATGTTGGACTTACTGCGAGGATTTTAAATCAGCTATCTTAAATGTGTCCAAATAACTAAAGAAAACCATGCTATAGAACTAAATCAGAGTGTGAGACTGATGTCTCACCAAATAGAAAATACCAACTAAAAATATAGAAATTATTTTTTAAAAAAGAACCAATAAAAATTCTGGAGGCAAAAAGTAGAATAACTGAAATAAAAGATTCACTATATGAATCAACAGAAGATTTGTAAAGGCAGAAGAAAAAATTAGTGAGCTTGAAGATAAATCAATTAAAAATAGCTAGCTAGGGAACTGAAAGTAAAAAGAATAAAGGAAAATTGACAAAGCCTCAAAGACCTGTGAACACCACCAAGTGAACCAAGATACATAATGGGAGTCCCAGAAGGAAAGAAGAACGGGCAGAGGAAAGGAGCAGAAAGGATATTCAAAGAAGTAATGGTTGAGACTTCCTGAATTTGATGAGAAACATTAATCTACATATCCAATAAGCTCAACAAATTTCATGTAAGATAAACTCAAAAAGATCCACACTGAAACACTAATCAAATGACGGAAAGTCCAAGAAAAGAGAGATTCGGAAAGTAGCAAGATAAAAGTGACTTGTCATATACAAAGGTCCTCAAGATTAACAACTGATTTCTCATCAGAAACCATGGAGGCCAGAAGGAAGTGGGATGATATGTTAATAATTAAAGTGCTAAAGTAAAAAGCTATGAACCAAGAATTTTATATTCAGCAAATTATCCTTCAAAAATGAGGTAGAAATTAAGACATTCCCAGATAAGTACTGAGAAATTTTATTTGCTTTATTTCCTGCCCTATAAGAAATACTACAGGGGAGTACTTCAGGTTGCAATGAAAGGACACTAGACAGTAGCTCAAATCCACACAAAGAAATAAAGAAAACTGGTAAAGGCAACAACATAGGTAAATTTTTTAAAAGTATAAGTATATTTTTAAATTTCTTTTTTCTCTTTTATGATTTAAAAGACAACTGCATAAAGCAATACCTATAAGTCTGTGTTAATGGGCATAAAATGGGTAAAAATATAATTTCTATGACAGTAACAGCACAAAGGAGGGAGAAAGAAATGAAGCCATATAGGAGAAAAGATTTGTCTAGTACTGATATTATGTTGATATAAGGCCCAATTAGATAGTTATAAATTATGATGCTAATTGTAATCCCTAGGGCAACAACTAAGAAAATAACTAAAAAATATAACAAAAGAAATGACAAGGTAATTAAAATGGTACACTAGAAAATACCTATTACAAAAGAAGCCTTTAATGGAGAAAATATTAGAGACATAAGACATATGGAAAACAAATAGCAAAATGACAGATGCAAATCCCACCCTATCAGTAATTACATTAAATATAAATGGATTGAATGCTTCAATTAAGAGGCAGAGATTGGCATATGGATGAAAACACATGGTTCAAATATATGCTGTCTAAAAGAGACACACTATAAAAGATGTGAAAAGGTTGGAAGTAAAACAATTGAAAGAGATATATCATGCAAACAGTGACCAAAATAGTACCTAGTGGTTATACTAACATCAGACAAAATAGACTTTAAACCAATAATTATTACTAGAAACAAATAAGTACACTTTATAAAGATAAAAGGGTCAGATTCATTAGAAAATATAGCAATTTTAAACATATATGCACCTAACAATAGAGTCTCAAAATACATGTAGTGAAAATACAGAATTGAAGGGAGAAACAGAAAATTTAACAATAATGGTTGGGAACTTTAATAATGCACTTTCAATAATGGATTTAAAAAATTATCAGATGACTACAAAGAAAGCAAAAATCTTGAACAACTCTATAAACCAATTAGACCTAATAGAAATATATTGAATATTCCACTCAACAACAGAAGAATATACATTCTTCTCAAGTACACATGGAACATTCTCCATGATAGACCATATATTAGGCTATAAAATGAGTCCCAAAAATTTTAAATGTGTATTGCTAAAGTGGAATGAATTAAAAATCAATGACCAGGAAATCTTGCGTTTATATGCCTTATTTTATTTAATTCTCAAAAGTACCCTATGATTATGTATGATGATTATCCATTTATTACAAATGAAACTGCAGTAAAGAGAGTATATATAGTGCCTAAAATTAATTATTAAGAAACACAGGTGCAGGTTAATCTTAATGTCTTTTTCATGTTTGAGTTCTCAACTTAAATGTTGCCTCATTAGAGATATTTCCCACCCAATATATACAAGGTCCCTACTGTAATTCAATCTCATAGCATCCTATTACCTTTCTTCAGAGAACTTTTCACAATGTGAAATTTTGTATTTCTGGGGCTGAAGATGAACAAGTGGATAAACTAAATAGTATGAGCAACTCATCCCGTTTACCTGAGACTTTCCCAGAGTTGATACTGAAAGTCCAAAGTGCTGGGAATCCTCTCAGTCCTAGGAAAACCAGGGTGGTTGGTCACACTAAATAATACAAGTTACAAGCATTTCTTCACTGATGCCAGACAACTGGGTATTCTCTCCATAAATAAGGGCTATCACCCAGGAGATAAGAGTGCTATCTCTGACCCTCTCCCTCAACAACCCTAAGTGGCTTGTAAACCAGAAGTGGATCTCTGCGTCAGCCCACTACAAGGCACCTTTTCAGGCACCATGAAAACACTGTGTAGAAACAAAACAAAGACTGAATTTTAACCCAGGTTTTGAATAAAAACAGAGACTGTGAGAAGGTACTAGCATTTCAAAAGGAAGGGAGAATGTATTACTGTTTGTTTATTTTGCTTCCTCCCAGAAGCTATTCAGTTCATAATGGCAGGGGCCTCATGTTTTTTGTTCACCACTGAATATAGAGCACCTAGCAAATCCCTGGCACCTGGAGATTATTCAACACACATTTGTTGAACCGATGACCATGTGACTTCTAAGGCCTTGCTCTTAACCACCATCTATCACCTGCCTTGTTCAGCTCTTGCCTTCACAGTAATACAAGCTAATAGAATGAACTACTTGCTATGTCCCAGCCTTGATGTTATCTCAAGTGATCAACAGAACAAGCTTTTGAAGGAAGTATCCCATTTTTCAGATGAGAAAACTGAAGATAAGAGACATTGAATAACTTGTCAAAGACCTCAAAGTTAATCTCTCTTTCACATATATGTGCTGTATGTTTTCAACTTTATCATCTTGGCAGCATGAATTATTTCTAGATTCACACAGTGTGGAGAACAAAATATCAGGTGCTCTACAAGTGGTCCTTACATAGACCCTTTTTCCATGCCTGCTCCCAATACTGTTTATCATACCAATCTGGGAAGCTAAATATTTCTCCTATCTGACATACAGGCAGTCTCAGCAGGTAAAGTTCAAACTAACACAGAGTCATGTAAGGCAACGGTCATGATAATAATAACTTTTGAATTCCTATCAAGCACTGGCAAATTTTGAGTCCACAAATAACATAATTTCCTGATGTTTTTTCTTCTTCTAATTTCTTTGAGGCAAACAAGAAAAACATTTTCATTCTTTTTCTAAAATTTTTATGTTATTTTATTTTTGTTCATAACCAATATGTTTCTAAAAACCTCCTTTTTTTCTTTTTTTTGAAAAGAATCCTCAGGTGTACATGTGTGATATTTAATATAAACTCCCTAAAGCTGAATATGATTTATCTTCAAACAGCAGCATGGAAAAGAATAGAGCAGAAATCTTCAAATATATATATAAATTAAATTCATAACTAGCTTCTACTGAACTCCTGCCCTTGTCAACTCCTTTAAAACACAATTTCCCAAATGCCACTGCTTTCTGGGATGCAAGGGAGGAGAAGAGAGTACTTTTATTTCATTAGATTTATATCAATTCCATTCTGAGTTTCTAGCAATAGGGACTCCTGGAAAAATATGTCGAGCTTCCCTTCAGAGCTGGGCTGCCGTGACTTGGCACCATGAAGCACCAAAAGTAAATAAAATGACTCACAATGTGTTCTGGGCCTGAGGGGCCTGAGAGATAGCTGAGAAATCCAGTCGATTTGCCCAGACCCTACCTCCAATGGCATGCTGCTGATTTCTCAATAGTCAGAGCTGCAGCCGCAGCCAAATTGCACGCTTGGAGCCAAATCCTCCTCTCAGCTCCATGTAGGCAACTTCGTCCAAAGTCAGTAGGTATGGAGTGTGTATCTCGAAATGACGTCTGGCAATAGCCGCACTTAGTTCTCTTATCAGCCACATACTTACTACGCAGTAAGTGCCTTTCTCTCAATTTCTGCGCAAATGTGAGCCTGTTTGCTATTATCAGATGGCAGTGCTTGCTGTACCGTTTCCTCACTTTTTAAAGCTTTTTGTGTTTTGCCAGTCAGGAGCACATTTTGCAAGTCCCTGGCAAAGGCAAGTGTACTCTCTTCTTGGCTTAAACATTTGCAGAAGCCAGATGAAAGAAATGGCTCCCCGGGAAAGCTTTGGATTTCATCACATCGTCGATGGAGTAGTCTGCGCCTCCGCAGTCGGGTTTTTAAGGGATTGTGTTTCTTTAATTGAAGAAGTAAAAGTACAGAAGAGGGTAAGTGCAGAAAAGAGCTGAAGCTGTAGATCACGAGGAGGATGTTCTGATCCTCCCTCGGCTTGCTTCCCGCAGGCTGAGTCTGCGGTTTCCATATCCTGTGTGCAGTCTCATCTCATGTTCCTGTGGGGGTGAAATTTTCCAGGTACATAGGTCTCCCCCCATCCAATGTGAGCTCCCTGAGGCAGGGCCAATATAGCATTTACCTCTGTATGTCTGGCTTATAGTAGAGGGTCTACCTACTCTGTATTACGCTCTGCAAACTCCTTCATGGAGAAGATGAGGCTGCAGAGCCTTCCCTTGAGAAACGTAAATTCTAGTCAGGTCCCTGGTCCATAAGCATTATACTTGTACACAACGTGATTAGAGGTTACATAGAGGTATGCCCAGGATACTAAAGAGAACACAGCAAGATGGGTATATAACCCTGGTGGTATAGTCAGGAAGACTACTGGGAGAAGACCATGTCAGAACTAAGTCCTGAAAAATAAATAAGCACTAAGTCATGAGTTGGTGGAGAGGGGAGGGCCTTCAAGGCAGAAGGGCGTGGAATAGCAAGTGTGGGTAGGGACTTACAAGCAGTTTACTCTGCAAATTTCAAGGGCTACGTGAGGAACAAGCAGACCACCAAGACTGGAGAGGCAGGCAGTGTCTGGGCAACTGGGGACTTATTTTTAAAACTTTATCATTTATGAGAAAGAAGGGTATAGAGAGATTTTAATTCTAAGAGAAACAGGCTCATATCTGTGTTTGGAACATAACAAAAGGAGTGGATTTTATTTGCACAGGACTGAAAACAGAAAGCCCAACTGGAAGGCAATTTTAATAATATTGGTCATAGAACATCAGAGTCTATATTAGGGCAGTGTTATTAAGACTGAGATGCAAGAAATATTGACAAGGCAAAAGTGGAATGATATTGTGCTTGGTGAGGGATGGGAAGTGAATGGCTTAAGGTACTCATTGGCCCTTGGGCTATGTGAGTTTGAAACTCAGAGAAGAGTCAGAGATTACAATTGAATTATGTGACTCATAAACCCACAGGAGCAGAAATAATCCTTGAGAGTAGATGAGATTTCCTACAAAGAATTTGTTAAAAGAGAGAAGCAGTAGCTGAGAATCTTTAGGAAGAAAAAAACACCATTTAGGGGGTGAGCTGGGAACCAGGTTCCTCTGAAGGTGATGGGAAGAGATTTCAGAGACATACATGCGAGACAGAGTGTGAGTTCCTGGAGGCTCAGTAGTGAAGATTTTCATAGAAAAGGTAGAAAACAGTGTTAATGCCACACTGCAGTAGATAGAAGCTAATGCAGAGCAATGTCTGATCTTTTTGGCAATAAGGAGGTATTCAAAGACTTTTCTAGTGGCAAAGACACTCATGCATATTGTTTAATAAATATATGTATGAATGAATGAGACTAAGCCTTCAGAGTCTCTATTACCTTAGAATGTGAAGACTGAGGCTTTGTTTGTTGGACAAAGGTTGAGTTTCAAAGGAGCCCAAATCTCTACCCTTAAAAATCCTTATTTAGTCCTGGTGACACAAAACACACCATTCTGTCTCAAGCTTTTCTTCTTGACTTCTCTTCTCCACACCTCCTTGCCATGCACATCAGCAATGACAGGTGAGGCAAGCACTCAGGTGCAAATGTAGAATCCAGGGATAGGCTCCCCTCTTCACTTGTCACAAATAGGACTCTTTGTCTTATTCCATTTGAACTGCCATAACAAAGTGCCACAGACTGGGTGGCTTATAAATAACAGACATTTATTTCTCACAGTTCTGGAGAGTGGACGTCCCAGACCAGGGAGCCTGCATGGTTGAGTTCTGGCGAGGACCCTCTTCCAGTTTGCGACTGCCTACTTCTCACATCCTCATGTGGCAGATGGAGCGCTAGAGAGCTCTCTGGAATCTCTTTTATAAGGGCACAATCCTATTCACAAGGGCTTTATCCTCCTGACCTAATTGCCTTCCCAAAGCCCCACCCCCAAATGCCATCACATTGATTAGACTTCAATATATAATAATCCTGGGGGAGAGGCAGACACAAACATTCAGTCCATGACATCCACTTCCACATTTACATGTATATTTGGGGTCATAGGTGGGCATCAAGAATATCAATGAACACTGGAAACATCAAGAACTAGATGCTACAAGGTCACAGATTTAGTACCAGTTCTTTCATTGTATTCAGTGCCTACAGCTAAATCCATTATATCTCTGGGCCCCAATTTCCTTTTCTTTGAATTGAAGTGATAGGATAAGAGACTTCTAGATTTCTAGTTTTTATTCCACTTTAAAGTTTTTCTAGAGTCTTTCACTCTCTAATGCCTTTGGAGCATGTCACATTCAATCAGTGCTCAATAAAGGTCTCAGTCCCTAATCCATCCTTTTGCGACTAAAATTGTTATTCTTATAGCAAACAGAACTGTGTACTGTTTGTTCCTGAACCAAGCTGAGATTTATTTTGTTTTGTGCAGTTGCTCTTCATTTCTGCTCTCCCTGTTGTGCTGGTACATATGCCTTCACTTTATACTCCTGCCTTTCTATGTGCAAGTCTGAGGAACACTAGTCCCTGCCAACGTGCACACCCATGCTGACTGGTTCATCTAACGGTTCTGGAATCCACTCCCCCGTATTTCGACTCACTGCAGGGACGAGGCACACTGCCAAGTTTGCTACTTCCAGCGTTAGAGGCGTGACAGGCAAGCAAGATGAAAGAAGAGGGAAAGAATTAGAAGAGGTTCTGATTACAAGTGTGGCTTGCAGCACAGTAAGAAGAGCAACACGAACAAATGACCTGGCTGATTTCACTGTAAATATGCACATCGCATTCACGTATTCCCAGATTTTTGCATCTACTAATGTCTTGCCTGTTGTATTTGGATGATGCACCATGTGGACAGAGGTAATGTTTTCCTTAATCCTTAGTGTAGTGTACAGCCTGAACTATCAAAGTTCCATCACCAACACCAACCATAAAAAGAAATGGTATTGCCACTTAAAAACAGTGACTCACTTTCAGTATGGAAGCTGCTAAACACTGGAATACTATTTATGCTATATACTGTTATCAGGCAGTAGTTAAATGGCAAAACCATTGATCTCATCTTCCTTCACTGATATCGTACATTGAAGCCCTTAATGGTAGCCTAAATTCCCTGCGTTTCCGAGGGTTGGTGCTTTGGAATTTCCTTGCAAAGGTATTTAAAAAGATTGAGTTACAGAAAACAAACATTGTTTTGAAAATCAGAAATCAAGTTATATTAGCTGATATTTTGAGGCACCCAAAATAATTGTTCAGAAGTTGATATTCTTGAATTAGCAGGGATCTCTGTTAGGTCCTGTCTTAGTCCATTCTCGCTGCCATAACAAAATAATTTAGACTGGGTAATTTATAAAGAACAGAAATTCATTTCTTATGGTTCTGGAGGCTAGAAATCCCAGATCAAGGCACTAGCATTCAGTGTCTGGGGAGGTCCTTCTTGCTGCATCCTCACATGGTAGAAAGAAGGGCAAAAAAGGGTAAAGGGTCGAATGCTGTGTCCTCACATAGCAGAAGAGATGGAAGGGGAGAACTCACACTCTATAGCGCTTTTATAAGGGCACTAATCGCACCAATGAGGGTGGTGCTCTCATGGCCTAATTAGCTCCTAAAGGCTCCACCTCTTAATACTGTTGCATTGGGCATCAAACTTCAATATGAATTTTGGAGGGGACACCAATGTTCAGACAAACCATAGCAGGTCCAATCAATGGAATGGCCCACTCACCCCTGCCTCAACTAACCTGAGGTCTGGCTTGCATGGATTTCCAGATATATCAGCATCAGGCTCACAGAATGGCAGCCCTTCTCACTCTACTTTGGCATTCAGTGTCTCCTGTTTTAATTTCAAGGATGTTTTCATGAACCTCATAGCACTGGTTGTGACATCCTATCATTACTGCAAATGTTTAAGAAATAGGTGACATCCCTACCAATGTGAATTGAAATTAATTAGGTTTTTGAGAATTTTGTAATATTATCTGGAGAAAACCTTGAGCTGCTATTTAAGAAATATGACAGATAGCCAAAGTATACTGTAGTTAATTGCATTTTGGGAATTTTGCAACATGTCTGGGATATCAGTAGATAACTGTGAGATGATACAGGCCGGAGCTGAGAATCAGTCCCTAATGACAGCAGAATCTTTCAGCAGAGTGACTGGTCATGAGGGTTGTTGTAGAGAACAAGAAACATGAAATAAGTAGCGATCTATTTTTCCACACAAACCACATTGTTTATTCTTAAAACCTTTTCGTTTACCTCATTAAATTTTAAGACTAGTAGACAAAGTCAGTGTCTTCTGTTATCAGTCTTTTGAGAACAAAATTTATAGCATTTATGGCTGATATTTCATGATAAAAAACATTTATTATTCCTATGCCCTTTGATCTAAACAGGGCCAGAGGCTTTTAAACTTCTATTTTTAGAAATAGAGAACAATTTGTAGACAATACTAAGGTACAAAGGGGAGGAAAGTTCCCTAATCCAAGCTAGAATAAAGCCACTCTGAACAATTTAGAAGTTCTTGGGAAAAGAAGAGCTATTTTGTAGGTGCCAACCCTGTCCTTGAAACCAAAGGTGACTGTGTGAAATACTGTCACCACCTTCCCAGCTCATTTGATTACAACCCAGTTCTGTAGACCCTTATTTCGTCCTAGGAAATTAGCAGCAATCTATCCCCTATGCATTTGCACTTTCACGTTGAGAATGTTTCTGCCTTTATGTTACATTAAAGAGTACTGAAACCCATTGATTTCTAATTATAATGGTGAGCTATACTTCTAAAAAAATGTAAAACTCAAAATTTTAATTTTTATTTATATCCCTATTCTAGCAGGCATCATAGAAAAAACCAACTTAGGACTTCCCATTTCTGAAAGTCTACATGTTTTCAACAACCTTTTGAAAGCTTTCAAAAGATTAAATAAATATAATCATTTTTAAAACTTACACGTTTAAAGCCATCCCTGAATTGGTAAGACAAGGAATCCAAAATGAAGTGAAACCCCACAATGAAGTGAAATCTAAACCCCAAAAAGTTAAGCCAGCTTTGGTGCCTCAGATGTCCTGAGGACACTGGCCAAGCCCTGTGACCTGGACTCTCTGTTTGGATGGCTTGTCAGAGTATAAGAGGCAGGAGACAGTGAAAGCTGGCTTCAAAGTGAGGAACTTCATAGAGCCCTACATAAAGCTGAGACCCCAAAGTGGGAAAGTAAATGATAAATAATCTTCACTCTCAGGGAAGAAGAATAAGGGAATTTGCCACTAGGTATGAGAAAAAATACATCTCCCCAAGAACTAACAATAATATGTTAATCATTATGATGAATAAGGAATTTTTAACCCACACTCACACTTCCTGTGTGGATTAGAAACCTCAAGCATAGAAAATAATCAAACATATATCCAGTGGTGGTCCAGGACATCCTTTCTGGAGAAACTCAAAAATCAAGCTGTAGAGCAAATAGTTCTCAAAATAATTCTAAGAAAAACAAGGAAACTACAATTAAAAAACCACAACACACACAGAAACAGTACACCAAGAATGAGAGACAGCAGAATGGTCTATGAATACCTCATACATTAAATACATACATAGTCATAATATAAAAAAAGTTTTAACATGCTCGAAGAAATAAAAGAAGTCTTGAAAACATGAAAAAATAATATATTTTTTAAAATAAACCAGTTTTTAAAAGAACACTTTGGATGTATTAAATGTTTTTAAACAAAATTTAAATTTCAGTAGGATAAATTAACAGTAAATTTAACACACCGAAGAGAGAATTATTGAATTTGAATATAGACCTGAAGTAATCAATGCAGAGAGAAAAATATTGGAAATAGAAAATAGTGGAAAAGAGAGATTAGACTGAGAAAGTTTGAAATGGCATTTTAGGGGAAGCTAATAGATAAAATTGAGAGGAAAAACATTGAAAAAGGTAGTGATTAATAGTTTCAACAATTTTTGAAAGACACAAGACTTTAAATCCAAAAAGCTTAATGACTTCCAAGTTGATTAAATGGGAATAAATCACCTCTAGACATACTGAGAGTGAAAGTATATAACACTGAAAATAAAGAACAGATATTTAAAGTAACTAGCAGAAAAAAATAGATATCACTTACAAAAGAACAATTATACTGATGACTGACTTCTCAACACAATAATAGATGCCAGAAAACAGTGAATAACGCATTGACAGAAAGCAACCATCACCCTAGAATTCCATATGCAACAAAACTAACTTTCATGAACAAGGGCAGAATAAAGACATTATCAGAAAAACAAACCTGTGAGTGTTCATTACATACAGACTTTCTCTAACAAATTCTAAAGGATATGCTTCAGGAAGAAAGAAAATTAGTCCAGATGGAAGGTCTGAAATGCAAGATTGGTTCTGAGCAAGGATACTGGCACATATATGATAAATACAAACAAACAATGATGTATAAAACAGTTTAATTTGTAAGGATTAAAAAAGAACATAAGTGGAAAATAATAGTATATAAGTTGAGAGGGTAGTGATTACAATTAAAGCAACTTGGAAGGAACTGGAGACCATTATGCTAAGTGAAGTATCTCAGGAATGGAAAAATAAACACTGCATATACTCTCTAATAATTGGGTGCTAATCCATGTATACACACAGGCACAAAAAGATGTAAAGATCATTGGAAATCAAGAATGGGGAATGGGGAAGGCAGGAGGGGTAAAAACCTATCGGGTACAAGGAACACTATTCAGATGATGGGCACACTAAAAGCCCTGACTTAGCATTATAAAAGGTATCCATGTAACAGAAACATTTGTATCCCTTAATATTTTGAAATTAAAAAATTAAAGCATTCTAAGGTTTTTATATCATTTGTAACGAAAGTAAAATAATGGCTAACTTTAAACTGCTAATTATGCATGTTAAAATATCCACAGTAAAAACTAAAACATAGGCATAGAGAGTAAATTTCAAAAAATAAGTACACAGATAAAACTCAAAAGGAGGCCAAAAGTGAGGAAAAATTTAAAAATAAGACAGGACACAAACCAAACAAGAGTAAAAGGTAAAATAAGATCCCAATGAAATAAACTATCCAGTATTTTAAAAGAAGATTATAGAGTAGACATATACATATATATATATACAAACACACACATTCTGAACATAAGAGGATGCAAAAGGATGAAAACAGTGATGCCAAACAAATACTAACTCAAAATATCACAGAGAATAGACCTTAAGGGGGAAAGAAAAAGTATTAGCAGAGATAAATAAGGTCTCTTCATAATTATACAAAGTTTAATTAACCAGTTAGACATAATGATTTTTAGACTTAAAAATTAAAAATTAAAAATCAAAAACAAAATGATATCTAGGATAAAAACTATATATTGGAAATTTCTTTTAAAAACTCACATACTTCTGAAAAACCCACGGATCATAAAGGAAATCATGGTGGAAAATTTTAAAATAAATTGCTGAATGATAATTAAAATACTGCATATTAAAACTTGTGTGATTAAGCTAATAAATACTGAAAGAAATCTATAAGTTTATATGCCTTTATTAAAAAGGGGGAAATTTTTAAATTCATAAACTATGAATCAAACTTAAAAAGTTATGGAGAGAAAAACAGAATAAGCCAAAATAAAGAATAATGAAGATATTAATAAAGAACAATAATTATAGAACTAGAAAACAAATATACAATAGAAAGGACCAAAATGCCAAAAGTTATTTCTTTGAAAATACCAACAAAATGGGCAAATCACTGATAATATTAATGTTGAAAAGAGAGGTTGCACAAATAAATGATAATTGAGATTAACAAGGAGATATAACTTCACATACAGAAGAGATTTAAATGATAATGAAGGGATATTAGAAACACATTTATGCCAATGCACTTGAAATCACAGGTAAAATGAATAAACTTTTAGAACATACAACTTATCAAAACTGGCTGAAGAAAAACTGGAAAACCTAATAGTCATATAATCATTAATGCAATTAAATTCATAGTTTAAAATGTTTTTATAAAGAAAATACTAGGCCCAAATAACTTTACAGAAAAGCTTACTAAACATTCAAGGAATAAAAAATAGAAAGTATACAGAAACTCTTTTAGAAATAGAAAAAGCACATATTCTTTAACCTTTCGTGAGAATAACATTAAAACAAACAAAGTAAAATACAGTATAAGAAAATAAACTAATTGGCCAGTACAAATCATGGATATACAGTAGTCCTCAAATTCCTAAATAAAACATTAGAAAATAAAATCTAATGTGATATTAAAAAGATATCAGAGCCAAGTTGTCTTCACTCTATGAATATAAGATTGTTAGAAAATTGATTAATTGACCATATCAAAAGATTAAAGTAGAAAAATATGAATTTTACACAGATGCATAAAACCACTGGTTAAAATTCAATATACATTATGATTAAATTAAACAACAAAATATCTTGGTGATGATAATAGCAAGAAATACCATTTACTCATATTATAATATGAGTATATACACACACCCCTACACATATATACACAAACATATACATATGTTTATATGTAATACATATATTACATATATTCTTTTAGTGGAAGTGAGGTCTTTCTGAGTAAGAAATGTAATTAAGCAATTTTCACAAGCCCAGGGCCATTTCCTATCATGGAACAAAATAGCCGCTAAATAAATGCTTGTTGAATTGAAATAAATTAAAATATGTGTGAAACAATAGGCAAATATGTGACATTGGCCACTTTGAGTTGTCCAGCTTAGCCCTGCTTTCTTGGCAACAATATCCCACTTTTCATTTGAATTTCCATTCCTCACCTAGGCAACCTACATGCTGCTGGGGAAGGTGATGTCAGTCTCAGCAACTGAGATGAGCTCTGATTGGTTTAAGACAATCAATATCCCCCAAACCTTAGCGACACTGTTTAGTTAATGAAACATGAACCAATCAGATACAACAAAATAGAAGAAAAAAAATTAGGCTTTCTGAAAGAGCTATTCAGAGAGAAACTCACCCTGTTTGTTGGGCATGAACAAGACTGGCAAAATATCCCTGTCCCTAGAAGCCACCAGAGCCACCTCAGTGGCACCTAGAGAGAGAGCTTTCAATTGAATCCCAGAATAGATCAGGGCCGGCCCTTCTGGCATGTTGTTGACTGTTTCCTCTCCTGAGTCTGGACTTCTCAGTGTCCATGATCACGTGGGTCAATTGGTCCAATTCCTTGCACTAAATCAACTAAATCTCAGTATCTCTCTCTCTCTCCACACACACACACACAAACACACACACACATATCCTATTGGTTCTGTTTCTCTGGAGAACACTAATACAACTTGCTATAGGACACTTAGAAATACCAAGTAAAATATAACAAACATCCTTTTAAGTGACTAGCTGAGCCCATAGAAAGGGAAATCTCTTAGTAAAGTGAGGCGATGAGAGTGAAGTCACCCTCCCTAGAAGCATCTAGGCTGATAGGTGAGGGATGGAAATCCAAACGAAGAATAAAATGAAAAGGAATTGAAGACTGGAGCTGAGAGGCAAAGCTGGGCAGGGGGTTGGTTGCCATTCTCCAAGACCACAAAGCTTGCAGTTCTAGCTCATGTGGACACAGGAGGTGCTATCTTTGGTCTGCAAAAACTCCGAGAGCTGTAACTGGGTCCCTATGTAAAGTTTAAAGCCTAGCCCTCTGAAAAATTGTGGATTAAAAATACATATCTGTCCCTGCCCCTCAGCACAAGGAGATATACTGGGGACAGGCTGAATAAACATTTCCCTGAGAAAATATACTTAGAGATATCCTCTCAAATAGATTCAGGGTCTTTACTAGCGATAAAACAAAAAGAAGAGATCTTTAAAGATTTCAGATAATAGAATTATGAGATCTAGAATAAAAATCAAGTACATTTAAAATGATGGAGGACATAAAGGGAGAAATGGCAATTAGGTAAAAAGCATAAGTGCTATCACAAAGCCAGGCAGATCTGAAAAATAACCACCTGGAATTTCTAGAAATAAAATAATTAAAATATAAAACCCAAGAGACAGATTAAATAGCTAAATAAGACCCATATGAAGATAAAATGAGTGAACTAAAAGACTGACATAACAAAACTATTAAGAAAGTAGGACTAAGAAAAAGTGTGTAAAATATGAAAGTAAGAATAAGAATTATGAAGGATACAATGAAAAGGCCAACATTTAATCATTATGAAATTGAAAAGAAGTTATATTTAATATGCAAGAAAAGTGGACAATATGGAGGGCTACGGGAAGGGGCAGAAGTAAGATATTTAGTGATTTTTAAAAGCTGCTTGATCAAATCTTGCTTTAAGCCCTTTCCATTCTTTGACTTCTCTGTTGTTAGCCCACAAATTTTCTTAACTACTAAACCCCATTTATGTTGAACATTTTTTCTCTGCAAACTAAACTTTCTTAAATGATATGGGTAGTAAGAAGTAAAAGTTAGTTCCACTGAGAAAGTAAAAAAATGTACCTGGCCATTCAACAAGCTGGAATAATGGACACAGATAAAGCTAGATGACAATTCGACAGAAAACAATATTTCTCCCAAGTACATATTACAGCTATAAAGTGTCATAACAATCCCCCTTTTTGGGTGACTATTGCTTTTTTACTTACTGAGATACTTTGTTTCCTAAAATTATAAACTATCAAAAACTTTGTTTTTTGGAAATTATATCAGTAAAAATGAAACATCCTATTCTGACTGTACCTAAGTCCCTTTGACACAGAAATCAGCCTCAGTTTCAAATCCAGGTGTAGAGCTTCAAATAAGGGGTTTCTGGACACAACATTCTATGTCTATCTTAACTGTGTAGTTTCCAAGGAAACAGGACCTTAGATCCACTTCACAGTCCAGACTTAATGTTAAACCCTTTGCACACAGCCCTGCTTTGCTTTGAGCCTATCCAAACACCGGTTTATTTAAATTTCACCTTTACTTCATTATCCCTCAAAATCCTATAATAACCTCTATTTTTCCCTTTGTTTGGTGAGACACCCCACAATTCCCCCAGCCTGTGATCTCCCTCATTGCAATGGTGCAGGGAACCTGACTTTGCTGAATAAGAATTCATTTCTGGTGATCTTAGGGCTGATTGGGCTAGGACAGGAGATAAGGTAAAGCAAACCAAAAAACTAATATATAAAATTATATTTTCAGAGTTTGCCTAAAAGTCACACAGAGAGGAACACCAAGTAGATAAGAGTAATTAGAATAATTTGATTGGTCTGAAACTAATTAGAGAGGGCTTTGGTTGGTGATAACCTCTTGGAGAAGGCCAGTCCTGAAGAAAGAGGGAAAGAGTTTCACTCAGGCTCCATTAAGAACATGGAACAAGAGTCTCCTACCAGTGTTTAAGGAAAATAACCCCATTGCTCCTGTTTGCAGCTGCACGTGCAATTCTAGACAGGGACCATTCCTTGTTAATTGCAGGCAGGGCAGCCCATAAAGCTCCAGGCAATTCAGCACAGCCTAAGACAATTGCCAAAGCACACCCTGGGATCCAGCTGCCTCCTGGGTCTGGAGTTGAGCTCCTTGGCTGTATTTTCAGCAGTGAACTGGCAGCCATAAATGTCAAGCCCTGATCAGCATAATCCCTCTAGTTCTTCAGCTTAGTTCACTGTGAGTAAAGGTGGCATCAAGAAGATTTCCTATTTTGGAATATAATAATAATTGCTGAACTCAAACTGGCACGATATTAGCAGCATTAACGTTATCTATGGCTTTTATCTCCAGCAGGTTAAAGATCGCTGAAGCATTTGTGGAATTAGATTTCTTTGTAATCAAGACAAAATACAATATTTCAGTGTCTTCTCTGATTGCTAGACATGGTGATCTTTCAGGTAGGGGAACAAACAAGAATATGTCTGGTATAATACCACAGTAAAAAGAAAATAATTAAGAAGGGAAGCCTAATGAAGATAGCGCTCTGAGGCCCTCTGTGTAAGAAATTCCCTGCTGTCCTCTTGCCTTCTTCGGGTTATATGGCTGCAACCTTGAACATCAAATGAAAGGCAGACGTTCAAGGCCCGGGTAGGTTCCTCACAGTATCTCGAACTCAGCATACTTGTATAAGTAAACACTGAGGAAAACAACATGTAAGCTAAGCAAAAACTGCACTTTAAATAGCTTGAAAACTGCTCTGCACCTAATGGTTCATTTTCAGATGACTGTAGCCTCCTGGGCTCTAGTGGTCCATTTATACATTTTCCCAAGCATTAGAAACAAATCCATTTTCTTGACTAAACTATACTGCATAGAAAACCATCAAAGCAAAGGGATACAGGGAAGGTTCTAAATCAAATATTGGGAGATTGTTTAAAGAGATAACTTTCTTTTACAGCAACAGTTTTTGGTGCTTTAAATAACTCAGGTCAGTCATGCATGGGCACCCCTCATTCCCAATGAATAGCCTCATGACCAAAGTCAATAAACTTTGCAGAGGATACAGAGCATACCCGTCTGCCAATCTCTACAGGTGTCAGCCTGGCCCGACAAACTTGACAATCAGCTTCTCAGAAAGGGAAGGGATCTGCCAATTCACCTACCTTGTATATTTCACAGACAGGAAATTTTAAAATGTTTCAAGACCCAAAGTTTGGTTGTTTACACCGATCCTGCCATTGATACGTTGCTGGGGCCTGCCACCTGTCAACCTTGTCCAACCTACCCAAAAAGGAAGCTGTAAAGGTGCATGTGCTATTACTGTAGAATATGGGATATTAAAATAAAAAATATTCCAGCTCTTTGATTTCTTCTGATTTTGTGGGTAATACAATAACCAGAATGAGATAGCTGAAACCAATAAAATCTGATTTATAGCATTAAAGGCAATCTTTATAGCACTTATTTATGGTACATTACATCTAAAATCCAATTTCACAGGCTGCTGTTTGAAACTTTCTGTTCAATCATAAATACACTACATACATTGCACCTCAGCACCATAGAGTTAGATTATATAAATGTCTGTATCCCCAGAAGGTATTAAAATTCGGTTACTATGGTGGTGAGTGAGCTTGACAGTAATTTTCCTAACCAACTCTTCAACCAAAAAGATACTGTCATCATCTGATAAATACTGAAAATGCTAGCACTACCCTCATTAAACCAAAAATTTTTTTTTTAATTATTGAGATAACTCTACATTCTGGAATAAAATTAATTGAAAAGAAGTCATAGAAAAATGGGATAATTGATTATACTGAAGGATACTTGTATTAAGGTAGTGAGGTACATTTTCAAGCCAATGAGCAAAGCTCTTCCTTGTACGACACCATTGATATGAACAGAAGAAACATGGCTAAGTCTATACATGCTATAATACTTTGAAAATATAACCTAAGTGTCTACATTCACACACTTCAATGGAGAAGACTATATTCTGTTCAATTACTATAATCATTGTCAAAGAGAGGGCAAAGAATACAATTCGACTTTCAAAGAAGAACTGTCATCTGAATCTTAAGCAATTTCACATTGGTTTAAAAAGGATTTTGCCTTTAAAAAACATCCAACTTTCCATATGCTTTGCTTGCCAGGTATTAGATAAAGGCAAGTGGAGAAGCTGGAATCTTCGCCTGAGCTGAAAAGCACACACACTCTTGCTTTATGTGAGATTACACCTCTCAGTAGTTAAGTTTTGTTTCCTATAGTTCAACCTCAGGGTCATGCCCAAAGGCCCACCAGGGATCCATCACATGCGTCATGTGTTATGTTGGTAAGTTGTTCCAGAATATAAGGCAAGGCTCAAATGTAAATAACAAAAAGTGGCAGGAACAGTGAACAGACTCAATACCAAAGTAACTAACACGTATTAAGCCTTTACCACGTGTTAGGCATCGTACTATGCCAGGAATACGTCCAGATTCTGTGGGCCCTGAAGCTAATACAATTTGAGGGGCCTTCTTAAGTTAAAAGAATACAAATTTCAAATACAAAATTAGGTTCCAACTTATTATTTATCAGGGACCTGTGCAAGTGAGGGCCCTGAGGACACTTAAGAACACTTGAGCTTCCTTAGCAATGTGGTGAAAGCAACTCTGGTTCTTGTTTTTTGTAAATCATTTCTGATCCTCACAACAGCCCAGAAAGGTAGGCATTTCTCTGAAGATAAAGAACCCGAAGCTCAGAGGGGTTTCCCAAGATGACTGTGGTGGGAATCTGCTTATTGGAGCACAAGCTCAAGTTTGACTGACACAGAAACCCATGTATGCTGTTGAGTTTCAGTTTAAGTTAATTGAGATTTGTGTTGTGTTACCTGGACTTCCCTGAGGTGAGATATGATGCTTAGTTATTTTAATCCCTAGAGAATCTTCCATTTCAAGAGAAGGCCTGAAGCGATGGTACTGAAACTTTAGTAGGCACTGGAATCACCTGGGGGTGGGGGAGTTATGAAACCAGATGGCTGCACTTCATCTCCAGAGTTTCTCATTGTGCAGATCTGGGTGGGGGTCTAAGAATTTCCCAGGTGACATTGATGCTGCTGGCCTGGGACCATTCGTTGGCACCACTGTCCTAGAGAAACTCAGTGAATTCCAGCATCTTATGCATCCCTTGTCTTCCTCCAGTGAAACCACAATTAGCACAACTCAGGCTTACTTTTACCATCTCAGCTAAACTGGAGCTAAACCCCATCGCTTCATGAAAGCCTTGGGCTGGATGAGCAGCAGCTGGAATCCAAAAGATGCTAAAAAGGGAAAAACATTAGTGAATGATTGTGTTGGAAGTACAGACTGATTCTTAAAATGCAATTCGACCACCATAAATTCAATATATTTAAACTAGCTTCACTATTGCACAACTTAAAATTGCTAAGTAACTGTAGTTAATATAAACTCATATAAATACTCTAATTTTTCTGTAAAGTAATAGAAAAATAGAATCAATAAATATGGAGAGAGGCCAAGGAAAGGGATTCACCATGTAGGAGAAAAAAAAAAACTAAGAGACTAAGGGAATGAAATGTCACTTGAAATTGAGTTAGTAGGGTTTAATCAAGGTATTTAAATGCATTCTACAATAAAGTACAACTTACATTCTGTATTTAAGTCAGATTCAATATAATAATGACGGACTTTTATTACAGGATAGCTATCCAGTGATGCCTATGAAACGACTGTAGACAAATTATCTTCATGACATACTACAAAAGTCACATCCATAAATTAGTTTAAGATGCCAGCACTAAGTATATTAAGGTTCGGAAGGCTTCAGTTCACTTTGAACTCTTATGTCTCTTGAACACACTTATGGAAAGAAGAGATGACCTTTTTATCACTATTATCTCGTGAATTATTCTGTAAGAAGCATCTTGTGTTTGTCCTTTGGTTGGAAGCCTATGAGGGCCTTGGGTTATTCAACAAAGATTTACTGACACCTGCTAGATGCAAAGGAAATACAAATTGATAAGATACTGATGTAGCCTTCAAAGAATTAGCCAACTACTCTTTATCTACTTTACTTGAAGAAATAAAATAGAATTAATACAACTATATAATAAGCCATCTCAGAGATATGAAATAATAATTTGAGCTTTGGGGTTCATGAAGCTCTTTTTCTGATAGTTCTCTGTAATCTATAGAAATGGATGGTCAGAGATCCGTAGTTTTCTCATGTAGTGATCCCTGTATTGGAAAACAGACTAATTTATAAATTACTAAATTTTGTAATTTAGTACAAAATACTAAAAATATGGGCCTGGTTAGAGTATCTTCTGGCCCTAGGAGCAGGGGTTCATAGGTTGGGTTTGTGTACATTGGCATCTACGTAGGAATTGTTGTAAAGAGTGGAACCAGGGGGCAGCGCTCATAATGAGAAGGAATTAATAGTTTTACCAAGTAGGAACACAGATTTTCCAAAAAGGAAATTTCTAAGGAACTGGTAATAAAATGTGTCTTTTATCTAAAATCTATCTATCTAAATAGATAAAATCCATCTAAAATCTTTACTCCAAGATGATATAAAAGCAAGTTCTACATTTCCCTAAAAAAAAAATGTACCATTGGTGGCAATAAATCTTAGCTCTGATCTCCAATCAATTATGTAGTTTAGGGATAGACCCTATTACAAAAATGTATCTAAGATGGAAACAAACCAGTACACAAGAAAACAATGAATTCCCAACAATTACCATGGGACACACATGCTTTTATATATGAGATTCGATGAGAAAATATATATATGCTCTAGAATATCAACATTTGATACCATTCCTGCTTTCTAAAATGGCTTCTATAAGTTTTCGTACTCCACATTTCATAGGCAGATGGCGTAGAAAATACTGTCTAACCAAAAACAAACCAGCCTTTTCCTAGCCAATGTCAACTGCATTTCCAATAATCCACAATATCTGAAAATAATTCTTTTGATCCTCTCTCTGGATTTTTAGCAGAATACTGTTATTTACTACAATTAAAGAAAAGCAAAACTCCCTAATAGATGCAGGTCACTTCAATGGAGCAACTGTCTTACAAATGTAAACTCAGGTCATGTATATCAAAAGGTACCAGTGGGGAGATGAAGCCAGCATTTGGTACATCCCATGTGAAGAGAAGTGCCCATTTGTAGAATGCCTAGGATGACATTGTCCAAATGCACTTTGTGTCACAAGGTCGTAAAACCTTCATGCTTCAGCAGAATCTTCAAACAGATTCTTCTAATGGTTGCGTTTATTCTGCTTCATTTACTTTTGAGTTCACATCAAGTCTCAGAAGTTCAAACTAGACAGGGGGGACCGTAGAGATGATTTAGATTGTTCCCTTCCGACTCATTTTCAGATACAATTTATTGAGACCCAGAGAAGTCTAGCGATTTGTACAGGGTCTACACCCGGGTGATAAATGATCCATAATTGATGGAAACCTTGGCCACATGAACCCATCCCCTGATGTTGCTCTCGTTATGCCACTTGATCAATGATCTCACATGCTGCCCTGACATCTTTTCTGGAATTATATGCTCTCAATAGCTATCTGCACTCATTGCATCCAGTCATTTAAAGAGTGGGTAAAAAGGGAATCAGGGACTTCTACATGGAATTCTGAACTAGCTATCCTTTCCGTAACTCACAGGACTATTGCTAGGATCAACCGAAACAAAGTAGGTAAAGTGTTAAAGCAATAGGCTTTGTAAACTACAATGCATGATACAAATGTAAGAAATTTTCAAAATCATAAAACCTAAGATTATGATTTATGTTGTTACATAAAATGTTTTTAACGAAAAACCTAGCTGTCTTATCAAAGATGTATGGAAGGGTGGATGTGGTGGCTCACACCCGTAATCCCAGCACTGTGGATGGCCAAGGCAGGAGGATTGCTTGAGGCCAGGAGTTTGAGATCAGCCTGGGCAACATAGCAAGATCCCATCTCTACAAAAATTAAAAAAAAATTAGCTTGGCATGTTGGCACATGCCTATGTAGTATCAGGTACTTGGGAGGCTGAGGTAAGAGTATTGTATGAGCACAGGAGTTTGAGGTTGCAGTGAGCTATCATGATGCCACTGCACTCTAGCCCAGGTGACAGAGCAAGACCCTATCTCAAAAAAATTAATTACTTACTTAAAAATTTTAAGAAGACGTATGGAATATCACAACATGCCTATGCCAAATTTTACCCACAGATAAACTGATTGGATGCATTTTAAAGATATATCATAAATAAATATAAAGAATAATCTTACTACAAAAATGTATCTAAGATGGAAACAAACCTGAAATTCAGCCAAATTTACACAGCATTTGTAGAAATTTTGTTGCTTTCTAAAACTATACCAAAACATCTATTCTAAGCTGAGAAAGTTACATGAAACCATAATTTCACATTTCCATAATTAAAAGGAAATACATTTTAAAATGCCTGTAAAATGATAACACATTATTTTCTGTCAGCAATTTTTATACATATGCAGTTATGAGCCTTCAATAGTCTTGTAGCAATTTATGGAGATAATAAGAAATTGGACTTTCACAAATTAATAGACTTTTTCTCCATGAAAGACCAATTCATGGAAAGATTCACAACAGGAGACATTTCCATTATTTGTGCTTTTTCCTCTGTCTAGAAAGCCTTTGACCCACCATGTTAACCAAAACCCTCTGTCCCTACATTGCCCCCAACTCTGCATTGGTTTTACAAATTCTCAGTAATCTTTTAGGACACCCAACATCCTCTCCTCCATGAATCCCTTCCTGTCACTTCTCCCTCTTTACCCAGTTCTCCACACAGATAGCTCTCTGCTCCTGCTGTACTCTAGTGCTAACTTTTGCACTTACTAGTCTGTCTCCTAGACCGTGAATTCCTTAGATGGAGGTATTTACACTTACTGCCTAGCACAGTGCTTGGCACTGATCATGATCAATATAAGCTTGCTCGGTTTGACTCAGCTAACACTCCTCATCAAATATTTTATTGACTATTTCCCACAGTGCAATTAAAAGGAGGAAATTTTAGAGACAAGCTTTCTTTTGATTAATTGGCTAGACTCAGCCTGTGACTATAAGAAAAAGCAGTCAAGTATATAATATTTAGTATTTACTGCTGAGTTTACAATAGCAGTGTTTTAATAGGAAATGGAATCATGCAGACCGATTTTAAAAATCCACAGAGCTTAACAAAAAAAAGAAACTTAAATGATATTCTTAGAAGAAACAGTATATGATAATTGAATAAAAGCAAACTTTGTAATTGTATCTTCCTATATTTCTGTTGGTTTCTGAACATGACAAAGAAATACTGTATCACCACCTCAAATTAATATGTCCAATGTTTACTTATTTATCATATACAGAGCCAGCCCACATTCTATAACATAATAAGTGCCAGGGAAAGAGCAGATAGTGAAAAAAAAACTTAGTCTTTGGTTTCAAAAGACAGCAAAACTTGTGGTGGTGGAAAGGCCAGACTGCATAAGTCCCAGACCTACCACAAATGAGCTGTGAGATCTTAACTAATTTACTTAACCTACCTCTCTGTGCTTCAATTTCCTAGCCTATAAAATGATACTACCTATGGCATGGGGTTTTTATGAATATTCAATGAGTTAGCACTCGTAAATATCCTACAAGAACTCCTGGCATATGTGATATGTTTGACAAATAAAATTTCAAGGTGCATAAATTCTACCAAAGAGAGACAAACATGAAATGAATACCTATCTGATAAGTCACGTGGTAGTAAATGTTGTGAAGAACGTAAGGCAGGCAAGGAAATAGCAGAGAAAGGTAGTTTACACTGCTCTTTTACACAAGGTGGTTCCTCTGGTAGTGTGACTTTTGAGCAGAGACTTGAGTAAGTGAAGGTGGAGGTCTGCAACTTGCTCTTGGAAGAACATGACAGAGAGAGGGACCAACGATTGAAAAGGCCCTGGGGAGGAAGACTGCGTGGAGTGTCAGGGATACTAACTGGCGCTGCAGATGCAAAGCCAGGAGGAGCAGAGTGGCAGGAGGCCGGGTCAGAGTGGAACAGAGACACTGATCACACAGGGCCTTGTAAGTCACCGTCAGGACTGTGCATTGTAGTCTGAGAATTCAGAACAGAAGGGGAACTTCAATTAGATGTCTGTTTTAGCAGGATTACCACGGCTGCTATGTGAGAGTCCATGATGACCGTAAGAGTTTTAGTGCAAGCCTCTTTGAACAGTGGAGTTGCTAGCAATTGAGATGTGCAAACTAGGGGAAAAACATGTTTGAAGCATAATCACGACTTCAGTTGTGAGCATTTTAAGTGTGAGATGTCTATTACATGCCCAGTAAGCCACTGGATGTCTAAGTCCGGGATAAGGGTGGAAAGCCTGGAGCTGGAGCTAAAGTGACTATACCCGGAGATAACTTTTGAGCCATGAAATTGGGAATGAGTGAGGACACATGAGTTAGGAGAATCAATTACTCAGCGTTAGAACACACCTACAGGGAGAGGTGGAAAAGACGCAGAAGCTCCAAATAAAGACCCTAATAAGGAAGAGCCAGTGAGGTTGGGGAAACCCAAGCGAGAGAGGGGTCTGGGTGCCAGGGAAAGAATGTGCAGAGAGAGCACAGCTCAAGCCATCAAGTGAACTCTCAGGGCCCAAGCAGGCACCTCCCCTGGGCTTCCTATTTCCGTTCATAGCTGCAGTAACATCCCCCTAATCAAAATAGGAGACATCTTCACCAATTATTCCTCCCTTTCTTTCTCCACCATATCTGCCCTAGCAATTGTACATGCCGAAGTTCTCCCATGTCAAACTCTCTTCCCCCCAAACCCTTAGACTGCACTTAATCACATCTCCATCATCTCCTAGATGGACTAGTCAGGGTCGTAACTGCCTACCAGCTTCCACATTGTCACTTCTGGAATCCATTCTTGGAAATGTCATCAGTTACTGTCCCACCACAGGCCGGACCATTTTCCTCCTCAGACAGCCTCGATGACCTCTGCCTACCTTGTCAGGCCCGGTCCCCAGGTCCTGCCTGTTGATGCCTCAGTCTGGTCTCCATCCTTTCTGTCCATGCTCTTTCTGCCCCAGCCAAGCTTAACCCTGAATCTAGTCCCTGAATCTTCACAATTTGGTGACTTTTTCATGACATTCTTTTTACTGGAATGCATTTTCTCCTCTTGTATGCCTACTTAGTCCTTCAGTGATTAACTCAAGAATCCTGACTTTCTGATGGGGACTTCTCTAACACTTCTTGGCAGAAGGCTTTGGGCTTTGTACTCTTGTCACACATATTTCATTTTGCCTGAATTATTTTGTGTAGTTGTTCACTTTCTTGTTTCACCAAATAGACTAGAAGTGCTCTGAAGGTACAGATCATATCTTGCCTATGTCACTAAGGCCATGGTGCCTAGCACACTGACTGCATTAAATAGGCATCCCTATTTTTGTTGAAATAAAATTAATATTTTTAGCTTAAAATTATCCTTTATAAAAACAACTACATAATCTCTCCAAAGCTCTCTTTAAAATGTTAATTTTATAATTTTGTTATTTTTATTTCATTAAATAAATGCCTATTTTTAATTTTCTTCACTTATAAAATGATAGGTAAATTAGAAAAGAAGATGAAGGAAAAAAAGGAAAGGAAAAAGAAAAGAAAAGGAAGAAAGGTAACAATGAGAATGAAAATTGAAGTGTCTCTGGTGTCTTTCTTGTTTTTAAGCCTGATACATTTCTTTGGCTGATCATATAGGTAATACCCTTGAGTTTTCATGATAAGATTAAAGAACATTTCTATGATATCCCAGTGTATAGTTCAGGCAATATGCCTGAAGTTTTTATTTTTATTATTTTTATTTTATTTTTTATTTTTTTTTTTAGCACAGCTACAAGCTTCTCTGGGGAATGAGCTATAAAGCGAAGATTTGGTACTATCTGTCTCTTCCATTTCAGAAAACTACAAATTATGTGCTGTGAAACATGAAGAAGTAAAACATTGATTGTATAGAACATTTCCAAAGAGAAGAAGGTATTCTAATTAGCATGATAATCAACACAGGCCTTTTCATCGGAACAAATAGCATAATTGAACATTCTTTATGGATTTTGATAAACATACTTTACTCTCTGATGGATTTCAAGCTACTGGTGCTATTTCTCCTTTCTGGACACCAAGGTATACAACTAAGGCAAAGGAACAAAGGAATAAGCCAACATTAATTTAAAAATTAGCTATCAATTGATTGATTACACAGGGGAATAATACCAGTTCCTGACACTTCGGGCGCTTATAAGAATAAATCCTATTAGCGGCACTGGAAATCTGTAATGCCCTGAGAAATCCTCTAGCATTTTTTATATTCATGCATAAGCCTTACTCTTCATCCCAAATTTTTGCTTATAAAGAAATAAATAATTATAGCTAGGACAGGAACTATTATATGAAATAGTTACCATTTATTTATTGAGCACAAACTCTACCAGGAGTGGAACTAAACATTTTATGTATAAAATCTTAACTTTTACAATAACCCAGAAGTGTAGCTAATTTTAAACCCAAATACATAAATTGAAGCCTGGAGCGATTAGGCTACTTCTCCAAGGCCACAGAAGCCATTAAGTGCAGGAGCTGGGATCTGAACCCTGGCTAACTGATAGCAGAATCCATGCCCAGAGTCATGCCTGTTTATTAGTATCTATTTTCTGAAATCCTCCCATGTGCTTGTGTCCCCTGCACTGTGTCATTGCCAGGGGTACAGTGATGAAGAGGACAAGCGTAACAGCTGCTCTCGTGAAGTTCCCCTCAAAGCTCCATGAAACAGAAGGGAAAATGGCTCCTATCGTATAAGCTTCCTTGAAGATTTAAGGAGAAAGCTGTATTGACCTTCCTAGTTCATTTTCCATCATCAAATTTTATCAGAGACATTAAGGTTTTGTATATTTTAAATTAAAGCATGCTTTAATAGAATTATTGCCATTAAATTCACAGGCAAGTTTTCAGAGAACATAATGATTTTTCCTTTTATATTCCTGCTTTGCAATTGAAGAAAATGTTCCTATGATCTTGAAGATATATAACTCTACCTGAGAGGACCCACTGATGGATCAACTGGCACATGTTGGGAGACAGCATCAATTGAGGTTTTAGTCTTGGCATTGCCTTGACTGACACGGTCCTCTTCTATAAGATATGCATCATGTGTGTGCCTAACTATATAATGCATTGTCATCAATTATCTGTGCTTTGTTGTCCCTGGAAACACTGTGCAGTATCATCTCTCTGAATGCAGGTTTCCCAAGACATCCATAGTCTGTTTCAAAACTAAATTTTACAAGAATGGGAAAAAAATGAAAAGCATATAAAAATCCTCCAAGGTACAACCAGCAGAGCAAACCTCTCTTTGCAACTTGGTGCCATCCATCTAAGTCATTTTTATATTCATATTCCACCAAACAGAAATCCTTGACTTTTTATATTGGACCATTTATAATAAAATATTGACTCATTAAATTTTTCTGAGTTTCTTTTTTGGTTGGTCTTTAAATTTTAATGGAACCTTCTCTTGAAAAAACGTATAATATATCATCTATTTTACACATTGGGAAAGAAGAATCCCGATTATACTCGATACTCTGGTTAGCAATATGGGAAAACGATTGGACGTGGGAAATCGTATGAACAATGTGTGGGGACCAAGAGACTTAAATATATAGAAGTATGTAATAGTTTATAGGCAAACTCTATGGAGTGGATAAATAGTTTTGGCTTTAATTCGCCTACTCCAAAAGAGAGAAGATATAAATGAAATCTGATGAGATTAAAATGTGTGCCTTTAAGGTAGTTCACCTATTTTAGGCATAATGATTAGTGCGGTCAGTCATAATTTTCAGAATTTAGGCATTCTTTCAAAATAATATTCATGTAGTACAAGATCCTCTAATCCATGGGAATATTGTTACTAATTATTCACTATTCTTTACTCCTTATCTTTAAAGGGAATAATATATCTCTGCTGATAGGTAAGAATACCCTCAGGTCCAAGAACTGATAAGAACTGAAGTGGAGGCTTTTCAAAATCTGTTGATAAATTATTTAAAACTGACTTAGCTGGAAAACCACCAGAAGAGAAAAAAAATTGACAAATGATGTAGAAATCTTAAAAATCATCAATACTGGAATATTTTAAAACCCCCTTGCTTTTCTTCTTCACCTCTCACTACACACATCAGGTCTCCAAATGTCAGCTTGGACCCTCTGGTCAAATCCTGTTTTAGGGAATCTACTTATGGAAGTGGCACAGCAGGCATTAAAGAAGCCATTAAACCAACATCTGCTCCCGGACACATGAACCTTAAATGGCCTGAAAGCATACAACATGCCATGCCAACTTAAGAGAAATAAAAAGACAGAAGCAATAAAAAAGAAACAAAGTAAAAATACACTTAAATTAAATTTTAATTAAAATGTGTGCAGATGTGTATGCACACACACTAATACATTCAACTTGTTTTAAATTCATAGCATTGAGTATAGAACTGGAATACTATAAGCTCAATTCTGATAATGACATCTGTTTTCCATTATTTTTAAAGAACTAATCCTTATATTCTTTTTGCCAAAGTGTTATATTATTAATATCATGGATGCCATTTATATCTTTGCAACCCTTGATCATACAAAGGTTCTTTTCTTGTTCTTTCAAAATAATCCCCAACAAATGTATCTTATAAAATAAAGATATACATCACCCAATATACATTGTCATCCCAAAGAATTGAAATTCTTTTCCCAACACTATGACCTAAAAGATGCTCTCAGCATCTCCATCTCCAAAATACACTTGAAATTAATGAAAAATTGAATTACACCCACTGCCTCTATTTTTAAAAATATTTTTACAAAGTCTCAAATTGTTTCCACTCAGTAAAAATGATGGATTATTCTACAGTGTAAAAAAATTAATGAGCAGATGGAATACAAACCCATTATTCATTAAAATATTGCACTGGGTTAATTCAGCAAATAAAAATGGAGAATAGAGCAGATGGCCATTTATAGTTCTCTTGATTTCTTAAACTACTTCTTTACAGCCAGAAACTGCTCCTATATTTAACTTGAAATGCACAGCTCTTACCATATGCACAGTAAGCAAGCATTCATGTGACCTCATAAACTTTTCATATAAAACAGCAATGATTTTTATGATTTAGTTAAAGGAACACTATACACTTACAGAGTAAGTTATTCCCATATCCTCAATATTCTGAAGATAATTTAAATTTCCTAGACTCAGTAGATCCTTGCCATCATTATCTGGTCTGAAGTAGGTTCAAGTAGGCACATGGGTAAAATTTCACAAAAGAAAGTGATCAGCTTTGTTATAAACTCTGAAGAGTGCTAAGCATATATGAAATTATTACAGAATAGTTGGTGTTTCCCTTATGGCAATGCTTTTCTTGTTTTTTTTCATAAACTAATCCTGTAACCTACTGCATTTGAAAAAATTCTCTTCTCACATAGAGAAAATGGAACACTCATGCAAGTAAATTGAATCAACCATTCTAGAAAACTGTTCAGCAGTGTCTATTATATCTGCACACACATACCCAAGGACCCCACAATTCCACTTCTAGGTATAGACTCCACAGAAATGCATACATATATCTACAAATGACATGGATATGGATATTCATGGAAGCACAATTTGTAAAAACTGAAACCAATAAAAAACCAAGATAGAGTCAATAAATACATCGTGACATATTTAAACAATGGCATAATATGGGTAATGAAAATGAGTGAACTACTAGAAGAAGAACAACACGGGTGAATATCACAAACATAAAGTTGAGCAAAAGAAGGCAAACACAAGAGCAAATGCTGTATAATTCCATTTATATAAACTTCAAAAGTTGGTAAGATCACTCTGTAATGATAGAAATCAGCATAGTGGCTGTTTTGGGGGAAAGTGGGAATGATGAATGAGATAAAATGGGGCATGTTTGGCCATGTTCTTTTTCCTAACCTGGGTGATTCTAACATGGGTAGATTCCTACTGGGAAATGCATTGATGAAAGAGCTGAAGGAATATGGCAGATTAGGACTCTCCAGCAATTATCCCTATACAGAAACATCCATTTGAATAATTATCCATGCATGAAAATACCATCACAAAAGCTAAGAAAACCAAGTGAGAGATCACAGTACCTTGTTATATTACAATAATAAGAATAGACACATGGAAGAGAGTCACAAAGGAAGTTTTATACTGCCCATGTCACTCCTCCTCCGATCCCAGGTAGCACAGTGTGGAGAGAGATACTGTGTGCTTTGGGGGAAAGAGAGGGAATTGAGCAGAGGACTTTGACTTGGATCCCAACACTGGGCCTGATATAGTAAAACCCAGTAGCAGGTATACCCCCCATGGCCCTATATTACAGGCTGGTACCTGTGGACTTAGGCTCCAACCCACCCGTCACCATGAGAAACCACATAGCCTCAGGCTTCAGGCTTGTGTGGTGAACTTGATCTCGGGGCCACAACACTGCTAGGATAATTTTAGCAGCTGCAAGCTTCAGATAGCCTTCAGCTACCTGCAGTCCTCAGCAGCCCTAGGCTTCTGGTGTGCCTTAGAACAGTGCTGGCCACTCTGCCACAAGATTCTGGCAGTGTCACACCAGCTGCAGTGGTCCCCAGGCTTCTGGCCTCCTCCTGCACCATGCCTACTGTAGTGAGCCCCAGATTTCTGGCATGCCACAGCACTGTGCTGGTTGCAGCTGCCTTTGGAATTCTGGTATATCACAGTGCTGTGCCTGCTGCAGGGTTTTCCCAGACAAAGCCAGTCTATGAAGACTGGAATAAGTACCTACGGCTTTAAATGCACAGACATCAATGCATAACCATAAGGATCAAGAACAATCAGGAAAGCATAACATCACCAAATAAACAAAATAAGGTGCAAGTGACTGACCCTAAAAAAATGCAATGTACATATTGTTGGATGAAGAATTCAAAATAACTGTTGTAAAGAAGCTCAGTGAACTTCAAAAAGATACACTGAGATAACTCAACAAAATGTGGAAAACAATAAGTAACAGAATGAGAAATTTACTAGACTGAAATAATAAAAAAAAATCAAACATAAATCCTAGAGGTGAAAAATACAATAAAGAAATGAAAAATGTAATAGGGAGCATCAACAGAGAATTGATTAAGCAGAAAAAAAGAATTTGTAAATTTGAAATAGAGGTTATTTGAAAATATACAGTCAAAAAGAAAAAGAAAAAAGAATGGAAAGGAATGAAGAAAGCTTACATAATTTATAAAACAGCAAATATTCAAGTCATTGGAATATAAGAAGAAAATGAAAGATAAAGTGATAGAAGGCTTATTTAAAGAAATAGAGGCATAAAAATTTCCAAACCTGGAGGAAGATGTAAGCTTTTAGAAACAGGAAGTTCAAAGGTCTCCAATTAGATAAATCCAAAACAGACTACACTAAGATATATTATAGTCAAATAGCCAAAAGTCAAAGACAAAGAGAGGATCTTGAAAGTAACCAAGAAAAAAAGAAGCAAGTAATACATAAGGGAGTTGCAACAATATGTCTAGCAGCAGACTTGTCAGCACAAACCTTACAGGCTAGGAGGGAGTGAGATGACATATTCAAAATTCTGAAGGAGAAACAACTGTTAGCCAAGTATACTGTACCCAGAAAAACTGTCCTTCAGAAATTAAGGAGAAATACTTTTCAATACAAACAAAAGCTGAGAAAGTTCATCACCACCAGAACTGTCTTGCAACCAATGCTAAAGGGAGTTATTCAAGCTGAAAGAAAATGATGGCAGTGAGTAATAAAAAAATATCTGAAAGTATAAAACTCAATGGTAAAACTAAGTATAAAGTCAAATTCAGAATACTCTAATACTATAATCATGATGTGTAAATCACATATATCTTCAGTATAAAGGTTAAAAGATAAAACCATTAAAATAATAATAGCTACAGAATTTGTTAAGGGATATGAAATTTAAACAATGTAAATTGTGACATCAAAAATTAAAAATGTGGGAGAAGGGGCTGTAGTAAAAGTGCATAGATTTTGTGTGTGTGTGTGTGTGTGTGTGTGATCAAAGTTATTATCAGCTTAAAATAATCTGTTATAACTATAAGATGTTTTTGTATGCCTCACGATAACCACAAAGCAGAAACCTATTGTAGATACACATAAAATAAAAAGCAAGAAATCAAACCATAATACTAGAAAATATCACTTAGCCACAAAGGAAGACATTAAGAGAGGAAGAAAAGAACAAAAGGGCTACAAAACAACTAGAAAACAATTAACAAAATGGCAGTAGTAAGTCATTACCTATAATACTTACCTTGAATGTAAATGGATTAAATTCTCTAATCAAAAGACACAGAGTAGCTGAATGAATAAAAAGAAAAACAAGATCCAACTATATGCTGCCTACAACAGATTCACTTCACCTGGAAGGACAGATCAATTAAAGTGAAGAAATGGAAAAAGATATTCCACGCAGATTAGATGGCTATATGAGGATGGTTTTATATTTGGGTTTTCTGTTCTGTTCCACTGGTCTGTGTCCCTGCACTTGTGCCAATACCAGGCAGTTTTAATAACCACAGCCTTGTAGTATAGTTTGAAGTCTGGCAAA